>JALIRH010000005.1:37279284-37930950 GCA_023055505.1 Callipepla californica brunnescens | reverse complement strand
TATATATATATATATATATATATATATATATATATATATATATAAAAAATAATCCATATATTCAGGAAATTCAAGTATCAATAGCTCTGGTTATTTTTGGCCCAACTGAAACCAAAGGCAATAAGCAGTAAAGTCTGCAGTGCCCATTACAGAGGCAAATTCTCTGCCAGTAACATTTTCTTTTCCAATAAAAAAATAAAATAAATAAAAACAGCTAGAGTGTTCCTTGGCTATGTGCTCCTCTGAGTAGGTTTCTTCTTTTTCATCTTGAGGGGTTTTGTTTGGCTGGGCCCAAGGAAAGGGGTTTCCTTCTGGAGACTTTTTTTCATCGATCCAAAAATTCCTGATCACTTTGCTTTTGCTGCACCCTTCCAAATAAATTCTAAACACATTTCCTGCCTTTTCATAGCATCAGCACTGTTAATACAGTGGATGACACTGTTAATATAGTAGTAGGCAGGTTAAGGAGTGGCAAGCATGAAATGAAGGGTTGCTGGAGCAACTATGAGAAAACATTCAAAATACCAACTAAGATTTAAACCAGGTTTGTGTTAGTGGGATGAATTCATTGGATTTTTTTCCTATCTGACTCTAGCACAAAGGAGTATTCAGAAGGCTTGCTGAATTAAACAGTGATGTGAAGAAATTCAGGATTAGTTGAGGTACAAACTTTGTTATGATTTCAAATCGGGCTTTGAATTCATCTATGGATCACCAAGCCCAGGAGTCCTGAAGTCAGTATCCAGGCCTCAAAAAACTACAAGACAGGCTTTAAAGGTCAAGATCTCAAAAATTGGTGTTTTCTTCATTCCAAGTCTTTCAGGTATATTTACGTAGAGTTCTTTGCAATTGCAAACTGTAATTCAATAATGAACAAAACCCCAAAATTCTCAAGCTATCTCATGCCAGGATCAGGGTTCTTTAGAAACCCCAAATATCACAAGGCAAGCAAGAAAATCCTGAAAACTTGCAGAAGTAGCTTTCAGATCAAAAGCATGCACTAGCCAGTAGGCTGGGACTAATTTCTGTGGCCATTGGGAGTTAATACCAGCTGAAATTCTGAGTGAAACCTGGAGTGTTAATCCGCATTAAGGAGATCTAGGGAAAGCAAGTGCCTTAATCCCTGCAAACCCTGTGATAAAGTTGTTACTGCCTGTCTACATGCATACCTCATGTACCATTCATTTTGGCATCAGATGAACCAGTTAGGATAGCAAGAGACTCACTAAGCAGAATGACCTTACCCTTGTGTTTCCCTTTAAATTTCAGAAGGTACTACAGGAAATCCTGAATTTATCTGAGATAAACTGTAGATAAGGACTTTTTCAGATTGTAGTTGCTTTCTTCTAAGTTTCTGTTTATCCTCTATCTGCTTCACCATCAGGACTGATGGCAAATAAGTCTGAACACATACTGGTCTATTTCCACCCCTTAGTTTTATGGTTAAGTTCACCAGAACATGTTCTGATTTAGCTCCTAGGAAGGCCCAAGACCCACCACCCTCAGGCAGTTTCAGGTTTGTCACTCACTGGGCTTCTGCAGCAGCAAAGTTGGGGTGCAAACATGATGTGCAAATATGATGCACTTAGGTAAGTGCAAGAGAGAGTGCCCAAAGCTGCAGCCCAGAGAGATCCCTTTCATTCATCCATGAGAAAAGGCCTCATTCTAATTGTTCAAGCCTGACTGGATTACATCACTTTCCCCCTCATTTCACTCCCTCCCTCCTTTTATTTGCACCCCTTCTTGGGGAGCAGTGTTGAGTGTTGAGTGGGGGCTGCCTTAATGATGCATGCTGATTGCTTCATTCCCTGCTGCCCCCCCCAGTACCTCCCCCAGGGCTTTGAAGTGTGTTCACGTCTCAGGCTCCAGTTCAGAGGTCACTTTGTTTATTTATGCAAAGCTGGCTCATCTGTGAAATGGGGCTTTCAAGGCCTCTGACATCAAAGGCTCCAAAGCTGGTCCCATCAAGTCAGAGCAGGGACTGGCCTTGCATTATAACAAATTAAAGCAACTTTGTGAATCATAGAGAAACATTATGGCAAGAGTTTTGCTTCATAAACTGGGATGCTGTTTTGACTTGGGGATGGGTGCTCAGAACGTGGTATTGATCTGAAAATAAGCCATGCCCTTTCAGCTAAAACACGAAGCCTTCACAGAAAGTCTGCGGGTAAATAAAATCTGATCCTGCCTCAGTAACAGCCTGTGAATATTTCCCATCAGCTCCTCTTGGAGTCAGATCATTATGCAGAATTTTCCATTTGTTTTAACTTTCAAGAGGCAGTTGAACAACTCCTGCTATGGTAATAAATGGTAACCATACTCTGCTAATGTGGCACGCTTTGTCCCATAGGATCCCGTTTGTCAACTGATGGGGTTACATACAGAAATCCCTCTCTGCAGAAATCTAACCTGTTTTGTGAAAGGAAATCAACCAGAAGGACACATGGCAGGCAATATGCATAGAGCGTCATGCTTTCTGGGCTGTGAAAGAACAATTTGGCCGTGACGTCAGCACTGATGGCCAAGGCCTCATACTCTCAGATGCATCAGATCTCACTCAAAAACAAAATCATGACTCCCCGTTTCACCCCACCCAACTCTTCCCCAGCCAACACTGACCTGTGTCATCTCAGCCTGGAAGCTAGTTTGGAACAAGATCCTAGAGCAGAAGTGAGGCAGTGGCTGGGCAGCAGCTGGGTGTCAGTCACTTGGGATGGCATTCCTGAAAAACTGGATGCCTTTGGACCCATTCTGACCCCACCTTGAAAGGCCAGGTGTGATATCTGGAGGGGAAAGGGGCTATGTAGGTTTGCCCCTTGTCTTCAAGTCTATCACCTGATATGACAGCGGAGTCTACCACCTGACGTGATATGGGAATCTTCCACTTCAGGTTTCTTGACAAGCTGTCGAGCTTGCTAACACCACAAAACCAGCTTGTACAGTGAGGACACCCAAATCATGTGCACAGTGTGTGTTTTCCTACCCCCAGATACTCGTGACATAAAATTAGTCAGTGATTATTTTTCAAGGCAGGTTTTCCACTTAGTCTTCCAACTGGCTGCTCTCCTAACCCTGTGATAGTGTCCAAGATGTCCAGCACAGGATGACCTTCCAATATAGGTCACGGAAAAGGGAGCTCGTAGGAAACTTCAGCAGCTCATCCTTCTTAGCACTGCCTCTTGTGGTAATCTGCTGGCAGCAAGGCTGGCCCTGCTGCATAGCTGCTCTCACTGCCCTTTGGCTGCTGCCGGATTTTTTTTGTGTCTTCTTATCACCCTGACCTGGCTGCCTCTGTGGGGAGTGACAAAAGTTTGAATAAGTGATTGGCTTATTAGGTCTTTTTTGAGTGTAGCTGAGACTCATGATTTCTGTTACCAACTCATTGTTCATATGCTGGTCTTATATATTTGAATGGGGTTTGTTTTCTGAGGCCTACTCCTTGTCTAAGAAAGAAATTCTTCAAAACAGGGGAAGACAGACACTTCTCACGTATACAGTACTAACTTTGAGTGTGGTTGTGTCAGGTGGAAGTCAAATCTCGGTGACATATCTGAACTGAACAGGGCTCTTCCATCATAAGAATGTCCCTGAGATATCTGTCTCCTGCTTTGCTGTTCCACTTTATACAACAGTGTGCTTCTTTTTGGCTCTCTGATACCACAGCTCAGAACCTAAGATGCTCACCCAAGAGAGGATGTTCAAATCCCTCTCTGAATGCAGCAGAAGGACTTGACCCTGAGGCACTCACAGCTCAGGTTAATGTTGAACTGCCTGTTCTCCTGGCTTGTTCATGCTTTTAAGCTTGAACTGAGATTCCCTTGTTTCAAGTTCTTTACGTTACCACATTCCTAACTAGCATGAAACTGGTTCCAGTGGATCTAAACTGACATATATTCCTCCATGCATGTGGCTACTTCTTGCTTCCCTGCCAAATTATTTGTCTCTTAGGCTCAATATGGTTGCATTAGCTATCCCAATCTCTTCCCCCAAAGCAATTTTCTCTGGGTTTCGTACGTTACTCCGCAAGTTTGGGATTTGGTGGGATAACAACCCAAGAGGCATCTTCAAAGGATCAAACAGATTCAGGGCAGTTTTACTGACATCAAAAGCTTGGCAGCATGTCAAGAGGTGTTGAGGATGCCGTTCGGTCCTGGTGTGCAGGCAGGAGGAGTACACATGGGCTGACATACTGTAACATGAGGCAGGAGACAAGGGAGGCTGCCCTGCGCCTTGTGCACTGCACTGGAGAGGATTAAGATATAACTGACAGAACATCACCTCTTAAAGGCCTTAGCCACTTTTAAGATATTTGGCAGCTTAACAATGGGCAAGATTCCTACATCTCTGACCATATTTTTCTTCTTTGTTACCCATTACATTTTTATAATGATCCTAAGGGATTTACTAAGTTCTCTGCCACAGAGCATCCAGAATTTCATTCACAGCCCTACCAGTATTTGTGAGAAAAATTGTACAAGCTCCAGAAAATAATCCATTCAGTATTTTGACTGAGATAGTCCATCACAAGCAAGCCACAACATATAATGGGTAAATCTGTACTGCCTGCATTCATTTTCCCAAGGCTGTTTACTGAGTGTGGCTGCATTTCACGCTGCTTCCCCACTGCTGGGCCAGGAGCTGGCCTGGGAAAGCCTCTGGGATTCCAGGGACAGCAGAGGGTGAGGGAGGTGGGACAGGGCGGGCGGCCAGAGCGAGCTGCTGGAGCAAGGGCACGGCGTGCTGTGGCCCTGAAAGTTTTCTTTACCCCTCGAAGTGACAGCTGCACATACCTCCGGGGGGAAGTCACCATGAGGAGAAGAGAAAAATCTGCCAGGGGTGAGGGGAGAAAAAGCCTTATTAATGTAAAGGAAGAGTATACTCAAACTGAACAAAAAGCGAAGTGGAAAACTGAGCACTGCAGCCTCGCTGCTTAAGAGACAGCAGCAAATGAGAGCAGAGCATGTGGGAGCATTAAGTGCCCCACAGTGAGGAGACAGGATGGCTTTCCAAACTAGTGGAAACTGGGGTGAGAATGGGGTTATAGCCATGGACTTCACTCATAATGTGCTTCACTCATGCAAGTTTATGTGCCAAACACTGTTTAAGCCTAATGAATAGATGATCTTGTAGGTCCTTTCCAACCTAATGAATCTATGAATCTATGGATCTGTGCATCTTCTGAAGTAACAATGAAGAACATCTCTAATATTTGCACATTTTGCAAATACTACTCTCTTCTCTTATATAAAAAAAAAAGTATTAAAAATTAGATCTTTTTCTCTCCGCTACAGTGATTAACATAAAGAATTTCTTCTCTTTTGCCCAAGATATTTTTTCTTATGACTTTGAGGAACTGAGCATTGAGAGATTTGTTCCTTAGCTTAGGCATTTCCACTTCTCTTGCTGTCATTTTTACACTGCTGTAGACGTAGTTCTGCTAGTTCTTACTGAGGTAGATCTGTTCCCTGCCTTCCTCTGACCTCTGTCTGCCAACAAAGCTGCCCTCACACAGATGGAATAAGACTTTAGTACTGGATTATTACACGCACTTAGAACCATAGAATCATTAAGACTGGAAAAGACTGCTAAGACCCCCAAGCCCAATCACTGACACACCCCCACCATGCCCACCAACCACATCCCTCAGTGCCACATCTCTGTGGTTATTGAACACCTCCAGGGATGGTGACTCTTCCACCTCCCTGGGAAGCCTGTGCCAATAATAGGGAGAGATTAGGGACAGAGATCTGTGTCATTGCTTTATATATGGATTGATGGCCTTAATTTCTTTTCTTTCTT
The DNA here is from genome assembly GCA_023055505.1 of Callipepla californica brunnescens. Lineage (NCBI taxonomy): Eukaryota > Metazoa > Chordata > Aves > Galliformes > Odontophoridae > Callipepla > Callipepla californica. The sequence continues at coordinate 37,925,151 of JALIRH010000005.1, read as the reverse complement.
CTTCTTCTTTTTTTTTTTTTTTAATATATATATATATATGCAAAACTTTTCCATGCTTTGACCAGCCGTATCTCTCTGTTTGATATCCCTTGGGGGCTCATTTGACCCCCAGAAAACCTGCTTGCTTTCCTGATTTTGTATGGAAGCTGAAAGGCAAATGAGTGGCCCTAATTCCACTGCTTGTGCTCTGTGTGACTGATCACATAAGCCTTCACCGCCTCCCAGGTTTAATTATCTGTAATTTTGATTTATAGCATTATTTGCATAGAAGGTACAACAGATCGGCTCCTCCTAGAGAATGGCAACCTGTAAACATAAACAGAGAGCCTTTTGTCAGCTATTAATGGAAACACTGATTAATCTCCCATTGCTTTGGTAGCTTGCCGAAAAGCTCATAAAGCAGCAAATAAATTGTTTACTGAACTGGCTAAGCTGTACGTGCCAGGATGTGAATGCCAAATGTATGTCGAGTGCCTTTCAGCTTCATGGTGCCTGAAGGAGGAAATACAAACTCCCTTCATCACACTGCTGCACTGAAGGAGATCTTCCTAACATCTTCATTTTTCTTTCCGTTGCAGATGACACCAGCTCAGGAAAGAATGGCCAGGCACCTGAAGGCTCTAATGGAGAATATGAAGATCATTCAGGGAAGCAATGGGGTAAGGGACAGTGTGTGTTTTCCCTCCGTTCCTGGTTCAGTATTGCTCACCCAGCATGTTTCTCAGTCACAGACGAAAAGGCAGAGCAAATGGAGTGAGCTCTCCCTGCAGATTGTCAAATAGTAAACAGAGCCTCAGCTAAATGTGTTGGTGTGAATGGATCCCATCCAAGGGACCTTCTGCAAAATGCAGCCTATAATCTGCATTAAAGCCCCCTGCTTTATACCCCAGCAAGGTTATCCCTTGCATTTGTTTTTTTTTTTGGGGGGGGGCAGGGACTTTCCTTTGCATTTGCAGCTATTATAATTTTCATAGACTCTCTGTAAAAAACAGATTGCCTTTTACAGCAATATTTCCAAAAGCCTTCATTGCCAGCACAACACTCTTCCCATTGAGGGCAAGTGGGAGGTCTTGACTTCACTTCAGGAGAATTAGCATTAGGTCAAAGCCGAGTACTTTTGAAAATTACCCTCTTTTATTCATCTGCGTGAACTTCTCTCAATCCTGGACTGTTCAAGCATAGAATTTCAATACTGTTACAAAGTTTTGGAGAACTGCTGAAATGTCTCTCTTGAAACAGGTTGTGAATCACAGCAAGATTCACAGATCCAATGTTTGATCCAAGCACTCCTTGAAGAACAAGAAGTTGTCAGGCTGAAGCCAAACATCTTTTGGCCATTGCTGTCAGGGGAGTTTAGGACCGCAAGAGATGAGGCATAACACTTCCATTTTGCTCTCACAGTCTATCCCTTTGAATATTATGACAGAGAGATGGCTTTCTCCCACTTTCATGGCCAGTGAGTAACCTCATAGCAATGGTAGGGGTGGAACCCGTCAAGCTGTCACTGTATGACTCCCCATCACTTGAACTGAGGCCAGCTTTTTTCAGGAGCTGGCAAACAGAGGATGTGCTGTGCTGAAGTGTAATCCCATCCAAAGCTAGAGGAAGCAGTGTCATAGTGGCCTTGAATTACAGTTTCACCTGAGCCTGAGTTCGTTCTGAGAGAGGAAGGAAACCTCCACACATTCTGGAAAAGGATGACAATGTATTAAAGCTAGGGAAAGCGTGGCTCCAAACTGTGAATCCCTCAGGAGGGATTCATCATCTTGCAAGATCAGTTCTCTCCACTCTTCGTTACCTGGTGGAGATAGGAGCAGATATGGAAAGTTATGGCAGAGGTGCTACTGGGAGAGCTGGTGATGATGTACTTCAGTGCTTGGTAGTACATAAGATTGTTCTGGTGTAAGTATCAGGGAAGCTTGAATCAGCACTGACCAACACTATGTGTAGGTATGCGTGGCAGATCACAGCCGACTGCATGTTTTAGCTAACCATCTAGATTTATAAGAGTAATAACAGACAGGAGCCTCTGGGTCTAATCCATGCATCTCAGGATGTTATGTAGGGAGAGGAGATAGCTGAACTCCTTCCCAGCTCTGTGTGCTCATAACCTTCTGCTTCATTTCATTTTCATTAGCTTGAACCTTCGTGGTAAACAGGTTTCAGCAAGAAGCCCATGCACAACACTGTCTCTTTGTCCCTATCTGCTTGTGTTTTCCCTTGCTCTTGTACTTGGCATAATTTATACTGTACAAATGTGCCGTTCATGTTTATGAAGCAAACACCAAGCAATGTGGAGGAGAACAAGCAGTGAAGTATAAATAACACAGAGGCACTTTGTAATGACCTTCTCTGGCGCTCCAACAAGCAAAACTTCTGTAAATGGCACAGATCTGGGGACGGACATTTACCAGCACAAACTCAAAGGAGACTTTTTCTGTCCCACAGTGCTGCTTCTCTCTCCATCTTCTTTGTGATTGCTGAGCCTCTTTTTCTCTCTTATGTGTATCTCTCCCTTTTTCTCCTTCTTTGTTGACTGTCCTTTCTAAACGTGTCCAATTCAAGCTTTTGTCAAAGAAGCATTCAGAGCTGTGTAAATGGGATCTGATTTCAGCATATTGCACTCAGGCCTGGAGTAGCTTTTGAGAGCACATAATCACTTAACCTTCCCTAAACAGAACGAGAGAGACAGAAAGGGCCGAACAAGTTTAGCTTTACCTGTAACTTGGTGTGTATCTGAGTAACATTACATGAGAGGTGAGTGCAAAACTTCGAGCAGATTTATGGGAATCAGAGGAGGGGAAAAATACAGAAGTGTTAGGCCCTCTTTTCAGGAGAAAGCTTCTCTTTTGCACCACTTCTACTGAATGAGAGATTGTGTCCTGAAATGTGCTGTGGAAGCAGGGAAGGGTGGGGGGAAATGCCTGAGCTTGCAGTCATTTCTAACGTTCAGCCCTGATGGGGTTAATTTTCCCTCTAGAGGCCAATTGTTTTGCTGGGAGGGAGCCTCCTCTTCCAGCATATCCTCAAGGGAATACCCAGAAATTTACACACTAGGAACTGTGCAGGGGGTTATTTATGCACTAGGAGCTGTGCAGGAGGTTAGTATGCCACACTTGCTGCTCAGCTGTCATGGCAAGGATTCTCAGGGCCAGAGTTGCTCCAGTTCATTAGATTACACATGAAAGTCTCTGTACAGAGAGCAAAGCATTTCTGAGCAAGGGTTTGAAATGACATGAAATGGCTGGGACCCAAAATGACAGTCAAAGAAGGCAAGAAGGCTGCAGAGGCAGATGGTTTCTCCTAAAGAAAGAGACTCCAAGAGAGGGGAATGCCAAAGGGTATCTTCTTCTGAGAGGGAGGGTTGTGGGTCAAGGCTGCAAGGGGGTGAGAGCACCAGGGGACGGGGTCACAGACCCTCAGAGGGCAATGAATGCAATTCATAGATGCGTGGAGATAGGAAGCTGCACACAAACCTCCTCCATCCATCAATTCCCCACTGTAATGCATGTCCCAGAGTTTCTGCCCCTCTGTAGTAGGCAGTCCCACCTGTAGCAGACTTCCCCAGTACCTGAAATACAACCTTCTCAGCTTGCTTTGGTGTGTTGTGTTCTACTGATGCTGTGGATCTCTAATTGCAGTGGTTGATGGGCATGTCCAAGCCAACAGCCAATCATTCGGTTTTTCATTTTTCCCAAGCAAAGAAACAGGGAGAATATAAGAGGGAGTATGAAAATGTAAAGTGACTGCCATCTGAGGCTGAAAAGTAAGATTATACTAAACAAGAAAAAGGATTCAAAGCAGGGGGAGAAACCTATTATGGAACTGACAAGGAGAAATAGGTTTTGTCAAAATGAAGAAGAGAGGTGAATGAGGCAGGAGCCTCTTGGAAGCAGTGGGAATGTCAGAAGCAGGAGTCAGGAGTGGTGTTAATCTCAGCAGGAGACTGTAGCTTTAAGTGCCCCTTTACTGACACGGCATAATTAAGGTAATACAGGGAAAGTTGTCATTTATTTTGGATCCTCAAGCTTTTGCCTTGCAACAAATCATATAGCATTAAGTGTCTTAAAAACTATTGCGAAGACCTCTACCTTTCTACTGATTAACTAGATCAACTCATGGCTTTATAGGAAGATCCTCTCCAGCATTACTAAAACTGTAAGGTGTAAAGGTGACACCTCTTTTACCTCTGCAATTCTTATGTAATCTGAATCTGAGCATATGAATTCTAGATTTTGTTAGGTGAGGGACTAAACATTTCTCTAGAGTTCTTGTCACTGCTTCTAGAAATAGTAGCTGTTTCAATGCTAAATCAAGGTAACATTATCTTATCCCATGATTCTCTCCACCAGGAGGTACTGCTCCAGCTTCATAGTTTTGGGGATGGGTGGCATTTGGGGATGGGTAGCATTAGAGTGACCCAAGTGTTCTTTTATTGGATATCTCCACATGTTTTGGTCATTCCTTTGGGCCTTTCAACACAAATGCTACATAAGTTAATACTGAGTGAATCTCATGCCTTTTAGTTCAGATGAATGTTCAAATGTCTTGCTCACTTCTAAGACTACGTTACATTTTGGAATGTTGTTGACCCTTCTCAAGTTTCACTAACACCAGTCTGAACTATGAAGCAAAAACATCTTCAAAAAATGAAACTATAAGTGACAAGCAAAGGACTGAGAATACTTCCAGCTTAACAGGAATCTGAGGTTTTTCCTTCGGTCCTGGCCTTTCATTTTTGGCACAGAATATGTTAACAATTATAATGTGATTATGGGGTCACATTTTGCCTTCAGCTACACCAGCATGATTCTAGCATTATTTTGTGAGATTGTTTGACTTAGTGGCACTGAGGTATTCCAGGGTTGTGCTATGCAGGAGGGTAGTGTATTCATAGCAGACCTCTAGGCACTAAACTGCATCAGGCTTTATAGTGCTTTCTAAGTAAACCGGTATGAGCTGAAATACGGGATACTCTGGCTTGTATAGTGCTGCTGAGTTCCCCTTGAGAAAGTATGGCCTTAATGCTTGACAGTAGTATCCTGCTTGATGTGCCTTTTGCTCACCGGAGTCCATTGCTTGTGCCTTTTGCAGCCCAGCCTAGGTTCACACAGCCTGCAAAGATGAGACGCAGAGTGATTGCCCGTCCTGTCGGCAGCTCCATTCGCCTGAAGTGTGTGGCCAGCGGCAACCCACGGCCTGACATCACGTGGCTGAAGGACAATAAGCCCCTCATGCCCCATGAGACTGGGGAGAACAAGAAGAAGAAGTGGACACTGAACTTGAAGAATCTGAAGCCGGAGGATAGTGGGAAATACACCTGCCGAGTGTTTAACAAAGTTGGGGAAATCAATGCAACTTACAAAGTCGAAGTGATCCGTAAGTGCAGCCTCTGTGGTGGAAAGGTGGGGAGGGAGCTATCAAAATGGGGTTGGCTGATTAAAGAGTGTGGCTGTGAGCATGCAGTGCTGACAGCTGGATATAGACTTGGGTAAAGTGATAGAAATATGAACAGGAACCAACAGAGAAATTGTTGCTAAACCTAGAGTAAACCTAACATCTGAGAAAGACAGAGTATTAATAATACAGTTTAGAAGTCTGAAATCAACGCTTAGGAAACGGGCATCTCTAACAGCAGACCGTCAGTTTAAGGGCAGAATAGGAACTTAGTGAGAATGTCCTTCACAGAGGACCATAGAAGAAGGAAATATATTAGGATGGTCCAGATTACTTTATCAGAGTAAAGTGAAACCAATCAACTGAAAATTTAGTCTAGATATATGTAATAAGAGATGCACCTGATTTGAGAAATCTCCCAAGGGAATTAGTAGAAATCTTACAACTAGATTGATAGAAAGACATGGCTTTAGGGACAGATTTTTTAAAGCTTTTAGACACTTGAAAGTTCACATGGATACAAATGAGATGATAACAAAATTTTAAAATCCCTATGAAGTCCTGTATGTATCTCTAGTCTTGGCCCTTAGATGATGAGCTGTGGGGGATTACCCAACTTTGTGGTGGAGTAGAGAAAATCGCTCTTCTTACTGGCTAACTATTCTGATTTTTGGCCTCTGATCTCCGTTTCCCCTATTATTACTGAAGATAATTATACTCAAAGCTACCTGAGTCTACCAAAGTAGAACTGTTATTCTTAAATCACCATGCTTTGTCTATGACATCATCACGAATTGTCATGGAAATGATTATGGAATGGCCAACTGAATGAAAAGAGGATGAGCAGGGTGAAGGAAGATCAAATATCCTTCATTAATGAGGAGCAGGGGCATGGAGGGCTATTTCCAGCCACATGGAAAGCATGTTGTTTGTCTGTCTGCATGTGTTTTAGCATGAGAAAGTTTATCCCAGTGTGAAAGATTGTTCTTAAAGGTAAAGATCTGGTCTCTGATAAGTCCTTTCTCTAGAATAACAGGAATTAAAAGCACATGTGGGGAGCTCTTTTGGGCTCTGAAGGCACAAACCTGCTGGACATCTGGATTTGATAAAGATGCAGCTGTGTGGAGACAGTAAAAACATGTGTTTACACTAAAACCAGGAGCAGAGACAGGGAAATGAATCAAGCCCCATCCCAATGGCAGCTGTGGCATTTTCACTTCATCAAAACCAGACAGCACCAGGAACAAACCCCTTTCTGTGTCCCTGTTTATCTTGGTTTTTATCAACTTAAAGATGTATGTAACCTTTGTTTTCATTAGCTTTTGCTGGCTAGGAGTGAAAACAGTAACGAAAGCTGGAACCAGAGTCAGGCAGATAAGGGCATTAAGCAGTCTTCAGACGTCTTTCTATTTTTAACATCATTCTGTGGAGTATTTCAGGTTTTATTCAATTTCCTCTTTCTTTTTTTTTCCCCTTGAGCCTCCACTCTTAAACCAGTCCTGCTTATCTGAGTCTCAGTCTCCCCAGCTGTGATTCCTGCTTGTAGTCCTATGGAGACCACGGTGGTATTTTTGTTTCCCAGGCACATCTTTAGAGCTCTCATTGTTGACAGTACCCTGACTTTTTGAAAGAGGGCCCATTGTTCCTCCCTGTCACCTCAAAGCCTGTGCTGGTGGGAGCTGTTGTGTTACACAATCAATCCAACAGTGTTTGCCTTCAAAAGTGGTTGATGATTGCCAGCAGTTACCACCCACTGTGATACCATCTTTTCTCTCTGTGCCTAGGAAAGAAGTTTTCAGTAAATCGGTGTCTGGAAACTGAGGCTCATTTCTGTGATTTTGCCACCAAAAAAAGATCCCAATAGTCCTAGGAATGAGGAATTTATTTTTCTTTACATTTTACGTGGTATTGACACAAGAAAAAGTTTATGATCATGCTGGAAGGCATGGTCTCGTGAACTTTTGTGTATGATTTCCTTTCCTACCATCTTGTTTCCTTCATCAGCTGAGGCTTGAAGCAAAATTTGAGTGAGAAATGGAAGATTTTGTTATTGGCTAGAAAACAAGGGATATCTGGCCTACTGCTCCACAATGAAAGTGTGGACATTTAGACTAAAGAAAGGAATAATAAAAGCAGATTATAAGTGAGGGCTGAGGCAAAGATTTTCCTCACTGGTGGTGCCTGTGGCTTCAGTTCTCTAGCCCAGCGGTGATGACATGGTGTGGGATGACATCCAGTAGAGTTTTGATTGCATGGGCATCTGCCAGACCCAGCAGGAAGGGTGATAGACAGCTCCTGGGGGAGTCCCAAAGCACAGATGTGAGAAATCCACAGCCTGCCCTTACTGCTGATAGACAATCAGTGAAGAAGGGGTCTTTTTCCCATCCATTCTTTTTTGTCTTTAGGGGACATTAAGAAAGACCAAAAGAAGAAAGAACATGTCTTACCCTGAGTTACTGCACCTAAACTGTCAGTAACCTCATATTTGCATCTTAAGTATGATCTCAAAAAATAAAAGCCCTGAATTTGTGCCTAAAAATACACAAATTTCTGTCATTTTCATCTGTAAATTAAATTCTACCAGAGATAGCGGTAAAAGACACAATCACAGCATAGATGAGTGGAAAATCTCTGGGTCCCTCTGCCCCTATCAGGGCCACCCTGAGCAGGGTGCTCAGCCCCATGTCCAGGTGCCTTTTGGAAATCTTCAAGGGGAGAATCTACAGCCTGTCTTGTTCCTCGATCAGCTCCCACAGCAGTGCTTCCTGATGGGCAAAGGGAGCTCCTGGGCTCCAGTTTGTGCTCAGTGCCTCTTGGCATTGAAAAGAACCTGGCTCCATCTTCTTTATACCTTCCCTTCAGATACCTCTACACACTGGCAAGACATCATTGGGATCAGTGTCAGCTGAACATTTACAGTGGGAGGCTGTGGAGTCTTCTCTGGAGGTGTTCCATACCTGCCTGGATGCCTACCTGTGCAACCTGGGCTGAGAGCTGCTTTGGCAGGGGGTTGGACTCGATGATCTCTAGAGGTCCCTTCCAACCCCTACAATTCTGTGATTCTGTGATTCATGCTCAGACCTGTAGTAGTGTCAAAATTGAATCCCAAAAGCGTTGTTCTTTTGGCTAGTTTCAAGCCATTTATCTTCCCCTGCAACCTGTTGCTGATAATAGATATATTATCAATATAAATTGATAATATTCTGTAGGTGCAGGTACAGCATTAAGATCCCAATTTTCTGGGATGCGTCTCCTTAGACGTGTTTTAGTAGGAGTACAAGGAAGGATGACCTCTTTTATCAGCTAACAGCTGCATCATAAAACAGGGGACTGCAGAGATCTTGGTCTACTGTAGGGCAGGGATTCGAATTAGACATTTTTTTGCATGCGTTCTACACCTTTTTCCAGTGGTTCTGCAATCACAAGTTAATCAGGTTGGCAAACCCCATTTTCCATGGAGCTCCTTGTGTTTTTGTGCAGAGAGAACAAGATCCAAGCCCATCCTGACAGGGACACACCCCGTCAACACAACGGTAGACTATGGTGGTACCACATCCTTCCAGTGCAAAGTCCGCAGTGACGTCAAACCTGTCATCCAGTGGCTGAAGCGAGTGGAGTATGGCACAGAGAGCAAGTACAACTCCACCATTGACGTCGGGGGACAGAAGTTTGTTGTGCTACCCACAGGGGAGGTCTGGTCCCGTCCTGATGGTTCCTACCTGAACAAGCTGATGATTACTCGAGCCAAGGAAGAGGATGCAGGGATGTACATTTGCTTAGGGGCAAACACCATGGGCTACAGTTTTCGCAGCGCTTTTCTCACAGTCCTGCCAGGTGAGTTGTGCTTTTATTTCCCCAGTCTGAATCAGTATCCTATGTCTTGATATTTAGTAACACAAGTACTGTTACCTGTTGCTCTCTACCATCCTCAGTGATGCTGAGCTGATTTAAGCTAGTCCAGTTCTACTAAGAATCAGTGAGGGACTAAATGAGCCCTGATTTAAATCAGCCCTTGCTGAATTTTTCTTGCTCATGGTTTCTTTTCTCCATCCATGGGGAACAACAGTTCCAGCAAGGTGAAATACAATGCAGGAGCTGGAAATCATACTGCAATTGCAGGGTTCAGCAACAGGGTGCAGGAGGTGAGAGGGGGACTGAATAACAGCACAATTTGCAGCCCCATTCCCTGACATTTCGTCTTTCTCTTCTCTTACTTGTATTGCTCTACTGGTAAAAGAAAACAATGATGCCATCCCATAAAAGGAGAGAAGAATAAAAACTGTCCCGGTCACAAGGAAAGGAAAAGAATGAATGTGAAAGAGAAAATGATTGATTAGTTAATTCTTACCTAAAGATCCCCTAAGGAATGTTGAACCAAACTTGTTGCTGCTTTCTGCTCTCCCCAGGCCTCAGAGCTGGTGTCTGCATCCAGCTGAGGCTGTATCCCGTGTATTTCAGACACACCATCCTCACTTTATCATTTACTTCAGTTAGTTCTGCTGATAAATATTTTTATTGAAAAGGGCGTCTCCTTCTGCCTCGTTTGGACACGTGAATCTAGCTTTAGAATCACCAGCCTTATAACAAAAATTCATCTTTCTGCTTTTAATTCCCTTTACCTATGTGCAAGGCCAACACAGATAAGAAAGTGCAGGAGCTGGAGCCAGTACCAGAGCATTTTAGCTGTCAGGTGTAATGCAGTGTCTCTGGCCAAAATATCAGTAAGGAACAGAGACCATACACTGATCCAGAGCATTAGGACTGGTTTTCTGTGTATGTAGTGGGGAAAATGACTCCTGTAACTAAAATATAATGGCTACTTTTGCTCTCCAGTTGCCACACTGTGCATCTTAGTAGTCACCAAAAGTCACCAACATGAATTTAGACACCAGCAGCATGTTGTCAAGTTCCATTCATCCTTATCATCTTCTGTATCACTTAGATTTAGAGCAAAACTCCAGCTAGAAAGCCAGTCTGAAGCAAAATGCTGTGTGGGTGGGATATAACTCAAAGCCTCTGGAAATTTCCAAACTACAACAGTCTGATCCAGCTCCCACTGAAATCAGTGGAAGACTTTCCATTGATTTGAATGGCACTATAATGAGACCTCATACCAGAACCAGCGCCCGCAGGCCTGCTGTTATTGGCAGTGACAGAGGAGGAGGACCCAGCTTGCCCTCAAGAAGCAAAGATGTGGTTGCAAGGCCATGAGTTAGAAAAACATAACTTTTCTCATAAATCTATCAAAATTGACATAGACAGCTTAGAAGAATAGCACAGATGAAAATCAAAACACTTTTGAGTCAGCCCAGCAGATTTCCGCCAAACAATGTGCAGACTATTGTTCTCGTGGTCAGATGATGGGTCATTTCCCTGATCCTGTCTTGCTTTAAGCAAGGGGTTGAACCAGATGACCTCCAGAGTCCCCTCCAGACTAAATTATTCCGTAATTTCCAGTGTTGGTGGATGAAAGTTCTGTCTATTCAGGTCAACAGTACACGTCCTTCTGCCTTCAAAGAAGCCACATGGTATATATTTAATATTTCAAACTAGCCATAGGATTATTTGTCAAGGAAAGAAAAAGACTTTTAGTATTTTAAAGAAGTTTGGCTTGAAAGTTAAGTGATATATGTTTGAAAATAACATACTGGGCTGTTTGGATAGCCTGTGGTTTTCCAAGTTTCTGAATGTCGCCCTGCAGGCTGAACTCTGCACACAGGTATTTTTCAGGGCTTTTGAAAACAACAGCTGGTAGCTATCTAGGCAGGGATTTTGATAGCTGGGGTCCTATCCCAGTACTCCTTTGGGGTCTATAAATCGGGAGATCGGGTTGTGAAACCAGAGTGACTGCTCAGGAAGGTAGTCTGCCACCAGCATTGAGGGTAGAGGGAAGGCAGCTGTGAAAGAAATTGCCCGGAGCATCTTACTGCCTTTCTTAACTGAGCTTGATGCCCACGGAAAGCCAATAGTAGTTCCAAATAAATTAGTGGAGATGGAGGTTCTTTGGCATTAAGAGCTGGACAAGTAAAATCTTAATTCCCCATTGCTTGGGCACCAAGGAGAAGACCCCAGCTCACCTGTGATTTTTGACCTTTCCCTCACCCACACGAGAAACTCAAGACAACCTCTCCAGAACACCAAGTTCTTGCTTCCTACCCTGTCAGAGCATAGTTTAGTAGCTCCAGTACCACTAAAGAATGTCTAAAGCTGTGCAGACACAGCTACGCCCAGTAAAGGTAAGCACACATCATGTTGTGGCTCTGTGTGATCCAGTTGTGCTGCTGACATGGAGATAGTACTGACATGTCACGTGTTGTGTCTTCCCATCTGGGCAGAGAGGCCCGTGCCACCACAGAGTGAAGGTGTTAGGAAACTCTTGGGCTGGCTGGCTCTAGGACATGTACATCCATTAAGGCTTGGATAAGAAAGTTAAAATATTCCTCTACACCAAAGAAAATGAGTTGCTTGTCCTTCCAGGAGCACTGAAAAGCACAGCAGTTACCAAGCACCGTGCGCTGGCTTGATTTCTCCGTTACTTGGTCTGGCAGGGTTGCCAGACAGCCTGTACAAAAGCCAGCTCAAGTGTGACATCTGTTTCAAATTTACCTTGCCTGCTTTTGATTAACTCTTTCTGTCTCTTCCCTGCCACAATGTCCAGATCCCAAGCCTCCAAGTGCACCTGTGCCCCCCTCCTCAGCCAGCAGCCTTCCTTGGCCCGTGATCATCGGCATCCCGGCCGGAGCAGTCTTCATCTTCGGGACAATCCTCCTGTGGCTTTGTCAGACCAAGAAGAAACCCTGCTCCCCACCAGCTGCTGCCCCTGTGCACCGGCCGCAGCCCCGGGACAGGATCTGTGTGTCCCAGGTCCCAGACAAAGACTGCATCTCCTCCATAAACTATGAGGAATACGTCGCCCAGCAGCAGCATTTACTGTCCCAAGGGCCAGCGCTCGCTCCGGCCATGGCATCCAAAATGTACCCAAAGATTTACACGGACATCCATACCCACACCCACTCGCACGTGGAAGGCAAAGTCCACCAGCACCAGCACATTCAGTACCAGTGCTAAGAGGGCAGCCGTGCGCAGAAGCTCGTGTGGGATTTTCCTCTTGGTACCTCAGAAGAGACTGCTCAGAGTCAGCTCACACTGCCAGCAATAGGCAAAGCAGACAGAAAAGATTATATGTATGATTTTAAATATATATATATATATATACATATATATATAATTGTATATGCGTGTGTATGTGTGTATATATATATGTGTATATATCTATATCTATCTATATAAATATATATATAATAGAGAAAGACAGAGAAAAGAGATTTTTTTTTTTTTTTAATTATTACAATCAGGATGTAGCCAAGGAATAATGAAGGAACTCCAAACCCCAGCAGCTAGGCAGCCATCTCCACCGGTGGAGCCTTCCTGGATTTTTTAAGCAAGGTGGTGGCAAGACAGGACACAGGGATATAAACCACCACCTCCTTCTGTTGTTAAAACGGGCAAGAAAAGGTGACATGGTACTTTTCCAGGGCAGGCATCCCTGTTCTTGTGCTTGCTGCATATCATGTGTTTTGGTGGGAAGACTCCAGACCTGTCCCACCCATGTGGGAGAACCTTTTCCCTTAGAGTGACTCAAGCTGTAAAGATTTAGTGCCAAAGCACAAGGATAAATGACCAGTTCAACTCTTCCAAATAACACAAGGGGAAAAAAAATGAATTTCTGTTCTCAAAGTGAAATGTGGAATGTTTCTCAAGCACTGTTGTCTTGTCTGTAATGCTTACCAAGTTGCTTGGTTCAATTTCTTCAAGTTAAAGGCATTGAATTCCCCCATGGAGGGTTCTACAGAGCAAATGTCACTGCCCTGGTCCCCGGACTCAGTGCCACTGCCATGAAAAAGGAAGGAAGAAAGGAAGGAAAGAGGAACGTTGTACAGAACACCTTTATATTTATATTTAAGAAATAATAATAATTAATAATAATAATAATTGAACTGCTGATGGTGAAGAAAGCAAAACACGCTGCCCTTCTCTGATGGCTTATGGTGACAAGCTACTGGATTCTCTACATCAATGCAAAATACGTGAGAACATAAGAAAAAGGAGAAAGAGAAAAAGAAAACGAAACAATAATCTCGTAGGGAAAATTGCATCTGAGAAATATTCACCTAGGTTGTGTGTGGTTGCCCCCTCCCTGCAGATAGCATTTTGGAATTGATACAGCTTCATTTTTATTTGAACCACAGTGAAAACAGAAAGAAAAGAGATTAAATAAGGACCATAATTAAATACCTGTATGGACTGCAAATTAATCCAATTGCAAATACAAAACCTTTGTAATTCTATATAGAGTTTAAACAGAAGTCGTGTATATTTAATTTATTTTGTTAAACAAGAAAAAAATGTATGATATTTTCCTCAAAACTGGCATTTCTATGCATATTTTTGATCAAAGAAAATAAAGATTTTTTTGTTCAGGTTCTATAGATACCATGCTTAGAATATGCTCAGTGTAACAACAGTTACCAGCTGCACTTCCCTGTATGCCTTCTCACATGTAATCTCCTCAAATCGTCTCAGGTTCTGCTAGTGCCACCGTTTCCATTAGAAAATTGCCTTTTCCACCATTTATATTGTTATTTTTCAGGTTGGATATCATTTAAAACTTCATCACAGGAAGAGCTGTGATGTGTTGAAACAGGCTGTCTGGGGAAGTGGTGGAGTCACTGCCCCTGGAAGTGTTCAAGAAACGTGGAAATGGGGGACTGAGGGTCATGGGTTAGTGGGCATAGTGGGGATGGGTTGGCACTTGGACTCAATGTCTTAAAGATCTTTTGTAATGTTAAGGATTTCCTGATCTGATTGTGAGGATCTGCAGTGATCGAGTCGTGTCCCACGGACCCTTTTCACCTCCAGGAGCAAAGAGCTCTGCTCACAGGGAAATCTGTTTCATGATGCTTTTTTTTTGGGGGGGGGGTGAAGGGGAGTGGGGGAAAAGGTTGCCAACCACAAACCTACAGGTGTTTTCTTTCGAAGTTTCATAAATCAAAACATAAAAAATGTTGAGTCTGAAAATGAGCTTCAGTCTCAGGGTGCTCAGGAGGAGAAAACGCATAACGGGGTGAGACCTTCCCATGATGCTTCAGTGATGGAGCAATTGTTTGCTGTTTGCTCGAGTGTCGCTCCAAGCTTGTTGCAGGGAAAAAAAAATGAAATGTGCCAATTTTTAGGTTTGAAAATACTTCTTTCTCAAGCCTGTTCTGCAAAAGTGATCTTCAGCTTCAGCTGCTCCAATTTAGAGTGATACACTTCGTTTAAGCTGAAACAAAAGAACGCTGTAGGCTTTTGTTTTCCTCTGACTGTTTCCAAAACTATTTGCTCTGCATTGACTTGCAGTTATTTTTCTGCTGACAAAGAGCCCCGGTTTGCTCAGACAGATTACAGTGAGTTGGGGTCCTGATTTAGCAAAGCACAAACACTCCCACTTTCCCTCACCAACACATACTTCCCCTAGAATGCCTTTTTGCCTTAGCCACCCATGTCAATAATTCTCATAACATGATGGTTGTTTTTTTTTCTGTAGAGGATATAACAAAGCAACCTACTGCTGTTTCGTATTATTTCTACCAACATTTTACATTTTTCTTTTAAGTTCGTTAAAACTTTGTTATCGCCATTTTACGAAATCCATAAAAGCAAAATTCATTTCATGGGTATCTCTTGCACACACTCTCTCAGCTTCAGGAAGACTTAAATAGGAGCCCTGAGGAGGGCTGCGGATATGGCAGTGCTCTCTGTGGCTGCAGTTTATCGAGTCACTCCATGCATCTCCTTCTTTTTAAGAAGGCAGCACGTGGCTAATAACAAGAGCTTCTAACTCACGCCTATGTAACTCACTACTTTTTGCACAGTGGTAGGCACTGAGGTCATCTCAACAGCATTTGGGGCACAAAAGAGAGTGGGATCCACCTGTAAGCTTGCTGACCTTCCCAGCTATCTGTGATGGTGCTACAGCAAGACAGCTCCTAGCTCATGTTTACACCAGCTTTAGGGGGGTTGTACAGTCAGTTTCATTTGGTTCAGCCATATGCAAACCCTAAGAGATGGCCTTACAACACTTTTTCTGATGGCAGCTATGTCACTGACCCTCAGATCCTGAGTTTCCCATAGTGTATATTCTTCCATGCTGAACACTTCACTCTCAATTGCGGCCTTCTACCTGCCATGATTCAGGGTGAGACCTTTCCATGGTGCTTCCAAGATGACGCTATGATAGTGCCAGGTGGCTCCAGTGGAAAGGGCTTCCTACTGCCTGTAGAAGTTCCAGCTCTGGTAGAAGATGGTACAAGCACTTTGATTTACTCATATAATTTATATCTTGTCTGGGTCTTCCCCTGACTTGCCGGGCCTGGATGGATTTTGTGTTTTGAGGAGTTATTTTTCCTCCACAGGATGTCTGTAACCGCTTTTCAGAGTCACTCTGTCCCATGTCTGCCATGTGTCATTTCTGCTCAATTGGGCCTTGCATGTATTGCAAAATCTTCTTTAACCTAAATAAATTCTGACAGGTCCTGCTCATGCCTGAATAATTTTTTTCATCAGTGAGACAAGATTTGGACTCATCTCTGCTCATGTGTACAGGGCATTTAAAGAAATTCATAGTCTTACTAGTAACTACTGACCCTATTTGGACCACAGAAGTTTTTGGTTTTATCCCTAAGTATATATATATATTTAGGCATATGGATGTAAGTCATGGGCTGTGATACAGAAAAGAGTTGTACTTTAAAAGCCATCAGGCTTCAAAGATCAAAAGAATGTCGGGCTTAAAGCTCTCCATCTTTGTTTAATTTATTTGCATTTCAGATCAAACATGGCCTTACATGTCAGTTTGTGTGTGGCATTTTTAAGCTTTGTATGGACAATGCTTGTACTGTCAGCCCTTTTAAACTGAAAACCTTTATCAGACATTTACAAATAAAAAGTGTTGTGTGATTTTCAAACAGTAGCAAACACAATAACTGAGGACATCAAAAAAAGATGGGATGGCACTGTGTGCATCTGGCTGTGCAATAAAAGCTGGAAAGGGGTAAAGAATTACTCTCTTAGGTTGTTTTGAGGGCAAGGGTGGTGGGATGTATGTGTATACGTATGAGAAATACGTGCTAGAATGATGAAGCACACAATATTGCAAAATTATCTCTGCATCATGACTCAGCCTGATCAACTGTGTATGCTGTTTACCCAGGGCAAACTTTTTAGGGTGGTTTAGAAAAGTTTTCTAGCTACTTAGTGAATAAATAAGGTTAGGAGAGACATGGACCTGCTGGAGCATATCCAGGGGAGGGACATAGAAATGATCCAAGGGATGGAACACCTCCCCTGCAGTGACAAGATGAGAGAGCTGAGGCTGTTCAGTTGGGAGAAGAGAAGGATCCAGGGAGACCTGACAGTGGACTTGCAGTACCTAAAGGGGTCTATCAGAAAGAAGGGGACAGAATCTTCAGCGAGATGTGTTGTGATAGGACAAGGAGGGGAGATTTAGATTGGATATAAGGAAGATGCTTTTTACAATAGAGGCAGTAAGGCATTGCCACAGGTTGCCAGCCAGAGAGGTGGTGGATGTTCCATCCCTGGAGACGCTCAAGGTCAGGCTGAATGGGATCTGAGCACCTTTTCAAGCTGCTGGCTTCCCAGTTCATTGCAGGGGTGTTGACCTTTAAGCGTCTCTTCCAACTCAAACAGTTTTATGATTCTATAAAGCCTATTTTTGTTGCTTCACCTCAGTAGACAAATGTCATAGATGAACTATGAGCCAAACTAAAGGTAGCAAGACAAAATCTTGGGGTTGCAGATATCAATGGTGACATTGCTGTGTCCAGAGAAGAGCAGGGTTTTATAGGATGAGGCCTAGCTGCTCCAGCCCTTTGGGGTGAATGTCTGAGTGCCTCACAGCAGCAAACATCCAAATTGTGGCTACAAAAATGGTGAAGCGCCTGCAGAGGAAGATGTAAGATGGGCAGCTGAGGTCCTGATCCAAAGCAGAAGAGGCTGAGGTGTCATGGCAGCTACAGCTCCTAACAGGGAGCGGAGGGCTGAACTCTGCTCTGTGACAGCAACAGGGCCCAAGGGAACAGCATGGAGCTGTATCAGAGGAGGTGTAGCTGGGGGTTAGGGAAAGGGTCTGCACCAGAGGGTGGTGGACATGGAACAGGCTGCCATGGCAGTGGGCACAGCCCTGAGTTGATGGAGCTCAAAGAGTTTTTGAACACTGCTCTCAGATATAGGTTTGGATTTAGGTGGTGCTGCGTGGAGCGAGGAACTGGACTCAGTGATCCCTGTAGTTCCCTACCAAATCAGGATATTCTATGGTTCTCTGATTTTAAGTTCAGCTCACCCAGCCTGCACTGGATCTTGGGCCCAAGCAGCCCTGTGGAGAAGTGGCACACATCGGGTGAAAAAGAAGAAATATTTATCTTTCCATTTCTGTGTCTGTCTGAAACTCTTTAGACATTAGTAGTAATGGAATAAAGCCCTGCAGTAGGCAAAAACTGGGAGGTGATCAAAGGTTAGTGGGGAATTTTTCATGGCTTTGCTATGTAGGCATCACCATTGCCTATGTGGGCTACCAAGAGAAGGGATTCAGCCTGCATCTCTCACAAGTGTCACATGAAGGATGGGTGCTATTGGGTGCTGTGTCCAGACATGTGCTACTGTTAATGTTATAATAGAAGGCCATAGGGTTTCATCCAGAGGTCCCTTCTGGCCACAGAGATATGCAGCTGAAGATACAAGCACAGCTCCATGCCCCAGGATGGCTGCAGGCAACCACAGATGTGCAGCACAGGCGTTGCATCAACGTCTGGCACGTGGGCTGCACGCTCAGCACTGCTGCTCGCAGCCCCACTTCCTTCCAGGCTGTAAGTGTGCCAGCTCAGCATTTTATGGTTTACTACTAAAGTAATGGTGTTATTTATATAAAATGGAACTGTGCATCGACATTTTCAGCATCTGCAAATAACCCCTTGTGTAAACAGCAGCATAATCCTGTGCATACACACATCCCACTCCTTTACACTCAGTGTTCTGGCAGATCTTGCTGGATTTGCTGCAGTTGGTGTCAGGGAGGATTTACACGTGAATTTGAGTGTAAACACATGTGGTTAATGGCCTGCTGAGTTGCTTAGTCTTGTTATTGGTGTAAGCCTCTTCAATCCCCTTTTTGCCATGCATGGAAAAGGGCAGAATCCTGCTCAGCTCTCATGTTGTTGTGGACTCATGTCTGTCCTGGCTCTCATTTGAACATGTGGGCTCACATGTTGGGTTGGAGATCCTGGCCAAAGTGAACCGTGCAGATCTCCTGTGCACAGCCTGTCCCAGTTGTGATGGGCACCAACCTGCATTCCTCTGCTCATGCATCCACATAGTGAGAGATCAAGGGGAATGGTCACAAACACACCCAGCTTTATGGGGTGGGTTTCACCAATGGAGCTCAGCAAAAATTTCACAGAGGGAAAAAAAAATGGGGCAGGAAAGTGTCTGCCTGATGAGAGCCAGGGCCCTCAATCGAAATGGGATGCACCCAAGCCAGGTTGGTTCTTCAATGGGGACTTGGAAGAAAATGTACTGGTTAGGAATCCACAGATATTTCAGACTTTATCTTGACCTTATCTTACCAGCAAAGTGTTTCTTGGGCTAAGATTTCTATGTTTTAAAAGTTTGCTAAAAATGCACAAAAGAATGAAAAAAAAAGAAAAAAAGGTTTATTGAAGTTGAAAATAAAACCATAATTAAAATACTAGTGTTGCACTATTAACTAACACATACCTCTTGCCAATTCTACCTTTTGTGTTCAGCCCAGGCATCTTTGTGTCTCTTCACCATCTTCTGATCTCAGAATAATCCGTGGTGTAATGACCTCTATTTGTTCGTATTTCAGCTTTTACACTTCCCTTTCTCTTTTCCCTTCTGCCAGTCTGTTGTAATTAGGATTTAATATGTCCCGCAGTATTATGGGCATCAGCAAAGCAATGAATATTCTTCTATTTTCCCATTTCCACTAACCAAATCCAGTCTGCAGTGCGATTTCCATCTGAGCTGATCGATGCTTTGGTGAGAGGAGTAATAAATAACACTTTAGAGCAGACTTCAAAATGCCTTTTTTCTTTGATCTGAGTAATTAAGGAGTCAAGTTGCTGTTTCTAAGCATTTTCTGATGGAATTACACGAGTTACACAGCTCTTCATTTGTATGTCATTAAACACTATGTTTTATTGCTGCTGTTCAAACAATTAGTACCTAAATATGCCCCATATTCTCATAAAGAGGCGGTAGCAGTGCTAATGTTAATGCCCTGATTAACAGTTTGTTCCATCCACAGTCCACCATCATGCCTGAATGCCATTTAACGTCAATCAGATCTTTGCTGATGCCCTTCTGAAGTCATTCTCTTCTGCAGTCATTTAACTGCACAGCGAAGTGAGAAGTCAAGTTAACTAAAAATGGCATTTCTTTTAACACAGGAATTTTCTAAAGTTCATTACAAGTTTTGGTTATAAAAAGACCACTGCTTCATGGTGATCAGTCATTTTGACATTTTTATGGTGTTTTTATTACCCCTGGCTCATTTCCATACTAAAGGGAACATTTGTAACAATGCTTGCTCTCTCTGTTATGATTAGGATTGTGCTTTTGCCTTGCTTTGTTGGACTGTTGCTGCGCTCAATAATGCTCTTGGCACACGTCCTCCCAGACCCTGCGGTGTGTTTATTCAAAGGGAAGGAAAAAGAAGTGTCTACTAAAACAATAAACTACTACTGCTTGCGTTAACACGGCCATAACTTCCTTGTTCTGCAGGCAATCAGTTAGCAAAGCTGTTAGGTAAACTTGCTCCTTCACTGATGAAAAAATAAATATTCATGAATCTTGCAGCCACATTTTCCTGTGCTTTATAATGGAGTTGAAGATGGTGAAGGATTTTAAAACAAATAATTTAATCAGAGAGATAAGGATGGAGGCCCAGATCCTGAAAGCAGTGGGAGCTGAGAACCTAAATTGTACTGGGTAAGTATTTAAGGCTGCGTTATTTCAATTTTAATGTTTTTACTAGTGCTGCTTAAGACAGGATGTGAATGCGAAAAGAGGAGTCATGAATTTGGAATGTTAAAAAAAATTTCTTCTCAGCATTGGAACAGACTGCCCAGGCAGGAGGTCAGACTCTGTCCATAGAGGTGATCAAGAACTGTGTAGATGTGGCACAGAGGGACACGGGTTAGTGGTTGGACTTGGTGATGTTGGTGATCTTTTCCAGCCTTAATGATTCTATGGTTCTATGAAAGATAAGGGGTGACAAATAAAATAAAAGGGACAGGGAGGACATGTCACAGAGATTTCCAGAGTAAAGTGAAATCATTACTTCGCCTGGTCCATACAGGTTGGAGCCCAGAAATAACAAGGATTTGATGTTGGGTAGCTAACACCTTCCCCTGTCTCCATACCCAGGACAAACCAGCACACTCAATTCCCATGTAACGCATCACTAGAGAATATCTTTAATTTGAAGTGCATTCACGCGTTACCTGAATATCAAAGAGAATTAAGGATGTGTTTTTAAGCTTGAATTCATCATAATGATACAGATAGCAAAGTTGTGGCCAGAGTTATCATGAACTGGTCCTTCCTGAAAATGGCTTGGTTTTTTGGTGGAGCAAAGGTGTTTACTGTTCCATTGAAGACAGTGAGCTAAGCTAGACTTGTCATGCAGGTACCACAAAACAGAGGATGAATCTGGGTTTGGACACGAAATGAAGAGTTGGAAAATGACAGAAATACATATAGCACTTTGGTAA
Source organism: Callipepla californica brunnescens (assembly GCA_023055505.1). NCBI lineage: Eukaryota > Metazoa > Chordata > Aves > Galliformes > Odontophoridae > Callipepla > Callipepla californica. The sequence continues at coordinate 37,903,903 of JALIRH010000005.1, read as the reverse complement.
AGTGTCCATACACGTTAAATGTACCCAAATCTGGAAGAGACCTAATACTGCTCAGCCTCTGAGCCCAGGACATTTATGTTTTCCTGAATCCCTCCTGCCCATGAATGGGGAGAAAGGGAAGAGACACATGGGGAGGCTGCGAGGAGCTGCCTGCTGGTACAAGTCCCAGTTTTCATTGTACTGCTCCATCCACTGCTACCAGCCCTGGGTGCCCTCTGTCATGGTTCAGAAAGAGCAAAGCTTTCCTGCTTGACATCAGAGGAGATGCATTTTGATGTTTATCTGAAAACCTCTTTCAAATGTATGTGCACAATAGAAGCTACATGTGGGGACAGATCTGACCCAATAGTGATAAAACACTTCTCTCTCATTTTGGTGTGTGAAGACCTAATACTCCCATATGCCAGAGAAGATTTGTAAGGGGCCATAAAGTCAGCACAGCTCTGTTTGCACTTACTCTTGGTTCCTTGTGAGTGCTTCAGGGGCCTCTGTGCAAACACTGCTCTGTGGTGAGCATTTAACTCTGTGCTCCCTGCAGAGTTTAGGCTGGTTGGCCACTTATGCCAGAGTAGGCATATATCAAATGGAAGGCAGAAAACTAAATGGGTAAAGAAAGATCAGAATGGCACCTATCACCAAGGAAACCCTGTTTGTTTCATAGTTTCAGAGGATATGATGATTTACCTCATGTAGGTGAATTACCATGTGTCATTTCACATTGCCAAGAGAGGTGGTGAACATCCCATCCCTGGGGACACACAAGGTCAGGCTGGATGGGGCCCTGAGCACCTGATGGAGCTGTAGGTGTCCCTGTTCATTACAGGGGAGTTGGGCTGGATGGCTTTTATGGATCCCTTCCACTTCAAACAATTCTATGATTCTATACTAGGATTGCCATAACCTGGTCCTGAGCTGGGTTTCTCACTGAACCAAAGGCACAGCTAATTTGTTATTCTGTTTGAGGTTGTGATTTATCCTTATTCCTCCTAAAATATTGTCTAAAAGCCATGGATAGAAACAGAACTAGTTTTCCAGCTACTGGATGAGGACATCAGAGTGTCTTGGATTGAACTCAGCCTCCTTTAAGTCTCTGGAAATCTTATGTTGATTTTTTTTTTGAGAAAATACTTCATTTTTCTTACAAAGCTAGCAGCTTTTTGACAACTGCTGTCATCAGCACTGGAAGATGATTTTTTTTATATATACATATATATTTTTGGAGTAAACATGTTCAAATATAAAAGGAAATTTTGCACCATTACAAGGGACCTGTACAAGATGTGCCAACACTGTTCTATGGCTGCTACAGAAAGCTGTGTGCACTGCCAGTTATGCACCTCCAGCAGACAGAAGTTTCCATCAAAGACCATGTGTCAACTTTCATAAAGCTGAAGAAAAAAAAATCTTGACAAATAACTCACATTTCTAATAGCATTGAATGGAAACTTTGCAAAGCAGATTCAAATTGTTTAATAAATGCTGATAAGACTCTCCAGGAGTATCAGACATCAGATGATAGATAATACTTTGGCAATGAAGAGAAGTGTCTGCTTCCAACAATTATGGATGACCATGCTGTCTAGGAAACATGTTTGGATTGTTAATTTTGATGGTTTGTCATTGTTGAGATTGTAGTGGGAGGCACCAGTACAGGGAAAGCTGTATCAGATGTGGAATTTTTGTATACATGTGGTATTAAATTTTGGATGTTTCATTATTCAGAATAAAAGAAAGAACTCAAATGTCAAAATGTTCAACTTCCAAAATCCTCAGTGTTTGCAGTCTTTCTAAATTTTTATTATATTTATTCTTGATAATTTTTAGTATTCCAGAAGCCAGTGCAGAGTATATACAGAGACCAAACATACAATTGCAGTTTGCAACCGCAAAGATTGAGTGAGTTATTATGATCGTTGCTTTCGTATTTGTGTGGTGAATTACAAGGAAATCTGTTTTTATTGTTTCCAAGACTATTGACTGTTTAGCTGTCCCATGACTGTATTTATAATACTGTAAATATTTGGAATATAAACAGTATTTGGAATTCAGAGACCAGATATTTTTTTTAATGCAGCAGCTTAGCTGACACCCCAGCAACCTCAGCCTTAATTCAGTGGAGCCCTCAGCATATAGATGCAGAATGGGATGGCTTTGAAGAGGAGATGGGCACAAGTACCCTAAGACAGGTGGTCGCATCTCTCAGTCCCACATCCTAACACAGGAACAATGGTAGTGCTGAAAATGACTTCACCTAATGTAGTCAAATGAAGGCAGGAGTTAGTGACCACTACCCTTATTTGGAAATCTTTCACGGCCCATCATCTGCCATCATCTCAAGCCAAGAATTATAAGCATTATAACAAGGAGATATACTTGAGCACAGAGGATTACAGTTTTCTCAGGGATTCTTGTCATAAACCCCATAGTGGGTAGAGCTTAACATAGTTTATGATAATAACTGAGTATCACATTGCCTGTAGCATCAAAAAATGACAGCAAAATTCAGGAGCAGGTGGGCAGCTTTAATTATATAGGCTCCAAAAGGAATAAACACTGGGATGATTTCTGCACTCTGCATGCTATGAATCAGTGCACAATGACCCCACTGGTGCTGATTTGGTGAGAATAAAACATCCAGCCCATATTTAACCATAGAAAGTATCTTTCCCCCACCTCTCCCTGTGAGAACAGAGAAAATGGGATTTGTAGGAGGAATTGGGGGTTGTAATGCTGCCAGTGATTTGCACATATCAAGACTGAAACATCAGATGGAGGAAGTACCCGAACAGCTGTGACTGCAACAGATGTTCTCCAGACAGCTCAGCCTCATGAAGACGTAGTGTAGTAATAGGTCATGTTACAGAAACAGAAAATTAAAAAGAGTGATTTTACATGCATGAGCACTGGCTCCCCAGGCCCGGCAGTATGAGTGACACTGAACAGGGAAAGCAGCTGGGTCTCTTCTGAAGAGATCATTGTGCCCCTTTTCACCAGAACTCACTTTTCTAACATATAGACATCTCTGGTAGGAATAACAGGGCTCGCAATGCCGAAACACAGAAGGGGTGAGTGCAAAATCTGCTTGTCATTCCTGCAATTTAAGCATGGATACTCAATTTCTCGGTGCCTCTGCTTCAAGGCTTCCAGCCTCTTCCACTGCCTGCCTTCCCTGGGTCATCAAGCAGGGAATTTCTGGTACACAGACATATAAATGGCAATAATGGTAGGATTTGTATCATCCTTAGCCTGAAATTCCCATAGATATTTGTCTTTAGTCAAAATATATGATCTAAAGACCATTTTCTGGCAAAACCAAGTGGTGCTCCATGATTTAAGTCACACAACACATCACTTCCACCCAAGGCCTCCCAGAGGCAGTTCCAGAACGCACAATCATAGAAACATAGAATCATTAGGGTTGGACCACTAAGATCATCTAATTCACTCATCAGCCATGCCTGTGACCTCTCTAAACCATATTCCCAGCCACACACTATCACTTTCTTGAAAATCTCCAGGGTTGGTGACTCCACCATCTCCCTAGGCAGCCTCTTCCAACATATTAACATTATTTCTTGGAATAAATTTGTCCTAATATCCAATCTGAACATCCCCTGATGCAAGCTAGAGCCGTTACCTCTTGTTCTATCATGGTCAGGACAGCTGCTGCCTTCTTTTATTTTGGTAGTGGCTATTGCTGGCATGTATTCATTTGGGAAGAGGGAGGCTCTGCATGAGGCCAAGGAGCACAAAACCTTTCTTTTCTTCGCACCAAGAAACTGTCCTCACCACTAGGTCATAGAGTTTATTGAGTTCTTTTCCTTGAAGCAGGGATGTTTTACAGCCAGGAACGCATGAGCAACGAGATCAAGTGGTGATAAGGAAGCAGACAGCAATATCTTCTACTATTATAATTTTTTTTTCCCCAAACTGGATATCTATTGCTTCCACAATGAGGAATATATGAAAAACAACAACAACAACAAAACAACAACAACAACAAAATTCTTTCCCTTTTGGTATATAGAATACTTAGAATAATTTGTTACTTTCCTGGCTAGTTCTGTTTTAATATGTCCTCTCAATTCTCTTTGTTTGCCCATTTTCTTTACAAAACCGAAGGTTGCCCCCTCGCATTCCTCACTGCCTTTCAACGTATTATCTATACTGCGGGCTCTTATGGTTATCATATACAGCATTGCCAATATAACACTCCAAAAAACTTGATAGTAAATGAAAATTGAGTCCATAGGGTATTAAACATATTTAAGTAAGCACACTAAAAAAGCATTCAAAAAAGTGCATACTCTTAACTCCATGAAATTAGGTTGCAAGTACAAACAAGCCCCATAATGGCAGTTTCACTACAGACTCCTGTATACATATTCACATACTGCAGCCCTCTTTCCTATTATGAGAAAAGTGTGATCTGGTGTGTCTTTGCATGGTGTCTTTGCTCTGCTGGCACTTTAATGATTACAATGTACGGTGAAGTGCTCAGTGCTCGGGACCAAAGACATTGCAGCCCTCAGAGGGAAAGCCTCCTTTTGCTGTGCCTTTCTAAGTTCATCGATTCCCAAAGCAACACATTGCCCATCAGATAATTAAATGACACACTCAAAAATGCATGGGGCATCTTCTAGGGATTTCTTAAATATTTGTGTCTCTTTAACCATTCTTTTTTTTTGACAGGAAAATCATTTCATTCAGGTAGAAGCACACCTCACACAGTAGGACAGTTCTTTACACAGCAGTATCAGATAGTACTGGAAAGTTTGAATGGTCCTTTGACACGCTGGTGGGAATGTGGTCATGTCTTACAAAGACTAATCTATGAGAGCAATTCACAGGCATCTCACTGCCCCAGAGTTATTGCTCAGAATTTTTAATTAAGGAATATGAACAGAAAACACATGTAAAGTGTTCAGGGAATTATTTGTAAGCAAAAAAAAAAAAAAAAGAAAAAAGGTACTGGGATTTTCTATTATTTTCTGTATGATATTTATAATTAGTAATTTTTTCCTCACTTGGGACTACAGATTATTATTCTAAGCTTCTGACCATCAGTACCATGTAAAAACTGATTACCATTCCCGTTCTTGTTTTTGAATAGAGACGTCCCGTGAAAACTTGGACGTCATCCTCTGTAATTATAGAGTGACTTTTGGAGCAAAACCTAGAGCTGTTCAGTCATATTTTCTGCCTGGAGCAATTCCCTTCATTTTCTGGTTCAGCAGGTGTAGGAGTGGTCCACCTGGGCTCTGTTCTTCCCTGTCTGCTGTTTCTAGGCCAGTGAATGATGGGCTGTCTTGGCAATGTCCCCTTGGCTCCTGACTGAAAGCTGGGGACAGGCAATTAAAACTAAAAACCAAGGTTGTAGGAATCTGATTGGAAAAGAAGTCCATGATGGACAAGAAATGAGGTAATTACAAGCAAAAGGGTCCTGTATGATGGGTTAGAGGCTCCCTGGAGAGTGTAGAGTTTGCTTGGCCAAGGAAACCTAATAAGGAATAAAACCCCAAATTAAGCAGTCTCCCCATTTTCTGGTCCATCTAGACTCTGCATTTAATGATTTGAGGTTAACTAACATATTCTGTCTCATACATCCTAATAGGATGCCTTGGGAAGAGCTTCCATCTGAAGCCTCTATGAAATGTCCTCTCTCCAGCAGCACGTCAGGACTCCTTCCCATCCCATCCCATTGCTCCATCACCAGCATCTCCATCTGCAGAGGGGAACACTGACCAGTTTCTCACCACCCAGGAGGGAGTAAATTTTATTCAATAGCAAATCCCTTGAGAAGTTTTCAACTACACCCACTACTTCATAGATTCATAGATACATTAGGTTGGAAAGGACCTTCAAGATCATCTAGTCCAACCATCATCGGTAGCAAAGACTCAGAACTCAAAAGTGGAACTGGAAGGAGAGAAGCAATTGTAGAATGCAACTGAGTTGAAGGACTGGTCAGGTGTGGAATGGATGTGATGAAGTTCTCTCTGATGGCCAGAGAGGTCCAGGTTAAATAGTCTGTTGCAGAGCTGCCCACAATTTTCTTAATGCTTTGTCAATGCGACATGGCTCACATATGGGAGCAAATACCATCCCTTTTGAAAAAAGAAGAACCAGAAAGATGATGGTAGAGGAAAAGGAGGAAACAGCAGAGATAAGAGCCCAAAATTTGGCATGCTCATTTACCCGGAAAACTCATAGCTCTACGTAAAGCAGGGTAAGGCACTATGAAATAGAGCAGACTGTTCTCCCTTTCTTTTAACCTTTTAAGTTCTTTATAGCTTTTTTTGTGAAGCTGCTTGATAAATTAAACTAAAGAATCAATTGACTCTTGAAGACCATAAACATTTGTGTATGTTACTGGTGACAACACTCCACGAGGGAATTTCTTTCTTGCAGTTCTTGGGCCTAAGATCTACATGATGTTACATAAACAATCCTCAAAAATGCAGCCCATTTTGCAGAGGCTTCTCTGAACTGCTCCCAAAACCCTCTGGGGTTCATAAGACCCTGGGGCTTTGGCTGTGCTGTACAAGGGGTCCTACCAATTGTTCCCACATCGCAGGAGAAGACCAGTGAGAGTGATGAGGCTTCATACCTTGATCATTTATTTATTTATGAGGGAGAGAGACAGTAGAGCACAGCAAAGAAACTGATTGGAACCCACATGCTGCTGAACATATCTGTGGTGAATGCCTGGATAATTTATTAGCTACAGAGATGATACAACCCAGAGTTCAAATTGTAAAAAAAAATGTGTGAGGAGAAGATGAGGGAGAGCAGGAGGGTAAACAATTAAAGCTTCCTTCTGGAAGGCTATTCTAAAAGATAGCCAGTTTTATGTGGTCTGGAATGCTTCAACTGGAAAATCTGCAGGCAAGGGAGACACAAGAGGCTGTTTCAGGATTTGAGAGGCCTTTTTGAGGGTGAAATTCAAGAAATAAATGGGAGGGACAGAGAAGTCAAAAGTAACTGTGAGGGTGTAGAAAGCAGGGGAAATGTGGGGTCAATTGGTATAATTTAATATAACTACACTTGCATTTCCCACTGCCACAGGATCTTGACTTTCTTTATACTAAGCAGGAGATGTACAATGGACTAAGTAAATCTGGAGGAAGAGTTAAGAATGTTGACCTAATGTATCTCAGCTTTTTGGTACTGGGTCCATTCTTGTTCAGTGACCTGGATGAAGGAATAGAGCTCATGCTCAGCAAATTTAGTGATCATACAACACCGGAAGGAGTGGCTGATGCATCAGAAGTCTGTGCCGTCATTCAGTGAGACCTGGACAGGATGCAGAGGACCCTGATAAGCTTCAACATGGGCGAGTATAGAGCCCTACACCCGGGGAGGAATAAACTCAAGCATAAGTACAGGTTAAAGGATGACTTGTTGGAGAGGAGCTCTGCAGAGAAGGACCTGGATGTCCTGGTGGACAGCAGGTTGGCTGTGAGCCAGCAGCGTGCCCTTGTGGCCAAAAAGGACGAATGGTATCCTGGGATGAACTGGGATGAGCATGGCCAACAGGTTGAGGGTGGTGATCCTTACCCTCTACTCTGCCTTGGTGAGGTCCCCTTCAGCCCCTATGATTCTGTGATTCTGTCGTCCATGTATTCTGGAGAAGGGAGCATTTTCTATCCATCTGCTGATGGTAAGAAGCCTTCACAAAGGCTGATTTTCTGTGAGAACAGATCTGCCTGGAGGACTTGGTCTCCACAAGCAAGCAGGAAACTCATTCCCTATCCTGTGAGAGTTCTCAGGAATTTCTTTTTCCCCTCCTGTAATAAATAGAAACAAGTAAAACTGTATGCCAAACTCTCCCCCTCTGGTTTCAGATTGGTTTCCACTGAAATCTTTAATCTGAAGCATATGGGAACAGTTTGCTTCAATTCTGATATCTAAAGATAATTAAAAACTTTTGAAACATGTAGCACTCTGCAATTTCAAACCAAAGGTGCTTCAGAATCAAAATAAACCCTTCATCTAAAGAAAATACAAGAGACAGAGACCACATTATGGCAAGTTGAAAAGTATTTTCTTTTTTAATGTTTAGTCTGGAGATTCCTACCTCTCCAGTGCTCCTGCAAGCAGGTTGCCTTCTAACAAATTGAGTTTCCAGGAAATCTGGCTTTTCTTGTGCCAGTTCCTTGCTCCACTTGGGAGATCCTCATCTCAGTAGTCCTGTGCCTCATCAGCCCCTTGAACTTCTGCTGAAATGACCCACTCTGAACTTTATGGTTGTAAAATTTGTCCATTTAAATGGGCTGGGCAGGCTGAACTGAAAAGCAAAATGCACTCTTTGCTTTTGCTAGTTAACAAAAAAGCAGAAGTGAGTTAATGAGCAGCAGAGAATGCAGGAGGCTGTGCTTTTTTTTTTCCTTTTTTTTTTAAATTGAGAACTGTGTGAACCAGACACCTTCTGTCACAGCCGTGAGCAGCAAGCTGACTGGTGTATACAAAATATAAAGTATCAGGAATTTTGGAGACTGGGACACAACCCAAAACCACGTTAACAGGGCATTCAGATGAGAATAAAAGAAACCTTATTTGAGGAGTTACGAAATCACTGCAATATGTTCCACGTATAGAAGGAACAAGAGGTCACTGAAGTGGCCAGTTGGGCTTACACAAGGCACCGAGGGCAGAGAGCTGGCAGTACACAGTCTAGACTGGTGCCAAAGAAATCAAATGTAGTTTGCTTCAGCTTAGAGAGGCCAAGGGACCAATAACACAAAGAGATTCAATTATAACTTGGTCAGTACCCTGACGCTAGCATGTTTCCAGAACTGGAACCAAAGCTTTTCCATCCAAAATAGAGCTTTTGTGTATAAGTCCTGTAGCTCACTATGTCAATTTGCACCTTTCCCAACTCTGAGCCGAGCTTTAGGTTTTCTTCAGGCCACAGGTAGTTTTCCTCATGATCGCAGAAAACCACGCTAGATTGAAAGTACATATCCAACAGAGTACTGCAGAAAGCCCAAACTCTGTCCTTGCACTCCCCATTTCACCAAATCCCCATCCCTTCTGCATGAAAAACCTTCATACCTCAAGTCCCAGTGACCCGACCTTCAATACAGTGCAGGAAGCAGTGAGTCTCTCCTATCAAATACATGTAGGATAATATGTGAGGCAAGAGAGTTCTACATAGGATATCCCATCTGTAGGATTTTTCAAGGGGAGAGAGGGGAATGAATGACTGATTTAGTGCTTGGATTAAAAAAAAAATCTCCAGCTGTTAATCCCACATTAAATTTCTCCCATTCAGCATTTTGCTGTTTTTCTTTCTTTCTTTCTTTCTTTTTTTTTTATAGAGGGGCTGGTACTAGGCAGATCCTTGCTCAGGGTTCAGGGTTTTGTGAACAACCACCAGTAGGAATTGCCTAAATAGGATTTAGGAGCAGAGTTTAATGCTGATGCTTAAATCTTTCCTGTAAATATAGTACCATACATATGGGCATTTAGTCTTTGGGAACAATCAGTACAGCGCGACACATTTTGGTTTTCCTGTCTCTAAAACATTCAAGTTGAATAACAACAGGGGAAATCCTGCAGGAGTGTGGTTCTGTATTTGTGTAAACCTTCTGCACTGTTTTTTCTAAATATTTACGTTACCTGAGATTCTGTTACAAACTTAGTAATAAGTGCTGCTGTACTCCAGCAAGCAACAAAAACAGCCTTTGGCTTGCACAATGCTTGGAGAGGGGAACATTCTGAAGTGTCTGGAAGGCACTTTGCCCATGGAAATGCATAAACACACTTGTGTGGTGTTTTGTGCTTGCAGCAGTAAATTACTTCTGCTATCCCTTCTGAAAAGTTAATCTGAAAGATGGTTTCCTGTGCAAAATTAAAGGGAAGCTTATCACCCACAAAGCTGTAATTCTGTAGGTTATCTGACTATATTTTGTGGTTAAGTTGGGGCATATTTTCAGAGAAATGTCTATTTTGTTACTGTTTTTATTGCTCTATCTGTCTACTCTTCTTTCCATTGCTCAGATAACAGTCACTATTAATAGACACACCATCGAAGTCAGCATTTGGCAATTCTAGTTTGTGGTTTTAATTGAGAGAAGCCTATCTGAGCCATGTGGACCATATTGTCCGGCTCCAGGCACTACAGCTGAAGCAAGTGTGTACTCACGACTCGCTGGATCCAAATCTCAGGGGAGAAGGTAGATGGAAAAAATCATGCACAAATGAAAGAATCAGGTTTGCTGAATATGAGGAAAGCTTTCTTAACTCAATGGATAGATTAAGCACTGTTATAGACTACACAGGAACAATTCTAAGGGGAAGGTTTTGAGGAACCTCAGATGAGCGTATCAGGCCTTGAACTGACCTACTGCAGATACACATTGCCAGACAGTTTCACTGTCTTTAAGAACAATTGTTTTCCTAACTTAAACCTGTTTTAGATTAGATTTTTAAAAGTTGGTACCATAACATGGCATTTAAAGGCTGGGGCAAATGGATAGCGAATGAATCTCCTCCAGGTATTTACTTCACGTTCAGCACTAGCATCTGATCTAATCAGATCTGGTTTTGTTCTGAGAGTTGAAAAGGTGACTAATACTAAAAGCTTCCTCCAAAACACAGAGCAGATGCTGCTTTCCTCAATGCATTCAATGTGTTAATATATGTACTTTGTACACCATATACAAACCCAACAGCAATGATCTGTTTCTTCACAATTCTTTCTCACAGAAATTCCTGTAAATACTTTACTTCATTTGATTAGTAGAAGCAAAGTAAAGCTATGTCTCACATCTTCTCCCTTAAGTTCACAGACCTCCCATAGCCAAAATGATCTTTTCCAGTCTTTCCCTAGAAGCACCTTGCCATCAGAAACCACCTATTGCTCAAGTTTGTCTTATAGGACCCTGGACAGTGTTTTCTGCACTGGAGATTACCTTTTCTCCCTATGGCTCTATCCTGAGCCTTTGATAAGCAGGAATTAGCACCACCAGAGCCCCCCTGCTTATTCAGTTCCTCGTTATGACGATGAGATCCACCATGCTGTGGAAATCTCCAGGCCTGTTGCCATGTATTTCTCATAAGCAGCAGAGGAAACTGAAGCTGATAGGGTCAGACTAGATAAGCAAATTGTTTAAATAAAAAAATAAATAAATAAAACAGCTGAGAGAAATGCAGTTTCCTAGCTGGTATGGATACACAGCTAACTTAGAGGAGAACAGCAATTAGCTTACTGCAGCACTAACAAAGAGGTAAGCTTGCTAAAGCATTACATAGGGAAGGGCTGGGGGTACAACGAAGCTTGTGGAAGAGCTAAGGGGAGGTGGGATGTAGTCAGACAGCGTGGGAATCTGCAAATTCAGGTCAGCATCTGACAGGCAGAGGAGCAGCAGAGCTGGGACACCACTCCTACATTTGGGTGTAGGCCCCAGTTCTGGACTATCTGATGATTCTCTATGGGCTATTAATGTTGCTTTCACATACATGGGAGTTTTCTCTCTAAGAGCTCCAAGAGGACGTTTCTGGTTACTAATTAATCTCTCTGAACTTTTCCTGTCTCGCTTTACTCTCTTCTTTGAGATTCCCTGTGGGTCTTCAGGGCTGGAAATCTCGTTACCACAAGCGCCATCTTTTGCCCCCTTCAAAACTCACATCGTTACAGATCCCAACTGTTCTTGTAAGAAAAGCAAAAGATCAACTTGGAGCTTCTCCTGGGCCTTCCCAGGCATTTTAAGCTGTGCAATTATTTGCCCATCAATTATGTGATTTAGGTGTTGCAGTGAAAGGAGGGCTCCACTGTCTGAGGTGCAAATGAGGCAAATAAACCTCAGTCCTCTCCCCAGGGAATTTACAAGCCACCTGCATGTGCAACAATGCCTCTCCAGGGCCTCCTGTTGGAAAAATTACCATACAACCGTATAAAAACTAACCACTAATTGAAGGAAGAGTGAGCCTAAGCAGCACAGAAATACATGAGAGGGTGTTAGCTTGGAAATCCACAAAGAGACTTTCTGGCACTTCAGTTTGTTTGTGGGTGTTTTATTTCTTCTCAGCAAGATCTAAGTTCTGAGAAGACAATGTTTATGTGAGAAATAAAACATTGCTGAGTGTTTAGGTGTTGGTTAGAACTGCATTACTCCAAAATTCTCTTCTGCATTACTCCAAAATTCTCTTCTGAGAGATGCGTTACAGAACTTTAGGACCAAGACCAAGACAGTGAACCTCTTTGTACTTGCACATATCATGTAATGCATTGGAGATTGAGTCTGACCTACCTAACTTGGAGGCCTGAGGCAAATTACGTTGTTCTCCTTCCATTATTGGGAAGCCACTCAGAGCTGATGATACCTACCTTTTTCCTTTCACCAAAAGTTTGATAACTCCATTCTTGGCATTCTTACATGCACAGAGCTTCTGTCCCTGTCTAGATGCTGAAATTGTATTAATCAAGGCCTCATGTACGTAGTTTTAACTTTTACACTCAGTGACTATGTACTAGCCACCCAATAATCTTGTCCCTGTTCTCCTCTGCAATTTATTTTGAGGTTTGCATTCAATACCAGAAAGATCCAAGCTGACAAGCCTTGTCTGAAGTGAATAGCCCCAAGTGAAGAAACTTGATCAAACTGCTTCAATTCAGTGGGACCCCAGCAGTGATAAATTCTGACCTCTACACAAAATCCAAGGCAGAGCAAGCAAGGGTGTCTCTGTTTTCTAATTTAAATTTTACACTTGAAGGATATACATACATTTTAAACCCACCTCTTTAATCCTCACAGCTGAACCATTCAGCTCTTGTGTTACCACTGAGAATTCAGGCAAAATGTTTGACAGAGGGTGAGAGAACTGCTTCACATCATTAAGGACAGCACTGGTAGAGGGCGAGAGTGTGTGACCTCTGGAAGAAACAACCTGCACTGCATGCATCAAACACTAAAAATTCGCCATAAAGAAAGAGGATTAAAAATCTTAAACCACACTTGAAACCACATATGCCTGAAAGTAGAGAAATTCCTTCCTAATTTGTTTTCTCTCTGTATAATTAGACTTTAAATATGCTTACTGGAGTGAGCACGTTTGTCCCAATACGAGGAAACAAATGGAGTGATGTAACTGGTTTCTTTCAATTCCCACTTCAGTGCAACTTCACAATACCCTTGGACTTCAGGGGATTAAGTTCCTGTCTTGGCCGTGGTCCAGTTACTGGTCATTGCTATTTGTCGATTATCCCAACATTCCAGAAAACATTTTATCCCCTTCATTAACTCACAATTGACCAATCACATAAATCAGGTTAAGGACTAGTGGACATGTCTACTGAAAAAGGGGAGACTCAAAGAAAGGCCAGATTAAAGAACAGGTCCAGTCTTTTTTACGTGTGTTTTATTTATTTATTTATTTTTAAGATCTCTACTCTTGAAATTGCAAACAATGACCTCTGGAAAACAAATATATGTATATATATAAATCTACCATTCTTTTTTTATGCTTTCAAAAGATGATAAAAATTCAGTTTTCCCAAAGGAAGCTTCCATTCTCATTTCCATCACTGTGTTTAAAAAACAGGTTACATGTGTAACATCTGTGAGTCTGAATGTACAGGCATGTAAATACGTGTCTATTTTGAGTTTACTGTGCACGATTACTGGTGCACTGTTATGTGCAGGCATCTGAACAGCATACTGATGAAAGATTGTATTCAGGACCACACGAATCTCTAATTAAGCTAAAGTGAGAAGTCTCAATACTGATTTCACTGTGAGCAAAACTGTATGGAATCAGCCAGGTGATTCTGGTTGCAGGGCTCAAACTTCTGCTTGAACCCAGGGACCTCCAAACCACCACCAGGGTAATGATTAGGGCTACCATTGTGTATCCTGCCATTCCCATGCTTTCTCTTGTATTTTGCCACAATACAACCCCATAGCTGTTGGGTGGCAATGTAATTCTTTGTGCCTTTTGTTGGTATTTTGAGTGTATATTTTTCGTGGTTAAACTTGGGGGCAAATGTTTACAAGAATGTAGCTGGATGACTTTTAAATTGTACCCTTCTGTCATGGGCTTCTCCGAGCTCTTTGCATACGTGTGACCAACATGTCTCTGTGGGCCAGGTCAGCAAATGCTGCCTGTGACTGGTCACAGGGTCACTGGATGACTGGTGTGCCCACATCCTCTCCATTCAAGCCCTGGGCTGCCGTGGGCTCCTGGGGAAAAGAAAATAATGTGGTTCCCTTCTTTGTTATCCATGTGTTTGATGTCTTACTTTTGTATACAAAGATTGCACTAACTTAGGGACATGACACTACAAAACCATATATTGTAGTTGCAGTATTAAGTACAACAGCGAAGAGTAACCGAAGCTACACAATCAGTGTGAGACTGATTAGTGAGATTCCTTCTCGAGGAAATGGGGATTATCATTCAGAGAGAGTACAGTGTCTGCGTGTTCCAGGCACTGGTCTTCACGATAAACTTATTCAAAGATCCATTTACACCACCTTTAGCAGCATCTGGTTTGGTAGCACAAGTGGAAATGCTTCCAAACTAAAAAAGGGGAGATTTAGACTGGGTATTTTACAATGGGGGTGGTGAGGCACTGAAATGGGTTCATCAAAGAGGTGGTGGATGTCCCATCCCTACAGATATTCAAGGTCAGGCTGGACAGGATCTGAGCACATGATGGAGCTGTGAGTGTCTCTGGTGACTGCAGCAAAATTTGACTAGAGAGCCTTTAAGAGTCTCTTCCAACTCAAATGATTCTATGATTCTACCTCTGTGGAGGTTTTTTATCTCTCAAGGCATGGAGCTCCTTGTCTTAAGTCTTGAATCTCAGAGTTAGTAGACAAGAGCTGTGGACTGTCTCCAGGGAACTGCATCTTTAAACAGGGATAAATCTGGTGTTGTGACATCCAGAACTGATACACACTTTGGTGCTTCTATGGGACCTTGTGTGAGACCATGGGTAATTGAAGTGAGTCACACACATTCTTGTGGCTCTGGGATACCCTCTTTTAAGCACTTCTTACAGCACTGCTGAAAGTTTTGGCAGTTACTAATGACACCAAGATATACCTGCAAGTTCTAGTTCTACCTGACTCAATGATTGCAGAGGAGTAGACAGTGGTCACAGAGCTGGTATGGCATCCTCACATTGCTTGACGCCTTAATCAGCTGGACCCCTTCATCCTCACCTCTTTCACAGTCCTTAGGAGCCATGTCTCTGGCTGATTTATTAATTCTTTGAAGAAACAGATCCAGTACTCATATGGCTGACCAGAGTACCAGGGAAAAGGCCAGACACTATTGTGTGAAATGTACTAAGCAGTGAACTATTTTTTTTATTTTTAATTGGAAATGGGTTAGAAATGCTGGAACCCATTATGGCAATGGAGGTTTACATGGAGATCACGATTTTGCCAAAGTTTCCTTGGAGGGCAATCATTGCCCTTGGAGGAAAGTAAAACTAGTTTGAAGGCTATGGGAGATGATAATCTTATCCTTCTTGAACCATGAATAACCTATTCAAGGGAAGGGCAGAAAACTATCCAGTACCAGCTGCCTCAAAGCCCCTAGACATACCACAGTGCCTTCGTCTGCATTACAAGGCCTCTTTGGGCCTACTGCCATAAGTAGGGCCTAAGTCAATCCTTCAGTACCAGTTAACAAATACCCAGAATGATGCCTTGTAATTCCTCACAATATTGGAACAGGAAAAAATGTAAGCCAGGATGAATTTAAGTTTGGAGGGTCTAAGGAATGGAAGTGGTCCCTTGCTTGAAATTCATTGAACTTAATGCATTAAACATAGCCTGTGATTTAAAATCCCAAATGCAATTTGGCATCCATGCCTATGTGATGCCTAAATAAGAGTAGATTTTCACCCATCATTATTAAGCAGTCTTCTTGGCAAAAGGACAATGACATACTGTGTTGCTATTACATTCGCACCAACTTTTCACTAAGTACTGATTTATGTTTATTTAATCACCATTACTGGTTTATATGTTATGCCTCATTTCTTTAAACAGTATGACTTTTTCCCCAAAAATATCTGAGTAAAGGATTTATGATGGAAAATCCATAAAAGATTCCTTTTGTTCCACCTAATTGAATTTCACCTCCCGTTAACATTACCTTATTCCTGTTAGCAGCACAGAATGAAAAGCACTGGCAAGTTTTTGGGTGAGTATATCCAAGATGCCAGAAATCTTGGCCTTTCTTCTGGAAGGTATTGTGTAAGGCAGACACCCTGGACACATCCCTCTGCTTTTCCCCTTTTTCTTCTGTGTCATTCCGAGTCCAGACTGAAGTTTTAGGGCACTTGCACTCAAGTGTTCTGTAGGACAGAGTTTCCCAGATCTGTGTTAGCTCACCAAGCTTAGCTAGATCTGTCCATTTATTTATTTATTAAAGAAAGGAGTCATACAACACTAGCAGGCCTGAGAGCTTATTTCTGTAAGTCTTTGGTTCAGGAATGACTGCAGCCCCAGCACTTACCTGGCAACATCACACTGCAGCTTTGTGTCGTGCCTTTCTTGTTTTGTGCGATCCTAAGCAGCTCAGTGACTTCACTCAGAGTGAAGCCCAGTTCCATGACTTCCTGCCTGCAAAGGGCAAGTTTCCTTTGTGCTTTCATTTTTAACCATGCTCAGGCACCATCTATTCTTAACAAAGAAGTGATGCTTTATGTGGTAATGAACTGCTCAGACTACATATAAACTTACTGCTGGAAAGAACATGCTGCTTTCAGAGGTCAAAAGCCCTCAGTTTGCCAACAGAAATACAATGTAATGAGTAGCAGGCATTTACTTCTGAAAAAAAAAGTATCTGTGATCTAAAGCTTGTTCTACAGAATGAATAGGATGCCTGACTAACTCCCCGTGGACATAAGTGCAAACCTGAGGTCCTCTGGTCCTTTATGGTATGAAATTCACAGTGACCCAGACAAATGGACAGATGCTAACATTGGAAAGGAAGGACCCTAAGCATGAATGTTCTTGTGCTTAAGGACACTGGAAGATTGAAGAGCTGGGACAAGTCTGTTGAGAACAGTGCTCTGATATCTAGCAAACGTGTTTTGCCAGATATTAGGGATGGATTTATCTAGATAATAAAGTATCCATCCTCATGCTGTGTACATCCAACTATATTTTGAACAACTACATCTACAACTAAATCCTGATAGACTGTGTACAAGAGGCATTTCTCCAGCTATTTCTTCAGCAAGGCGCACACACACTGGTGTTTGTAGGGCATCTGTTTCTGTCATAGAATCATTAAGACTGGAAAAGACCACAAAATGCAGGCAGTAGACACCTAATTGAAGGAAGATGTTCTAGGAAGATGACTTTATGCTGCTAAGAACATAAAGTTATGAAGTTATTTAGGTGGCTTCCATCCCACATCACTCATACAATAGTACACAGTGTTAAAATCCTTTTTCTGGATTAAAATGGTGGCTTTGTAAGGTATAAATGAGGTTAACTCCTCTCTGCAGATACTAGTCTTGGCGAAAGTCTGTCTCATCTCAGGAGTAAGGGCATTCTTATGGATCCAATTAGAGAAAAAACACTGTCTGGCAAGGAAGAATAAAACCTATAACACATGTTATTATACAATAGCAGCTGGAATAGAATTCTCTCTTATGGAAGTGTGTGAGCTTAATGTGAAAGTAGAAACTGGCCTTGTCAGACTTAATTAGAGTGACAGAAATGGCTTACGGTCAGAAATGGCATACATTATCCACTCATGTCTGCTGGGGCTTCGCCAAGCTCAGAGGACGATGGGACAGCACTCAGCACTGAGGCACTTCTAGAGAGACAAATGCTTACACCAAGAGCTTCTCCGTAGTGATGGTGAGAACACTGTGGACTCGTGCTTCAGTTAAAACATTATCTCATCCCAGTGTCCAGATGATAGTTCACCAGGAGGTCTCAAACACATTCTAATTATCAGCCAGTGAAAGGCACTCTGTTAGAGATGGGATGTAAGCCAGCATGTTGCAGTTTAACAAACACGTGCTGAAGGCTAGTTTGGAAAGTAAGAAGGGTCATCATGGATAATACATCCAACCCTCCTTTCCTGAGTTAGGATCCTGCATCATGGATAACATAACAGCTTTCAAGATGACATCAAGCCAAGTTTGTTTGCCTTGAGGTTCTGTGAATCTTAATGAACCAATTTCAAGCAGAATCATGAGGTGGCAGAAAATATTTAGAGAGGAAGTCAGCAAAAGGGGCACTCACCAACCTGCCTGACCATAAATATATTTGAGGCAATTCTATCATAGGAGGACTTATAAAGTGTGAGCAGGAGACTCAGAGCCTCCTGCTTTCCACTTACTTTACTTGGTGAGCATGAATAAGTCATCTTATCCAATTCTCAGCAGATAGATACAGGATAATATTCTCATCTTTTGCCTTCTGCCACTTTGTATTTTATGCATGTCTCCATGAAAAGAAGCTGTCCTGAAGAGTGACTAGGGCTTAAATCTCATATGAGTTCTCTAAGTGTTCCTGAAAATACAAAAGTAGTTCACTACGTGTCCTCTTCTGCATCAAAGAAAATATTGTTACTTGTCATACAGACCAAAGATCTTGGCTTCTGGAAGTAAAAATCATTGGGGCAAGGGGAAAGAGAAGCTTGTAAAAATTTTTGATTTTCACTTTAAGAGGGTTTTTCTCACTTGATGAAAAGAAAAATGCACCTTTTTCAATAGCACACAGGAAAATCCCTGCTTTTCCACCTGACGTGGTTATTCATGTCATCATGCTCTTAAGTGAAAGGACATCATGTACCCTGCTAAAGACCAGGAAGGATTATGTCCCTCTCTTCTTGAGGCAAATGTACAAGTGGTATCTTGGACTCAGATGTATGCAGTCCTTTGAAATTTGATTTGTTCCCTGGTCCGGTTGCCTGATATGCAGGGTGGAAGTGGGTGGAACTGTCATGTTGATGCCCCCATTGGTGACCGCATGTATTTCAGGAATGCTCTGTAATACAACCTAGCTCATTGTTGACAGCCAGAACTTTCCATGAAGTCCACAGGCTCCTCTTCTTCTCTTCAGCTTGCTTACTTAATGTTGGTCCATTAATGAAACAGGTGTGCCTGGAGTGCAAGGAGACATCACAGCACCAAACAGCATCATTCAGGCAGAGCAGGAGAAGGCACTTCCTAGGGAAGAGATCTCTTGCTACTGTCTGCAGGCTGTCCTTATACATTCATCACTGCTTGGTGTATTACCCAAGGACAAAGTTCTGACCAACTTCTAAGCAGGCACGGTGCCATCATAACAGATGAGCATAAATGGGGCAGCCAAGAAGCCATGTATGTGCATCTAGTGTGTTTAAGGGTTAGATTCCCATCCAGGAACGTCGCAGCAGCTGTCCACCCTCAGTTTACGTGCCTATAGTTTAGGGGGATCTGCCATCACTAATCCAGCTTCAGAGCTGGTTTAACTTTCAAAAATTAAAAATAGCACCCACTGCCCCATATGGAAAGTAAGTCTTGACCCATTCACATCAAGGGGTTGTGTGGGTGAATGGAGGGGGGCTAGCATCAAAGAATGTCAGGGCAGGGAAATGTGTTGACCTCCATTTGTCTTTTTGTTGGGATCCACTATGGGACTGTATTAGGAATGCCTCCACATGCTCTGGCTCTGGACAGGGTGCCCAAGGCAGGGCTTGGGCTCTGCTAAGAAGTTCTCTGTTTCCCTGCATCAAAGAGATCCAGATTCTGCCATCCCATTCCACTCAATCCTATGGCTCCATGTTGTTCTGTGTCAGATCTGGTACTTAAAAATTCATATTTTAAAGCTTGAATGCCCCATACTTAATGCTGAATCTCTGATAAGTGCTTAAGGTCTGGATTTCAGATTCCACCACTGGCACACACCTCAATGAAGAACTTAATGTCTCAAGATTCTCTGGTGTCACAGGTATATGGATGCAGCTCTTTCCAAGAAGGAAATAAGATTTTTCTCTGAGTTTAATTATTGCATTTTTAAGAGTATTCAGAGCCTCGGAGACAGAACTAACCAAGGATTGGTTGATAGAAAAAGGTCAGCCACTGAAGAACCCACCTTAGAAGTTTCAATCCAAAGCATGGAACCTTACACCTCAATCTCTATAATGTAAATATGTTTCAGACATTATCAAAGCTCATGATTTATCCTGGTCTCATAAAAGACTATTCTCTAGCCAATAAGATACCCAGGGAAGATGGCTGCACCTTTTCATACCAGCTGATCTGAGTGGGAGCTCTTCTCTCAGTGATTTTCTCTGCAGGGTTTCAACGTGAATTAGAAAGGCAATGTACTCATCAATACAAGTCAGCATCATTAGGGAGAAGCTTTGGGTCTATAGCACGAGGACTCAGAACAGCTAAATCTTACTCACAGGCATACCTTAGGTGCCTGGACTCTTTTAGGATCTGGATGCTCAGAGATTCTATGACCCTAAAATATTTCAACTTTGAAATCTTACTGGGCAAATGTGGCAAAAGAAAAGAAACAAACAAACAAACAAAAAACCAGCAAACCCACAACAACAACACAAAAATCCACCTGTTTTTCAAAGTGACTTGAGCTTTGGGTATGGCTGTACAAAAATGTTATCACAAAGTGAGCCAGAAGGTGACTTTATTTCACTTTGCTGACTGTGAGTAAGGGCATGTTCTTACCTGTGGTAGTGTGTGAAGTAGATCAAAGCACTGGGATTAGCTGTTACACTGAGTTCTCCCACACACACATACCCCCTGATCTGTACACTCAGTCTTCTCATAGTTACTGCTTTGCCCCAGGAATGTCTTGTGTCTTTACCCCTCAAACCCAGCTGGAAATGTTTTTTATCATCTGAAACATCTTCTCTTTTCCACCTTTCTCTGCTATTGCTTATTTTCAATTTTTTCAAGATTGCAAATGAAGTCTCATTCAGTGTGTGAATTTGGAGCTCACATGAGAGAAGTGCAGCAAAACTTGGAATTGTGTCATGGAATCTTCCTGGGGCCCTTGTGCACACCACATTACTATGCAGAATTTGCAGCTTACAAGTGACCTGTTGGGATACACCCACCACAGTGTAGTTATCACAGCCATGAAAACTAACACACCTCACTGTGGTATGTGAATTCTTCTGAATTACTGGGTTTCAGACCATAGCATATGAATAGTGTATGTCTGTGTAAGAGTTTTCCATATCTTCTGAGAGGAGAGATCATATTGGTGTTTATTGTACCTCTGCAAAACAGATCTATCTACACAACCACTAAGATGTCACTTCTTTGGAGTGCTCTTTAATTATAACTTGCTGTTAGTCACAGCTGGTTAATTTCCCGTAGCTCTACTCCCAGAATCTCAGTAAACTATTGTTCTGAGACTACTCACCATCTGCAATCACTGTGTGCTGCGTTGTAAACCGAAGAGAATAATTTCTGCATTTGCTCACCTGGAAATGGCTTTATTACCGCACACAAAAGCAATTAGCAGAATAGGAAGAAAGGGGTTACAAAATAAATAAATACTAATTTTGCAGAGTTATTGGAATATGTCAGTGGCAATTGTTCAAGCCTTTTATTAGCTGTGTTATTATATGTACTCTATTCTGATGGTGCCAAGGCATCCTGAGGGAGTGTAAGGGCAACACTTTCATTGACAGCTTGTAACCCAGGAATTCAGGAGCTCTCACAATGTAGGATTTAGCCAGTCTTCAGCCACTACCTAAATAAAGGCATGATGTAATTTTGTTATATTCATCATGAATCTCTTATTACTTGAAATATTTCTTAAACTTGCTGGTTATGTAGTTAAATACGAGGCCAGATTTGTAAAAATAGGTGAAATCTATCAGACAGATTGTATGTTGAGGTCGATATAGGAATATTACTTGAAGTAGGGAGGGATACCCTTTTGTTCAACTTTTACCATTAGTTTGTGCTTTCCTTCCTGGTGGTTCAGTGGTTTTCTGTCTGTTAGCAACAGCAGAGTGCCTGCCCCAAAAATGGCTGTGATCTCTCACTCTCAAGGAGTGGTTAAGACATTCTGTGTAGGAATTATGACTTATTAACTTGAGAGCAGCATGGGGAAAGTCAGAGTTATTCTTCATACAGGCCAGAGTGAAGATGTCCACAGCACCATCCTGCTTTGCACCCTCTGAATTCTGCTGTGTCCAGCACAGCACCTGGCATACATTCTTGGCATCTGGAGTGCTTGGGTTTGATGCTTGAAGAAAAGGCCTCTGTTATTACAAAAAAAGAATAAGACTTTGCTTTCTGGAACTTTCTGGACTTGTTCTATTCCCCAGCCACCGTAACACTCCAGCAAATACTTTTCGAGCCAGTTTTCACACTGCTTCTAGGAACACGCAGAATATTCAACTAAAATATCATGTGTCATCTATTTGACCTCTTGGCATCCATTGACATAAGTTTACCTCATAGCTACTATTTTCCTAATAAATTATGTTTAGGGTTTGTTTTTCAAGCTTCAATGGAAAATCCCAAATTGTGTCATGACAAGAGTAAACACTCCTACACGTTAAACATGTTCTGCTTTCCATTGCTCTGCTGCCAATGTCTGGGGGTGAAAAAAGGCCTGAGAATGCTGAATGTCAAGAGTATAGTACAAGGGAGCCTGCAGCCAATGTGGAGTCTGGAGCTGTGAGTTACTGTAGCAGCGGAGTAGCTATTGGCCTGGTCCATCCACAAGAACTCAATAATCAAAGCTTTCCCCTTAATTGATAAATGTAGCTGTGCTGGTGAACTGCTGGGAGCCCAGGGAAGTGGTGGAGTTACCATCTCTGGAGGTGTTCAAGTAATGTGGGGATGATACGCTGAGTGGACATGGTGGGGATGGGTTGAAAATTGGACCAGATGATCTTAGACATCTTTTCAACTGTAATGTTTCTCTTATTCTAAGGGATGCTCTTACACAAAGAGATAAATTTAATTTGCAGAGTGCCAATGAAATCAAAGAGACTGACATGTACATCTTGAACAACTGCACGCTGGATAGTTCTGGACCAGCTTGGAGGAGCATTGGTGCACTATAATTCCCTGTTTTTTTCACCGTCTGAGCCCAAGCTCTGTCTCTTTGAGAATCTGAACTCAGAGTGGCATTTCAGGGAAATGAAGGGGTTGAATTCCAAAAAGGCCTTGGGAATGCAGCTGGGTGATGAGGTGCCTGAGCTCAGTACATAGTCTCAGCTGAGGTGCTCCACACTCTTGTCAGGAGCTACCTGACACAGCAGGTGTCTAAATTTCTGCCAGAAAGCATAAGCAAGTCTTCACATCCTGGAAATGCTGTGATACCTGCATTAATCCCAAGGGATTCTCATACCAGCTGTTCTTCTTTCTCTCCTGCCTAAGGATCAAAGAATGGTGGTATTTAGATTCATATTCATCAGAAAGTGTATGCAGGAGTATGATCTTCTGTCAGGGGGGATGGGGAGGGATGAGCTGGAGAAAGAATAGAGTTTCGAAATCTCTGATTCAGTATTATAGCTGCGTGTTCTCACTTCATGGCTGTACAGGAGAGTTGGAGGAAAGGCAGGCTGGCCTTGCAGACCTTACAGTAGTATAGGACTCACAGGTCAGTCACGTACTTAACTGCACAGCAATGTTTAAGTTGCTGTGCCAGTTTGTCCCCCTACTCCTAGGATCTTCTTTCATATTTAAACACAAGTTTAAGCTGCAGGGTCATTATCTGAGACATATTCCAGGTCCAAGCTATTGTACAAGAAATCAAACTGTGTTCTTAAAAGGCTGATTCTTTGAGACAGGCTTTTCCTCCTGTTACACTATTTTACCCAACTGATCACATTGTCTTTTTCCATGTGGAGCCAACTTTGAGATCTGAACAATGAATTTGAGTTCAAGCAGGCTGTGTCCTCGTATGTCTGTCAACTCCTGTGTCTTTCTGAAGCAGCAGGTGGACACCTAAGATCTCAGCAGGGTGTTATCAAAATAAGTGACACAATAGATGAAACTTTACTGATTTTCCACAGTGAAGCATTTTTCTGGAAGCAATTAGATCTCAGTAACAGAAACACAACAAATGCCTCAAATGTGATCAAAATATTCATGTTGAAATCACAATCATTTTGCAGAGACATCTCACTGGAAAGAAACTGAAGCAGCTTTGAGAAGGATTCACTCAATGCTTTTGTATTTATATCATGCTTTCAATTGCCCAGAGAAGTTGTGGGTACCCCATCCCTGGAGGCATTCAAGGCCACGTTGGATGGGATCCTGGGCAGGCTGATTTAGTGGTTGGCAACCCTGCCCGTGGCACAGGAGTTGGAACTAGATGATCTTTAAGATCCCCTTCAACCTAAGCCATTCTATGATTCTATACACAGAGAATTACTGGAAGTGGAGTTTGAGTTACCTCCTACCAGCCCTGAAAAGGGCTTCTCACAAGGTGAGCATTCAGATGTCTCTTTCTCAGGCTGGGCACATCACAGCAGAGTTTCCCAAAACTACTAGTCACTTCAGAAATGCTTGGCTCTGGGGTCTGTCTTGAAAGCTTTCCTTGAAGCATCCAAAGACAATCTCTAGTCTGCCAGAAGGAGTTCAGAGCCAAAATATTAACCTTTCATTTTTCGTTTCTGTCTCTACTAAGTTCAGTTGTGCTCTTAGGTAAGAAGCGGCTTGCCTGTGCTGGGAGTTGCTTTGCTCAAGCCTTACACTGCACATGCCCAAGTGTTTTTCAAGGAGATTAAAACCAGCTCCTCACCAGGACAACTGCTTCAGGGGAGCAGGAAAAGGGATGGCAGCTTGCTAAGGAGAATTTTTACACTCTGGGTTTTGTCTGTTCTTTTTCTTTATGTTGATTGTTATCCAAGACATATTCAATCTTGCTCTGTAAAAGGAATACTTTAATAACTCAGTGGCTCATTCACCTAGCAGAACTCAGATTTTCCAAGAAGAAACGCCAAGGTGGGTTTGAGAATCTACATGCAAATGGTTCACGGGATATGTGTGACAATTTCATGGCTCTCTATAACACTGTTATTGTGAGAATAGCAACATACTTTTATGTGTTAATGCACTGACTGATCCATTTTCCAGAAATCCTTACCTTATGGTAGATAAGACAAGCATAGATGTAAAATACAGTGCTTATTCACCCCCACACAAACCCAGTTGTTTCTGGATGAAATGCTGACGTAGTTCCACAGTTCGTAACAACAGTATGTAAAATTTTAGAGCTGAAACCGTACTTCTCCCACGTACTGATGCTGACTGCTGTAGATGTTGTCATAAGATGCACGAAGGTTACAGCTGTGAGGCTAGGTAAGTAACGGGATGCCAGCTTCACCTGTTAATGGATGGTGACCACCTGAATACTGCATTTAGAATGTCACTGGCCTGAGTCACCTTTCCAGCTGTTCCCAAATAATAAGATCATAGAATCATTAAGGTTGGAAAGTCCAATAAGACAATCTAGTCCAACCATCAGGCCACTCCTGTGACCAGTTTAGACCATGTCACTCAGTGCAACAGCTACATTTTTCTTGAACACTTCCAGGTATGCTAACTTCACCACCTTCCTGGGCCACCTGTTCCAATGCACTGTCAATCTTTCTGAGAAGAAATTTCTCCTAATAAGCAACACGAACCTCCCCTGGTGCAACTTCAGGCCATTACCTCTTTTCCTATTGACGAGATCTTCAACAGCTGAGCTTCCCCAGCCTGTACATTTCATCAGTGTATTAAGGAATAAAGCATCTATCAGTATTGCTCCCTAGAAAGACAAAGGAATTATCCATTGAACTGAGTAGGTGAGTGTAGTGACTGAACTGGAAGAAAATTGTATAAATATGGACATATGCCAGACCAGTTAATAATAGTAATATGAATAACCAAGCACCATCAGTATCTAAAAAGAGGTGAAGGACTAGGAAAGAAGAAAGCAACACTCAAGCAGAGCTCCATAAATAAATACTCTGTTTAATGGGACAGAAGGATCCAGAATGAAGAAAAGTAGAAAGGGTGTAACTGCAAACATTCGGATTTAGGAGGTGTGAGCAGGGAGGAGGAGGCAGATCAAAAAGGGCAGCACTAAAAAAATGGCAGTAGAGTCATAGGAAAGGAAAATGGAAAACTGAGAATGTAGCAGGACAAATAACGAGATCTGGGGCAGAATCACAACTCGCAGAGAGGTTATACTGCACCTCATGGCACGACAGCTGGATAGAAAAGGTAGTTTTGCAAATAATGCATTGCAAGGGAGCTAAAATAGCAACGGATTCGAATGGCAGTGGGCCATGTGGTCCATCTACCCACTATATCTGTCCACCATGGGATGTATTTTCTCTCCAAACACCAGACTGACTCATGCCTTAATGCGTTTGCAGTTGCACAACTGCCTTTGGATGTCTCTGAAGCATGCAGACATTTCTTTTAACCTCCAACCTCAGACGCTGTTTATGAGCTTTTGATGGTGTTGTTTTGCATGTTTGAGTAAGTGAGAGTCAGACCCCATGACCCTGCGGGCGGGAGGGGACCCTTCTCCTGACTTGCCCAGGGACTGTTAGCTCCATTTAGCAGCATAACTTTTCCAGGGCCAAACCTAGTGCCACTGGAGTCACTGGGATGGTTGCCACCAGTTCCAATGGATCCAGAACTCAGGGCCAAAAGTGTCTTTGATCCAGAATGGGAAGACACTTGCAGTTTGTCCAGCTCATAGAAACCGTGCTCTGTGACTCATTTTCCTTCTTCTGTACATTGTGGAAGGAGGATGGCCTTTTATTATAAACATCCACTTGATGTGTGTGGTTTGCATGAAACTTGTGCTTGTTACAAATTGTACACATTGGAACCAAAGTCGTTTAATACTAGAAAAGCTCCTCTTAAAATGACAACTACTAAGCAAAGGGGTCTTCAAGTTCAGGTCTAAACTTGCTCTTTTCAGAAGAGAAGGAGCCAGGAGCATAAGACAGTAGGATCCAGAGGAGTTTTTCCACTTCCAAAAGAAAACTAAGACAGAAAATCGAACATCTTCTCTGAAGAGTAAAGGGAGGCTGACCAGAGATCTCCTGACCCCACCTCTGATGAACTTTAGTGTGAATACTACTCTGCCTGGGAGCATCCTTACCTACCAGACCAGAGGGCACGGCAATGGGCTGGGGAAGTGCTCCCAAGGTTGTTCCAGTGAGGAAACATTGAAAATGGCAGCTGCTTGTGGTGGGGGGAGAATATTAGATAGACTGTGCCTGCAACAGGTTTGTGTCCTTGAAATTAAAACAGGGATGAGAGAAGAAAAACAAAACATCCAGAGATGAAATGAGAGAACAAGCCAAAAAGTCATTTGCAAGAAATAATTTTATTTGACTTTCTTTTGTAATGCTTTTGTGCATGTGTGTGTGTGTATTGGCTGCTTTTGCTTTTGCGCACCTTGAGCATCATTAAAAATCCATTTATTGCACTAGCTTGGGCCTCAGACTAATTATATCCTACACAGACCATGCTTGGACTTGACTACCCAAAAGGGACAGCTTGAACTTGATTCCTTAAAAAGAGTTTTTTGTTTTATAGCACTATAAAAAATAATTATGCTATTCAGTCCCAAACTCACAGTAACCAAAATTGTAAGGCACAAAATCCTTTCCTTCAAATTTGGACTTAATAGATGAATCTTCACATATTTTTCTCTCCTATAGTTTTTCTCTTTGCGCAGGTCTCAAAGGATATCATGTCATTTCTTCATCTGGAGGTGTCCTGACTGAATTGGTCAGTAAGCTTTTATTATTATTATTATTATTGTTAATATTTTAGCAGATGCTGAGGTTGGCCAAAACTGCTTAATTGATTCAGGAAAACATTGATTTAAAAATAACATTTAATCTGATATTCTACGTCTCTGAGGCCCCTTTCAGTGACGTACTCTGAAAACATAAACGCAGGCAATAGTGGCCTTGAAAGAATTTATGTGCTGGAGGCTCTTATCCTATTGATACAAATCAGTGCACAGATGGAACACACTTTAGATCGCAGAAAGTTGAGTACTGCTAAAGATTACTGAGCCAGAATTGTCTCCTGCTGTATCTTGCCTCCCTGACTTGCATTGTGTGGTAGATAACGCACTGATTCGTAAACAGAATGAAGAGATCTGCTAATGAACGGAAGCCAAACCAACGGCACATTTATGGCCATTTTTCTTATTGCAGCTGTGCCATAAATAACCTGAGACAGCCCTCTTTAATAATTGTTTAAAAAATGGAAGCATAGCTAACAATTTCCCAGTAATAGGGCTTTCACTTCTCGCAGGACAGAGGAACACAGGAATACTGGGTGTGACTGAGAAATGACAACCCACAACTGAACTCTGGTAGCTCTCCAAAGGCTCATTGTTGGCCAAACTTTGCCCTGTTTCTGCGTATGTACCACTTAGCAGATTTGGCCTAATCTGAAGCAGAATTTTATAAATCCTGTCCATAAGTATGTTCTGCATGTGATTTAAACTGGTTGGACAGGAGAAAAAATTCTTCTCCTAAAGAGTGTTCGTCCACTGGAAAAGACTGTCCAGGGAGGTGGTGGAGTCACTGCCTCCGAAGGTGTTCAAGAAATGTGTAGGTGTGGTACTTAGAGACTTAGTGAGGTGATAGGTATATGGTCAGACTGGATGACCTTAGAGGCCTTTTCCAGCTTTGCTGATTCTACGATTATGTGAAAGCATGAGCAACATCCTGTATTCTGGGTTGCCTCTGTGCACAAGATGCTCTAAATCCATCACTCTCTTGATGTGTGAAGCATATACCTGAAAACAATCTGCCAGTTTTTACTACATTTGCCTGGAAGTAGGCTTGAACACCCGCAGGAGAAGGCTCTCTCTGTTCTTGACCAAGCAACCACCAAATAGTGATATCATAACAAAAGTATCCCAACAGGAGTATAGCCCAGCAGAACACCCAGCACACTCAATACTGAGTCACAGGTTAGGCTCAGACTAGGCAGAAGCCCACTGGAAACAAAAGCTGTCATTAGCTGATTATTTAGCTGCTTTTTAGGACTGCAATTTCAATTGGAGGCTGGAAGTGGATTTATACCAGGTATGTGTTAGCATGGTGCCAAGAAATCTCATTTTAAATTCCCGACATTGGGGTTTAAGTCAAAAATTATCCACGGTACTTTCTCTTGTTCCTTTCCAGCAGTTCTCTGACAGAGTATTACCCATTCTGGGGAGGCAGAGCAGAACTATTCCTTTCTGTCCCACATATTTGCTGGGTATCTTCCTATTTCAGAAAACAACAACAAATCGTTGATGATTTCTAACTAATTAACATTAACTTTGATGTTAGCAACTCCCATGACCTGTTTTACAAAGACTAATTTTTCTTACTCTATGGTAAGAAAACATGTTATTTAATCAATATATTTTCCAGTGTACGTGTTCTTTGGCAGGAATTGAAAACTGTCTCTTTTGAGTGTGTGTGTGTGTGTGTGTCTCTGCACAGATCTGTGTGTATGCGTAGGGATTCCTTTCTCAGAAAACAGAGCTGTTGGACATGGATAGGAATGTATCTGGCACCTCTAGTAGAAAGACTCAGAAGAAAATCAGTATTTGAGGGAGTTTTGCAAGATATCCAAATCTGACTGCTTTGCGGTTAACTTTCCATTCCAAAATTGCTCATGGTGAGCTGTCCAGACCATGTCTCCTACCAAAGAATTTTGGAATCGTGAGAAAACAATGAGTTAGCCGTTAGGAAAGATTAACCTCCTAATCTTAATCCTTCCAACTATCACTTTACATAAAAAGGGCATTCATGTTTAAACCACTGCTAAAGACTCTTGGATAAATTTCTCTCTAGCCTAATTCTAGTGAAACCATCACTGCTACATCAAATATATGGTAATTTTATGTGAGTTGGCTACAGTTATTATTGTAATGGTATTAGAATTGACACGTTATATTGGTGTCCTGTTAAAATTGCCACACATCATATTTACACAAGGAAAACTTACAGACAGGACAGACAAAGAACTGCAGAGAAAATATGTTTACACTTTTTACATAGGCAATAAAGATTCAAAGTAATAAGTTGATTTAGATACAGAAGCATAAAGAGGTTGAGATTGAATGTGAAGCAAATCCAGATCCAATAAAGCCCCCATCAACCCTCCCTGTTGCTTTCTGAAGCACTTACGTGTTTAATTTATTGTGGAAAGGGCAGTCTGCCCCTTCTGATTTTGCCGGTGTACCCACAACTAGAACAAAATGTAACAATTCAGAATAACTGGATAGATAATTTCCCAGAATAAGTCTACCGACAATCCCTTGTATCAATAAATTCTTACACGTGGAAGCACGAAGTGCTTAGTGCCTGTCACTTACTCAGGCATTTTAATCCCTGCTGATTTCCTAAACAGGACCTTGACTTCTCAATATGTTTGCAGTTCTCAGGCTTCAGGTTTTCAAAACAATTTCCAGATTTATTTTTTTTTTTCCTGAAATGTTAGAAGAGTAGCACTGTTTTGTTCAGGAACCTACCTGGCAAGTACACATTCATTCCCCATCAGCACTGAATTATCAGGTTGGTGACATAAAGCTGGCAGTTACAATCTCCTTTCCTTAACATCCTCTAACCATACAGCTGCATTAAAAATATATATATTTTTTAAAAAAACATTTTAAGCATGCAAAGCCAGGCTGGATGGGGCTCCCAACCTGGTCAAGTAGGAGGTGTCCCTGCCTATAGCAGGGGGGTTGGAACTAGATGATCTTCAAGGTCCCTTCCAACACAAACCATTCTATGATTCTATAAACCAGTGATTATGCAAACTGTGGAGACAGCAGCTAAATCCTCTTGCTATTAAGAACTAAGACAGCAATATTGTGGCTCCAGATTTGGTGGCAAGACAGGCGACAGCTGTGTTAGCACAGCAGCTGCATATATCCATCCTATCAATTGTTCTGGATAGGTCCTGTTGATCCACATGTCCACTGATCATCTGACTGCAGCTTTCCGTTAGGCACATTTTGAAGAGGAATGAAATGGAAAAAAAAAAATCAATTTCAGCCAGCTTTGTGTTCTGGGCTGTTGTCAGTAGCATAGGGGTTTGGATGGGGAGATCACTGCTCAGCCCATCATAAGAAGTGGCTAACACTGACTTCATTGAAACCACCACTGAGATGCAAACCAGTCTGAGGGACTGCACACCATACCTGCTTACCAAGGTAAATTTTTTGCATGAAAGCTCATGAGCTGTAACTGATACTGTCACAAGCTTACCTCAGGCACTCTTTGCTGTGAGTTTTCAGTCAGCAGAAGTGGTCAACACTATTCTTGACGAGAAAAAACAGCTATGAAGGATGGAATAACTGCTTACAAGCGTTACAGATACAGGTGAAGAGAGATGTTTTTGCCATTTTAGAGCCTCCCCATTGCTGTACTGCACCAAACTAAATCCCGTGTATAGAAAGATAAAGAAGGTTCATCTTGCTCTTAAAGGTTGCTGTGCTACAGTGTGGTTAAAATCACCTTGATCCCACTCTTTTTGCAATCCCCTTGAAGAATCAGATGGCTTTGTCCCCACTCCTTGGTGGGGACATGTGACACGTCATGTCACCGAGAGTGACACAAGCTCCTTCTCTTTGTCCTGAGTCCATCTGATTATGTGACGTGTCTGGTGCACAGCAGGGCAAAGTGGAACCACCTTTCAGGCATTTTGAAGGAGGCCATAACAAATACAAGATTTGTTGTTTTGAGGGTGATCTTAATTCTTGAGTTCCAAGTCTGAGTACTAATGAAGCAGATACATATGCAGCAAGAGAAAATTGGGAAACGAAGTTTTGGACATTCTTCTTATTATGTGCTCTCATAGAATCATAGACTATTCAAAGTTGGAAGGGACCCACAAGGATGATCGAGTCCAACTCTTTGTTTCTCAGTCCATCCCTTTGATTTCCCACTCCCACTCACTTTAAGTGTACCTGCTTCAGGCTGTTATGCTCATTGCACAGTGTCTCCAGCTGCAGAAATATCAGTTGTGACAGCAAGATGGAGATTCTGTCAGGAGGAAGAGGAGATAAATGGCATGGAAGTCACACTAATGTTTTTGTTGATATCAGTGGGGAGCTAGGGCTCGTTTATCTCATTGCTGAGTGGAACAAATCAAAGGTGGCAGTTTCTCTGGCCTATACGCACTACCATGTCAACAAAAATTATCCAGGAGGGAGTTTATTTTGCCACATCAATTGATGCATTTAAAGGAATTGGAAACATTCTTTATTATCTTGACTCTTCTGTTGCATTTCTAGTTATATTTGTGTGCAGCAAACCTGGCCAAATTGTTTCTAAGAGGTTTATTGTCTACTACAGAAAGATGAAGGAAAGTTAAAAAAAAAAAGTCATTTAAATTTCTGGAACTATTACCAACATCTGTGTTCCAAATACACCTGCAAGCCCCTTGCAATGCAATATTTAGGCTTCTTGGAGAATTTTCTTGACCCCCAAAATGGCAAAGCCATGCTAAGTGGCTTGAGGAGAATGTGACTGTAGTGGAAATGCTAAGTCTTGGCTGAAACAGAGATTGAGCAGCTGGTGGGAAGACAGGCTCAATGCAGCAGAGCTCAGGTGCATGCAGTGCACCTGAGTAACTAGTAGGGGTGGAGTCAGGATCCACTCCTTCCCAGATTTTTTTAAGAGTTGGCAGTGGAGAGGAGAGTATCTTGCTGAAGGTCCCTACCTGCCAGAGGCCTTCCATAGGTAAGCAGTTTTTTTCTTTCTTTGCTTCTGTGACTGCAGTGTTTGAGCTTGTTCTCATTTGGTACAGCATAGGATTGTGCCACCCTGCTACTGTTGTTGTACTCTCCATCACATTATAGCACTACAGTAATTATGCCAAAAATAGGGATGATGTCTGCCATAAAAACAAACTGGATCTGGTTTTAGGTCAAAGCCGTAACACCAGGCTTGCAGTCATGTCAGGTAAATGTTGCAGATTTCATACATAAAGATATGGAGATATATGCGTGTGCAGACTTTAAATATACATAGGCTACTTGTGTTTGTGAATAGGAATGTGATAGCTGTATTGGGGTGAAAGTACTGTTGTGTAGCACAAGACAGGTGACTTAAAGGCTGTGGGTGCTACAGAACGTGTCCCATCAAATTCTAGTGCTGGCAAGGCTGATGTTAATGTCTGCTGTTAGGCATGAACAGTTTTCTTGAAAGCATTGAGGCTCCTTATCAACCCAAAGCCAACTCTAAAAGCCTGGAGCATTAGTTAGCAGAGATAAGAGTGTGTAAAATTTCTGTGTGTAGATCAATGGTTGGTTTCATTTTATTACCATAAATGAGTTACGCAGACAGAGGAGATTAATCAGTTGTCTGGTCAGCCCTCTGGGCATAACCTGTACTGCCAGTTTTTTCCAACCGTTCCTACATCAAATGCAACAACAATAGACAAGGAAGTGTCAGCTATCAAACGGGCTGAAAGCACTTTCCATTGTTAAGTGAAGGATTTCCTTATGATTTCCCATGCCAAATAATAA
Source organism: Callipepla californica brunnescens (assembly GCA_023055505.1). Classification (NCBI taxonomy): domain Eukaryota; kingdom Metazoa; phylum Chordata; class Aves; order Galliformes; family Odontophoridae; genus Callipepla; species Callipepla californica. The sequence goes on along the minus strand of JALIRH010000005.1, from coordinate 37,870,427 downwards.
ATTGTGAGTTAAGCAGTGCATACCATGACAGTCTTGGACTACCATGATGATGCTAAAACTAGATGATGTCTTTACCACCTCTTGTCAAAGCTAGCTCAGGACAATCTCCATAAGTCCCAGGGCTGGGATTAACCCTTCTCTAAGCTTCTACTCCAAATGGAAAATATGGAAGAGAGAAAAGGAATCCTGTATTCTGTGTTTCCACCCAACAACTGCAAGGAGAGGCAACCATTCAGAGAGTGGAACTATGGTATGGCCGGTTGAGATCAGGCCATGACCTTTTTATTTCACTTAAAACAAAGAATGTGAACTTATTCACTGCTTCAAAAATACAGTAAACATTATTGTTCTATGGGCTTTCTATTTCCTTTCTATTTTTTACATTCTTTTTTTTTTTTTTTTCTTTTTTTTTTCTCCCCTCTAACAGCTACAAAACACTAGTGATTAGGAAGAGAAGGAGGACTGTAGAGGAGCCCAGTTCTCTTGGGAAAGCTGTCGTACATATGTACAGGAAATTGAATGCAGAAATTATTGTACGTGAGGCTGTTAAAGAAGTGACAGGGTTATAAAACAGATCTTTCAACTGCCACCCATTATGGACATTCCAGTTGTGAAGGGTCACATTTTAATACAAATCTGATGTCCCAAATTACATTTGTCTTTTTCCATAAACTAGAAGTCAGTGAAGATCTACATGAAGGTAATTTTCTTCCTTGTTATTTTAACTCGTTTATCTTCTCTATGAATTTCAAACAAAGAAGAAGGAAAACCTACTGGTTTGGTAGTATTTATTAGGTTGCACTGTTATAATGGCTTCTGTTCCTGAGCTGCTGAAACATCCATGAAAACTGTGAGGGTCTTATTAAGCATACTCTAGACTTCTTGAAATGGATAATGTGGTGCTGCAGAAATATAATAAAAGTTGGTGTTCTGCTTGATGTAACTAATTTATTACCTAAATTCTGCACTCCTGATTTTCCACCATTTGTGACATGAGATTACAGCACTTTCTGAAAACGAGATAACTTGTTTCTAAATAATCGTGACAACGAAACAGTTTGATCTTTAGTTACTACTCAGCATTTTGATTATGCTTTCCTTTCTGTCTCTGCTTTTCTTCCTGTTTTCAAGGCAACAGATGAAAAGATGTCTTAAGGCCATTCACAGAATTAGATTTGAGATTACAGTGTAAATAGGTAGATGCAGTACCAGTTAATTTGATTAGTTTTGAAAATAGGTGAAGGGAAAGCACAGCCCTATCAATGAAACCATATTTCAGGAGTATGCTAGTCTGTGCTATCATTTTTCCCACACTCATCTGATTTTATTTTGCTATCGGCAAATCAAAATCTGATCTTCCAACCTTAACACCAATTTTGATCTAAATCCCTTTTTTCACTTGAAGCAAGACACAAAACATTTTTAAACACTGCTGCTCAGTTTATACCCTGGCAATCACTGTTTCATCTGTCTGTTCCAGTTCTATTCATTATTCCTTCAGAGTCTGTAAATGTCCAAGGCAAATCCCCCAAGTTTTGCTTTTAAGTCAGCAAATTCAATTTTGGTGGCTTTATGCAAGCTTTGAAGCTCTGCTGGAACCAGTTGCTAGGACCTGCAGCTCATGCTTTGCAGTAGCTTAGTCTTGATTTTGCAAAGTGCTTTTGTGTAATCAGTCAATTAGAGCTGTGACCAGTGATCCATATCAGCAATTGATAGCGAAGTGCAGGATTGGTACGCTTGGAATCCAGGTTTCAGTCTTCCTGGTTAGGTAGCACCGCTCACACAAGTTACACTGATTTCTTGAGTTTCTTGACTAAAAGAATTTGTATACAACTCTGCATTAATTAGACAAAGTTGGGAAATGATTTGTTTTAATATTTCCACCTCCATTTGCCCTATTAGGAAATCCCTCCCTACTGATTTTTTTTTTTTAATTATTATTATTTTTTTTTTGGAACATCATCTGGAAATGGAAATAAATGCAGTAGTATGATTACAGTCAGTTAACAACCAAATCATGCTTGAAGTGTGTTTGTTTGAAATCTACAATGGGGTAGGCAAATTGTTTTTTGTTTTTTTTTTTTGCGCAAGCATAACTTTAAAATGAATATTAAGCCTCAGTAAATTTTGGGTTAGTGAGCACTTAAATTTAAGAGCTGTATATCTAGCAAGACACAATAAAAGCTGAAGTTTTATGAGAAAGAATAATGGAAAAGAAAAAACTCAGATTAGCATTATTTTATACTTTCCCCTTTCAATGACCTCCTCGGATCATGTTTGCTGAGATCTTTATTGGTACAAAATACTTGCACAATTATTGGCAATAGATGTTGAATGCAAATACATTCTTCAGTGTGTAGAATGCCAGTAGAAGCTTTATTTGCTGTTGATAGTGATAGCTATTGACTTTAAATAATTAAATGGGCTGAAAGTTACTCATGTATCTCTAAGCATAGTTTTGAATATCTGTAAGTTTAATAGAGCTTCGGTAGCATGAGTGAAAGAGACTTCCACCTTGGATGAGCCCCTGAAAGCAAGGTCAGGAAGGAAAGCAGTGCAGATACAAACCTGCTGGCACTGAACTGTTCTGGGACTTGAGATCTGCTCCATAAATGGGCTGTTTACCTACATTTGTGCAGAAACAGACAGCAGTGAACTGTTCTGTGGATGAGCACGGGGAGATAAATTCTCTAGGAAATTAGCTGTCCAAAGGGAAAGTGGCACCAGAAGGAGCAAGGAGTGGGATATGCCTGAAAGCCTGCCTTCTGTAGATGCCATGCTCCTGGATGAGCACGGCAGGAGAATGGAGTGCCAAGACCAAAACTGCTTTGTGAGCTTAAGTCATGTTGGAGAAGGAAAATTCCTGGGTTGCTGCTGTGAGGGCGGTTTCTGCCCCTTCAGTTGACTACAAGGGCAAACAAAGATCCTCTGATTCTTCCTAAGAACCTGCTCCTGTGACCTCGGCTGTGTCCATGGATCCCAGCTCCCCAGCAAGGCAACAACCATCAGAATTGGCTTTGCAGCCCTTACTCTGCAATAATGGTGTCTCTGAGGGCGATGTAACTAGGTCTGTAGTGCCCTCCTCTTTTCTACAACATCAAGTGCCTTGCCTCATAAGAGGTAGTTGTGCCACTGGTCTGCTCTGCCTCTCTGAAAACAAGTATCATGTCTCACTGTCTAAGCACCGGAGCCAGCTTGTGCATAGGTGCCCTGGGGTACTTTGGGTATTTTTGACACCCCAGTATTTAGGCACCTGAACCCAAAATGAAGCTGGTAGCTCAAATTAAATTGCCTGGCCTCCTTGCATGGGAAGAATGCCCTTTGCTTCATAGAGAAGTCTATGTGACATACTTTATCTGGGTAGGAAGCTCATCCATGCTGTAGTCTGTGGTCACCAAGTGTAGGAGTCAATGGGATGGGGCTCATCACTGTTTCTTCAAGGACTGATGAGTGAAAGACTCTCTGTGAGAGAAGAGTGCAGGAACTCTATTGCTATTTCTCTTCCAGTACTGTGACAGAAATAATCCTGCTAGTGAGAACTAGAAGTTGTTGAATCATAGGATTGTAGACTGATAGTTGTGGTATCATAGAATCCCAGAATCATATAATGGTTTGGGCTGGAAGGGACCTTAAACATCATCTAGTTCTAATGCTTCTGCTGTGTACAGGGTTGCCACTCAGAAGATCAGGCTGCCCAAGTTCTCTCCAGAATTGCTTTCACTCATAGACTTTTTTTTTTTTTTTATTTTGTTTGCTCACCTGTCCTCAGGGAACAGGCTTGACTTTAGCAGGAAGGGTTGAAGCATGCCAAACCCTTTCTCCTGTGCACACATCCATCATCTCCTGCTCTCCTGGGGCTTCTGAGAGGTTTGAACCTGAGACGGTTCTGAGCAAGGTTCTTGAACAACTGGGGGCTTAAAAGGAAAAATGGCACCCTCCTGTGGCAACGATTAAAAAAAACAAACAAACATGATCTTAATAAACAGTGTTTAATTCAGTCAACACGCGTGACCTACATGCACACTACCAAATGTATCATAAGGGATGATAGTGCCCCTCTGCTTAGGCCAGAAATTACTGTTCAATCTGGGTTAGTATGAGGCCTAGCTGTGGGCAGAGACCCTCCAAGGTCAGGCAGAGAAGCCTGCAGCAAGTTGTGAGGCAGCTACCCTGTATCCCAAAGTCCACACCAAGCCAGTTTCAAGAGCCTACATACTTTTTTTGGACTTGGCTCTTTGTCAAAACCATAGGGTATGATGCCTGCATAGACTTCAAAGGAAGGACACCAAATGTGATTTGGCCCGGGCCATTTATTGCTAGCATCTTTGTTAGATGCTGCTGCCAAGGGTTAAAATGTTTACGTGCCCCTTGATTTTAAATGGACTGGGTTGCATGTCAGATGCCAACGGGAGAGACAGCTGGAGTATCTAAAGCAAGAGCTTTGATCTTAGTATCTGTAAAAAAGAGGTCATTTGGTCTCCCAGGAAGCACAGACATTTAGAAGGTCCCTGTACAACTCATGCAAGTATTTTATTAACAACGATTTTTATTCAAATGTAAGTAGGTTCTTTTACTACTTACTGAATGCATATATGCATGTATATGTATGAATATCTGTGTCTGTAAATATACATGTATATATACATCTGTAGATACACTGTTTGTGCTTTTGTATGTGTGTGTTTGAATATCCTGTGTTTCTACATCTTCTACATGTACTAACCTATTTATCTCACTGTCAGAGACATGACCGTGCTTCAAGCATGTTTCTCTCTGTGCTTTTGACAATAACCTGAAGCACTCTGCTGAGCAAACACAAATCTTTGAGCAACACTATAATTGCAGTAAGGCTGTGCAGCCCTTTTAAGATGATGCAGGGATGAAAATACAGGCTTCATTGTGCTGTAATTGTGTCTGACATTGATTCAGAAGAGAGGAATTCTAAAATATGATATTGCACAGGGGAAATATTTCTATTCTTTTAGTAGAAGATTTTGTGGTTAGTTCACAAGGCAATTAAAATAGCCACCAGATGTTTATAACTTCAGGCAGCAGTTAGCTTTATTGTCCCTGCTCACTGTCCTTTGCTCCTTTGTCAAAATAAATAAGTATTTTTCTTTGCTGGAGGAAAAAAAATCTTATTTTTTAAACATACTTGGGGGGGATGGTGTGTATTTCCATTTGCCAGTGCTCGTGTTGTCCACGACAGGCTTGTAAGCAATAATAATCTTAAAGTTAAAATAATATCTCTCTCCAGGATGAAATAAACATATTTACTTAAATGTGAGATGAAGCCCACAGTATCTTGTTATTAAACTGAAGTGATCTATGAGAAACGATGTTAAAAAGTAATGCAGCTTTTTCCAGAGTATGTCATAAATATGGAAAGATACTCTTTTTCTTTTTTTTCCCCGTTGAATAATAGAATTATTAATATGCAATTTATTTTTAAAGACACATTTAAAGAAAGCCTGCTGTGCTTTGACTTTGGTAATTTTCCTTTGAGCCCATTATTCTTATTTGTTTCAGGGCTATTAATTTTGAGGCCACATTATATTCAAATTATCGTTGATTACTAGGCTCGATAAGTGATCATAGTTTGCGTTTCATTACCCAAAAGGCAGCTAATGAAGTTAGCTGTGCACTAACATTTGGAGAAGGAAATTATTTGAGCTCTGCAAAACAGATGAAAAAATAAAGGAGAAAAAAAAACCGAGCTGCAAAAAGTTATGAGAGCAGTAGGAGAGATCGAGGGGGGGCGAATATCACCAACAGGCATCCTAATTATATAATTTCAGCCTCCCAGAGATGCCTGAGATGCTGGATTGTTAAAATAATGGAGAATTTATGTGAGAGGTCCTGAACCATCTCAGACAATGTGGGAATATGTGAGAGAAAACTGCGTGTGTGCGCTCAGTTTTAAATAGTTAAGTGACAGTGCAACCTTCAGAAACACAGTAGTGGTGTTTAAAACAAATCACACTAAGCAAAGACATGAAGAGGTAATATGAGGGTTGCCGTGATATGTGTGTGTGTTGTTAAAGGCTTAGGAGATCTGTATTAATGCACAGAAAATGGCAGTTTCTTACCTAAGCCAGGTACTGGCAGGGATTGAAGCAAAGAGGGAGTCCTGCAGGTAGTGAGAGAGAAACAAGCAGAAGGATGTGAATTTTCAGGGCTGTGCCAAGCCCTGAGTGATCATTGAGAAGATGTTCTCGTTTCTCTCCTGCACCAGAGCCCCTTGGGGCTCACAGAATAAAAGGGAACCCTGAAATGGCATTTTGTGTCCTATTTTGCAGCCTCCCATAGAAATGCCATCATCCAGCTCTACTGGGCTGTCCCATATATGTCCCAGTTCCCCTTCTCTGTGCTTTTGTCACATCTGGGAAGCTGCTGCAGCATGTTTCAGCTCAGGCAAGCAGGCATTTTTCCCCACTTTCCGTGCTCTCTCCTTGTGAGCTGCAGTTCTAGGCACTCATCAGCTCCAGCTGACTGGTGCTCAGATACCGCTTGCATCAAAGCCTCACACTCCACCCAAAGCCCCATGTTTCATTAGCTCCTCAGTGCTGCTACTGTGAAAGTCCTTCAGTTTGAAGGAGGGTGAAAGAGAGAGTTGCGTGTTTTTTATACTAATTATAACTCAAAAGCCCAGTGTTTGGGGATGCACGACGCATTGGTTTTGCTGGTAGTTGTTGCCTCGGAACATTTCCATTTCATCCCCTGTAATGAGAGCAAGTGAATTGTAATGGGTCAGCTAGTTAATGCAACTTCCACATCCAGGAAACTGCATTTCTGTAGACTAGCAGTCAGTCACATTTACTCAGATCAGGGCACAATGCCAAACCCAAGACCAAGTTGTGCCCACGTCCTGTGGTGGGCTGCCCGAGTTAATGGAAAGGCTCATTTTGCTGTGTCTCAAATCCCAGCAACTCTATTTAAACTCTGAATGAGAAGTGGTGCCCCTAAGCATCTGCGTCTCCAGCAGTAGTGTTTTCAAAAAAAAAAAAAAAAAAAAAAAAGGAACATTTTTAATTATCCTTTTCTAGCTTAATAACTCTTCTCAGTAATACCATTCAGGACTGCTGTATGAATATATAACAACATGATTCTCTGGTTCAAAATGCTTTCCACCCTGGAGAGTAAACTTCTTTTTCTCAGCTGCCACTTTTCTCCCCTCTTCAGCCACTGTCTTTGTGATGTTTCACTTTTAAGTTGTGGCAGATATTCAGAGTCTAAAATCAGTGTCAGTTGTTTTTGCAGTGTGTCCCAGTCTGTGCTGAGGAATTCTCCCATGATTGTAGCTGTACCTTTTTCCTTGCATAAACACCCAGTGCAGCTCTCATTCTTCCACAGCTAGGAGAAGGTACAATAGTTCCCTTGTTGTATTTTTGATTACCTTCCAGCATGAATTGCTTTTCAGCATGATCAAGAGCTGCACGGGAGAATTATGAGCCTTGATTAAACACCAGTATTTCCTTCTGTCATTTTTCAGTGTGTTATCTTACCTGTGCCACAAGAAGTTCCTTATTGTTTTATTATGGGAAGTTAAATAGTAACACCTGATCTCACAGCCCAGTGCCATTCACTACTCGGTGTGTTTTTATCATGTCCTTCCTCCTCTCTGACCCCTTTTGGCTTCCGTTGGCTCTGTATCTTGCAGACACTTACCCCCTCTGCTATTCCTGCTGGATCAGTGGCACAGTTCAGATGTGCAAAGTAACTCAAGTACTTCAGCATTTGGGGGAGCAGGGCATGAAGCAGATCTTGCACCAACCCGGCAGGCCCCTGAAAAGCTTTTCTGAACATTAGTGATTTTTTTTTTTACATGCTAAAATCCACAAAATGCAAGGCAGATGGGATCTGGTTAAGAAATCATGGTGTCTACAGAAGGTAAAACCACTCTGATAACTTCTGACTCTCCCTTTGATGTTCTCTGTGCAAAGCCACACTGGTAACAGGGTCACCTAATGCAAATTAATAAATAAGCAGGGAGGCAGCATGTGATTAGTCACCATTCAGAAAGTGTTTGAATAAAGCACGGTTTTGCCCTGCCAGAGCTGTTGGAGGCTGTTTGTGTAACAGCCTCCCTGTTGCCCAGAAACAGCGTGTGAGACCACTGAGCATCTGCAGAAACTCAGGTCTGGTTTGTTTGACTTGGATGTGCAGTAAAACTGACTTTAAATGTTACTTCAGCTTTGAGACAGTGATTACCCTCATATTTTTACAATCTGTGCCTGGAAATGAGATGTTAATTGTTGTTAATGAGTCTGTCCACCTGGGTAAGCTCTGCAGGGCAAGACTCACAGAATATAATCGCTCTGTGTTGCCTTCAGCATCCCCCTGCCAACCCCGCTGTCTTTTGCACTTGTGAGCAGCATCACCAAATCTGCCAAATTCAGATCTTGGAGTTTTCTTCTCCATCCAGGACAGTAGCCAATTTCAGTCCCTCACTCAGCCACACTTCCATGTGTTTGTTGGTTTTTTTTTTTCTTGTTGTTGTTGTTTGGGTTTTTTTTGAGTATTAGTGGGATTCAGCTCTTGCAGATGTCTTCAACGTAGGGAAAGGACAATGGTTGATGCAGATATTAGGGAAAGTATACACACTGAGCTCTATTCATAATGCAGTTTAAACCACAGTCTAGGTGAGAGTGCTGGTGCACCAAGCTGCTTTATCTCAGTGTCATTTTTTGTGTACAATTTCTGTTCCATTTTTCTCAGATTAAATTTTCATTGACCTTTCTTCTATCATCACAGCTTAGGACTAGTTGCTATTGTTTTACTTTGCGATCCACCCACCATGCTCTCCTACAGAGTGAGATTTCATGGGAGCTCCCTCTGGAAATAATGAGCGCATATATAAGAAGAATTATGTTCCTATTTGAGGTAGAGGCAAGAAAAAGCCTTACCTGTTCGAAACGTGGGAGAGAGTTGGATTTTACTTTTTTGAGCGTTTTCTACCCCATGTCCATGGAGGTGTTCTAAGCTGGGTTGGATGGGGCTCTGGAAATTCTGACCTAATGCTGATCGAGCAGTCAGTAAACATGCCCATAGCAGGGAGTCAGAACTAGGTGATCTTTGGGGTCCCTTCCAACACAAGCCATTCTATAATCCTTTGATTCTGTTTTGCATGAAATTATTCATATGTAAAAAAATAAAAATAATAAAAAAAAATGAACATTGAATTCTGAGTTTTTTGGTGTCATGGTTGACAATCCCATTAAACTGCATCTAGCTCTCCAGGCTTCTTGTGCAAAGTACAGTAGATGCCACAATTAATGCAGAAGACATCACTCCCCAGACCACTTCAAGTGTCTGTTGAAGGGGCTATGTTACACCACAAGATCCTCGAACTCATTCTTTACTAGCAGGACATAATAATGGATGGGAATTTCAGCAAAAAGTGAATGTTACTTGGGCTTGGCTGCTTTGGATCCAGAGACAAGAACAGGTCTGAGCATCTAGGGGCTCATAGAGCCTCTGAGGTCCAGCATCTTCATCTCACTGGTGGAACAATTATTTCAGTTTAATCTTCCGCTAAGGTCAGAGGCTGAAGTGACTCTCTACTGACCCTCTATGTCATCTTCATTGTATTGCTATCCCCTGCCTCTCCTCACCTTATTGGATGAGGTTTATCTCCTTTGCCTACAGTTTTTTTTTTTTTTTTTTTTTTTTACAAAGGCTGAGCTAGTTCTCAGCTCCGTTGGGTGCTAGGATCTTCTCCTAGTCAATGGGAAGTTTGCAGTTTGTGTTCCATATTGGATGAGATAGGGGCCAGCTGTTCACTTTGGTTATATTCAAAGAGCTAGAAATTTAAGGAAAAAAAAACACAACATATTCCCATAAAAAATAAATGCATAAAGAAAAAAATCCAAACCTTCACAGTTAACAGAAATAAGATCACGGTGCGTGTTAATACTTCTAGTGAAAAATCCCTGTGCTTTACCTTTATGCAGGTAACCACACTGCTCAGAATTTGTCCCCTCAGTATCCAGTAGTGACCCCAGACACAAATAGGATGACCATAAATTGGCCTTTCTTTCTTCAAAAGATAACTTGGCAAAAAAAGTGAATTGAAAGTCACCCCTATCCGACATCTCCCTTTCTATAAAAAGACAGGTTCTGTACAGTGCCCACCCTATGCATTAAAGCTCATAAAATGCTTTCTTAATGCTGTGCTACTGTAGGGTTCAAAGCATAATTCAACTGAAGTGGGATGTAAGTGGGATGTGTACTTGGATTATATTGCACACTAAAATTAAAATTATCCCAGCAGATCATTCTCATTTTAAATTGCAACTCAAATATCTGAACTCATTTTCACGAATTCAGATGGTAACAATTTTTGTTACCAACATCAGAAATTGAAATGTTTTGAGTCATGGGTGACAATTATTGTTCTCCCGCAGGGGGAAAAAAAAGCTACAAGGACTGTTCCAAAACTAAGTTATGGAATGATTTTATTCCAGGAGTCATTAGGAATCTATTCCTTCTTTATTAATCTGGACCCAAAATCAAAAAATGACCATAAAAATTACAATGTTTGATTTCAAAGCTCTTCTTTTGTTCCAGGGAAGTTTTGCAGAACGCACTAAATCTCTTTTCAGCTTGCTTTCATTTCTTTATTCTGTAGTTAAAGTGTACAACTTCTGAAATGGGCATTTTAAAGACACACTGAGGACTCAATTATTTATTCTTGTTTTGATATTTATTTGGATACAAAATAATAAAAGATAAAAAGGCAATATTTGGAACAAAAAGAGGTCCTAGCAACGTTTGTGTTGAATTACTGAAAGTAGTAATTGATTTGTGCCTCACTCTTCTGTTGAATTTTTTCTGTTGAAAGAAAATAATAATAATAATTTCAGGATTCATATAAAATACAAGTGTAGAGAGATAAATTACAGAATTAAGAGTAGAATCAGTCTTAAATTGGGTATTTTTGTTTATTTGATTTTTAATGAAGAAGGAAGATCAAAACATACTAAAATTTATACCATGTTATCTTAATCATGTACCTCATGCCTCACACTGTAAACTGAACAGCGTATTTGTGCATGTAGTATATAAAATATTCTTTGCAGTGTGTTATGATAAGAAATTAGTATTAGGTAACTGTATGAATTATATATATATATAATAATATTTTTATGTAAGTAGTTATTTTCAATAATGCTTTATTGAAATACAATAATAAAATATGGTAAGATAATTACATACTGTTTTTCAAAATATTTTTGACATATAGTGTTGATATTATTAATGTTCTTTTCAATACTGAAGAGTAGATTAGATTTATGCTTATGGTTTATACTTAATATATGTTTTTATGTCTAGATCAAATCACATTCATTTTCTTAGAATTTTAGAATGTTAGGCAGGATGTTTTCTTTATTTTGCAACATAATTTTGTATTTACTGGACATGCAGCTCTTTATCTGAGCTGACATAGTCTGACTGTACGTTGTACAAATGCTTCTTTTCTGTATAAAAAGTATATTCTACACAGTTTTGCTGTTTTTTTTTTTCAGAAGTTGTTTTAAATTTTATTTTGAATTTTTTTCTGTATTCTTTTTTAAAGACAATGAAAATAAACACACATGCTTTTCTGTTCTACACTAACATAAACAAAGGAAGTGTTAAGAGAAAACATAACAACTCAGGAAAGGTAAATTTAAATATCAGTAGCATAGACTTACAGCTGTTTTCTTTTATGCTGTGTATGTGACTTTTAAAAAGACCAAAAACAATATTGTGAGGATTGTTATTAAAGCCACTACCGACCTCCAGACCAATGAAAATAATTACATATAGAGCTTTCACTTTTTGGTTTTTTTTCCTTTGTTTTCTGTACATATTTTGGTACAGAATTTAACCAACAAATTCAGTAATATCAGTTTCTATTTTCTGAAATCAATCAAGATTCACTGTCTTCTGTCCCCTCTTTTGTAAAGGATTTCATAAATATAATCAAACTATTATTGAGAATTGCCAGATCCTTTGGCTTATCTTTACTGAGCTCAAACACCAGTGATCACCTAAATGTTGAAAGTCTCACTAGAACCAAACACCAAAGCTTTTGACTGAATAATGGCTTTGGGTTTATTGAGGAAAAAGCATGTCTTTGTCCTTCCTCTTTGAGATCAGTTGTAATCATGGTAGCATTCATGTTTTTGTTTTATTTCCTTTCCCAGTGTTTTCCTGGATATTGTCTGATGTCATTTTAAGCTTTATCAGTAGAAGGTGAAGATCAATGTAAATAAATTCAAGGGCAAAAGTATGGGGTAGTGACATGTCCGCAAAACAAAAAATAAGACTCTACAACAGCTGTGTGGTATCAGTTTTGCTCGATGCTGCAAAGACCTGGGGCATTACGCAAGCTGACAAGAAAAGATTTGATGCATTTGATAGCAGGTGTTTAGGAGAGATCAGTAATGTCAAATGGCTTCACTATGTTGGGAACATCAAGTTTCAGGAGAGAACAAGAAAGGAGAAGATTATGGACTTCCTAACAAGGAAGTGGCTTTGAAGGTCTGACCACCCAGTGTGTGTGGAGAAGGGCTTGGTAGCAGGAGATGATCCTGTGGGCTGGTTTTACTCTCCTGTCTTCCTAGTCCATCCTGACTCAACAAAATGTTGGTGAAGTCAGGGAAAATCTCTTCCAGATTATGACTTTTTAACCTATTTGCTAAGAATGACAAAGACGTGGGCAAGGGCTGTTTTACTTCTCCAGTAAGAGGGATATACATGGTACTCACCAACCTGGTGGCGAAAGAATTGAATGGGAGCGTGGAATGGAAGATGACATCTTTCAAGACACTGCTTGCCAGCAGAAATGTTCATGGGAATCAAGGATTTCCAAACAAGGCCTCTAGGGCTTTGTAACATGTAGACTATGCAGACAAAATGGGGTTTTACAGACTGTCAAGCCAAAATCTACATCAGTAGGCTCCACTGACCTCAATGAACCTTGCACAGATGTGAATCAGAGTGTAGAAGTCACCTGTTATTCACATTTTCTTTCAGAAACAGTCTTTGTACATGAAGCTAACGAGCACCTCTTGAAAACTCTAGCCCAAGAATGATAACTTAAAACAGATGGGAGCAAAAAATAATAAAGCCAGGCTGTAAGGGTAAAGTGGACCTATTTGAAACAAGTGCAGCCAAATATATTATGCTTTAGTAATTGTGAAAGAAGTTGTACTAGTATATGGGCTATCTGTAAGTTGCATTTTTTCACGATTGAATGAAGAAAAGGAAATGTCCTCTATACAAATGGTAATAAGAATTGTATTTCAATGAGGTCCGTGCTAAATTCTTATATCAAGTGATGTCAAAAGTAGCTCAGCATCCAAACTAGGATTTTACCTTTGTTATTTTTAAAACTTTGATTTATCTTTCAAATGTCATTGAATATGAACTAAACTAGAATTCATTAATTCATTCATTTTTTTCATATAAAATCTCTTCACACTGCAGCAAAGTAGACAGTAACTATAACCGGTCACATAAGACATATAATCAAACCTCTGTCAGCAACAGACACGTATCACTGTTTTTGGGCTATCATGTTTTCCCTTACTTTTCCATGAACAATTTAGGATAGCCTTCCAGAAACAGGTGTGTCTAAAATGTAATAGTTAAGTAGTCAAAATGTTATTCCTCTGCAACATTGTATGCTACACCTTAAAATCATAGAAGTACTAATCCACAAGTCCAGAAAGGAGAATGTATTCCAAAATTCATTTAAAACCGACAATACTTATGCCAAGCTATTTTCAGTTGAAATGTTGACTTTAGCGTTCAATGAGAGCAAGTAAAAGTATTTACTCAGGCAGCTAATTGGCCTATCAAACATCCAGCATTCAGAAGATCTCATGACAGAGCAAACACTCATGTGAGTGCAAGGGGAAGGACAAACTGCCTTTAGCAGGACTGTCGCATGCCAGGGCTCTGCAGAATGAGACCTGGGTAAGAGCAGTGACATTTAGCAAATTACTGTAGAAAACTGATAAGGGCATGATCCTTTTTCATGCTGAAGATCATGTATAATGCCTGTGTGCCTTGCCTAAGTACCTATTCATAAATTTAGAATGGAAGCTCGTGGTAAGATGCTGACAGATGCCACAGAGCGAGTAATAAACCCGTGCCCCAGGCAACAATGTTCAGGAACTGGTTTCTACCTTGCAGCCTGGAACTACAGTGTCCAGCAATCCATCCACATAGCTCAGAAGGTGATGTAGCATTGGTGTAGGCCAGAGAGTTGAATGAAGATGCAGTTTTTGAATCATGAGGTTAACTCTTCACTATGTTACGTATGCTCTCTAACAAAATCAACATCTCTCTTCAGATAATGCATGATTCTATACTACATATGTGTGCATGTACATATAAATACATAGACATAGAGATGAGAAAGCTATAGAAATAGTGTACATTGGTCAAAGATTGTTTAGAGAAATTTATGAAACAGGTTTTAACATCTGGAGAGAATTACTATTAAAATATAACATCCAGTTGTGTCTGGGAACCATGCCTGATACAAAAAGAATCAAAACATGCTCTTATCTAACATAGTAAGATCTAATCCTGACCCATTATCATACTTTGGGGTGTTTTTCACCAGCAAGCAGACTATTCAGATAATGTATGAACAGACGGGAGCACATGGATAACACTCCAGAGAGTCTGTGGATCCATTAATAAAAGGAGGGAAGGTCACAACCTTCCTATTGAATGTCATCCCCAAGGATTTGAGAGCTTCGAGATCTGGCAGATAATTCACTGGAGGATGGTCTGTCTTATGGACACAGGTTTTTCTTTCAGTGACCGCATGCTGTGGTCACACTGATGCCTGTCCTTGACACTCAGGTAAAGCTATTGTGATGGAGGGTTGGTGTACCAGTAGAGCCTCAGGGGAAAGCATTGCATTGCGAAGAGATATCTCTTCAGTGCTCCTCCATCTCCAGATTTTTCAGCAAGAAGAGTACAGAAATGGATCCACCAAGGTTAAGTGCACTGTTTCCTACCCTATTCAATAGAAATGATAGTTGTCTACTGAAGGTGCTGAAGCAAGTTCATTCCTATGGCTTATAGCCTTTCTTATCAGGAGATGAAGAGATAAAGATGTATGTTTTGCCTAGGGGTTTTATATCTATCTTTTGGTAAGGATCTATGTTTCTCTCTCAATTCTAGTAGACAGAAGGCCAAGTCATTGTACTAATAGTTGGACTATATTGCACTAGATCATTGCACTGATGGTTGGACTAGATGATCTTGTAGGTCCTTTCCACCTAGTTTATCTATGAATCTATGAATAGGAAGTAGTGTCAAGATCTGGGTGCATTTCAGGTGTATGTGCAGATGTGTAGCACGAGATTGAAAAGTGATGATTGTTTGCAGTGCTACTCTTCTAGCATGTTTGTCATGTCATTTAACATAATTCTGTTTTAATGTTAGTACTGGTAGTTTCTAAGGGTGATAGTGCTGTGAAATTGTCTCATGCCATAGCCTCTATTTTTTCCTCACAATCCTTCTCCTCTAAATGATCTTGTAAGTACGAAAACACTTCTGGGAGGGCTTTGCGCAGAATGATAGCAGCCCTTTCTGGGAAGTGTCTCTGATTATTCAGCATTTCTCATAGAATAAGCTGTACACCATTTTGTTTAGGCTTTTGTGGTATTCTAGATCATATGGAGGGACGTGGAATAGCTGACTAACTGTAGTGTTAAGAGTTAGAGTTTTGAGTGAAGGTGCAATTCTGTAGGTGAAAATATCCAATCATCTTGGCCAAAGTCAACTGTTTCCCAGCCCATAAACCCCTCTATCAGGAAAGACTATCTAAGAAGTCCTTTGTTACTGGGTCAGGAAGTGCTGAGGTCTCAAATCAGTAAATGGTCTTCTGTTATTACAGTGAGAGATTTTTGTGGCAAAATGTTTACCATGTCAAAAAGACTTTTAGGAAAGTGGAGCATGGGTCTCCATGTCCCTGAGTTCATGAATTTGGCAGGAATCAGGCAGGAAAAGGTTATTGTTAGATTACAACTTTCAGCTAAATGCTTGTTGGTTGTTGGGTATGGTTTTTTTTATTTTTTATTTTTTATTTTTAGACAGAATAACAGTTTTACTCGAAAAAGAAATCTTCCATAGGAATATGACAATTTTGATTTTTTTTAAGAAAATTACAGGAAACTTTAAAGAATATATTTTCTTCATTTTGATAAGAAGAGGGGGAAAAAACAGTTATATATATCTAACTGCATTAAATATATATATATAATATATATATAACAGCATTCAGTTATATTCAAAAGGAGACAGCTGAAGTGATCGACCTTTTCATTTTTTACTGGATTTCTATTTGTTTCCTTTCACTTCTTCCTGAGAATAGAAACAGACTGAAATGTCTGAATTTTGCATAGGAGAGAGAAATTCAAGGGTTTGGCCCAGTCCTAAAAACAAAGATAACAAGTTGTAAAAACACAGTGTGTAAACACTTGAAATGAATTAATTTCAGAAATTTTTATCTTAACCAATTCCTAGCTGCAGGTGGAAAGCATAGAGGTGCTCAGGTCTCATTTAGGTGCACATTTCCCAGATGGTGCCATTTTTCATTCTCGCACTGTTTGTCCTTCTTGATAGCTCAGAGGCACCATGGTGAATTATTGTTATCATCAGATTTGCAGGGAGCATCTATGAGCATAAATTCCACAGATTTTATGGTAGCAGAAATGACTGAAATCATCAGTCTGCACACAAACTGTGTGGTTGAGTAAAATAAGAGCTGTTCCACTGTAGCTGATGGCATTTCAATGGTAAAGAGAAAAGAAATGGGTATATAAGTCATCCAAACAATACCTGGCTTACCATCAAAGGCAGGTAAGGAAGGGACAGGAAGGGAGAGGTTGGCAACATTAGGCACAAAGTTTTGAAGGCCTTAACAGGGGAGTTTCCCTTGATCCCAAGGAAAAACTATGTGCTCACGGCAGCTCCTATGAATTTCAGGAGACTGATTCACAGCTTCCCTACCATGGGGCAAGTTTTGTACAAGATCAAGAGAAAAAACATGGTTATTCCTTTACACTGGATGCTAACCCCATGGCGAAGTGGCAGTGGTCATTTGTCCAGTTTGGTTATTAGTTTAACATGCTGCTGGTTGCTAAGAAAGCAGCCTATGTGTGAATACCCTCCACTATCGTGTTCCTTGTTCACTGGAGCTAAATACTCCTTTTTCATTTGTCCCAGCCACTAGAGTCTGTTCTGGAGGGATTTATGGATTTAAGGTTCACCTTAGGTATATACATAATGATTTTTGGCACGAGGCTGTGTCTACTCCCCCTGTAATGAAGGGAGTTTCACCCTTTGCTTCAGGCCACATGCTAAGCTCTGCTGAAAATCCCACTCTGCTAATACAACATTCTGTAGCAGATTGTATTGTTTTATATGATTTTTCCCCTGTTATGTCTTTCATTCCTACAGTAAGACTGGAAAAGGGATATAGGAGAAAGAGGGCATAATCGTCAGTTCCCTATAGGAACTTAAGTCTGGTAGAAACAGAAAGTGCTTGGGACCTCAGGTATGAAAACCAGGGAGTAGAGGAGAGATGTGGGGTGTAGTAAGACTTTGTATAACTCAGCAGACAGACAGATGAGGCTCAAAGAAGACAAAAGCAGCTTCCCGGGAAGCAGTGGTACCAGCCAGTACCTGGTACTGCTCAGAAAAGTCTCTTGCTTTCTTCAACCAAACTTTACACCAACTTCGTTTGCAGCTTCTGAGCACCCAGTATGACATCTTCTTCCACTTAGGGTGCTGCTGGTGTTCCTAGTCCACAGAATTCATAGAATCATTAAGGTTGAAAAAGACCTCTAAGATTGCAAAGTCCAACCACCAACCCAATCTCTCTATGTCCACAAACCACATCCCTTAATGCTACATCTCTTCAGTTCTCGTACACCTCCAGGGACAGTGACTCCACCTCCTCCCTGGACAGCCTGTTCCAGTGCCTTACCAATAAATGGATATTTGAAGACATAGATTTGCACTGTAACAACACAGTGTCTGTGCTCCAGTGGGAGTAAGGATGCTGAGGCCACATGTGGTGGCTTCTGAAGTACAAGGCTCAAAATAAAGTGCTTGTCTTGAGGATTCAGAGACCTAATAGTTCAGCAAGGGGGGTTGTTTCTGTTGAAATCCAAGGTGGCAGCATCTTTGGAACGCGGATCCTGTTTGTACAACA
Organism: Callipepla californica brunnescens; assembly: GCA_023055505.1. NCBI lineage: Eukaryota > Metazoa > Chordata > Aves > Galliformes > Odontophoridae > Callipepla > Callipepla californica. Next base: position 37,852,195 of record JALIRH010000005.1, on the reverse strand, counting down.
GAGCTTTTACAACAACATTTGTACAGCTCAGCTTCTCCTCTTAAGCTTTTAAGACCTCAGCCTACTTTACAATGATTTAAAGGGCATCCGTGATTTTACTCACCAAGTGTCTTCTGCTGTGTGAAGTGGATGTTGCACTGAGTTTACAAGTGCTTGTCTATGACATCTGGGTAAGGCATGGATGGCAGCGGGGGGGGGGGGGGGGGGGGGAAGAGGTTTTATCAGCCAGACCTTGGGCTGGGCGCATAGCAAGTGGTATGAATAATGCAGGCAGCTAAAGGAGTGCCCTGAAAACTCTGCCTCTTTGTCACGCATTCAGCTTATGCTCCTTGCCTTACACAAACAGCTATTTTAGGAAAGTTTAGGAAAGCTCAAAAATATTTAATTAGGACTACTTTTTTACCTTCCCTATAACGAAGCAATAGGCTTTATTAGCTTTGGTCCTTCACAGGCCTTCGTCCTAACCAAAAATAGCCTTCTCTGTTCATAAGAACATTACAAATTTAAATTCTGATAACTTGAGAGCTAGGAATGAGCATCTCGTATCTAAAAATGTCCCTTTTCTACAGCACTGAGAGGCGAGGGCTAAATCTGGATATGAAGCTATGGCATTTTTTACTATAAACAAATGCTGCCAATAACTGTGCACTTTGATCTGCTGGACCATGAGCCAGAGTAGATTTGTAGGGAAATATTCCAGTGCCAAAGTAGTGGGGAGGGGGGAAGAGACAATGCTTAGCTGGGAGCATGCAGACTGACAGATCAAGAAATTAGTGGATGGAATGCAAATGAAGCTAAGAAGGAAAATGTGTTTTGGTCACTTGTCACAGTCCTCATAGGATGTGTGTTTTATTGCACTGAGGTGCTTCCCCAAAAATAGGTGTATTAATTTATTTCTACATATATACATGGAAATATGCATGGTGTCCTTCTGCTTGTATTGCCAAGGCTGCTGTGCAAACAATGCTTCTTGGAGGTTTATAAATAAATCAATCCAATTGTGTTTTATCTGCTAGATCTCAGAGCTCACAGGGAAAACCACCCTCACCCACCCTGCACAAGGAATACAATGGCACAATGGCACCCTCTGTTGCCCTGCACACTGCTCCCACATGGACGTATGAGCTCCAAAATGAATCCATTCCTCATCTCCAGATCTCATCTCTTCTCCCCGAGCTTCCTTGTTTGTTTTGAGTTTTCTTGTTATTTCCATTTGTAATAAAATCCATCTTGTTCTTTTTGTGTTGAGTGGAGAAACATCAAAAGGATTGTCATGCTCATTTCATGGGCAGTGGCTTCCTGTCCTTATTTTGTCCTCCCTAAGTGGCAGCTCCTTGCAACAATCATATTAACCAATGAGCTCAGCCCTGCAAACCAGTAGTTGTTTCCAGCATTAATTGTAAGGCAATTAGTATTGATGAGATTGGGTTGTCCAACTCCCATGCAGTTAATTAAATTATGGCATTTCTTTCTGTTGGTTAAACAAAAGCTTGATTCATGAATTAAAATACGTAGTGAATCTGATTTGTGCTCTGATCCTCTATGTGTTCATAACCAAACAACCAGTTCCTTTTAGGAGCTAAAACAAAATTCCTTCTGGAGCATGACAAGCTTTCACTCCTAATCACCTTTACTTGTATCCATGTGAACACGCTTTAATTGCTCACTAATACAAAGTTAATGGGCTGACACACAACTAGCTTCTTCTTTTTCGACTTCTCTAACAATGACTTCTTGTGTGTGTCTGTAAGGAAACCAGACATTTCTCAGAATCAATCAAATTTTTCTGTGTTTTGCTTCCATACCATGCTGTAAAGGACAGTACAATTACCTCACTGTAATGTTATTATTCAGGACTGATTTTACTATGACGGTGTAAGGGGAATTAGATATGTCCTTTTCACTGTTGTTATGGCTGAGTCTATTTTTCCCATATGCAGTCTGAAGGCATTGTCAGAAGCTGTACTTGGAACTCATCACATAGAAATGATTACTCAGAAATCATGAAATGTTATTAACATAAACGGATTTTCATAAAAGCCATGTTTTCTCCGGTACTGGTTATTTCTAGATAAAAATATTTAAACTGGAGCAGAGATCTCAAATTTTCAAATTTAGATATAAAAGAAGAAAATTCAGTGAGAATGAAAAATCTGGACGTAAGATTCAGTATAAAAAAGTATTTCAATACATCTGTTTGATGAACACAAATGGTCTGTAAGTTTAAATATAACAGCAAATGAGTTGGAAATATTGGACGTACTATGCCTGTTCTGTTTTAAGCAGCCTCACCTACCGTGCCAGTGACTTACAGTCGGGTTTGGATTTTGCATGCTCATCACCAGCTTTCAGGATCCACACTACATTTGCTTCCTTGGATTCCAAAAAGATTATGTCTAGAAATTGAACTGAATTTTATCCCAGGCCTCACAAATACAACCATGTTTGACAGGTGTGGGAAAGAAGGGGGTTCAAGCTGGATCTATTGTTTGTTCAGAAATATCTAATTTCAGAAGTCAAATTACTTGTAATGATTCCATACTAATTTGTTATTTGAATCCTCTCCAGGCCCACTTTCTCCTAGATGACGGCAGACAAGAGGAGTTGCCTGAGCTTTTGATATTGTGTAGATCTCTGCTGAAACACATTCTGATTGCTACTGATCAAGATACATCTTTTTTCTTATAAGCCTAAACCCACAAGCTTCAGAATTCAACCTAAAAGATAAGCTATCATCTGATTTTATATTCTCTTTTCAGGGAAACAGCTCCATTTTAGAAAAGAAAAAAAAAAAAAAAGTTAAAATGACAAAGAAAAGTTTATCTGAAATGAAAATAAAACCAAAATAACCATACTTCTAAGCAGCACATTTCAACAGGACTCAAAGTGTTTCTCCCTTTTGTTTTCTCAAACTGCAGTGTTGACAAAATCAATTTTTTCTGAAGTTTTTTTTTCATTTTGTTCAGATTTGCATGTTTTGGTGAAACATGGATCCACTGAAGTGATCCTGTGTTGTTTCTTTTTTGCTGTGGAATCTACGAGCCTACCATCTCAGACTTCTATGAATGCAGAATTTAGTACAGTTAAATCATAAAAAAAAAAAAAAAACTGAAGTTGCCTGTCTTCATATTATGGATGATATCAATCCTCAGTCAAAGACACCCTCGATCCCTTTATATTTCCCTCACATTTCCCTGTACACACATGCTACTGACTTGATGTGGAAAAAAAAGAAATCCCCATTTGCACAAGCTGTGAGTCTTCTAGGGACTAGCTCATCACTTCAACATCTGATCTCCACTCTACTTTCAAATGCAGAGCTGGAACAAAGGATGCCAAACCAAACTGTGCATGTACTCATCTTCAGTTGAGAAGGGAACAAGAAGAAAATAATTCTGCTGGCATCTCAGGAGATGTAGTCCATTTCCAAACAAAATCTGGGTACAGTGCAGCAGTACAACATACCACAGAGTTCTCTTAGCCCTTAAATTAAAGACAGATTTGTTGAGGGTGACTCTTGTTTTCCCACTAGTACACAAACATTGTGTTTAGCTATACCAGTTCCCTGGGAGTGATGAGCATGCTGGCAGGTCAAAGGACCTGCTGTTGGGTTATATCATTGTTATGAGAGTCACGCTGCTAAGGAGCTTTGAGTTGTACCCCATGCTGAGAGTAATCCAAATAATCTGCAACTTAAAGCATCCCTCATCAGAGATCACCAGGAACACAGGCAATTTCAGCTGACCCGATGAGATAAACATAAACATATCAAGATCTCAATAGTACCAGAACATTTGTTTTAAATATCCCGAGTGTGAAATTGGTGCCAGTGGACAACATCAATTTGGTAATCATTTTGTTTGCCAGATGTTCTTGTCTCTAACTTTACTGCAGAGCACATACAAGTATGTGCTGGAATTAAAATGACAATTGGGGAGAACACAGTAGCCAACCCTTGGTTTATTGCAGCAACATAAAGATAGTAATTTCCAGGAAACTAGATTTCTCCTTATTCACATGGCTGTGAGATACATATGCAGTCTCTCAAGGGGCGTATGCATATCATGCAAACAGATAACATAACCTATGAGCCTTTTAAGGTTAAGTTTTGAGAGTGGTAGAGCAGGAGCGAGCTCAGACTGTACAGGTCTCGTCTCATGAGCTGGAGCTATTTTTCCAGATTAAAAAACAATAGCACGTTACTAGTATTGAGGCTAACCATGATACTTACTAAGGTGTCACAAGCTCAGAGCAATCTACAATCTGCAACAGACACTCAGAGTGGTAAAACTGCAACTGAAATGAGGCATGGAGATGAGTTAAATACAATGCTGCTCTGAAAGTAATGCCTCCTGTTTTATTCGCTTGGCCCGTGACATCAGTGGCAGATGATGGCAGTAGTGACTGAACCTTCCCACCAATATTCTGTTACATTTTGTTGCTGTGTGACAGATGGCAGCAGAGGGGCAGTCTGATAAAATGGTGGCTGACATGGAAGTGTGTATGAAACAAAGGTGAAAGATAAGGGAATCTGGGACACAGAAATTTGTTTCGTAATTACTAAGATCTGTGTCTGCAGCAAATGTATTCTGCAAAGAAAGACAGCGGATGTACTGTTTCATGCCTACCAAAGTATCAAATGACATTTTTCAGGGCATTGCTTCTGTAAAATACTCTGTAAAAAAAACTAGTTTAGAAGTAGTGAGACACAAAAAAGATAATGTCTTATCCTCCACAATGTCAATAGGTTCAGAGCAGGAACAGTGCCAGATTAAAGCAAAGCAAATATTTGCAGTACAATATTTTATTCATCAGAAAATTCCTCAAGTTTTTTATAGATCTTTTTGGCTGATACAGAAATTCTTTAACTGCAAAGTTTTATTCGAGTGTTTTCAGAAGCACAGCTCAATATGAGTCTCTCAAGTCTGAAACATTCTTAGAAAACACCAACATACAGATTGAAACAGAACATTCATTTATTCTATGCATTTCCATAAGTCTTCGTAGGTTTTAAGTTTGCAGTCTATAAACAGATGGATTTAATTGACAGAGATAGCCTCAACACAAAATCACAGATCCTGGAGCTTTTATTTACTAAAGGAAGCCAAACTCAAAACATATTTTGTTTAACTTTGGCCATATATTCTACAAGACATTACTTCAAATGCAAGAAGGCATGCTGTCTTAAGAATAATCTCTCTTTTCATGCATCTTTAACAGAATCCTTCTTTCCTTCCTTCCTTCCTTCCTTCCTTCCTTCCTTCCTTCCTTCCTTCCTTCCTTCCTTCCTTCCTTCCTTCCTTCCTTCCTGCCTGCCTGCCTTCCTGCCTTCCTGCCTTCCTTCCTGCCTTCCTGCCTTTCCTCCCTCCCTTCCTTCTCACCTCCTTCCCCCCTTTCCTCAGTTACTTCTTTTTATTTCCAGGGTTTTCCCTCTTTACTGCTCTGCTCGAAGAGTAAGTGTTGAGCTGATAAATGGAAGAACTCTTCTGGATACAGTCCATTCTGGAAACCCTCATACTATTAAAAACTGTAATTACAATTTGTAAGGGAATCCAAACTTTTCTAGGAATGCTGAAGCCTTTCAGGACTGCTAAATTCTTCAAACTGAAAAGGGTCTGTCCAGTTGCCTACCTGGGGATATACATGTTCACTTCACCAAAGGAAAAATAAACTAGAATTCAGGAGAGCTCATTAGAAAATCCCACACACTGAGCTATCTTTATAAATGCCTAAAGCATTAATTAGTAGGTTCCCCAGAAGATGGAAACAGGAATGCACTGATTTTTTGCATAGATGGTTAAGTGAAAAAATGCTTCTCTGCAATTTTGATGACTTTTATGTTATATAAAATAATCCTAGCTTCTGCAAAGTTGGTTTCACTGGCAGAGACTGTCAATAAAGTAACTGAGATTAAGGGCCTTGCTCTGGATTTTAGAAGCACTTAAAAACAACAAACATAAATGCTTCACTAATATTTAAGATGGGATTCACTGATGTGGCCATCCTATTTAATTCCCATAACCTATAACCATCTATTTAAAAATAGACTCATAATAAGCTTGCTGGCTGCAGAGGATCCTATACAATCCCTTAAAGAGCCCTAACATGAAAGCATAATCAAAACAAGTCACCTTCTGTTCATTCATGATGTTATTTCACATTGAAGCTGAGCAGTTGTTTAAATAATTCATGTTCAGCCTTTCTTCTGGCCTTAATGGACTACAGCACAGAAGCTGGCACTTTGTGCTATGTTTTTCTATGGCTCCTCAAAGCTCATAGAACCACAGAGTGGCTTAGGTTGGAAGGGACCTCAAAGATCACCCACGTCCAACCCCCCTGCCATAGGCTGACTGCCCCCCACCAGCTCAGGCTGCCCAGGGCCCCATCCAGCCTGGCCTTGAGCACCTCTAGATATGGGTACTGACAGCTTTTTGGGGAGCCTGTGCCACTCATGTCTGTTTGCTCTTCCAAACTACAGCTTTTACTCCTGGTTGCCAGTCACTGATATCAAAACAATGCTCCAGCTTGCTGTACAAATGCAATATCTACTATTAACTTTTACAGTATTCAATTTAAAATAATTTAAATTATTGAATGCATTGATGTATGTTAAAATATAGTCAAACAGCTTACCAAATCTACACCCTGAAACAATCTGTTCACGTAAGCTGGATCACCAAACAGCCTGCTCTGTGGCAGTCATGGTGACATTTCAGCTGTACTGAGAGCAGCTGAAAACCCTTCAGTTAGGTTCTGATTGCCAACATTAGCTCTTATGGTATAAACTACTGGATTAAAACTGTTTACACTACTTAGTGAATACTTAGAAATGTGCATTCTGGTGGAGCTGTTCCACAAACAGAGAACTTTTACGTAACCAGAGCTATTATTGATTGCACCCTTCACTAAAGTTGCAGGCAGTTGTCAGAGTGTGCGTAAGAAACAAGAGGAGAAAACAGCCCACCAACACACATCTCACCTCCAAAGAGAGACAGACACCTAAAGACTGTCAGCCCCTGCATGGAGATGATGTATCACAGTTTCCCGTGGAAATAGGGGCAAGCTGACTGTAACTCCTTACAGCCATTCTGAATCAGAGTATGAGAGAGTGGATACATCAGTGCAGTGCTGAGTTCACACGGCTGTGTGCAAAAAAAGAATGTGTAGAACTAATGATCCTCAGAGCACTTCTGTTTGTGCTCTCCTATCAGGTAAGTCATGTCAAGGACTTTCTTTCTACACAAGCATACAATCACAGAGTCCTATTACAATCCCATCATTCCGTCATACAGGTGATGCACAGCACAGGAAAGTTCATATAGCTGTGAAAGTCCTAATTCTGGTATTTATTGACTTTCATGCTTTTTCTAGACAGTGCTGCAATTATCGTCATGTCATTTCTGTCATTTAAAACCGTTGCTAACCTTCGTAATTGTTAAGGGATTGCACAGTGCAATTTAGCACAGTTAAGGCAATTAGATAGTTAAGCACCATGAGCCAACAGTCAGTAGCAGCATTTTTTGCCAAGTACAAGGAAACCTGAGGGCTCTGTCTAATGCAGTATATTTCTCAGGATTTTGATTGCAGGTCCCCAGGCCAGCCTTCTGCTCTGTGAGGCTACCACAGACCTTCTGCCTTTCCTGCAAATCGATTTCTATTGAAGCAAGAGCAGGACCTGAGCATGCTTCCATCACCTGCTTGATAACCACTTGGGAACTTGACCTCCAAGGTTGTAACTGGAGGAAGACTTGAGATCTCCCCAATGGAAGGTGCTTAAAACATTTCCCCTGCTTTTTACATCCATCTGAAATGTATTTAGCTAACTTCTAAGCTACCTAGCATGTAAAACCCTGAACCACAATTGTAAACTCTTCACTTTCCCTTATTCGTACAATATTTGATTTGGATGACATGTTTTTTATAATATTTATTTTCTGGCCCGTTTCAAGACTCTCCTGTTAATGCCACAAGAACTTCACTCCTTGTATAATATTTCAAACATTGAGGGGAAAAAAATGAAGTGAAAAAAAAAAAGAAAAAGAGAAAAGAAAAGCAAAAGCGTCTGCATTCACTTAAACTACATTACAATAAAGCTCAGTAAAGATCAGATCAGTAGTTTTTTTAGCCTTCTCTGATTCAATATGAAAGAAATTAGTGGAAAACCTAAAGGCTGAAAGGAAATTTTTGCCACTGTTCAAAACAGGACATGAAACCTTTAACATAATATTTATACATATTATGCTAAATACTTTCTTCAGAGTTAAAATTCAGCTATCTTCAGACAGACTGGGAAAGACATTCACTTATGTTTGATAAATTGGATTTTGAGAAGAAAATGTTTCATTCTTTTGTTCTTCCTGTGTCTGCACTAGTGCTGGCAGAACAGTTGTGATTTAGAAGTATGTAAACGTGTTCCTTAAGGACTTCTAAACAATTACAAGGCAAGAAACGATTTATCTTATACTGGACAGTGTTTTCGTCTTGCCTTCACAGTTATTATGTTTTTACCTTTGGTGGTCCAAGAAGCTGTTGAGATTCTGAAAGCATCACAGTGTGACCCGAGTGTAGTTTTTTTGTGATCATTGCCTGCAGACTTGTTCACACAATCCTTGGGAAAATAAAATAACTGTATTACTGGGGGGCTGGGGTGGAAAAATGGTTTTGATAAGAAATACCAAATTAACAGAAGTGACATTTTCACCAGAAAGCATTGACCATTTCTACCAGGAAAGATTCAGGATAGTGTTTCTTTTCAAAATGAAATCAACCTTTGCTGGAGGGGAGCAGTCCTGTAGTCCCCACTCCAACTCATTCAGAAGACAAAACCCAATCTTCTGCTCAGTTCAGCCCAGAATAAAGATATGGCACTAAAACCCCAGAGCTCTACCAGATAGTTTAAAAAAAAACAGGCATGAAATGCACTATGATTTCAGCTGCACAAATTATGGGGACATTTTGAAAAGTAAGGAGAGCTTTCATACAACTGGAAAACATCTTCCTACTAAGCTCCAATTAAAATCAAGTAATTCACTAAAATTCGCCATAGCCCCCAGGCAGAGGTGAAAAAAGGCTTAACATCTAGTTCTGTCACCTGAAATTTACCATCCAGCCAGCCGACTCTGACCAACAGCACATCAAGGATCTCAAATCCTCCCTGATAAAAAAACAAAACTTTTTGAAGACCCCAGTATTTCAGACATCAGCCATTTATTTGTAGATTTTAAGATCACATGGAAATTTTGCAGCTACCAACCCTTACATCTGCAGAGGAGGCTGCCCAAGAATCCTTAAATCAATTCCAGTAAGTTGTGGTTGATGCATGGCATCTTTCTTGGAAAGACATTCATTTTGATTTAAAGTCTATAAGCAAAGAATCCACCACATTCCTTGGCAAGCTGTTAGCTGTAAAAAGAGTGAATTCTCACCACCAGAAATGGGAGTTTTGTCTGGACTCACATTTGACTTGCATCTTAAGCATTCACAAAAGATCAGATCACAAAATAATTTGCTTATAATTTACACTTGGCATAAATCATAGACATGGAATGATTAGTTACAGAAGAAATTAAGTATTCCCAATTTTAAAAGAATTTTTAAGTCGATGTATAGCGCACAAATATCCCCAAAAAAGCATTAGGTGATTCATCCAAGATGCATTTATTTATTCATTTTAGAGCCTAAAATCTCAAAGCTCAGGGGTAGCATCTATTTCAAATACAAGAGCAAATCAAGCCGTAAAAAGTGTTCCTCTTTATCCTTGCTCCTTGTATAGGTCTTCTCCTAATTCCAGTAAGAGTCCTAGAAAAGTCATGAGTTACAGTGACTCCATCCATCAGTGACTGATTGTTTCGGAGGTCTTTCAACTGAAAATAAGATGTTTTATCTTGCTATGGCCCCAGTTTTGGCCAATTGTTTTGCTATACTGACTGACGAGCAGAGTTAGTCCTATGGAAAGCAGACAATTAAAATGTAAACAAAATTTCTGTTTATTCTGAAGTCCAAACAGTCATTCCAAGAGGACAATAAATGCGAGACCACATATATTATTTACTTATCTGTACGCGCACTGTTATTCCCAAATCAGGCAAGCTACTTCTCACTTCTGGTCAATTCTTTTTGCAAACGCATCTCATCAGCTTCAGCTAATATATCACTGAAGTTTGACAATAATCACTGACTTTCTTTCTAAAGATAATCCATGTTTAAAAACTCTGTTATATAATATGCAATAAGCCAAGAATATCTTGCAACACTTGGAAAGGTAAAGTAGTAATGTTCTGCCAGATTCCTCTCAGCATTTAAACACCATTTTTACATGCCAAAAGTTCCTTCAATTACTAATAACTTGTGAGTTTTTAGATGCATAATTTATAACTGAGATCAATTAGGGAAGACAGATTAAAAAAAAAACAAAAAAAACAACTTGTCTGTATTTTGAGTCCACAAGAAACATCACTGAAAGAAAACAAACAAACAAAAAAAAAGATTGAAACTTGAACATGTGTTCTGGCCCTGAAGAAAAGGTCAGTGTCAAGCCAGAGCCAGTTTTCTTCTGAAGAAAATTCTGGAGGAAAAAGAAAGATCTTTCAGAGCTATCTCCTGAACAGATGGGTGAGAGAGTGCTTGTGGTCTTGAAGAAGCAAATGATGACAATAAAAGCAAAGAAAGGGTTTATGGTTTGGTGGAACATAACGTCCCAGACAAAGAGAAAAGACAAAAAGCCAAGATTATGAAATAAAAAAGAAATGGAATGAGATCTAAAATGCTCACAGGAGAAAGTCAGAAGTTTAGAACCTCAAGCAGGATATTAAACATGGGAGTAAAAGTATTACTGAGCTGGAATCCAAACATCTCCTTCCATTATTCACTGGTTGAGCAAAAAATAATCTATTTAGATCAAACGAGTAGAGATCAAGGGTCAAAAGAAGAGATTCATCAAGAAAGGGGTCTGCCAGGTCAAAGTAGAAAAAATATCTAACAGAGTGACAAGGGACTTATTTGGGGCCAATAGGCAGGGATAGATGGGAGTTCCCGTTACTGCCACAACCCAGGTCAGGCTGACCCCAGAGACACAGCATGGAGGGAAGTGTGCATGCTGGTGCCAACAGACAGACAGGTCAGGATCAAGGACTTGGCTGGATGACATGAGCAAGCACTGACCCGGGCGGAAGTTATATTACATCTCTTCTGCAAAATCCTTGGCTTCAAAGGATCGGCATTATGCTGTCAAGATCCTCAGATCAGCCCAGAGGTGGTAACTTAAGTATAATTTCTGTTGCTATTAGCCATAAATGTGTTTTGTTTTGTTTTTTTTCTTTTCTTCACCTCACAAGCACATGTTTTTCACTAAAGGATAACTTCAAATTCATAAACTCTTCCAATCATGCATTGAATGACACTGTTGTTAGCTCATTATCTAGCTAAATTTTTTCTACATCTTCCTCCAATACACAGTAACCTTGCATATTCAGAACAGTGCAAAACTTTTAATTATGGAGGGAGAAAGATACCTAAAATTGTTACCTCAGATCTGACTCTGTGCTACAGTTCTTCCAGATTAAACAACACTGTGGGACTGATTTCTCACAAACTCAATGGAGGAGTACTTCTGGGCTCAGGAAGTGGTGGCCAGCTCCACTGACTGAAGTGTGTCCTGTAGTTCAAAGAAAATATGGGAAAAAAACAAAACATTTATCAGTTTGAAACCTGCTAAATGTGTTTGTCACCATTCAGATTAATAAATTTAGCTTTGCTTTTCTAGTTTGATTACAATGAAGATCTCAAATATGCTTCATAAACATGAATATACATAGATTATGACTAGCTAATAATTTATTACCGCTATCTCAGCACCTCAGAGTGGGAAAATAGAGTATATTAAGCATTAGACATTATCATCCACACAATAGACCTGGATGAAGGCTTGTGACAGAACCCAAATCTCTCATATTGTTATTCTGGATGGTCCATAGCTGCAAAAGGAAGCATCTTTGGTAAATGGGTATTTCCAAAGCTACTTGAAGTCAATGGACCTGGTAGCAGCCTTTAATTGGGATAAATGGGAGAGCAAAAAGTGCTCTTCATTTTAACAAGATAAGACACTGTTCATAACACTAATTTACTTGGCTGATCTAACAGTTAAGTTGTCCTTAGTTTTTACTGGGAACTGAATACACTGCTCATGTCTTGCTTGCTATGTATGTGTCTGTGCAAGCGACAGAAGCAACAAATCGCATGTAGAAAACACCAGAAAGAGCACCTTCTATAAGATAAAAACACTGAGAAGGGGTAGAATTACTGAGGAAACATGGCATTGTGAGCAAGAATGCTGACTTCTTGTTCATCGCTGCAGGTCTCTGTGAACGTTCTCCATAAACAAACAGGACTGCCTTCAAGAAATATCTGTTGCCAGTTTCTCCTTCCAGTGAAAACAGTCCTGTGCACCAAGAACACTGCTACATGGAAGGCAAATGCTGATATCAGCATAAGAATCAAGTTTCTCAGAAGAGAAAGGTTGAGCTGATATCTGCAATCAAGCTGGAACACTTAATGGAGGTGCTCAGATAACTCAACAATGGCCAAAAAATAATTAAAACAAGACCTAAACAATTGCTGGAGCCCTCTAAAAAGTAACCAAGTAAAATTGCTGTAGCTTTCCAGAGGAGACAGAAATATGACCAGATATTTTGAGGCAACCTGAAGACTGTCTGAGCAGGCTGAAAAACTCTGCTAAAGCTAGCAGAATTTGGATTAGCATATAAAAAAGAACTTATGAAAAACTGCAGTAAGACAAACAAAAGATCCAGCACAGTATCCTTTCTTATTCAATATCCAATATTAGAGGTTTAGGGGCAAAGTGAAACAAGCCCTGTACAGTGCTCTGCTGTCACTGATTCCGGTTCTCAGCTTCTTTGGAATTTCCAGGTTGCACTCAATAATGGATCAACAAAATGAAAGAAACAAAGAGACAAAGAAAAAGGGTCATGAGGCACTGGCACAGGTTGCCCAGAGATCCATCAGAGACCCCTGATCCCTGGAGACACTGAAGGTCTGGCTGGATGGGGCTCTGAGAACCTGATGGAGCTGAAGGTGTCCCTGTTCATTGGAGGGGATTTGGATCAGGTGGTCTTTAAAAGTCCCTTCTATGTCAAACAACTCTATTATTCTACACATCAAGTAGTTTCACAGAAACAACACGGGTGATTCTTTTCACTCCAGCATGGCAATACAAAATTACTTATTCAGGACCATCAAATAGAAAGGAAGTTACGTGTCAGCTCAGGGTAAAGATTTTGCGAAGTCATACCCAGGACTGTCTGGGGGCTTTAGGTACCAGTTCAAAAAGAATCATCATGCTTTGAAAGTCATACTCAAGGCACTGACTGCAAAGATAGTGTGCTTAGACTGTTAAGATCTGTTTGAGATCTGTCACCAGTCTGAGCTTGCCAGATCACAGTTTAGAGCTGTACGGATGTGAAGAGAGCAGACGACCTTAAGTAACAGGGAGATAGCCCAAGCACATTTGCACCATCTCAGCTTACATGGGTTTGGACTCAGAGGAAGACTTATGAGGCATGAAAGACTAACATACATATCTGAACTCAGATGTTCCTCTTAAATCACAGAAAAACCCAGGATGCTTCAGTACAGGGAGTAAGTTGTCGTGGCCAACATTCCCTCTGCATAAGAAGGGGGCACTGTAGCAGGGGTATTGGAAGGTGGTGTGAGCCCTGGTGGGCTGCTCTCTCCCTGGTATGGCTGAAGGAAGAGGTCTCTAACTTGTCTCGTGGCATTTCTGAGCTAACGGGGAAACAATGAAACTCAATTTGTTTTAAAGAGAGAGGAGAAAGAAGGAAAGTTGGCAAAACCCACAAATTTGGGAAACAGACCAGATAGAAGTTATTGTTATGAAATTTCTTTGTTTCGTGGCCAAGACCATTATACATTTCCAGCTGGCAAGACGTAGCATCATGTGTCTTCAGTGTCTTTTATTTTATCCAGGAAGTTGGACACAGGGAACTTCAGGAAGAAGATGAGTTGAACAAGCAGAAGTGACCAGCTCATTGTGAAGCACTGAAACCTTATTCTGGGGAACATTACAGCATTCCTGTTCATGTTTAGGATTCAAGGACACACTGTTGTACCATGTTGGTCTTAAGAGTGGAAAATTCCCCATGCAAGGGGAAAACACTCCAGAACAATTTCTGCACCAATTTAAAGTGATAGCATCCAATCCTGGGGAAAAATGTGTCCCATCTGGGAGGTACTGGTTGATTTAGCCTTGCCACTTTAAGCCCAGATAATAACATGGAGTATTTAGAGACCTCAGAGCAAAACATGCTATTTTCACTACTGCTCTGTGATGAAAAAGCAAGTGGGTTGTCAAACAGGGGGGTAAGCACAAAGAAGCATGAGTCATTTTAAAAGACATTTGTTATGAAACCCAGTGGGAGAGAGAAACCTTCTCTTACAAAAAGAGGACTGTGACTCTGTGGAAAAGTCTGTTCTGCAAACATTATTGACATGCAACTTTCTGTGGAGCTTTTGGCTTACACAGCATTTTTGCTTTACATACACATCGTGGAGAAAATTTTGTATAGATTTTTGCAGTGCCATGATCTCCCTTCAGGTAAAGTAATATGCAGTCCTCAGGAAATTTATTTATCTTGCAGTAAATCAAAATCTACTCCATGCCCATTCTGTTCGTATGTCAACACTGCGCTCATGCTGTAAGCAGCAGCATGTGTGCACCCTGAAAGAAACACAGAAATACAGGTGCACTCAGGCTGGAGACACCCCCTGAGCCTTTTAAACTTAGAATTCAGAGAGCTTTGCTGCTTTTCTAGATTTTTTGGTTCTGGAAATCCCACGCCTGTCTCTGCATCATGATGTAGTAGTAGGGTTCAAAGCAGTTCATATGATTACATGTATCAACCACCTGAAAAGGACTGGGAACAGCATATTCCATTCCTTTGGGCAGAAGAATGCTCCAAAAAGATAGCAAAATACATCAGAGTACATTGCTGCATCAACTTGGGACCCCATGTGAGGCTTATGAAAAGAGACACAGAAGTGTGCATCTCATGCAAACTTTCTACACGGCAAAACTCAAAAAAAACAACTACTCATTTTTGATGAATGTATTTCTATTTTTTAAGAGATTTCCCAAACGTTCAAAAAGGGAACTTTTTGAAGAGATATTTTGCCTGCTGTCAGTAGAATTATGAGAAAGAACAGACTGAAGAAAGTTCGGAAAATGGCTCCTAGCACAGCAGGATCATACAAAAAGATGACATAGGACCGTTTCAGGTTTCTTTCACCATAACTCAAGAGAAAAATTTCAAAGATCAAAATTATTGCATTAGAAATTATCCTCAGGAATGAATCACAGTCTAATCTGGTAAAAAAAAATTGGGGGGGGGGGGGCAGTGGACATCCGTCCCTGTTCATTGAAGGGGAGTTGGACTAGAAGACCTTTAATGGTCCCTTCTGAATCTAAAGATTTTATGATTTTGTGAAACACAGAGTTGGACTCTACCCACAGGTTGAAAAGTTGACCAGGCAAGAAAATAAGGCTAGAATGAGATTTGACCAGGCCAGTGGGAGCTAGAATAGCCTATTGGAAGGATACAAAACAAAAACAAAAACAAAAACCTTAAAAGTAATTAAATATCTAGATTACAGTGGAAGCGTCTGGTGGTACAAAGATGACCAGTAGCACAGTGGTCTCTATGAGCTGGAAATAGGGAGACATGGAAAGCAAAGAGGCAGTACATAAGGAAGGCCCTTGAAGCACACCTGGGTGGAAATCAAGGAGATTCTGGGGGAGGGCTGGCCTGAAAAGGGACTGAACTGTAAGCAAGAGTTCATACTCAGTTTTTTTTACTGCTGCATCCAGGATAATGTTTTCTGACAAAGAAATACTTGATTGCAACCTGCTTTTCCTTAGGAAAATCACTTTCCTGGACTCCATTTGGGCTAGCTGTGTAGACCAGAATGTATTGGAATTACAGTCATAACTGAAGGCTACAATAGCTGTCAGCACTACACAGTTAGGAAAACTTATTTTTGATGCCCAATGAACAAGTATGGGAGATTAGTGGAAAAATATTCAGAAGACTGAGTTAAGAACTGAAAACACAGTAAAAAACAATCTTGCTCTCAGTACAGAGTGCAGTTTGACTCTGCATCTCCAAGCTCTCACAAGAGCATCCTTCCAAATGCATCCCATAGAAGAAAATACGTGGCACGCTGTTTACAAAGGCTTTTGCATTTCACACATTAGACTAAGTGTAAAGAGATCATCACTGAGAAACTCACAAGCACAAGCACATTTGGGAAGACTAGCTCTGTATTCAATCACATTTCACCCTTTATATTGCTTCATTAGAGACTCATGTTTAACTGTTCCATTTCAAACTGATGAAATCAAGCCTTCATGATGGGAAGAATTTGCACTGAAATGCTGCCTGGGCACATGAGCCATGTCTTCAAGCTGTAGACAATTTGATAGATGGTGCACTGACCACACAGGCAGGTTCAAAAGAAATCAGTTCAGAGTTCTGGAGAATTTTGAAAGTATTTTTGATCAATGGTATTTGGAAGTCTGAAGAACGTTAATTCCATATCCACTTTGCCAAAATATCTACCTTAGATGCAATTTATGAGCATACGTGTCAAGATATATTTAAAATCCTTTGAGATTTCCAAGTACATGAATAACACACATATCATTACTACCTTTTTTTTAACATAGCATCACATAAATCAAGTGAGGGAGCCAGGCTTTCTCAACTAAGGAAAACCACTGCTCTTAAAATAACAAAGGTAGTACTTATTTATTAATGTACAATGTCCAAAATTCCTATTAAGTGCTGTCAGGAATAGTTTAAAGCAGCTCACTCTCAGGAATTGAAATTAACATATGCTTACTTGGAGGTAAATCCACCACTTTGCTAAATCTGTATTTTTCACTTGTAAGACAAAGGTTTGGAAGTTCCTAGCAACTGTTCTGAGAAGGTGAAAAAAAAAAAAAAAATGGAAACACCATCTGAATTTACCTACTGTGTTTTCATTCAGTCATTTATCAAACCCCTTGTGTCGAGGCACTATTAAGTGTTTACCATGAATTGCTTATTTATACTGTATTTAAGGGTGGTGATTTATCAGAAGAATTTCCTCACACTTTCTAAGATTGTGAATCAGAAAGTTTTGGATGAAAGAGGAGGTTCGGCTTATATATTAGGAAAAATTTATTCTCAGAAAGAGTGGTCAGGCACTGTAACAGGGTGCCCTGGGAGGTGCTGTCACTGTCCCTGGAGGTGTTCAAGAGCCATGGAGATGTGTCACTGATAGATGTGGTCATGAGCATGGTGGGGATGGGTTGGTGGTTGGACTAGATGATCTCAGAGGTCTTTTCCAACCTCAGTGATTCTATGATTCTATCTCATAAGCCATTTCCTTCTATTTGATGAAGTCTGTTGTCAGAATCTGAAACGTTACTCATTCTAAGTGGTAGATGATGGTGGTTGAGGACCCTACAATGAAAAATTAGCATTCTCCATTTTCTCTCACTGAAAAGTTTGGAAGGAAAATTACACAGCCAAAAATCTGGAATGAGCAATGATTTTGTAAGGCAACAATTTTGGGTGTATATCTCACCTTGATGAGACCCTATCTAGAACAGACACATTCAAAAGCAGTGCAAGGCCTGCCATGTTTTCATTTTATCACATCTACCTTATAGAGTGTCCAGGACTATTTCTGTACTGATGGAGACTTAGAGAGGGTGAGGAATCTTGATTTTGTTCCCGTGATTATCACTGAACCAACACATCTGTAACCTTATATTGTTCTTATAAGAAAAATCTACAGGACTTGTTGTTCTCATGTCTGATGATAATATCCTGAATGATAAAGACAAGTGTAATTCACTATAAAAACCTAACTTCATTCAAATTGATTCCCTTAAGATTGACTCACTATCATTTCTCTATACTACTGCAGATGCATCCCAGTGCATCTCTTCATAACAGTAATTGCATTCACTTCTGCTGACAAGGAGACTCAGCTGAACCTTTCCTGAAAATACCCTTATTAACACTGGCAACATGTACAAGTAAATTTTTTTGACGAAAATTTTTCTTAAATACTTTCATTCTCTCCTTAAGAGAAGTTTCGGTTTGGTTTTTTTTAGGGCACTAAAACAATAACAAATTGTTATTAAGAAATTAGTTATTAACAAATAGCTAATAACAAATTCAGAGTGTTTTTCAGAAAAACACATAAATAGTTGCATTAAAAATAACATGGCCAGTAAGTTTAGGGAGGTGATCCTCCCCCCTCTACTCTGTCCTAATGAGGCCATGTTTAGACTACTGCGTCCAGTTCTGGGCTCCCCTGTTTAAAGAAGACAGGGATCTCCTAGAAGGAGTTCAGCAGAGAGCCACAAATATTCTTAAGGGCCTGGAGTATCTCTCATATGAGAAAAGGCTGAGTGACCTGGGTCTGTTCAGCCCGGGGAAAAGAAGACTGAGAGGAGATCTGATAAATGCTTATATATGTCTAAAAGGAAGTGGGAGACAAATGGATGAGGCCAGGTTCTTCTTGGTGGTATGTAGCAATAGAATGATGAGTAATGGCCTCAAACTTGTACATAGGAAATACCAACATACAGAAGAACGTCTTTATGGTAAGGGTGGTGAAACACTAGAACAGGTTGCCTAGAGAGGCTGTGGAATTTCCTTCTATGAAGATATTCAAGATCCACCTGAATGCCTCTTTGTGTGACTTATTCTAGGATTCCTGCATTGGATACCTGTGAGAGGGAGTTGAACTCGATAATACCTTGAAGTTCATTCCAACCCCTGCATTTATGTGATCCTGTGAGGAAAAAAAAACAATACACACACACACAAAACAAACAAACAAACAAACAAACAAAAAAGCCTGTACATCATGGACAGAAAGGAAGACTACCAAGATGCTATTATTCTCCCAGAACAAGCAACTTCTCTCTCCCCACAGGCACTCAAAATAGACACAGAGAAAGAAGAATCAGTAGTGTGGTGGCACTGAGATCATTTTGTTCACTTAAACAGTCATCAAAAACATGCAGGAGATGATCTCAGAGTAGGGGTAGCAAGTGTGATGCTGTTCTGATGTTACCCAGTGTTGTTCATGGTACACAACAGCTGCTCTTTTCCTTTGCTTTGGTGGTACAGCCTTTAGCAAGGTACACATGGAATCATAGAATGGCTTGTGTTGGAGGGGGCCTCAAGGACAATCAGGTTACAAAACCCCAGCTGCAGGCAGGGTTGCCACCCACTTGATCAATTACTAGATCAGGTTGCCCACAGCCCCATCCAGCCTGGCTTTGAACACCTGCAGGGATGGGGCATCCACAGTCTACCTGGGCAGCGTGTTCCAGCACCTCACCATCCACTCAGTGAAAAACTTCCCCCTGACATCTGATCTAAATCTTCTCTCTTTTAGTTCAAAACCATTCTCCCGTGTCTGTCACTGTCTTTCTGTGTTGATTTCCCTTCTGTTTATAATCTCTATTTAAATACTGGAAGGCCTTAATGTGGTCTCCCCACAGTCTTCTCTTCTCTAGGAAGAACAAACCCAGTTACTTCAGCCTGCCTTCAGAGAAGAGATGCTCCAGATCCTTGGATCATCCCTGTGGCCCTCCTCTGGACCCTCTCAAAAAGCTCAACATCTTTGCTGTGTTGGGGAGCCCCAGATCTGGATGAAATCAATACTTCAGCTTGGGCCAAGCAAGGACAGAGAGGGACAATCACCTCTTTTTCCCTGCTAGCCACCCCTCTTCTGATGCCTATGATCATCTAGTCCAACCACCATCCCATCCCCACCATGCCCACTAGACATGTCTCTCACTGACACATCTACACATTTCTTGAACACCTCCAGGAACAGTGAATCCACCGCCTTCCTGGGCAGCCTGATCCAGAATAGAAATGTGAACGAACTGGCAGCTCAGTAAGCCTTTGCATGTGCAAAAATCTATCTTGAATGTGCAGTCAAGACAGATTGCAGATGACAAAAGAAGAGGAAAATATCGGTAATAAATTACATTGTACTTTCTATGAAGATTATAAAGGGTCTTTGTACAAACCACAATCTGGAGCTTTATTGAGAATGATAACAAGAGAAAGAAGAAGTTGCTAAAGAGATTACACATTACTTTTGAGTTTGTAAAAGAAATCTAATCATTCAAGTCTGAGCAGCAGAGATTGTGCTCACTGAATAGAAGGTTATGTTCAGCCAATGAAGATCTTTAGATTTGAAAGAAAAATATATTAATACATTGTAAGACAATAAAGACATCTCACAACTTAGAACTGTAAACAGGCAAACTTATTCCCCTCTAAAATGTTCCCTGGAAGAATTTAAAATAATTAAAGATTTTAAACCCCTGGAACCTTATATCATATAAAGGGAAATTATACGCACACGTAAGTATTTCTTCCCCTGTGTTGGTGTGACCAGAAAGCATTTTTTTTTTTTTTTTCAGAAATACTACATAAAATATGATAACAGCACATGCAGCATTATCTATAATTGAGAGGATCATTACAAATTTTACAGCTTCCCCCAAAGATTTAAGGGCTGCCAGGAAAATTCAGATGGAAAGAAAAGTGCTAATACTAATTTTCCACTTATGTTTCCTGCCAAGTTGTCTTCCAATGGACACAGACACTTAGGTCTCTGCAAGGGAGGGCTTTGCTTGAAGCCAATGATTAAGAAATACTGTAGAGGTGCATGGTAGTTCCTGTCTCCTCTCACTGGTTTTATGGTCATGTCATCAATGGTGCTAGAGACATTCCAGGCCTTCTAGGAGGATGTGCCTTGGCTTTCAAGCATGTATATTCCAGTTACCTTTGGGCTGTCCATTTCCCTGACAATCATATTCACACTTCCAGCAGAAGCAAGAACGTTGGTGCTGGGCCAGGATAACCTATAAGAAAAACAGAATGATGGATTATGCTCTTGTCTCAAAATGGAGGGTAGAGCAAGCAAGGTGATATATAGCCACATCTACATTCTTGGTCCTGTGTCCTTCAAACAGGTAGAAGGAGCTGGAATCTGGAATGAAGATCTCCTGTTGAATTGGTAGTTTGAATCCATTGCAAACTACTCTTTTACCCATAAAAGTTGGGTTGTTTTTTTTTTTTTTTCCATATTTTAGGAACATGGCTCTAACATGGTAGTGTTTACAAAGGAGCAGCCCAGGTGTTGCTGTCTCACACTGTTCCTAGGAATGAGTGAATCCTCTGGAAATAGTTTCAGTAGAAATTAATACTAAGAAAAGCTTGGATAAGAGTTCAGCATGAAACTCAGTACAGGAGGTAGAGAGAGCTGACAGTCAATTAAATATACTGGAAACTGAAGGGAAATGTGGGGGTGGAAAAAAGTAGAGACAGTTTGCTGTTCCCCGACTGTTGCCCTTGAGAAAACCATTCCATCCGGAATTTCACCAATGCCATATCCTTTGGAAGGTCTCAAAACCAACACTGGGGATGTATTTTTAAGGATAACCATGTCTGAAAGTTAAAGCCTTTCGGGAGAGAACAAAAGAAGGACTTCAAAGTTACAGAATGCTGAGTCTGGCAATTTGTTTTTAATGGAAGTAAAAACCTGCATGGTTTTACACTTTTAAGTGAAATAAAAGAGAAATGTCACAAATAGAGTTCAATTTCTACCCATGGAATTGTGCCCCTGATTTAAAAAATTCCAGCCTAAATGCTTCCATCACATCTGAAAAATGTTTTACTGACCTCAAGCTCGTTGTACAACAGAGGTCCAACAGTATTGCTAGGACCGGGATCAAAGAACCATGGTTCTCAGAGCAGTAAGCTGGTTTGATGTGAACAGTATCCAGCTGGCTGATGTTTTGTAATCCAGCAAGTGCTAAAACCCCAGTTTTCTGAGCTTTTGTTCAGGATGGATTTCTCCATGTGGCATCAAAATCAATGTTGGTTACAGAGAAATGTCTGGAATCTCCCTCACTACTGAGCATTGACAGACATGTGCTTGACTTGCCTTAAATCAGACTTCAGTCTCATAGGCTGGCCAACCTGAACACCAGAATTCAGCTACACTTAGAGTGATTTCTGTTGTTATGGCTTCCCTTTAGTCATGGAAATGCATATTGCACTGCATGAAATCAAGTATCTAGTTTTACACTGTACATGAGACAGAATTCTGAATGCTGCCACCAAACTGATGCATGTCTTAAGACATTTGTTAGGATCTTCCAAAAGGTACCACTGATGCAATAAATATAATCCTCTACATGCTGAGTTATTTTCAGATCTGCACGGTGGGAAACTGCAGTCTTGGGTAATATCTAATGTCTGTAAGTCACCAGATTTTTATCACTGAACCTACTGGTCCTTAACGGGGATGTTAAAATTAATATCTATGTTGTATTTTGGAGATGAAAGCTACAGCAAAACATGATTTATGATTTGGTTACTCAGCCAGCAGGGATAACTGGTGGAAACTGCAGTCAGAGAAAAGGCTGATCAGCTTTGCCTGCCTCTGGCAGTGGTTCTCCCTAGCATGCTATGGTAGAGGAGTGTTGTGGTACCTAAATCAGGAGACAGGGTGATGAGCTACTTGTTTCCAAATGTAGCTGATGTAAATATCAATAAAATGTAATGCTCAGGCAAATTTAATGCATGATATAGGGACAAAAGCAGAGCACCTCACTGAGTCCCCAGGGAGAGAGACCTGGTATTGTCACACAGTCTTTCCCAGGCAGAACTAAAAGGCGCTGAAACTCAAATGTGGATAATGGAAACCCTATCAGTGCGAAATTTGGGCTTCACAGATCAATTCAGAATGCAATCATTGGTCCATTTGGATTTAGTACACTGGAAAACTGACATACAGAACAGGGAAATGTTAGCTAATGGGAGTTGTTGAATATCATAGAATCATAGAATCGGAGAATCCTTGATATAAGCATGTGTTTGAACTTCTACATCTCCCTGTGAGTTAAAAGTCTGGGTGACCTCTTCTGACTTAGGAGTCAAAGCCATATAGATGACTCTGGGTATACACTAGACTGAGCATATCTTAGAAAAATAAAAAAACACAGCATTTTTTGAAATCTGGTTTTCTTACCAAAGTTGTCAACTCTAGTCCAGAGCTATGAAGATAGGGAAAAAGAGGTCACACTTTATTGATCCAATCTAAATCATCCTGCAATAAATTCTGTCATGCAAGAAATATATAATCAAGAAGAAAGTAAGATCTGCTCCCCATTTCTTCCCTGTCCCATCTCTTAGTGCTCTTCTCTGTATGCTATTGACCACCTTCCTTAGTCATTCTCCCAGACAGTCCCAAATACAGTAAGAGTTTTGGTCAAGACATTCACTTGAAGCATAGCTTAAAGCAGAAATGTTCAGACAGTCTAAAGCTCAGAGAGAGCAAAACTGGTTGAATGACACAGCACTGTTGGGTCTTAACAACTCAACATTCTTTGAAAACAAAAAGCAAAGTAAGCTTTTCTCCCATCTAGTTTCTTTTGTCTATATCTTAGAGAATTATGAGGCATAAGACCCATGCATACACAGTCTTTTTGCTCAGGAAATTTCTCAGTTAGCTTATACATGAGGATAGAACTCTCTCTTACTTGAGGAGAGAAGCAGAGGAAGGATCAAGTAAATTTCCATTTATTTACAGATACCTCAGCTTTTTTATGCTCTTAACAGTCAGCTGTGCCAGTGGCAATTTTCAAGTCTCTGTCTGTGCTGATTTTGGTTTTGCCTCAGTGGTAGGAAAGTGAACTCCATGACATACTGTCATGCTAAGTTGCTTAGTTATCCATATTACCCTCATCTGAAATCTAAGGTGGTTAGTCAGACAAGCGTGCACCCAGGTCTCTTTCAAATGCAATGAGGATGTAGAAAGTGTAGCCCAAGACTCAGCAGCTGGCAAAGTTTCCCAACTTTTGGGTGTATCCATTCAATTTCTGGAGGATTTTGGTGAGAAGTTTGGCATTAACAGCGTAAGTACAACATAGTAATGCTACATACATGATTGATGCAGATTATGATGCCTCTCAAGATGTTTCCCTCCCTTCTGCAAGTCTCTTTGCCAAGCAGATGTTCACCATTATTTCTAGGCATGGAAAAATGTAGGATTCACACTAAAAGAAAGAATACAGAACGTGGAAGTCATCTGAGCTATTCTCTTTTTGCTTTGTCTTGCAACTAATTGGGAATTTCTTGTTGAGTTTTTATTTATTTATTTATTATTTTTTTTGTTGTCGGTGTGTGTTGAAATGTAGAAGAGTTCTGAGTCAGAGTTGGAACTGGAACACAGACAATCTGGAGGGCCCTCACTGTTCAGCACCTCCAACCACTCAAAACACAATCTTGATTTTATGTAAAAAAAACAACATATTTCTGTGAAGCATTTAGAGGAAGAAAGAAAAGATCTTTTTGATAATATTCTCCTCGGTTTCTTGTTCTAGAATGTTATTGTGCTTAGTGTCTGTAGGAGACAAGACATAACACCCATCAAGATGCCATGGCCACCAACTCCATTGTCCTTCTGGGGATAATGATTGTTCTGTACCTGTAACTGAAATTCACATTCAGCCATTAATTTTTCAATTACTATGAAATTTCAGGCTTTATTTCTATCTATGATGAAATACACCTGCATAGGTATTGCTAAGTCATGGCCTGAAGTGATGATCAAGCACCTGGTGAAGGGAGACAGCCAACCCTGAGAGGATAGGTGAAAGCAATTCACCTGGGCAACCAGAAGCCACATCTAAGGGCTGGCTGCCACATAGGACAGTTCTCTGCCTGGGGATACCTCCTTTTGGAGTTCAGTGAGGCCCTGATCTTTAGGATGGGTAAGCAGATATTTCTTTCTTTAAGTGGATTGTGACCATAACTCTTTTTAGGGTAATTTAGGACTGGTTATTTGCCTTCTCTATGAAACCTGTTAATCTGTGGAAGCTGACAGTGTTAATAGTCTGCTATTGTTTCTTGTTGATACAGAAGAAAGCCTTTTGGAACACAGCATGTAGCTGTTCTCTCCTACCTTTCCTTCCCAATGTTGTCCAGTATTAGCAGAGTAGTTCTGACCCAAGTAAGTGTATTGTTCTCTGAGGCAGTGTGAATAATTGTATTATGAACTGATAAGGCTCCTCCCTGACTTTTCTTCACTTGGATTTGTTACCAGAAAGATGGTCCCCATTTGACTTGGCAGCTCTTACTGGAATAACTTCAGATGTTCTCCGTACTCCAAGCAGTTTGACCCATTTTCTTGTTTTCAGCAGCACATATTAACTCAAGAAGCACCAAAGAACAAAATCTTACTGGAGAAGGACAATTCCAACAACTTCCCACCATTCTTCTGCATCATTAGTAGATGCAGCATGAGACAATGTGTTGCCATTTCAGATCCTCAAGTGAAAGGAGGCGGATATTGTGTGGGATTTCTCCTTCATAAGTTACAGTGCTAAGCCTGCACTGATCTTCTTCCTTAAGAAAGGACCAGGTACTTGTTGACTTGACTGCCTGTAAGCTTGACTCTGGGACCTCAAAATGCTGAGATGGCTGAGTAGGAGTCACCTTTGAGGCCTCTCCAATATCTGGGTCCTTCACACCTTGTCAGCCCATGAACACTGTTGCTCAGAACATTTTGTGCAGTCTCAGGAAATGGCAGTTCTGCTGGAGGTCAGGCTTTGTGAAACAAATTTCCCCCCCCCTTCCCTTTTCTGGGTATTTTTTTCACTCCCTCCTCACCCCACACTTTCCCTGGGACTCTTCCAAGAACAACTCTCATGCCATTCTCTCCCACCAAAGGCACAAAGAGCTTCTTTTACTGACCCACTGGCTGTTCAGGATATAAAGAATTTAAACTAATAGTGTGGCAGCACAACAGTCTGTTGCAGGCAGGTCTGGATGAGCCACAGAAATAGAGTAGGAAGGGATTTAAGAGGCCACCTTCCCCTCTCTCCCAGGGCAGTGTTAACTATTTTCTCCTATGCCACTTTACGGTGTTCCTACTATTTATGCTTCTTTGGAGACAGTAAGGTTTGAGTTTCTCCCCAGGAATAGCATTTAATGCCAAGATTTATCTCTCGTTGGGACAAACATACCCAGTTCTTGTGCTTATTAAGTAAATATGCCACCTTTAGCTGTGAAGTTTGAACTGAGAACAAAATACTATCTGAGAATAACATTGTAACTACGTATTTAATTGTTTTTATTTGGAAAGAGGAGAATAATCTGCTCTGAAAGTGTTTATGAAACATTGGTTGCCTATTGATTAGCTCAAGGCGGAGTGAATGCTGAATGTACTGTGTGGTGAATGGCATAGTTTTCAAGTACCTGCTATAGGTTTAGAAAGGAAGCTTGAAAATTTAGAGAGAAAGCTGAAACTACTGCTTTCAACTCCTCACAAGAATGTGCGTGCTCTTGGGTTTGTAGTCTTCCATGACTGGAAGCAGCAGCATCTCGGCATGACAACACCCATCAGATCTTCACCTCTGCAGCTAGTTGTAACAGAGATCCCCTGGTGCTAGAGCTCACAGGCTTTGGAGAAAGCTTTTGCTGGGTGCAGGGTTAAGATGTGTGCAACAGAGATGCTCACTGTACTACAACATTTGCAGAGAGTTTTGCTCTTTGAGTAATAATCCCTCTTTGAAGGGTAATGAAGCAACCAGCAAGAACATTCAGCACATATGAAAACGGTAAAAGAAGTTTGCTTTCTATATATAAAAATACTGCTACCCCTGGGGACCTAGCTGGGGTTTCTCTACTGTTTCCTTGCAGTGTTATGTGGAAATGAGCTGAGGGAGGGGTTTCCTTGCTAACAGAGAAATGACAGGGAAGATCTCCAGAGGTCCCCTCTAACCAATACAGTTCTGTGATTCTGCTGAATTGAAGTTTATTACAAATTGATCTGAGCAGATCTGCGGATCTAACCACAGCCCATAGGTTCCTGGGTGGTTCATGCAGCATTTGGCCTTCTCCAGGACCAATCCAACATGGTCACTCATTATTTGTGACCTTGTTATTCACCCTGGGGCATGGCTAAATAAAGGGCACCTGTGTTCTCTCCCTCTGCCAGTATCATTAGAAAAGAAAATTGCACGGACATTATTCTCAGTGAGATCAAAACAGTTTTCACATCAAGGTCTCTAGAACAAAGGAAGCCTGTTGTCTACAGGGTAAATATTAACAACCCTTTAGCTATTAGTAACCTAATTAAATGCTTATGCAGAATATTTCCTGTGCACATAAAACCAACGTGCTACTTCTCCTGAGTGTAATCCATGGGTATATTAGCTACTGCAAGAGAAAACAAAAGGAAAAGAAAAATAACACCTCTAATATTTTCATCTTCAATTTTCAACCTCAATACTGAGATGCTGAATAGATTAAAGAGGCAGAATGGGCTTGGAATCATACAAACATGGAATCACCCAGGCTGGAAGAGACCACTAAGGTCATCTAGTTCCACTGTCAACTATCACGTTAATGCTTAGTTCATCCTAAACAACTATTTCATAACACTACATAACACTAGGTACAGATCATTGTTGGCTGATAGCACTAGAATTATTGAATTATTACTATCTTTTTGATTATTTTTTTTTTTTTTTTTTTTTGAGGACTTAAAAACTGGTTTGAATTTTTTTTTTTTTTTTTTGCCTTGAGTCATAATTGTTGTTCTGAAGTTTTGTTGGATTTGACCTGGAACAACTTCAGTCATGGCTCAGTTCAAATGGAAACAGACCAATGTGTTGATTCCTCTTTCTGAACCTTACTAAGTTAATTTGGAATGAAGCTGCATGGAAATGGGAGCTTTGAACTTCCAGTTTGTGAAGGCGCTTGACAATTTTAGGCATGCTTCTGCCCCAGTCAGAGCAAAACTCTGAATGTTTCAAGGCCTTGTATGAAAGACATTATCCATATTTGTAATATCTTAGTACACTGAAATATTTCAATTAAGAATAATTTGGTTGCAACTTCAAATGCAACTAGCATACAAAGTAAAGGAAGAAGGTTAGAGGGCTCTGTTTCTACGTTTCCAAGTAAAATGCTACACAAGAATTAAAACGTGCTAATGATTTTCTTCTGATACATGTTACTGACCATCCTTCAGAAACGTATTAATTTTGAGATTAGTTTCAACCAAAATTTATTCTATGCAGATTCCTCTGACTTTTTTTTTGAGTGTGTGTGTGTGTGTGTGTGTGTGTGTGTGTGTGAACTATGCACATGTAAAGTGTCTGCCGTGGAAAATCTTTTTATTAATCCTCAAGATGTATGTGAGCATCAAGGGCAGAAAGTGATTAACAGTGTAGATTAAGACCCATTTTGATTAGACATTGCATTAGATATGGCACATTGCTAGCTTCAGGCACAGAACTAGCTCCATTAATTTGTTGAGACTAGAGGGACTCTTTTCCATCATGAAGTTAGGCAGCAGATGTTGACTGTTTTATCAAGATGGACCATAAGACCATAGGCTTAGGAGGCCTGAGCTCTGCTCCCACCTCTAGAATTACCATGATTGGCAAGTTTTAGATGAATAAGCGTTATAAAGGTGTATAGTTTTTTGAAACAAACCAAGCTTAAATGTATGAATAATAATGAAAAATAATTAAAATCTGTAAGAGTTCCTTAAAGAGGATGGAGTGCATCTGTGTAACATAAGCAGCTCACTGCACAGTGTATAACCTCCAGTCCAGTATCGAAGTATAAGTAATATTAACACCATGAATGAACTTTATGTTAGTGAAAGCTACTTGCTGACCTGGTAATCAAGAGAGAGTATTATCTGGGAAGTTATAGAACCAAATAATCCTGCTGTTCTCAACCTCAGTCAGCCCAGAATATTTTTCTTTTTTTTTTTTTTTTTTTTTTACAGTCAGCTTCTGATTTTAACTTGTAATAAAAATATCTACAAGCTTCTGGTGGTTTAGTCAGCTCAGATTGATAGAACAAAAGGGGAAGTGAAGTCCTGGCATTGATATACATAAGACTCTTTTTAATATATGTTTTCCATGCACAGGTTTATATTACAGAACAGCTAATGCTAATCAATGGAAACATTGTGCTGGCATCTGTGGGTAAAATCTAGACCTTGATGTTGACACCTTTCAAATATTTATAGTGGTAATTGTATCAACACCTTAGTGATCTTTCAGCCAAGTTACACACACATGCCCACGTTTCCAGAGTAGTCTCTCTAACAGATAGTGGGTTGGGGTTTTTTTTTGTTTTTTTTTTGTTTTTTTTCTGTGAACTGAAGCATATATTAGATTGGTATAAAGAATATATTTCTGAAAGTTTTCATCTCAATTTCTAAATTGATAGGCTTGAAAAAAATGGATGAACACAAAATTTGTTCATTGGCATTGAAAGTGCCATTGCCATTTTATATATTGACATATAAGCAGCACCCACAAGACATCTAAGTATGGTTGAAGCTTTAGACCCCTCAAACTGGGGATTTTTTCTTACCTCCAACACATCTAAGCACACATAGGCTGTGTCTAAACCACAGGATAACACTGCCAAGGGGATTGCTGCTGCTGCTCCCAAGCAATGCTCTCCACTGGTGGGACCTAGCTGTGCCTTTTGTTTGCACATCAGAGTACTCGCAACCTTTTGCTGTTGCTTTCCTATCAGCCTCAGTTTCCATGCTTAAGATTCAAAGGCAGCATTCCCCCACAGCTCCTCTTGTCTGTTTAATGTAAGAATTCTATTTAGCATCTGCATGTGGCAGTCTCTTGCTGGTGTGCTGTCCCTTACTCCAAAGCTGAGAAGCTACCCTTGATCATAGACTGAGATATTACAGTCCCCACAACAGGACCCCATTTATCATCTGAAAGCCTGCTTCAGATTTTTTGTTTTTGTTTTTTTCTTTTATTTTCCCAGCAGACAGGAAAGTGAACAAGGATCTGATTTACAGCATTCTACATTCTTGTTAAATTGCTAAGTCTAGAAACGTCACAGAGACACACATGCAAAACTACTTGTGTGTCACTGATCCAGCACTTCACAAAGTGCTATGAATTTAATTAGAATAGGCGGTTGCAAATTGTAGATGCTTCCATTGGTATTTTCATTTTGTGCTGTAGTTTTTCCCTCTTCAAATGCAGAATTCAGATCAGTATCTCATTCACTGCTAAGGCAGTTCTTCTAGTTAGATCTCCTAGCCAAAATAAGAGGATATTAGGAGCTGCACTGGTGTTCTAGCATACCTCTAGAAGTCAGCCCTGTTCCCCTTTCTCTAAATACTGACACTCAAGCTTCTCTTGTTGCAGTCAGTTGCCTTGTATATGTGTATGCTACGAAGGTTTTCTGTTGCTGACTTTTTCTGCTGAATAAATAGAACTTTGTGGATTTCCTTTTTACATTGCTCCAGCCACTGCAGACATTCTTACCTCTATAATGAAAATACATTCCTTTGGTGTGGGCATTGTTCTTGTTCAGTAGAGAGCTGACAAATGTACAGTAGAGGTTTTGCTCTGTGCTGAAGTTAATTGGTATGTGCTTGAAGGAGTGGTGTGCTAGCTTCAGGCTTGTGCTTTGGAAGAATGCTCTTGTGATTTATTTGGTAGCCATATTAAAATATTATAGTACTTTAGAATAACTCAAAGATGTCCGTAGTTAGTTACTCCTAAAAGATCATAAGCCTATATTTGATTTTTTTCATCACACTGGAGTAAATATCAAGACTCAGAACTGTTGAATCCACGCAGAGGAAGTAATTTTGCTGTTTGTTTTCCATTTGTGAATTTTGAGAGCAGAATATCCATTGTATCAGTGTGTCTGTACAGCACATGACTGAGTCCACTTGCCTGTTTGCTTACTGCAGAACTCAACCCAGCACTGACATAAGACACTTCCCAAGAAGGGCAGGATGGGAGAATCTATCATCACTTCTCATGGGAAATTCTCCTGAAGTTTAATTGTTTTTCCATAAAAATGTGTCTGGCTTCCACTTGAACATATCCATAGGAGTGAAGGGTCTGTCGATTTCAGTGCTTTCTCTGTGTGAGAAAATGTATGGACTGAAGACAAGTCATCTCTTGACCTTTTTATTCAGTCTTCTTCTGATAACCTAAGAACTTGCTTCATAATTTCCTCATTACAAATTATTTCATTTGGCCATGAAGTAAATTTTGATGCAATAAATTCTTCTTTTTCCCCTTGACCTCTACTGCATCTGATAACATCTGTACAAAAATTTGGATAGTAGAAGCAGGCACAGTATTCCAATATCTGCATTAATGGTTTTAATGGAGTTGCATTTTTCAATCAATGTCTTCGAAGAGTTTTTTTTTTGAGTTTACACCACTCAATGTGGTGCAAGGAAGAAATCAGTTTTGTGTTAATCAGCACTTAGGAGGGAGAAAATTTTACATGGGACTGTTTGTCTCCATGTGCAGGATTCTAGAGACACCGTGCCATGAGAAATGATGAGAAGCAGCATACTTAATAGCTGGTAGTTGTACTTCCATCATCCATGATGCCTCAGTGACACTGTGAGTAAAGGCTTGACAGTGTCTCCATTATATTTGTCTGTGTTTTGGAATGTTTCAGATTACATTAAGAGGAAAAATGCGGCTTGCTTGCTTGCTTTTATTTTTTATTTTTTTACCAGACAGGATGTAAATGGCTTTGCAATTTTCTGTAATGTTCTAACCCATATTGAATGTAAGAGGCAGCATAATGTTCCCACACATGGGGTTAGCTTACTGTGAAGAGGACGGTTTTACGGCCTTCTTTATTTCTTTGAAATGTGATGAGAAAAAATGAAGATTTAAATTCTGTTCTTTAAATGATGCCTGTTCAGCAGTCTGACTGCTGTTTGCCTGCTCATCTCCTGGTAATCACAGAGGTCTCCAGCAGGCAGGTGTCCAGCTTTTCAGGAAAATATCAGCCTACAAAATATTTAACAGTGGCACATTTTCTCCCAACTGTTTGTCAGCCATTTGAATAAAATATTTGATTATGACACAAGCTGCCAAAATATCATTTAAGTAAACCGCCTGGAGAGAAGAGTGGAAAGACTGAAGTTGTAAAAGTACCTAAACTGCTGAAGTAAAAAATGGGATGATCTTCATTTATTCATTTCTTTAGAAAAGAGCAGTGCTCAGTGCCTTTTTCTCCATCTCTATCAGATCTAGACAGAAGAAAAAACCGTCACCTATGATAGAGTTAACTTGCATGCTTCTCTAGGTACAAAGGCGTACCTTTTTCCTTTATGTCCTTACGATATGTTGTGACTTAGCTGTCTGACTTTGGTTCATGTATGTATAGGTCTATGTGCATGGAAGGATGGTACTGTAAGAGGTACAGTTTCACATTTTGAGTGCGTTTTCAATATCACATTGACAAATTCAGAGCATAGAGATACACAGTTCTCAGTGGGGAGATAGGAAAATGTGTCTTATGGAGACATGTCAGGCACTCACTCTTCTGAAGTCCTCAAAAAGATCAAGGGAGATATTATTTCAATGTCAAAGACAGCACTGCTTTTTTAAAGACAGTGTGTATCAGATATCAAAAAGAGTTTTTTAAGTAGCACTGAAGGGTTGAAAGTTAAAGGCCAGAACAAGAAACACAGCTCAATTATCTAAGAATGGGGGAGTCTGAAGAAACAAATCACCATGAGAAGTGGTGCATTCCATCTCCTGAATTGTCCCTCAGACACTGTCAGCTCCGGGCATTTTGCAGTGTGGAGAAGTCAGTGAGTGAAATAGGAGGGACCAGTCATACTGAAGTGCAGAGAAGCAGCAATAATTGCTTCCATTCAGGGAGGTGGTGGTGGAGTCACAGTCCCTGAAGATGTTCAAGAGCAGTGAAGATGTGGCACTGAAGGATGTGGGTTGATGGGCATGGTGGGAATGGGCTGGGGTTGGACTAGATGGTCTTTGTGGTCTTTTTCAGCTTCAGTGGTTCTATGATTCTAGTCTTGAAACACGCAACAGCAAAGTTGATCAATCAATCTCTCCTCTCTTTCATCCTTTCATCTTTCCCCAGATGCCCTATGAAATGGGGAATGTTGATTACCACCCTTTGTGCTGATACTTTTTACTACCTCATTTTTAATATGTTGATGGCCCCAAATAGTTTCCATCAGCAAAAAACCCTTATTTCTCATTGGACCTAAAGGAAATTCAGAGTTTTGGGATCTCTTACAAGAACATTCCAGGCATACATGAGAGTTTAGGAAAGCAAGCAAATGCGAAGAGGAGAATAATCATTATGCACATTGCCACTCTTCTATAAACACAGTTAATGGAAGAATTTGCCTACTCTCTTCCTTTTACCCTATCCTTTCTATAATGTGAACCTACACCTCTGCTTCACTTGGAATAGGGCACTGCACTGAGTACTCTTCTCCAAAACAGGGGATTGGAGCTCAATGAGCTTTAAGGTCCCTCCCAACTTGAGCCATTCTGTGAAAATATTAGCTGTGACCAAGGAGATGCAGGCACAAAACCTTTTAGGTGGGGTTTTCAAAAATTTCAGTTCTGAAATCTGCAGCTACTGAGGTCAGCAGAAATTTTACAGGAGCAGAGCTAACGGATTGCTAAATATCCCATTCTCAATAGCTACCATAAAACAGACCCTAATCGAAGCACAACTTCCAATAACTCATCTAAGCTACTGAGCTTAGGATCAGAAGTGGCAGCCTGTTACAGCAAATGGGTTAACATTTGCCAGAGCTTGGCTTTGTGGATAGTCATATAATGTTACTGTAGGCTCTCATTTCTGGTTTTCATTTACAACGTATTCCCTCTTTCAAATCTGTTACATTTTATTGACTCTATTTTGAGATTTTAGTATTCTGGATATTCTGAGACATATTTTTAGGATATAATTCAGCTCTGTTGAGTAGATACACATTTCCAACCATGTTTAATAGGAGTGAAGCTCTGTAATTTTTTATTCTGTTCTGACACTACAATCTATAAAGATTTGTCTTTCTAAGCAGTAAGATGTATTTAAAAGTCTTTTAACACAGAATGGATTAGATGCAGAAGTATGTATGGGTCATTAAAATAACAAAAGCAAAAAAAAAAGAGGAAAACAATGTATATATTACATCTTGTTTCTAATGATGTTTTTTAAAGGAAATTCCCTTGACTGCCACTAAAAGTGATGTTTCAGTAAGATATTTTTCTCTCCTTCTCTACCATTTGTGTGGTTGTTTATTTTTTATGTTACCTGTCAGATATTTGTGATTGCTCAAACATTTTTGTCATTACAGCTCCAGAATGCACGAAGCCTTTGTTCTGAATTTATGAGTTTGTGGAGCCCAGTCTGTGCTGGTGATCACAGCAAATCTCAAGCTGGTGTGATGGTGGCTCCAAATGCCCAGGTAGCACAGTGATGCTCAGTGTCAGACCCAGGGCGGCACTCCTAGTACTGTGCATGACTTTGAATTAGGGTTCTTCATGAGCTCTTACGGACAGTTTGTAAAAAACAAGGAGGGTTGTATCTTAACACACTGTGAGGAATGGTTGGCTATTAGGAAAAAATTTCATCTCAGAAAGTGATGATGCATTGGCATAAGCTGCCCAGGGAGGTGGTGGACTCACTGACCCTGAAGGTGTTCAAGAACTGTTGGGATGTGGCACTAAGGGACATGGTTAGTGGGCATGTGAGGGTGGGTAGGGACTGGATTAGATGATCTCAGTGGTCTTTTCTAACCTTAAAGACTCAATTCTATGAAATTACAGAAAGCACTTCATTTTGAAAAATTGATTCCTGTAGGTCTTTCAAGATAGATAGTGGTTGTAAAGATGATACCTGAGAACTGAAAACAAGAAGAGAGGGCACCTTGTGAAACTCCATTAACAGCTCCCTTCTGTGTTTTCTGATCTGCTGGTCTGGACCCATAGAATAGAATTTTTCTGATGATATGAAACACAATGACACAACAAACAAATCAGAAAAAGTTCCATTCCATTTGCAGGGCTTGGTTTTCATTATTTCCCATTGCAAAGGAAGCACAAGGCTAAAACATCTGGTCCTGTCAATGGGCTTTCAGCCAAAGCTTCAATGTCTGCTGCTGAGCTGAAACAACAGCAGCCTAATCTCTGTATTGTCTTTAGCTTTTTCCAATTCTCATCCTTCTCAGTGATACAGTGGAAAGAAATCATCCCTCAGTGTTTTATTTCAGGAGTAGCACGTTAAGCTGCAACCACACACCAGCAAAAGATACTTCCCTTCCAAAATCCTGCCACTTCCTAAATGCAATAAAGTTTCAGACTGTGGTGTTCATTGGGGCTGAGCAACTCATTTTTCTCAGAAGATATTTTTTACTAAGATCAATTCAGCAGGAAGTGGTACAGTGTTTCTGAACAGCTGGGAAGCAACCCCAGGGAATGTGGGAGAGCAGCAAGAAACTCAGAGGTCCTAGCAAAAAGGAAAGAGTTTTGTGTCCGTTATCTGGATGAAATCCAGGCAGAAATACAGTTCAGAGCAAATCTGAACTGGATTCTGACACTTGATTGTCTGCACAGTGCCTGAACTAGGGAAGTCTTATAAATACATATGAGTTTACACTTCTGCGATGTCCCACACTTCACCAGTCTGAAAGGTAATTGGTTTCAGCACCTCTAAAACCATAAAGTCTGTAACAGATTAAAAAAAAAAAACAAAAAAAAAAAAACAGCAACATACTTGTGCTCCTTGAGTACTTGGGTTGAGAGTTCTATGATTAATCTCATAGAGAGTGTGAGGTGATGGAGAGCAACCTATAGCAGTAAGAAATGACTTTTTCTCATTAAAAATTCCAGCTCCCTAGAAGTTACACTTACTTATACCAAGGTAATTGCCTTTAAGCTCTAGAGGCAAATACCTTCCACGCCCTCTGAGTGTTGTAGCACTAAAGTGAACTTGCCTTGTTCCTTAAGTAAGTGACATCCCAATTCAGCATTCTCTTTCAAAAAGCTATTACTACTCTGGATGCTGGGAAGTAGTTCTTCAGTGAAATGTGTCACAGCACACGTGGTAATCTCCCCCTTTCTGGATTCAAACAGGGCCTTCTGGGGCGAGTGTTCAGCAGACGCATGAAAATGTGCTTCCTTTCATTTTCCTTCTTCTCCTCAGCTGGCACAAACTAAGCTGAACACCTCCATACATCCAATTTAGCTCATCTCAAAGCAGGTAAATTTCAGGCAACCCATTCCATTTATATTTCCTACTTCTGTTTTCCTTACAGAATAGGAAATACTATGAACCGGCCAAAAATGCATTAGTAGCTTCTTTGTTTGTCTTTGGACAACAATACCTAATAAGTTAAGCTTAGCCTATAGCAAAGGGGCCCCAGATGGCCAGGTCTGTTCTAAATAAGCCACTTTTATGGGGCCAGGATGTCTGAAAGAAACACACTTCATAAAAGAAGAAAATGTGCAAGCCAGAAAAAGTTCAGAAAAAAGAAAATCTCTCATACAAAACTTCTAGTGTTCAGGCTCTGTGTAAACACAGCTATCAAAAACATACTTGGATTTTGTTGGGACGTTGTTTTGGTTTGTTTTTTCTCCAAACCTAGAAAGGCAATATTTTATCCAGATATTTATACATATGTTTCTATTCTTCCAAAAAGGAAAAACCTCAAAAGGTTCCCTTTACTGGATGTAGAAACATACTTGATAAAGAGATATTTGAGTTCTTTAGCGGTGGGATATGCATTTATTATTAATAAATTAGTTACTAAATTTATCTTTTTTTCCAGAAAGAAAGATCTCAAGGGCATACTTATCAGCTTCCTGCTTCCAAGAAGGGAATGCAACCCCTCTTAATCCGTGCAGACCTCCAACCTAGATATCATGGCTTTATAACATGGTGATTTAATCCTTTTTTCCTGGCCTTTGGCTTTCAGTGAAATCCCAGTCTGTTCTGAAACTATCCTTTAAAAAGCAAGAAAACAAGCAAACAAATGAAGTTTAAAGGTTTATTGGCACCAGTGGATAGCACACCCAATGAAGGACAAAGATACCTTCTTCAGTTGTTCCCAGTCTTCAGGAAATAGGATATAAATATTAATTTGTTTCTATTTTTACTTAACTCATTTAATGAGCAACAGAATTATCAGTACCTGCTTCCCCACAGGTTTGGGTCTTGGAGTTGTTATCTCAAGAAAAAAAAACAACTACTCAGAAACAGACATCACAGAAGCCAACATTCTAAGCAAGGAAACATCAAAATTGGCCACCAAAGACTATAGAAGAGGGGCAAGACTTCAGCTTTCTTCAAAGAGTAGATGCCTCTCCCTGTATTTGCACTATCAACACAGGAAGAGTTTAAGTAGTACATTTGAGTCAGCTCTCTGACATACAGCAAGAAACAGAGTCCAGGAGAAAACATCACCAAAACTAGATTTTTCCAATGTTTTCTTTTTCTGTGAAGCTGTGTTTAGGTACTCAGCTACTGTACACCATAAAAGCTACCAGAAACAAAGAGCAAAACAATACTTTCCATTCTGAAAATAATTCCTTAGTTTAACCTGAAGCTAAACTTGTTTAAGCAGGGGTACAGCAGGAATGTTGTTTTTTGTTTTTTTTTTTCTATGAAAAAATTAATACACCTTCATTTCAGGCCAAACTGGGATAATTTTTCTTCTTAATTTCCGCTTCAAGCAGCAAACTGAAAATCAATTTTCATCGAAGATTTAATTGCCTGTCCTTGTTCTTTTCTTCAACGCTCCAGAACGTGGTGTAAAAACTGGGGCATAGAAAAAGAAAACAGACAGTGGAAAATCTGCTACCTAATAGCTTATGTTGAGTACTAGTGGTAGGATGCAAAGCTTACACATCCTGCAACGTGCTGGGACACACTGTGCCAGTGTAGCTCTCAGAAAAGACTATTGTTAGAGAAACCACACAAGATGCTGAAGCCCTGGCACAAGATGCCCAGGCATGTGGTGAGTGTCCCATCCCTGGAGGCATTGAAGGCCACACTGGAAGGGGACCCAGGCAGTCTGAACTGGTGGGTGGTAACCATCCCATAGCAGGGGATTGGAGTTCAACTACCTTGAAGGTCCTGTCCAACCTAAGCCATTCTATGATCACAGACCATTGATTTCTAGGCAGCAGTCCTCTCACAGCAATGCAGAGAGTTTTTTCTGAAGGATATAAAGCTATAGAAGACCTCTCTTGCGGCAAATCCTCTACTCTGTGCCTTGTTCTCAATATATTCAGTCGTACAGTCTCACTTTTTGTTTTAGTGTTTCATAGGGTGCTGAGTAAAACTATCTTGGTCACCTGAATGCACTGCTGGGCCACGTGGGTCCATTTCTTCCACACACTCCTCCAGACACTCTTCTCCAAGCTTGTAGTGTCACCTGAGGTTGTTGTGGCCAAAGAGCAGGACCCTGCACCTGATTTTGTTGAATGTCATCCCGTTGGCCTCAGCTCATCAATCCAGTCTGTCCAGATCTCTCTGTAATGCCATCCTACCCCCAGGCAGATTGGCACTTCCTCCCAACTTAGTGTCATCTGCAGACTCACTGAGGATGCACTCAGTGCCCTCAACCAGGTCATCAATAAAGATAGACTCAAAATGCTGTGAGATGACAGACGTTGAGAGTACAAATTACCTAGTCCAATTATTTCACCATGTTATGTTGAGTGTAATCACTGATTAAATGCTGGATCATTAATTCCCAAACAATGTTAAGGTTTGTATCATTTCGAGGTATCTCTTCATGAACATTCTTAGTTGACAGTAGAAACAAGACAGTTGTGTTAAGTTAAACCCTTAGATTAAATCTGGTCTCCAGAGCAAAGGCAGAGTGATTAGTACTCCTGTTTATAAGCAGAGTTGCACTAATCTTTTCCTTATATATTTTCTCCTCCATCTGTTATCCATCAGGGAAGTGAAGTTTTAAGAAATTGTACAGATAGCTTTAAGGCACTCTACTCTCACTAAGCAACATCTTGGCCTGCAAGATGTGTATCTTGGAGATGGAACTTAATTTGCAGAAATTACACCTTCTCTAACCTCTCCTGTTCTCCACCCAAGAACCTGTGCTGGAGACCTGTATAAGGCGTTTTTCACTACCTCTTCCCAACAGAAAATAGGCTCAATTGTGTTGAAAGATGCAATGCACAGTACCTGTGCCAAAGGATTAAACTTTCATCATCTGGGTTTGATACTTAGATTCACAAGAGGAAATGAGTGCTAAGCATCTGCTGCATGCCAGGATATATTGAAAGATCCCAAGCAGTGTCAGCCAGTACTTTAAAACAGGGCACACAAAGGGTCTTTTGCTCTAAAGAACATCATACCTTCTTAGAGCAAGTCTTCCTCAGCACATTTGCCTTTTTATACAAATGCTGCAATTCTCCACAGTTTTTAGAGTAATTGCAGTGGAAAGGAGAAAACAGACAAACAATCAAGGCAATAGAGACAAAGACGTGATAACAAACAAGAAGAATGTGTTTGCAATGCAATTTGTCACTAAGAAAGGAGAGGGGATCTTAGGGCTGCCCACGCATGGATATGCAACACAGGTATCAAATCATAGTCAGAACCATAAATACTACTGGCACATAAAAACCTTGAGAGTCTTGGGGCAAGGACTGACAAAAGTGAATAGTATTTTGCCATTGACTTTTGTTAACTTCAACTTTCACAACAGTTCACGTAACTTTAGGCTTAAGGTTTGTTATGTTCAATTTCAGACTACAAAAAAAGTCCAGACTAAGCCAAGTAGTGTTTCCATTATTACGCTTTTCTTTCCAAGGCATGTTTCTCAACTCATGTTCCAGTTTGTAGGCAAAGTACTAGAGAATCCATTAAAATGTCATAGGAATACTGTGCCTTTTGATTATGAGTTTTGTAACCTCACAGGTCATCAGTGTTCTTCCTCAGACTCTAGCAGAGAAGAGGATTAAGGTGATGGGTGTTGTAACGTCTGTGCGTATCACAGGCAATTCAAATACATTCAAACAAAAAGACCAAAAAATGCACCCTACCCTATGATAAACAGACACTAATCCAACAGTTTTTCAAAGTAACCCTTGCAAAGTACACATATTTATCAAAAAGCTGTGGCTGCTTTTTGCTCTGCATCCTGCTAGAGTAAAGCCATGCACTCGTTTCCATAAAAAAATGAAAAATAAAAAAATTATGGCATGCCCTTTGAAGTTAGTTACCCCTTTCTTCTGTCTTACACAAGTTATCATAGCACTGTACATATATATAATGTGTGTGTGTTTGTGCAGTTAGACTAAACCTAAACCCACTCAACTGAAGTAATGTAATTGATACGCAATTTTGTTTTTTCCACGTTACATATAAGGCCATTAAGGAAAAGGTTCTCTAAACAGGCATCTACTTTCAGAAGCCTAACTTGTGCAATTGAATCAGGTTTGCAGACAGCAGTCTTTACTGAGACAAGATTTTGTTTTAAGAATTCTATGTGAAGAGAAGAAAAACATTTTTGAGATTAAGATGTGGAACTAGGAATGGGAAAGATGGTAAAGTCCTTGCTGCTGCCCTGAGTTTTCTATGCCACTGTAGGCAAATCATCTCACTCCATATAAAAATGTATTACAGACTTTATTTGGATAAAGAAAACACTCATTTTTCATTTGTGGAAGCCTCAGTAAAATGGAGCTATCTTGGCTTGGTTGCTAAGTGTCTCTGTAGTGCAAACATAGATTACACATTTGAGCCATTAACACTTCAATTTTTCATAAAGTTAAATTCATTTCACCAGCTAAAAGCTGACAGTCTAATCTATGCTGGCCATCAAGACTCCAGCAATATGCACAGACAGTCAACTCCAGAGGGTAATTTTTCCCACTGACGGTTGACACCTGGCACTCCACTCCACCGCCAACACATCGGCATTTGCGTCACTTGAGATGCTCTTGCACGGCCCAGCTGGTCTCCAGCTGCCACCCCAGAAGACCCAGGTTTCCAAGATGTCCCTTGCCTACTTCGCCAATCCTACATGGTTATCTCAGCACCCTACTGCTCTGCTAAACCTCTTTGACTGAATTAGCCAAATAATTCCACTAGGGTGGGATTCAGCTGATGGATCAAGACACCTCAATTAGGTGTGTAACATATGCCTTTGTACATGAAGCAAGAGTTCAGGCTCACTTCACAGGCCAGACAAAGCTGCCATCTGCACAGTCAAAGGAGCACAGGGAGCAATTCAGCTCTCCAAGAGCAGATGCCAACATCTGTCATCTGAATAGCTCCACAGGCTTCTCTGGCCATGAGGACCTGGGATCATCATAACCAACCAAACCTGGGCTTTGTTTCAAAAGACTTCTTGCCCCTTTTCTAACAGAGCAGAATTTACTTAAGAAAATGATTTTATTTATTTATTTAAGGACTTATGGGCAGTTTCTGGCAAGCATTCTCTTATGCTCTACTGATGTGCCAAAACAGAAAAATGGCACAATCCCTAAAGCTTAAAACTTTTAGCACAAAGAATATACATACAAAGCAGATCCTTCATAGTTACAGAAGAGTGCTAGAAACACTGTTATTTCTTGAATAAGAGAAAAGACGCCTTTAGTGCAAATCCCTCGTAACAGAAACATCTGTCTCACTGGTATTCAGGAATTAAATTCATGTTCCTTCTTCTAACTTGTACTTATTTGGTAACATGGCAATCTTAATGGAAAATAGCATTTATACATCTGGCAATTTAGCTATAATGTTAATGATAGTAAATGGGGTGGGGAGAGGGTTGAAACAGAAGAAGCAGCATCTGATGAGTTTTAAGAAGCATGGTGCAGAAGACAGCCTCCAAAACCATCTGCCAAAGTGTCAAGGTGATGGATTTTTAAATGTAAATAGCTGGTGTTTTTTTTTTTTGCTTTTGTTTTTTTACACTCCATTTAGATTACAGCGCATGTGAAAGCAATATTGCAGGCAGGAAAAATAGAGACAACAGGGCCACATGGCACTCTCTGTCATTGACCTCACCTTGTTTCTTCATTTATTTATGTACTAATATGTTGAAGGCATCACCAGATAGCAGTCTGAGGGCACCCACCTGGCAGAGACCATCCTGGATGCAACCCACTTCTACTGAATAATCTTAAGATACACTGATGGAAAGTGACCCCCCTCCCCCCCCCCCTCCCCTCAACAAAAGCTCACACAGAAAATGTAGCAGGGTTTCCTGTATCTCTTTGAATGAAATCTCTGCCTGTACATTTCTCCCACATTAACTTAAGGTCTTTTCCAGCTTTCAAAGTAGGATTTTTTTTTTTGTTTTTTATTTTTTTCCTGAGCTCTTTGTTAAAAGTGGGGGCAAGGCCAAAGCCTGTAGAGCAGGATATGGCTGTTCCCACCCTTTTGCAAAGACCTTGGCCCCATTCACTCTCAGT
The DNA here is from genome assembly GCA_023055505.1 of Callipepla californica brunnescens. NCBI lineage: Eukaryota > Metazoa > Chordata > Aves > Galliformes > Odontophoridae > Callipepla > Callipepla californica. The sequence goes on along the minus strand of JALIRH010000005.1, from coordinate 37,809,807 downwards.
TTTAGTGGAACACATTTTTGTGTTCCTGTTCAGAAGTGTATTTAACTGTGCTTCATTATATAAAGTGAGTAGGTGAGTGAACAAGAGTCTCAAATTACACGAAAAGGTAATTTTACATGTAAATTACAGCAAAAGGTAATTGTAAAGTGTTCCACGGAGCAAAAAGAGAGCTTTCTGTTTTGAAGTAATTCACTAACTTGTCTTTAGCCTTTCATTGTATTGTGAAGAAGAGCAGAACAAATCCTTATTCTTAATTCACTTCCTTTGTGAGGAAAGCCACAACTTCTTTGATATATACTTAGTGGAAGAATTCATTAGTGATGCAGGAATTAGAGAAAGAAAAACCTAAAAATTCTACCGGTGGTTGTGTAGACGCAATTTGACCTTGAACTGTGAACACATAAGTGGGGTTTCTGAAGCAATGTTCATCGTAATTTGGGTATCCAGCAAAATTAAGGACATAAATGCAGAAAAAACATCAGCTCCCTGATAACCTAGGTTGTTTGTCCTTCTCTCTCTTCTACCTGTGTGAAATTAGTGTGAATCACATGAGACTTCTCTGACACTATTGTACTTCTGAACCCACCATAATAATGTTGCTGACTTGCGGTCTTCAATGACCACAGAATCAGGAAAGGCAATAAAAACTACCAAGGAAGTAGAGTAGTAAGGCTGCAAACTCTTTAGGAGCTCCAGCCTGTTGTGACAGACACCTGAGCTAGTCCAAAGCCACCCCATGTTCATAACTGTATCTCAATGAAAGCACAGTTCTTGGTATGGACTTGTCCTAGTTCAAGTTTACTCTTTCTTCAGCTCCCCTATGACTGATAAGGCAATGATGTAGGACTGTCTCACAGAATGGAGATGAGGGGAATTCAAATAGTACCACTAACACTGACCACTGTCCTTACAGTGACTCCCCAGGGATTTAATGTGTGATTTTTACAGAGTCTAGAAATAGAAATTATCAGTGGCCACTCCATAACCACTACAGGCTCTAGCAATTCAAAGACGAGCCTTGAATGAATCAAAACATGCCCTGCTCACTCTTTCCCTTTGGATCTTGAAAGCTCTGTCATTTTACTTAACTGGGGCTACTTCTGCCAGACAAAACAAATACCACATTCACAAAGTCGTCCTGACTATCAGAGTATTACTTTTTCCCTTTCTGCTAGATAAGTTAAAGTAGGAAAACAGATTGTGGCTTCTGCATCCCCTACTCCCCTCACACAATGGGAATGCGATCACAGCCCCGCTGTGCCCCTGAGGGCAGCATAAAAAGACTCTTTCTACTTTGTCTTACAGAGTAGGACATCATTACTCTGTGAAACCTAATAGCTCAACACTTACACCTGAAACACAATCTACTCCCTTCTCTTCGTTCTCGCCTGAGCTACTACAGCTCCCCTATTCCATTATGAGGAGTATTACTTTCTCTGTCTGAAAGCAGGAGGGAAGACATCAGCTGTTATCTTTCAGACGATAAAGATCTTCATTCACGCCTGACGGATTGCAATTTAAGGAAAAAAAAATCCTCCTCCCATGGGCTCTGTGAATGGCAGTGTATTAACATAATGTTAATAGCTCCCAGTCTAGATAACTGCCATTACTTCTGACAGTAGGAAACTGGGTTTGATAGTTGCTGAGATGTTTTGATCACCTGTCAGAGAAACATTTTGCCTAAGTTTTGCTTCAGTAAAAATATGTAATTAGCATTTGCAACACATCCCTTGCCTAGTTTAAGAGCTGGCACCATATCCAAGCATAGACTTTGGGTATAAAGCCATATTCAGGGCTATGGACCCTGAAATTCCCTTATATATAGCCATGGTTCCCAAGAGATTTTTCCTCTTCCTCTCCTCCCCTCTCATTTTCTGTGTCTCCTAATTTCCCCTCAAGGTGCTGAATTAAAAGCACTTGCTCAAAGAGGCCCTGGGCACCTTGTTAGGACTAATCCCCAAATTGTCTGCTTATCTTTTGGAGAAGAAAAAATCTCAGACTACCTACGGTAAAAAATCTCTACAAATCTCTATTTTAGGACTATTCATGTTTTAACAGCTTTAACATTCTGAACTCTGATTCAATGACTCTGAGCAATAAAACCTTGAATTTTCTCTTGTAGGGGATCTAAGGCATTTTTCCATCCTTCTCATTCCTGAACTCATTGCTTAGCTCTACACTTCCCAATAAAGAAGTGCTCTGAAGTTGAGGGAACCACAGAATCATAGGGTGTGGAAGGGGCCTCTGGAGATCATCAATTCCACCCACTGCTAAATCAGGATCCTTACAGCAGGTTGCACAGGAAAGTGCCCAGACAGGTCTTATCTCCAGAGGAGACTCCAAAATCTGTGGAAGCTCTGGGAACTGAATGTACTGACAGATGTTTCTGTTAAAATCACTGCAGAGCTGATAGAATCAACCACGTAGAAATATCATCTCAGAAAAATATTTTTTGTACTGTGATCTAGATTCCTGTGTTCTTTATCAGCTGCAACCAGATCACTAAGTTTCTCTCATATAATCAGATAGTTTGGAGGATGAGCCAGGGCTTTGGAGACTGCAACATCACCATCAACCACCATGAAAAATCCAAAAGCAGACAACCTTCTGACCATCATCCTTTTAGCAGCATTTTATAATTATTCAGAGTTAAAATATCTCTTCCAAACATAATCACTAATGTCAAAAAAAAGTTTGGATTTAACACCAGTATGAGAAAGATAGTATCACTGGACTATCTTCTGTGAGTGTAGCCTGTGTCACAGCGCATACAGACATGTTTATGAGCCACACATAATACATCTGCATACAACAATACCAGACAGGGTGCCTGGTTGCTTCCTAAGTATGGTAGAGTGCTAGTAGACACCTCATTGCTGCTATCATAGAATCATAGATTCTTCTGAGTTGGAAGGAATGCACAAAGGCCATCTAGTCCAACTTCCCTGCAACGAATAGAGACATATACAGCTCTATCAGAGCTCAGAGCCTCATCCAGCCTGATCTTGTGTGTCTCGAGGAACAGGGCATCTACCACAATTTGTTCCAGTCAGTGCCTCACCACACTTGTTAAGAATTTTTTTCTTTATATCCAGTCTAAATCTTCCCTCTTTTAGTTTGAAACCATTTCCCCTTGTACTATTCCAACAGACCCACTAAAGAGCCTATCACGTGAGTGATGCTTAATGTAAGCAGACCCTTTGCTGAGAGTACATTGGGTGCAACCATCAGAGCTGTATAGGTAACTTCAGCAGCTGAGCCAACCCCATATTCTCCTGTTCTGATAACGGAAGCAGAGTATAAGTCCACTTCTCCTGCTGAGCAGCTGGCTAAAAGCACCCCAAAGGCTGCAATTTCTCATCACCACAAAACCCTCAAAGCTGGTGGCTCTCACAAAGGCTGCAGCAATCAGAGCAATGCTACACTACTGCCCATTTTTGAGAGCAGTTTTAAAAGCACGTTTAGGTTCACACGAATCTTCTCCAGTTTTATAGACACCATCTCACTGAACACGAACCATCACACAACAAAACTGATCTGGCCTTAGAAACAGCAGCCTACACCGCTTAAGAGCCCCTCTACCCACGAGAGGGAGCTGACAGTCCTCTGGTTGACTTTGGCAGCTGCAAGGCTGTGAACGAGGTTTTTGTTTTCTCTACTTCAGAAATATCTGACACATGCTTTTCATAAAGCTGGAGAAGAGCAGACAACACGAGGCAGGAGAAAGGAAACTAGAATGGATAGAAGTTACGTCCAAATTTTTACACTTGGTCTGGAGTTCAAAAATAATCGTGTTCCTTTTTTGGTTAATTATAAAATGCCTTAATTTCTGCCCAGTTCCTTGAGTGTTCTGACTTTGCACAGACCTTAAGCCTGGAAGCCTGTGTCTGTTGATGCAAGCAAGGTGGTAGCTAGATGAGACGCTCTGGTCCCATCTCTGCAGGTGCACTCAAAGGCAAGAATAAACCTCAGGCTGAAGTACAAGCACCAGGTAAATGCTCAATGCTCCTACTCCCTGGTTTGAAGGAGCATCTCTTCAATCAGTTCTCAGGGCTGCTCATCACCATGGGACTCATGTCACGATACTGCAGTGAAACTTGCTGTAGGGTGCTACTTAGTGAAAGAAGCTGGTAATGTTCAGAGCAGTGTCCCACAGACTGTCTATAGTCCCTGCCCAGCAGCACATCCCCTGCAGACAAATGTTTGCCTCACAAATCATAGAATTATAGGATGGCTGAATTTAGGGAGGACCTTCCTGCCATGGGCTGGTTGCCCCCATCAGATCCGATTGCCCCATCCAACATGGCCATGAGAACCTCCAGCGATGAAGAATCCACAACTGCTCTGGACAAACTGTTCCAGGTCTTCACCACCCCCTGAGTAAAGAATTTCTTCCTTAAACCTAATTTAAATTTCCCTTTTTTTAGTTTAAAGCCATTCCCTCTTGTTACTATCATTATCTGCCCGTGCAAAAAACTGCTCTCTCCACTGCTTCCCCTTAATGAGGCTCTTCCCACCACTGCCAGTCCAGAGAACAGTACTACACAATTTGAATTACACAAGTGGTGAAAGGATTGAGCAAACCCTACCAGATGAGCAACCCACTGTAATCCACATCCCCATGGAAATGCACCTGCAAGAACAGGGGCAGGAAACCATAACCTGAGACTAGGAAACAGGAGTAAATAATACTTTGAAAAACACTAAAGAGGTCTGAGAAGGCTTAAGAGCTGTTGGCATAGAAAGAGTAGCATGGAAACATCCCATAGATAGAAGATTTCTGCTCTTTGTTCATAAACCTGTCCCATTTTGTAAATATACAAAGCTTTTTTCAATGCTCATTGCTGCCTTCTCTTTCAGCAGGGGCTTGGCCATGGGGATCTGGAAAAAGCTCTTGCATTTCCTTCTTGAGTAAAATCTCCAAAGCTTTTGTGGATGAGAGAAGTGAACAGCATTAGCCTTTAAATATAAAATATACTCAGTTTTGAAGTGAGAAGCGCATCTTGTGATGTTTTTGTACAGAAGGATACACTCTCATGAGTTTTGCATATAGGCATCAATCAAAATGAAGTGAGAACCCCAAATTTAAAATTTCATCTTTATAAGACCTGATGAATGGTAGAATACAGTAAAGAACATTTCTATTGCATGAGCTCCCTTGATCTGTCACAAATCTTTGTAACATAAGAGGTATTGTACTTGTAGCAGCAGCGTAACAGATTACCATTTAAATTCCCAATAGACAAATAAATGTGATTTAGTGCTCCCCTAGCAGTAGATCACTGTAAATATCATCTAAAATGCTCAGGAAGTCCCATGATGTCTCTCTTTGGCCTTACTGAATTCAGGAAGATTTCCTCACGTTTGACCATATTTTGGTTGAACTCTTTAAAACTGAATCTCATCACACTAGATCTGTAAGTATCAGTGGAAATATTTTGGGGGTCGATCTGCTACTTAAATAAATAAATAAAATTAATGAAAATATACATAGTATCAGGATCTTTATGTACTCTATGTAAAGACTGTAGCTGAATTACTGTAAGAAATGCTCTATTACAAAGCCATAACAGAGCTTAATTTAAATGGTGTTTTCTATGTATTTTTTATAATTACTAAGATTGCATTACATCTTGGGTGAGGCCAGAAATCCAGAAAGAGGAGCAGGAAGAAATTAGTTCTCCTGTTCCCAGTCCATCAGTAGAGCATTTCCCACTCAGGGGCAGTAGTTTCATCTCTTCCTTCCTCACTTATCCTGGAGACTGAAGAAATAACTGTAGCCTGGAGAAGAGGGCCCATAGGCTATGGAAGTGAAAATGGCCCTGTGAGAGCCTTCGCAGTCTAAACTAAGTCTATTATGAACTGAAAAATGAAATGTAACTTGAAATCTGTCTTTCTCTGTGAGTCAACAAGACCATTTCATGAGAAGAGATGCTATTTCTCAAGTTATAGATGGTAGCACATTCACAGAGACGTGTATAGTCAGTAAAATCCTCAATCACTATAATGTATATACTCCACTTTCTACCAAACATATCAAATGGCAGAGCAGAGCCAAGCCATTCTAAATTGTCTTTTGGACAGTTATGATTTCATTAAGGGGTTTATAATAATGAAATATAAGGAAATTTCACTGTTTAACCAAGCTGTTTTACTTGTCCAGAAGTCCTTAAGGAATTAAGGAATACTGCAGTTCATTCTTAATCATAGAATGGCCTGGGTTGAAAAGGACCTCAAAGATCATCAAGTTTCAACCCCTCTGTCATGGGCAGAGTTGCCAACCACCAGCCCAGGCTGCCCAGAGCCCCAGCTTTGCCTTGTATGCCTCCAGGTATGGGGCATCCTCTCTGGGCAACCTGTCCCAGTGCGTCACCACCCTCTGAGTGAAAAAAGTGGTAAAATATCTGTATTAGGCAATTAGCTCTGCTAAATACTCTTCAAGGTTCTGCTAAGGTTCTTGTGCTTGCTCTTCAGCATGTCATCTGGGATCTCTGAGAGCTCTCACATTTAGTTCATATGTATTCTCATTAACTTTACACCTCCAAGTGTTTACTCAACAAAATAATAACTATCTTGCCAAAAGCACCTCTGTCTAAGCAACATTTACACTCAGCCCCAAGAACCAGCGCTTGTTAAAAAGCCTTCCGAGATTCCTTCCTCTCACCTGTCCTTCTTTCCCTCTGTATATGCTGTTTCCTGTCTTGGGAACATGGGAAATACCAAACTGAGCACAAATCCCCACACCCCCCTAAAAGCACACTGCTCTACAGCACCTGCCTCCAAAGCTGAATTACAGCACTTCTGCAGAAAACTTTACAGGGCACTAAACTTGGAGCTGTTTCCTTGGAGACTGAATAAAAGAATGGAATAGTTGAACTTTGTCAGAGCACTCTGAAAGGAGTGACCTGTATTAGCTTACAGATCGAGCTGAAATTGCAGGAGACACTGTGAGTTCTGATGAGCTCCCAGATGGTTTTCCCAAAAAACAAACAGGATAATGTCTATGGGGAGCTCAATGTACGTTTCAGCTGGAGGGGAATCATCTGCACAGTGCAAGAACACCACCTTCATTTCCATACAGAAAGTTCAAAATTAAACTTCTCAATGAGAAAGTCATTCCTTGTCTTTATCTGCACACAAGCACTTTATCAGCAGTCCCGTGACAAGGTTGCAGGATGAATCATGGACAAGCTATGCAGGGTCTCTTACATCTCCCTTTTTCTCCAGTTTACAGGTTAAAATTTAATTGCTGCTATTGCAAATAGAGCAACGGGCAGTTAATAACCTCAAAATACTCAATATAGTACAAAGATACTGAAAAGTAAGATTTTACTAACGTCAATAAAATTCTACCTTACCAGTAGCTGTAGTTTAAAATGAACATTAAATAAGTAAATACATACATACATATTTTATCTTGGTTATTCCAGCAAGCCAGGCTGGATTCAATAGAAAAGTTTGCACACTCAGGGACGAAAGGATATGTATAATTATAAATCACCAAGCCCTTCCCTGGCACCAGCTGTCCATGAAGAAACAATGACGCAGAAGGAGGTATGAAGAGTAATGGCTTGAGCTGACCTCCACAGCCTTCAGCCATGAATCAAGACTAGGAGATAACATCACTTATCCTTCTGCTGAAGCAATGTTGTATCAAAATGATTCACCCCAAGGAGTGGAACAACTTGAACTCATAGACCTTGGCAAGAGCCCTCACAAATGCGGTTTCAGGCAACACTGTATTTTAAAGATAAGTAGGTGGGGCCCTCTCTCTGGCTTTAAACTTTGATGATGCTACATTAGGATTTTGGTTTGGAGCAGTGTGCAGTTCTGAAGCAATCCACCAATCATTTGCAGAGTTTACATGTTTTCCCACCAAAGATTCCTTTGGTGGGAAACAAAACCAAAACCTCTGCTCTAGAATAACCCACAGTGACTTGGGGGGGTCTCAAACCATATCCTTTGGATACTGTTTCAAACTACATGCCGGGTGGGGACATTCTGTTCAGGAGACCAGGCTACTCCTTAATCAAAATATACAATCTTGGAACCACATAAAATGTGGCTCTGAGGACCTCTGCAGGAAACCACAGCAGATACTCATCAAATTCATCTGTACAAAGCTGTCTGTAGTTGTATAGACAGCCTTGTAGATGCTCAATCAAGAATTTTATCAGTTAGTTACAGATGCAAGACTTGAGATCTGACTCTCTCCATAGCACTTTCTACCATTACAGCTTTTCCTTTTGTTCTATTTCTGACTCCTGTGAATCCAATTCCTAGTTGTCCACACAGTTAAGGGCTCACTTAAGAGAATCCTCTTGGATAGGCCAGGACTCTAACCTCCCTGAAGAAGCAAAAGCACCTGTTTTTAATATTAAACATATACTTATGCTTTTTACTGCATAAGTATTTAAAGCATACATATTATTTGATATGACATTTACCATTAACACCTTGATTAGAAGCGATAACACAACATGATTTTTTTTTCTGTTGATCTAGCACAACATCCATACTACTATCTTGTTCTTCATTGTTGGAAGTAGTGCTGACTCATGGTGCCCAGAGACCACAGTTGTGTACACGTATCCATAACACAGTTATTGGTGATTATCTGGTTACTTTCCCAAGTAATAATGTTTTAAGTCCCAGCACAAGCATTAGAAAAGTCTAGCTGATGGGAAAAGTCTAGGGCTGGGTTAGCACGATGAAAACGGAAATCTAAAAGCAAATTTTCCAGGGAAGGATTAGCTTAGGATTTAGGTAGCATTATTTGAATTGGCTTCTTCCTTTAACAAATTAAGCCTCAAAGAGAATGCTATTTGGCTCTACAATGAACACTCGGTTGGCTTCAGACTACAAGGGGTACGACCAAATCCCAATCTATTTACACTGTTTTCTGGTGGCATATACATTTTTTTGTGTGCTGGTCATATAACCTATGCGTTCTCATTGAAATATCATAACTTGTACTTCTTTTTCTTTTCAACCTGGCCTAGCTTGCTTTTAAATCCAGCTGTGTCTTTTCAACAGAGGTGAGGCTTTTCAGTTAAGCAACATTATGTAAACATGGATTGTAACATTCCCAAACCCACAGTTAGTCAACAAAAGATCAAACGAATCAACAAGCTTTCACTGGAGCCATCAAAGTCTCTCAGACTTCCTCAGCAAGAACTGCCAGCTTATATCTTTTTTCCTCCAATGGTAAAGATAAGACTATTTGCCCTTCTTTCACAGTTACAAATAAATAACAAAAAAAAAGAGACAGCAGTTTAAAATGATATCTTAATCAAATCTGTTCGCTAAAGAGTTTATATTTCAAGCCTCTACCTACATTCCAGACTGAAGTCAAAATGTCAGACTTACCTCCTTTATCTTCTGCCCTTGACTCAAGGGAAGATCCATATCTCACAATATGAAACAAATGTTTTCTTTAGAATGTTTCAATAGGCCTCAATTTTTTCAGAGCGAGCCACTTCTCCAGCAGGTGCTTTGGTTTTAGGCAATTAAAGTAATTGTCAGAAATGCCACAGCTGCTGAAATAAGAGGATAAAGAGCAACTGGGCTGGGTGGTTGTGTAAGGTACACCTGAGTAAGAGTAAAGGTAGATGGGGAGAAGTTTTTTCTATAAGTAAATAAATGCTTACTTAACTTGTCTTCTTCTTTTTTTTTTTTTTTTTTTTTTTTTTTTTTTTTTTTTTTTTTTTAATATTTAATCTATTCTTATCCTAAGTGTATATCAGTATCTCATCTGTGTTCTCCTGTTTCCTAAATCACCCCTGCTAACAGAACCGGATTTGGTTGTTCAGAGAACAAAAAGCATGGCTGGAAATGCAGAAAGCACAGGTACTAAGGAAAGAAATACAGTTTGTTTGGTCTTTTACATGGGAAGACTGAAATGTAGCAGTGTAGACTTAGAAAACAGTTGCAGAGGAGAAAAGGAGAAACAGCTTTTCATGTCCACTGATGATAGGACTAAAAGTAGTTGTCCTCAGCAGCACTGAGAGAACTTCAGGTTGGCTGCCAGGGGAGATCCTTCTAAATGATTAATTTTGTGCAAACTGTCTGAGTAACGTGCTCCACAGGAGTGTTTTTTAAACAGCTGAGGCTGTGTGTCCCCATGCCGTGTCCTTCAAGTGTCCAAAGAATGACTGATTCTGACATAGAGGAATGGGCTGAATGACAAAGAACTTTGAGATGTCACCCAACATTATCTCCCAAGATCTCCTTCTATGTCTCCAGAAAGCCTTGGATTAAGGCAGGATTTATGGACTCAGAATTGATTCAAAGTTTGGGATAATATGTTCCCTAATCAAAATTTTGGTCTGCACTGCTTTCTTCCTTCTCATTTATCCTTTAAACTCATGCAGTGTGTAGTGGAAAATGAAGTCCAAGCAAGGTACCAGAACTTGGAGCACCCTTGGCCAGCATAATCCTCACATTTCTCTCTTATCAATCTTGTATTCTTGAAGAGGTTTTTCACCTGTTATGGTCTAAACCCACCTATACATAACTTGATCCCTTCTTCCTTTCACCTTCTGTCTTTTTTATACCCCCAAAGAGACAAAAAAGCCTATCTCAGTGTTTATGTACAACAGCTTCTGTGTTTGGGATGCTGTGATTGGAAATAATGTCACGGGCAGACTGACAAACAGATGTTTGTTTGCGATCTAATGGAGAACTTGCACCGTGTTGCAAAAAGTCATAAGGTAACCAGGTATATGTGTTTTCCAACATACTTCTGGTTATTCCACCAGGTCTGCACAGACCCTGAGGGCTTTCTTGTGTTTCTCCAGCATTTCTAACCGTCACATGGCTTGAGTAGGGATGGAGGCCCACTCGGAGCTATTGCTCTGGAGAACAAAGACAATGCTTGAGGAGAAGGGGAGGTGGTCTGCATACAAAGACACTGTTTCTTTGTTTCCTTCTTTATGAGTGCAACTAGCAGACAAAAGTGCCAGGCACAAAGAAATACATTTCCACTGCTAAGTGAAGTCAAGAAGAGGTTAGAAAAATATTTTTATGCCAATGAAATCATCTGTAAAAATAGTTTGCTACTAAATAGTTTTTCTTTCTCGTTCTGTTTAACACCTCTGAGGATATTTCTGACTGGATATTTTTTGGAGCTCTCATTTATATTATTTGCTTCTGCACTAATAACTTCACTGGTGCTAAACTTGAGCCAGTGTTGTGTTTCTGGAGGAGGAGATGCTCAGACATCACACAACAAATCCTAATGCTTGCCCCACGGTGAGCAATTATGGCATATGGGTGTCAACCTACTGACATCTTTGAAATTTGATCTGTGATTATTTTATATTCTCAACTCTCAGTTTCAAAACAGGCTCCCATTTTATACTCCCTAGTGTTTCACATAGCAGGAATCTGCTCCAACCCTAATTATTCTATGATTCTATTATTCTTTAATTCTATGATTCTATGATTATGGTATGGCATGTAATGCTTGCTACCAGCATATTCCAGTCCATCTGCTAGGCTAAAAGGAATTAATATTAGGTCACTAAAGACATTTGGATGTCCCTGCTAACTTCTTTACATACTCATACACTGCAAAGCTTCCTGAGCAGTGCTGTCCTGCCCATTTGACTGATATCAAGCAAAGAAAAATATTTCAGCAGGGAACTTTTCTGTGTAATTTCAAGCAAATAATTGCCTGCTTTATAACTGCACCAAAAATAACAGCTTTCTATTTACTTTTTTTAAAAATAACTTGTCTAGATGAATGTCCTGCACTTGGTTTTGTACTGTAGATTTTCTATCTCTTCCTTCCTCATAAAATCTTATAAACCAGAACCCCCACCATCTGCCATCTCTGCTTTGTCTTTTAGATGCTCTTTCCACAAGTTGCACTTCAGAATTGTCTCCCACCACTGCCTCTCTGCCACCCCAGCTCTCCCTGAGCTGCAGACCTTGTGTGAGCCATGCATGCTGCCCCCAGTGCTGGCCCTGCCCTTTGTCCTTATCTCAATGGCAAGGCTCAGCAAATTGTTTCTCATGTCATCCTGTACAGGCTGCCAGCTCCTCCCATCATCACTGGCCTCCTGTTTCAACAGAACTGAAATAAAGGAGTTCTGGTTATTCCACTGATAAAAATCTGTATTTCTTGGGTAACAGTAAGAAAACCTCCAGGTACAGACAAACACTTCCAGGAGAGTGAAAAGAAACTTTGTCTGAATGACTTGAGTGACAGATCCTCTTTCTTCATCAGACAGATAAAGTAAAACACTCTGCTGGTGACATCTGGAAGCAGCTAACTGCTTGCTGCCAGGCCACCCGCTGCCTTCCCCATCCCCTCTCTGGGTGCACCCACACACAAAATACACATGGAGCCATGCAGAAGTGATTTTATCCTGGTATTTGTAACTGTCACACTCCGTGAGTGCCTTGTGGCTTATTTTCCTAGCATCATCTGGAGGCAAAGACGGTAATACCCTCTTAGTGCAGTATGCATTCTGTCCCTTATGGACATATACAGCCATTTACAACCTGATCTAGCTGTAGGTGTCTCTGCTCATCGCAAGGGAGTTGAACTAGATGGCCTTTATGGGTCCTTTGCAACTCAAACAATTCTGTTTCTTGATTTTCGCAGTTACACCCCCTTTCTGTTTTCCTTGCTTTCATAAACAGCGTGGCAAAGAACATCCATGTTCACTCCCCCAAGTGCAGTCATTCTGCTCTCTGTCCAAGAATCAATGAACAAAGGTTTCCCTTTGTTTCCCTTTGTGGCAGAGAGCCTCATCCTCCTGATGTGAGATTGCAGACCCTTTCCATAATCATAATGAATCCTTAGGCTCAGCTTGGTGAGGAGAGCACCTGAACATGATAGCAGCAGATGGTGCTGAGATGGTCTGAGAGCTCCATGACAAGCAGGGCATGCTCGGGGTGTTTCCAGTCATCAGATGCTGAATTTATGCCACTTTCTTACTTTGTAAATGCTAATGAAGAAAAAGGACCCTTTCACTCTACGAGGCTTCCTTTCACTACCTCCCTACATTTGCATGCAGACACTGTCTGGTTTTAACTTGTAATAGATACCAATTGTCTAAATGGATCTTCACTGAAAAGACACCCTCCCAGTTTGGTTTCTCAGGCATACCCCTCCTTCCCTCACTCACCCCTGTCAGAAATGCCCTTTGTCCAAAAAGAAAGAAAGCAACAAACAGACACTAATCTTACTGGAGTCCATGGCACACATTGCCCTTGCAGCAAAATCACCCCCACTAACCCAGTAAGTGCAACCTGGTTACACTTGAGCCAGTAGTTAAATGCTTCAGAGAATTATGTCAATGACAGAATTTTTAGGCTTCCTCTACAAAGGCATTCTCTCTGTATGATTTTTTTTTGTGTTGACTAATTTCTAAGGAATGTTTTCTCCTTTCTAATCAAGTTGGAAACGTGGAAAAATTTCTTCTTAGAAAAAGTGATAACACACTGGAACAAGCTGCCCAGGAATTTGGTGGAGTCACCAAGAAAACTGTAGATGTGGCACTGAAGTAACCTACTTGTTAATGGGCATGGTGGAGAGGGGCTGATGGTTGGACTAGATCTTAGAGCTCTTTTCAAACATTCATGACTCTATAATTCTTCCTCATTTGTAAGGCTTTGTCATATTTATCAGGACTCCTAAGCAATTCCAAGACAAACTCCCCTTGAGGACGTACCCAGGTGGCTCTGAAGTTGCAGTTTGTCTCTGATGTACCTCATGGAAGAGTGGAGGATCACAGTTTGAATTCATACATGGCTGATGCTGGGGTGCACCTGAACCTTTGTTTTTTACAGTTCTATATATTTTAGCCACAAAAGAGAGAGTTCTAAATAGTCATCTTTTCACTGAGCTGTTGTGACACGTACTTCAAAGAAAGAAGTGAGAAAGAAGACTTGGTTTTCCATGATATCTCAGTGCTGATTCATTCTTGATCAGGATGGCTCAAGTTGCCCTTTGGAAGATGAAATTCTATTTCCCAAGTCCAGTTAAGGTCCTGTCCAGCCTGACAAAAAAAATGAAAAGATTATTATGGCTGATAGCTCGTTCAAAATGAGATTATTAGCCTCCATTCCATGCTCAATTATCAGGTGCTCACATTACATGTTTGGATTGTAGTGGTCTCACCAGAGTTATTAAAAATAGGCAATTCCCTCTTTCCTTGTCATTGATCTACAAGCCAGCGTGGTGACACAGGACTGGAGGAATATGGAGACTGATAAAACTATCTTTGCAGTTGATCTGCTGTACCTCTGCTTCTTCAGATCTCCAGCTGCTGATGAGGGGTGAACTCCTCAGCTTCAGTCTAACTATGGTTCTGGCTGAGCAACATCAAGTTTTCAGAATTACAAGCCATTGCAGAATTTCCCTTGAGTATCAAACTCACTCACTCAAGCTGAAGTAATGAAGCCTCCTCACTTTACTTGCCCTTCCTGAGGAGCGCTGGGAGAAAGAGACTCACATGAAGGTACAAACTGCACTGTCTCCTCCACATGATCTGCATCCCTCTCCATTATTCTTTTTTTCACAATGACTTCCCCAGCCTCATACTCCTGGCAAAGGCATTTTCAATAGATCTGTGACTAAGAAGCTGAAGATATTATCTAAATTTTCTTTCTTAGAGATGTCGACCTCTAGGATTAAATCCATTCTCCTGGTTTTGACCATCTCAGACTTGGGGGTGGTCTAAGAAGGCCTCCTCATCTGAGCATTGCTAGCCAGGTACCCTTTAGTTGACAGGATTCTAATAATCTCTATAGCTTTTTGGGACTTCAGAGTAGCTAAATGAACATGCATCATTTTATTTTATTTTATTTTTTACTTCTTTGGCACAGAAAATGGCATTTCAACTCCAAAGATATATATTTTTTATATTAATCCTTAGGAAAGAAACTCTCCTTTTCTAAGAATGAAGAGGCTATTTGTTTCAGTCACAATCTCATTTTGGTTTTGGAACAGTTTTCTGTTTTATATTTAGTGTGTCTGACATGTGTGCTATTTGCAATTCATTTATTAACCTATGAAAGCTATTGCTCCAGTTTATAATTATTGTTTCCCTCCAAGTTGCTCACAGACACCCCTTTGTAGCATGAATGTAATAGGGCTTGGCAAAACCTAGAATTTTTTTCAAAAGTTCATTCTCTTATTCAGCCTTATTCAAAGACACTCCAATATTCTAATGCCAGTCCAGCTGTATGAGGTGATGCTGATTAGCAGTGATAGGTGCGATGTTCATGCTAGTCAGTTAGTCAACTGTTCCATTTCTGCATTTTTGGAGGGTGACATGACCTTTCCATCCAGTTGCCTTGAAAAAGGCCTGTTCTTCTCAAAACACCTTCCTTTGGATAGAAAAACAATATTCCTGCTCATCAGGTGCCATTTCATTGAAAATCCGTGTTCTCATTTAAAGTAGAGGTGTATTTCTCACATACCAGTTCCTTAGTATTGCATCTACGTTTGGGTGCTGGTGTCATTCTCAAGACTTTCAGCAGTTCAGTGTTTTCTGCTTTTGTGCAACCTACTTGGGATCTGTGTGAGAAGTGGGTCTGGGGTGCTGACTTCTGGTATATTGGTCAGTGCTGGCTCCAGTCCTGTTTAATATCTTAATCAATGATTCTGACAAAGGGATGGAGTCCATCCTCAGTAAGTTTGCTGATGATACAAAGCTGGGAGGAATGGCTGACACACCAGATGGCTGTGCTGTTGTTCAGCAAGACCTGGACAGGCTGGAGAGTTGGGCAGAAAAGAACCAGATGAGGTTTAACAAAAGCAAGTGTAGAGTCTTGCACATAGGGAGGAATAACTGCATGCACGGGTACAGGCTGGGTGATGACCTGCTGGAGAGGAGCTCTGAGGAGAAGGACCTGAGTGTCTTGGTGAATGACAGGCTGGCCATGAACCAACAGTGTGCCCTGGCAGCCTAGAAGGCCAATGGGATCCTGGGGTGCATTAAGAAGAGCATGGCCAGCAGGTCAAGGAAAGTGATCCTCACCTTCTATTCTGCCCTGGTGAGGTTTCATCTCTAGTACTGTGTCCAGTTCTGGGCTCCCTGGTACAAAGACAGGTATCTCCACAGAAGAGTCCGGAGGAGGGCCACAAAGATGTTAAAGGGTGTGAAACACCTCCCTGTTCCTTCCTCCCTCCTCCTTATTTATTGAAAAGTGCTATCTACTCACAATTTTTTGGATATTTCAGCTAAGTTAACCAAAGAAATGCAATTGGCTAATATCTGGGGGACCATCAGGTAATTTGTTTCATCCCAAAGTTAAACTTTACATTTTCTCAGGTGAATCTCAGCCTAAAACTGCTCTCTGATTACCCAGAAAACATAAAGGACCATCTCAGATGTGGATATTGGCAATGTGAATATCTGTGGTAAAAGGACTATGTTCCAGCTGAGCCATCCAATGGGGAAATAACATCTTTTTGCTAGAAGCCTTAACCAGCACATAACAGGATCCCAGGAGCTGACATGTTTTGTTAAAAAAGCCACCGGATGAAACAGATTGGTACAGACGAGATTAAAAATGTTATTCAAGGTCATTTAGCAATGTAATGGCAAGGCTGGAAGCAAAGCAAGGTCAGTGCCTCATTTCCCCAAACCAAATTATTTCCCCTAATTATGTGGGGCAGCCCACACTATGAAGGAGTGAACATATAGGGCACAGGATGCATGAACGCTGAAGCAAGGTGAATGACTTCATGGTGCACTTTTAAACCATTATTAGTTTTTCTCTAGGGACACTTTGAAAGGAATAACTTAAACAGACTTGAGCGAGGCATAGATGCAAACAGCTATGCTGGTGAGACATTTAGGTAGAGGGACAAAGGGAAGCAGGTGAATCTGAAAGAAACAACTTGACCACGAGGAAAGAATCAGAGAGTCATTAAGGTTGGAAAGGATTACGAATATCATCTAGTCCAACCTCATTCTCATGCATGCCCATTGATCACATCCCTCAGTGCCACATCTTCATGATTCTTGAACATATCCAGCAATGGTGACTCCACCACCCACCTGGGCAGCCCATTTCAAGGCCTCACCACTCTTTCTGAGAAGAAATTGTTCCTAATATTCAACCTGAAACTCCCCTGGTGCAAATTAAGGCCATTTCCTCTTGTCCTATCACTGCTACCAGGAAGAAGAAGACAATAATCACCTTGCTACAACCTCCTTTCAGGGCATCACAGAGAGCAATAAGGTCTCTCCTGAGCCTCCTCTTATCCAGACTGATCAAACCCTCTTCCCTCAGTGTCTCCTCATAAAACCAGTACTCCAGAGCCAGTCTATCTTTCTTACAATATTTATGTGCAATAAACTTTTCTATAATGCAGCAGCCCCTGCTTGACCTCCTCATGCACAAGCACATGAGACAACTTGCTTCCTACAAGCCTTTCAGCATGCCAGACAAATCATTTCCCAGAAAAAAAAAGACAAGAAAGGAAATCTGATGAAGGCTGGGAGTAGAGAGACAAGGGGAAGGAGCGGGAACAGGGAGTGATAAAATGGTGAGCACAGACAGGCATTGACTGTGTAGAGATTTGCAGGGCTTGTTTTAGCAGTAAACAGTAGCCTATGGTCACTTGGGGAACCAGTACAGGGTTTGTCCTGTGCTTCCCACCCCATAGCCACCATCACTGCTGTGTTTGGCCATAAATTCTTTCCTTGGAGACATTCAAAAGCTGCCTGGACATGGTTCTGAGCTGTGGGTGTCCCTGCTGGAGCAGGGGTTAGGCCAGAAGGACCTAGTGATTCCTTACCATCTCAACCATGCTGTAGTTCTATGATAACAGCAGCAGAAGAGCCAGATGAAGAACTTTGATCACAGGATGAGCTCAAACTAAAGGGTAAAGAAGAATTATTTTATTTTCTTAATTATTTTTTTTAATCTCCAAATATTCCTTGAAAGCAGTTCCTCACCAAGAGCTGAAGGGAAATAGCCTGGTTATAGTTTAATGGACTAGCCCCAGAGAGCTTTTCATAAAACAGTTATTATAAATGAGAAATGTTGTAAGAATAGCTAAAACTGGAATTTACACAAAGTATGGTGCCTTTTATTTGCATATGGCCTCAATGATTATGTGCAAGATTTGGCCCTCCCCATAGTAAGTGCCACATTATGGTTAGAGAAACATGATGCCTTTGTTTTGGCAGAAAATAAATCTCTTATGGTAATCAAAAATTCATGTAACATAGTCTAAAAATATCCCCTCCAAAACCATCTGTGCCAGACAGGACAGGAGAAAATATTCACCTTCCACCAGGATATTGATCTATAAAATGTTTCTTTTCTTCTGTCTACTCCAACCCCTTGGTTTTCTTCCAAATTCTCCTCTTCTGGTGCTTTCTGTGGAGCACAGGGTTCTGGGAAGGAACATCTTGAAACATAACTTTGCCAGCTATCTCCTGATTTTCATTTACACTGAGGCCCTGTACACAGTTCTGGCAATTTGGAGAGGGATAACTCTGATTTTTAGCTCTCTAGACTCCCCACAGACATGCACAAGGACCTTTGTATGAAAGAAGACTTCATGTGCACATTATTACGAAGTTGCTTTGGATGCCCTCTCCCTTGCATAGAAATAAATGGAAGTGAACCTTGGGGAAAAAATGTTTCACTTCCTATGAAAGTCAATCCACCTTGAAAGGAACCCTCATAAAACCAGTACTGCTGGAGGCAGGGATTTCTCTGAATAAAGTAAGTGTCTGGGTGCTCAGGAGGTGGATTTCCCATTCATTGGTATACACTAGTGGCTTTATAATGCTATGGTAACGCAAAGCAACTATATTAGCTTAAAAATACAAGGATGGGATCACTGGTCTAGCTCAGCAAAGCGGCTGAGCTAAACCAGTGTGTCTGGCAGTTGCTATACTGGTAGAGGAAGCTCATTTAGAGCTCCTTACATTGGCCACCCCTCACCTCCCACATCTTTACAAGATGAGGTGAGGAGAAATTTTACTGCTATTCCCCTCCAAGACAAAGATTTTGTTTAATGCTTACTTTTCTTCAAAGATCAACAGTGAAAAAATAATTATGGAAATCTCTGGATGAACATATAGTTACAAGACAAAAGGTTTGGAGTGGAGATAGATTGTTTCTCGTTTAGCAGAAATAGCAGATCTCTGGGGGTTGTCATTTCCAAACAACGAATATCCCACCTGTCTCTTTTACCTGGCACCTATCACACCAGAATAGTGATGGATTCAAGCTTTTGTACAGCTGACTGCTGTTCCTGTGTCTCATTTTTCCACTGAAGGATCTGTTTCCCCATTAGCAACTGTTTTTATTTCAGACAGAATATGGTGCTTTGTTTCTGTGTTTGTCTTGGTTATGCCTGGTCAAAGGGAGGTGGAGACACATCCTTTATGTGACTGTCTTAACAGCTCTCAAAGGCTGCTGATGGGCAGCTGTCCCTTCTGCTCCCACACTGTACTTTAGGCAGACAGTTACAGAAATAAATAAATGCATCCTCCTATCAAGCATAAACAGACATGTCTTTTTGAGAGACACAATCAGATAAGAAAGAGTTTAAATATTCAATTTTCCTTCACAGACATATGTTCTCTGTCAGTAAGGAGGAGCAACACAGAGGCTTACTCTCAACTCAATCTTTTCAAAGTGCAGTCAATAAAACCAGTGTATAATAGCTGCTGGTAACCACAACCACGTATCAAATGAACCATCATGGTTTTGAGGAAAGAGAGTGTAAGGAAGCCTTACAGTCAGTGGACTGATCTTTTTCCTGGAATACTATACTTCTAAAATAGCTTAACAAAACACTACCAAGATCAAGGAATAGTTGCTGTCAAAGACCAAAGAAAGCACTGGGTTTGTAAATGGAGAGGGTTTCAGAGGCCAAAAGGAACACTGAAAATGGCCTTTCAGCTTCTCTTTCTCCCGTTTCTGGTCTATATTTTAGCTGCAGTTGTCTGTAGCTATTTGAAGATATTAATTCTTCTTTTGAATACATTCTCCTAATTCAATTCAAATTTCATATAGATTAGGCTTGATGTCTGTTCAAAATCCATTTCAGAAATCTCAACATACATGTACATATCCTCGTACATATATGTAAGTACATGGAGAGTACCCAACTAAAGTATTAGCTTTAGTTGCTAATCTTCCCTTAGTTGCTTATCTTCCCTGAAGATGTTCAAGAAACATAGAGATGTGGCACTGAAGTACAGTGGGTGTGGTAAGGATGAGTTGATAGTTGGACTAGAGGATCTCAGTGGCCTTTTCCAACCTTAATGATGCTATGATTCTATGATCTCCTGCTTGGAATCTGGAAGCAGCCTAAGCTGGTAGCCACACATCAGTCTAATTCTTATTATGGGTATTTAGTGATCTGTTGGGCACTGGGGCAGAACTAGCTGCCAAACAGCTTTGAAAGGCTGAATCAAGGCTCTGTTGGTCACACCTAGACCTGAAAACTCCGGGTCATATAAGGGGAAATATTGCAAATTTTTCATGTGCTGAAAATGAGACACCATCTTGCCTGCTGATGAAAGCTGCTTGTGAAAAAAAAAAAAAAAAAAGGGCTGGGAGTTCACAAATAACAAACTGTCATGGT
The DNA here is from genome assembly GCA_023055505.1 of Callipepla californica brunnescens. NCBI lineage: Eukaryota > Metazoa > Chordata > Aves > Galliformes > Odontophoridae > Callipepla > Callipepla californica. The sequence continues at coordinate 37,789,226 of JALIRH010000005.1, read as the reverse complement.
ACTATATACTGTCATATAAAATGTGTTTCCTTCTTGAGAAGAGGCCCTGAATGCCACAACCTTGTGCAGCACACAACTAGTAAGCCAGTTAAATTGTTCTGAGAGAGGGAAAGGAAGTAATATCCCTCTTGAGAAGAGCCTGAGATCTTTCCTGAAGACACCATAACTATTCCTTAATCTCCATGTCCAAATCAAGTAACTTTCAATTTCCATTTCAAAAGCAGGAAAGTATTGGATGAAAGAGTCACTCACTGCACAGAAACAAGAACTTGTACACAGCTTGTTTGAATTCCTTCTTTCTCTAATTTCTTCTGCCAGATCCTCATAAAGAGAACAAAATTAATGATCTCATACAACTACCTTTAATGATAGTTTATTACTCTAATGGGGAATCTTGCTTTCAGTTTAAAACTGGAGATGTTTCTGCCACTTGTTATTTTGTATTTGTTATAAAAACAGTGCTGTGGGATTGAGTCATTTCAGTAACAACCTACCTTTCAACTACACTGTTGTTCCCTTTCTTAGACTAATCAGAAACACTTCAACTATATTTTGAAATACAGGAACAGGATCCCTCATTCTGAGCCACTCTAAACTTCCATGCTAAATATTAGTCAGGAGGATGGCTCAAAGAGCACAGTGGGGCAGAAAGTGATAGAGACTGATCTTCACCTTTCCACAACCAGCACCAAGAAATCAGTGGAATAGAACCTCAACAGATGTGTTAGTTTCTACTTTTATTACTGAAGCAATGGTTTTCTGTAAAGTTGAAGAAAAAAGTGTTCAAAACTCTTCCTAGAGAGATTTTGCCAATTTATAGTAATTTGTAATTGTAAAATCATATGTTTTTCCCTTGGAGATACTGATATCTTGTGCATGTATGCTCAGAAGGGCACACTGTTTCAAGATCTGTCTTTGGAAATTTCCCATAAATGTAAAGTGAACTAATCCACCAAAGTGAATGCAGTACAAGCACAACTGCATCAGTGTGTTTCTTACATATTCTGTCAAATTACTAGGATCTGGATATCAAATTTATGATGTTCTGCTCCTGTAATAAATAAGCTGTGAACCCATTAAAGCTGTGTTTCTCATATGTCATTAACTACAATACACCAAGCACATGTGCAAGCATAATCTCCTTCCTAAAGCCAGATACTGTATATCAAACTTTGTATTTTCTATGTGGCCTGTTGTAGTATTCTTGGAACCCAGGAAATGGAAATGTTTGTTATATATTCAAGACCCGCAAAAGGTTGGGTTAATTTCTCCAAAAGTCAAGTGAGTTTTCCACTCCACAGATTTACCTTTCTATTTCAGTGTCTCCTCTCATCACATTCAAACTAATCTGCCAGTTGCCAGCAAAAAGTAACCCCTGTTGTTAATTTGAATCAACAACTGTTAATTGTTAATTCTCAAAGTATTTTTTGCTAATCTGGCAGTTTCAGTCTAAACTCACTAATATTCTATTCTCCACTATGCTTCATAGAATCACAGAATTGTAAAACATCTGAAATTGGAAGTGGCCCATGAGGCTCATGGAGTCCAACTCCACACAGACCACCCAAAATCCAAGCCCAGTGTCTGAGAGCATTGTACAAATACTCCTTGAACACTGACAGCTGTGCCCACCACTCTCTGGTGCAAAAGTTTTCCACAGTCCCCACCTGACCCTCCCCTGATGCAGCTGCATGCCATCCCTATTGCTGGCCATGCTTCCTATTTCACAGCCACTAGGAGATAGCTTTATTATCTTAGCATCCCACACCAATTAATCTCCACCCAATTTTATACCCTCTACCACCTAAATTTTTCTGTCTCCTTCATAATAAATAAAACCACCTTGAAGACGGTTCAGTGATTTGCTCTTGGTTGCACTAGAGCTCTGTGATCAAAGCCTCTTGCACGAGTGCCAGTGCAGCAATTAAAATCACTCTTCCTTCAGGCACTAAATACACATGCTTTTGCAGATGCTTGAGAAATCAGCCCAAGGACAATGCTCTTCCTGCCAGTAGCACCACCTCCCACTTCAAACACAGCAAGCTGCAGCTTGAAAAAAAAGCTGGTAATTGTCATCACTGTGTCACCACCCAGCAGCAAAAGTTTGCATTCTGTCTTCCAAATATCCATGTCATCCTCTTGCCCACATTCAGTTGTTGAATTCTCATTTGTGAGAACCCTGTTCTGTTTCTGACAAAGCTCACAGAGGAAACATCCATGGCATTACAGCCATCTACACACTGTTTACTGAATAATTCTTTTTTACATCCCTCCAAGTGTTTGCTTCGTAGGGAACCAAGTATTCTCACAAATATAGCAGCTGATAAATGAAATGATAAAAGTGCCCACTGAGTAAATGAAAGATTTCCTTTATTTCCAAAAACATACAGCTTCACAAGTGTAATGTGGAGTGCTGTGCTGTGCCAGAAACATTTGGAATCCACCCCAGCTATCACTTTGAAATCCTGCCTATTTCAGAGTTTTGGCAACTTCAATCACAGGCACAAAAGCTTCAGCAAAACTGCTGTTTTAATGAGCCAGCTCTGCCAGGAAGTGACAAAGCAACCAATGCCATCTGTTTGCATCTACCCACATTTAATCTATTAATATGAGCCAAACTTGCGGTCATTAAGTATTGTTTTACTGGTATCATTATCTGGCCTAAAAATAAGCTACGGGTCTTATTCACTCCTAAAGTAACTCTACTGAAATCAGCATTGTTACACCACATAGAAGTTTGACCCAATGCTTTTTTGGCCAGAAAAGATCAGAAAAAAAATCAGAAAAAAATCAATTCCATATGCAATGAATGCAAAGGAACTTTGGCTGAGCAGAGAAATGTTTTTTTTCATATTTACCTTACAAGCTGAGAACTAACTACCCCTGTGGGTCACAGTGACTCCATCCAGAATCTCTACGGAGTTACAATGCTTGGAAAAAATGCAAGTAAAAGAGATGCTTCTATGTTACTGTGCTACTACTGAGTTTCTATTCAGTTATCCAACAAGCAATAGCCAAACAAATTTTCTGTGTAAGCCCTAGGTCCCTCAAGTTGTTTTTCCACAGTTATAAAACTCTGGGACACGCACTGATAAAACATGAATAGGGGACTTATGGCTTCAACGTGAGACTTAAAACCACAGATTCATTTGACACTCCAAAGAAGCATACTGCTGAGAAACTTATGCTTACATTTCATGATGTCTGTCTACACGTTAAGGATTGAGCATCCAGGGTTGAATGTAAACTGCAGGAAGCTGGAGCACCTCTTGGTCTCTGTTCTCAGTACAAGCTCCAGCTACATCTCAGCTTTGATATAGGGCATAGCATAGGCATAATTGACCCTTCCCACCTCCTCATGCTCTAATCTCTGAGAAGAACCTACACATGGAAGCCAAAGCCAAACCCAATGATACTAAGTTGGTGATTATTTAGTATCTTAATCAACAAAGCTGTCTGATTCACAACTCTGAGCAGCATCTTCCAAATGAAGAGACAACTAAAAGAGGAAATTTCTTAGAGAATGATGGACAGTCTGGAAAAAAACAGCAAAGTATTTCAGGTTATCTTTCCTGATTGTCTGCACAGCCATCCTTCCTGCTGGAGTAGGTAGGCCTGGATGCAGGAATTTCTTTCATTTTTGATGGTATGAGGTACATGCAAAAGGAGACAGACACGCAGTATCTACATGTCATTTAACAAGTACCAACAGAAAAAAGATACATTCAAAGAAAAGGTAGAGAAGCTCTAAGCTTTTCAATACCTTTAGGATCTGAAACAGGACATTTGTAGTGAATAGAAAAGGAAATTATCCTCGTTTCCCACTTGCTTCCATACATATTCCTCAGGTTTTCACGACTTTATTTCTTATTTGTTCAAAAAACTGCTTATGGTCACCCATATCCTCTGTGTTAATGTCATATTTTACTTTGTTTTGGGCAGCTTATCTTATGATCACTGAGGTTATATTGGATTTAGAGATCTCAGTTTAGTCTTCAGTGGCTCATATTTATACCAAATCTGATGCATATCATAGGTCATGGAAAAAAAGTATGTAACAGAGGACAGCATTTTGGTAAAAGCCCAGAGTGCTGGAGTACATTGGCAGGCAAATCTATCATGACTAAGAATTATTATATCCATAAGTCTATATCACACAAGTAGAATTCTCTGGCCCCCACTGAAATTATTCTGGTTTTGCATCAGGGACACTTAGATTGCATTACAGACTATTATCTGTGGCCTTTTTCTGGCTGTATGTGATGGCAGGCTCTGCAGCCTCATGCAGCTACCTTGCTCAATTATTTCCAGTATTGCATCAATAGGCATAGAGAAGTTAAGGTTCAGTGCTGATTTCCCCTCAACACAATGAATTGCAGTTGACAGGGTTACCTCAGGCACAGGGGGATGACTGTGAGGCACTGCCCCACAGCCCTCCTACAAGCTGAGTCTGCTCCATCAGCACAGGCTTAGGGTAACTTTGAAAGAATAATTCTTCCTAACCCACCAAGAATCACAGGATCATAGAATTGTTTGAGTTGGAAGAGATTCTTAAAGCTCATCTGGTCCAACCCCCCTGCAATGAATAGGAGCACCTACAGCTCCTTCAGATGCTCAAAGCCCCATCCATTCTGACCTCGGGTGCCTCCAGGGATGGGGCATCCACCACCTCCCTTGGCAACCTGTGTCAGTGCCTCACTACCCTTATTGTAAGGGTCTCTGGAGATATTCAAGATCTGTCTAGATGCTTTCCTGCTCAAACTACTGTAGGAAACCTTCTTTACCAGGGGGTTGGACTCCCTGATGATCTCCAGAGGTCCCTTCCAATCCCTAAAGTTCTATGATTCTTTGATTCTGTGCAATACAAAGCTTTCTCTCCAAATAAAGAAAGGGACATTAAAGATAGGATCTATCAAGATAACAACTGCTAAACAGCATTTGGCATCTACACTCCAAACCCAGCCCTGTCCAGGAGCACCTCCACAGTGTGGAGCTGGAACACAGTGAATCAGCACGGTGCTGCAGATCATGCTCCAGCTGCCTTACAATAAACTGTGCTTCAGCAGCCCCAGGAGTTCACAGTAGCAGCACTAATTTTTACCAGCTGAGGACTTCAAGGCTTTATCTCTTGTTTAGACTTCAGAACAGACCTCTGTTCTCTGCCACCTGAGAGTCCTCTACACAAAGGTCTGGAGTACAGATTCCCAACAAGCCAAGGGTGTTTGCAGTGAACACAGCATGCCTTGTACCAAGACAGTGTGAGGCTCTGGTGATGAAGTGACATTTAATGCCTGCAACGGAGCACCAACCACATGGGCGCTACTGAAATGGATCTGGCCCCATGTGCCAGCTTTGCAAAAAAGAGCACTTTGTTTCTGCTCGGCATTGGCAAGCTCTTAGCCCTGGCTAATTTAACATTAAAGCTGCACTAGCTGCCTCAGATCCATATTGTCAAAGCCAGCTGGATACGCCAAAAACTACAAAGAGAGCAGCTTTTGCCTAAACAAATAATGCTGACTGTCACTTTGTATCAGGACTTAATCCTGTTAATGAGCCACAGGTGGGGCAATTTCCCTGATTGAATGCATTTTTCAGAGACCATTACCATTCACTTTACCACTTGCTGATAGCCATACGGTATGTACAGTAATCCTGACCTCACTCTTACTCAGCAGTTCATTATTTAGAGTGCCTTTTGCTTCCCATCCATTCAGCCCCGTTGTCTCTGTCACAGGCAGAAGGAAACACCACTCTGGTTTATTGGACAGACAGTAAGCTACACTAGGATTTGTACCAGGTTGCGGACCTGTATTTCTTGCTTTCTCTAACATTTTGGGGAGACCTCAGTTGGTGTCACGCTGGGTGCACTCTGCTGCGCTTAACAGTGGAAGTTTCACAGGATTAAACTAGCTGCAGTGAAAATGAAACAAATTCCTTCTTCAGGTTCTAAGATCTGACTTTGTGCTGCACAGAAACAAGTCCACAGTCTGGAGAGGCTTAACATCTGATTAGAAATGAAAAGTAGTGTTGAAATGCTATTTATGTTATTAACAAAACACTTCTGTTCATTTTTTTGTTGTTGTTTCTTTTTTTTCTTTTCCAAGTATAGTGATCTATTTTCTGTTGTTACTATATGACCCCGCTGTGCTTTCATGGATGTAAAAGCAACAAATGAAAACTCTCCCTTGCTTCCGTAAACAAGTGTTTGAATTCACATCCCTCTTTATATGAGCATTCATTTATATTTGTATGGGCATGCAACCATGAAACCAAACAAAGTAAAATCCCTTCTGTCTCAGGAAAGCCCTACCCCACTAGCCCTTGGAAAGCAGGCAAGCAGCTGCTATATAGAATCATAGAATCGTTTGAGTAGAAGGGGACTCTTAGAGGGCATGTAGTCCAAGTCCCCTACAATGAACCGGGACACCTACAGCTCCATCAGGATCTAGGTTCCAGATAAAGCATGGGATTGTGATCTTCCTTTCTCATTGACAAGCGGAAAATATGGAAAGCCCAGATATTTTTCAATGAATATGTGTGCTGTTTATTTTAAAATCAGCTATCTTGGAAACTCGATTATTTTCACTGAATGCCACTTCTGCAGAAAAACAGTGCTAAGTATTGGGATGGGACCTGCAGACCAAACTTTCTCAGTCTGTTTTGCAAGTAACCACCATAAATGTTTTGCTGGTTTTTTTTTGTTTGTTTGTTTTGGTTTGGTTTTTTTAAATAACTAAATGCAAGGGGGGAAAAAAGAGCTATTTCAGCTTAAGACAAGCACATCTTTGAGCACAGGAACTAATAATTTACCGGCTTCCATCAGATGGTCATCTCAGGCTTTGTTTGTTTTTACCTGAATTAGATTAGTCCTGCAATGCTGTTTCACTCTCATTAGACACCAGGAAGGCTACACAGTGTAGCACTGAGCTGAGGGAAAGGTTCAGACAGAGTTCACATCTAATTAGATGTCCCAGGTTCCCCATGGCAAGGAAATCTTGAGGTGGAGTGGATTCATGCATGTCTGACACAGCTGAGCCACACACTCTGGTGCCCAAATATTGCTGCATCAGCTGGGCTCCTCTCAGTGGTGAAATAACACCAGTTTGCACAAAATGTTTACTGAAAAATTGCTGAGAACTCTTTTAAAAATGTCAGAGTTATATGTAACATAAATACTTATGATAGAATAGCATAACTAGACATAGCTGGGACCCAAACATCTTTAAGATCCCCAAGTCCAACCATCAACCCACCTGCCACCACACCTACTGTGTCCCTCAGTGCCACACCTCCAGCAGCAGTGACTCCACCACCTCCCTGGGCTCCAAGGCTTCTTCTTCTTCTTTCTTCTGGAAAGAAATGGTCCCTACTATTCAACATGAATCTCCCCTTGCACAAATTAAGGCCATTCCTTCTCCTCCTATCAATGCCACCTGGGAGAAGAGGCCAACCTCCACCTCACTCCTTTTAGGGAGTCACAGAGAGCAATGAGGTCTCCCCTGAGCCTCCTCTTCTCCAAACTGACCAATCCCAGTCCCCTCAGCCCCTCCCCATAAGACTCGTGCTCCAGACCCTTCACAATTTCATTGCTCTTCTTTGTTGATTTCCCAGTTACAAGAATCTGACTGCTGGAAGCTTGACCGTTTATGAAATTATCTTCCAAATCTCCAGCATGTATCTCCTTTTCACACCACCAAAACCCTAACATGCTTAGGAACAGTGAGCACAGTGTTTCACCCATGCTTGACTTCACAGCAGTCGCTCCTCTTGTGCAGCACGAAATAGATTGGTTGCTCTCTTTTAAAAATAAGCCCTGGCAGCAAGTAGCTATATTCCAGGCACCTCTGCCCAAAAAGCTTCACAAAGAATAAAACTGTGCAGATGGCCAGCCTCACATCTCACTCCTGTCCCACTTGGTTGCATTTGTTTGCTGGAGCAAAGTCACTGCTGGGTGCCAGGCCCCTTGATGGCAAAGCCTGGCCCTTGGCCATTGACATGGGAAACGTTACTACACTGTTTCAGGATCTGCTTCTTTCTGCTTAAAAGGAAAAGGTAAGAGTTTCTATCCCCTGAGTAGTCACGACTTTCACTGCCTTGGGGTGTAAAGAATGTGGATTAAACACTGTGTAAAGTTGGGGAAGAAATATTGCTAGTACACAGGTATCTCATTAAAAGTGATCTATGCAGTAATACGGCATTGTAAAGGGAGCATTCAAACAGTTCAATGCTGATGAATGGTAACTCACGTGAAGTAAGACATCCATTAGTGTACACTGAGAAAGCTCTAAAGCATTCCACAGAAACTTCAGGTTTTTTACTCAGAAGCAAATTAATTTTTGGAAGCAGGCTGCATTTACAAATTTTGGAAACTATATGAAGCACAGCAGGGATTCCAGTTTATTGCCTAACAAAAGCTATTACTCTTTTAACAGTTCTGACAGGCACAACTGGGTCTTACAAGCTCTATTCCCTTCTCTCCAGTTCTGTTTTTCCCCCTCAAACAGTCTGTTGCCATATTAACAATCAATTTAGAAAGTTTGCAGTTACCTCAGCAGCCCATTCTGTGGAGCTGATTGTTTGATTTATATCTTTCTCAATCAATTCTCAGGGAAACTAGGCAAGGTTTAACCATTGCAAATGACAGGTTTTCAATGTATTTGTACTTCATACACAGTGCATGTGTATTTGTGATGTAGTGGTAATATTTGTGGTAACTAGATGAGATGAGTTTTAAGGGAATGACAGTTTGGAGCAAAGATTGTCCTAAGAGTGCTCAAGTTCTAACAAATTGGAAGGTTGGCACGTATGAAAAATACCTGTGAAGTTACCCGTTGGTCTGAATGACAGAGCTAGAATGCATAGGGAAGATCAGATTTTACCTCTAATGAGTTAGGGTAATTAGTATTAGGCTATAGTAAACAAAAGCTGTGTGCTATAGGAGGAAGAGAGCAGGGCACTGACTGATGCTCAAGGACCCAAAGGCATTTCCATGCCCCAGCATGAAGATGGCTTTATGTCCCACCTACCCATTTCTACAGAGAAGCCAAGACCTGCCACTGTCAGCCCATCTGTGAGACTCTGAACTCCCTGTTCCTGAACTCCAGAAGTCTGCTGTCTCATCCGCTGCACAAAAAGGCTCCAGGAGTCTTCACATTATTATTATCTGGCAGTGAATTACAGTGTGAAGCAAGAGTGGCTGCAGCTGGGTTACAGCTTGCACAGTTCCCAGATAGAAGCTGAACTGGAAATGTGCAGCAGCTTTCCTCTAATGGTTAGGAATGGTTAGGAGTGAATATTTGACAAAGAATATACTCTGGGGATTTTTGAACAGGGAGACGAGGCTGCAATACCTGGCACCTTGTATGTGCCATAGGTTGTAAGAATAGCAGCTCTGTTAAAGGAAAAACCCTTAATGTATGTAAAAGCTGCTTTACGTTTCATTCACACATTTTCCACAAGAACTATTGAAAACCCTGACAAAGTGATATATGAGCAAATAAAATGTGAGTTTACTGCATACAGGCTCACACGGTTTCTCACACATTTTTTCTCAAAACCCACTGTGCCAACCAAATGTCACTGATATGCGACTTTCCACACAGCATTGCAAGTCTTCAAAATACCGGGCTGAAGCTATTAAGGCACACTGCTTTAAACCTGCACCAAAATCTGAGGCTGTGAAGGAAGCAGACAATTGGCAGAATGGGCCTTTCCACCACATATGTCAGTAAGACCCATAACTTGGGAAAATGATGCTTTCTGGAAAATAGCACTGATGTATTTGCCGTGTGCTGTGTTAGGAGCTCTTCACGCTTACACTAATGATCTGCAAACTTGGAAACTCACACACACACTGGAATTCTTTTTTTTGTGCATGTTTCAGTAAAGATTTCATGTATGGAGCTGTAGCATTACAAGGCTGTGCTGCTTTTATCCAGCACACTGTATGGACTATTGGTATGCTGTGAAATGCTGTTAGAAATAACAATAACTGCTCTATGGTTGCGAAGACGTGCAATAACTCTCGTTCATGAGTGTTACTGGCCCTGCTTCTTATCCCTTAAACTGTTTATTCCTTAGTTAGAAAAGCTGCAGGATTTGTAGAAGACATGCTTGTCATTTCTATGAACTAAAGGCATACCAACAGAAGGGGAACTAGAAATACAGCAAGCTAGAAATGCTCATTTCAGAGTTCACAGTGAACAAAAGGGGAAAGAAAATCTGGGTATGTGCATCTATTACTTCAGACGTAACACCAAAGAATAGAAAGAACAGAATTTCCACAAGAGGATTCACCAGCTCTCTTTTTGCCTGCCACTGTCCCTCCTTTCTTTAAATATGTCAGGATCAGTCCCACCACTAACGTCACACAGGCAACAACAGAAGGACAATGTGCACAAACAAGGAGAAAAGCTGAGGGAGTCTGGAAGGAGTTTGCTGCGCTGAAAACATTCCCTAATACTCCATGCTGCTTTTCTTCTCCCTCCTCTTACCTTGCCTTCCAACTTCCAATTAGTTTTTCCTGCTTCTCCTCACCAATTCATAAAGCTGCCATGTTACAGACAGCTGTGGACATAACAACAAACACATATAGAGCTGATCCCCTCTCAGGCCAGGTCTTCTTTGCAGAGAGAGGTCAAAGTTTAATTCAGACTGGACTGAGTAGTCCCAAATGACCTATCTGCTCCTTACTGCCATCCCACAAAGCCTTGCCTACCATTGCCCACTGTCATTACCAGAGCTCTGCCCTCCTGTCTGTGTGAGATTAGTCGAGTTCAGAGCAACTGGAGATGGTTGAAATGGTTTTTTTCACTGTACTCTGTGCAGCCAAATTCATAAAGACACAGATGTAGTCAGATCATCTCCAAAGTCAGCTTCTGTTTGGCTCAACACTGAGTTGGGCAAGGATGTAAACATGGCTGTAACATGTGCCTGGTTAAGGTAGGGGCCAGAAAAAGCCTTCAGGAATGTCTAATGGGACTGATTTTCATTTTCCTCTTTTTGTGTCGATTCTTTGACATGGCGATAGACAGACTTTGATCTTGTTACGGAGTCTGACCTGACAGGAAATGTGTTGTATGCCTTTATTCCAAAGGCTCTATGCTGGTTAGCAATCAAAAACAAAAACAAAAACAACAAAAACCCACATTTACATGGGGTAGAGTACCAAAATCAGAGTGCATTATTTCAGCATTGTTGACTTTCTGCAGATTTTTTTTTTTGCACGTGGGCCTTGGCAGCACCGCTGGGTAAGTGCATGGGTTCAGAATATTTCCAGGTGGACTGGGAAAGACCCTTGATATGTTCTAAATAGCTCTAGGGAAAGACGCATCAGTGGGCTGCTGTTTTTTATTGGCAGAGCTCTGAAGGACCTTTCCTGCTTTGTTTTCTGTTGTGGAACAGAGATAGTTTTCCTATCTTGCTCGTGTTAAACACTATACAACTTCATAATGTTGCTTGCTTGCTGACTCCTAACTCTGAAAAGCTTTTAGTACTCATAGCCACGTCTCCCCTCACTGCCCCATGCGAGTTCCTCCTCTATCTCCTCAAGACAGCTGGTACCTGAGTCTCTAGTACTTCTGCCCTCCTGTGAGTCCAGGATGAATGTTCAGCATCTCTCCATGACACAAAGTATCAGTGCTGTAAACATTACTGAGGGAAAAGCTGACCAGAGCTCAGGGGACCCACCAGCCACCAAGGAGCTTTGAGCAGGAAATCACTAATCTTCTCCACAAAGATTTTCAACAGCCCAAACCGTCTGTTCTGAAGGCCAAAGCACTGCTGTCTATTGGTACAAATCATGCAGTTTTCCTTGTAAGGCTTGCCAGTGGTGCTGGTGCTGCACTCAATTTAGAATGGACTTGAAAGGTGTCCTTAAGAAGGATGTTTCTATCCTCACAGGAGAGATTTGTAGGAAGAGCCTGACACAACAGCAGCAGAACCGGCTCCTTAGAAGCAAATAAAGCTGATCTGTGGACTGGCAGAACATGAGATTTCCAAACTAAGTAGCAGCAATTTCACATTTTAATTGGCACAATTGTAGGAAATGCTACTTGGCAAGTATCAGGTATTATGTCTAACAGACTCAGCTCTTGTCTACCACAGACTTTCTTTGTATTACAAAGCAATAAATAGACATGATGTTACCTTATATGGTATAAATATCACCTTGTGAAAAAGATAAGTGATGACTGTGAAATGAAGTCGAAGCTGGCAACGATAACGCAAACAAGAGGATACCTTAAGCATCCACGGTGACCTTACTGCATGAATAATATGATTCTGGCTTGTAATAAAATCTTTTGTTCACACATGCATAAAACACCCTTGTAGTGAAATATATACACTGCTGCGCTCTCTCCCACGAAACTGCAAGCGAAAAGTTAGTGCTATCCTGCAAGCTGAAGCCAGAAAGCTGCAGACAGAAAGAAAAGAATTCTTGGATCACTCAGTCTCTGTACTTTTCAAAGCTAAACAGCACACTGTCTTCTCTTAGAAGTGTTGAATAACCTCTGTGAGGGTGCATGACCCTACCCTGAGAAACTAGTGCGTTGCCAAAGTACTCTGCTGCATTTCCCAGTATTCAGTCTAACTAATTTCTTCCTTCAGATCACTGCTGCAACTCCACCAGCATGGCTAATCTCTGCTTCTATTATTTTTTCAGAAGCTTTTGGAATACTCTATCTGAATTACTGTTTCAACATTCAGTATAGTTTATTCACTCCCCCTCTTCTGTTTTACTTCCAAATGCTTTTCTGACATTTTATCTTCAGACTCAAACACCACGTCATTGCAATTCTTTTTATTATCTGTTGTTTTTCTATATAAACCCCAAATTGTATAAGTTATTATAGTAAAATGTGCGCTCCTCTTACCGAAAGGAGTGGTAGGACTAAACCCGTTTAGAGGTAGGTTAGCACCCTCTGGTGTATCATCAGTGTACTGCAAATTTTCAGCAAGATAAAGGAGGGTAACTCATCGCTAAAGCCAGAAAAATTCAGTGAGGATGGATACTTAAGAGATGAATATAGTGAGTTTTGTGCTGACTGGCAGGTTTTGTTTTGTTTTGTTTTTAATATATTCTTATATATTTTAGATTTTTTTTAATATATTTTACATTTTTTATTGTGTTTTTATACACGTAATAACTTCATCAGTTTGTCCTTTTGAAATTGTTTCATCTGAACTGTGATGCCTTGAGTGTCACTCAAAGGCATTCCTGCTTGACATGTACAGATGTTTTTTGACTCAAAACGTGTTCCATTTTCTTTTCAAAATCTATTTCAAAGCTGCAAAGTCTCCAAAGATGGTTTTATTTTTCTTCCTTCAGGAATGAACCTTAATCTTGAATAGATTAGGTAGTGCCCTCTGAGCAGAAGATACTATCAGATACTATAGAATAATTCAAAGCAGAAGGAAAAATATATCAATATCCATTTTTATACTTTACATCCTTATAGATAGCTTTTATAGACTTCTTAACCTACAAGCACAAAACGTGCTTTGCCTGAGCAGAGCTTTTACAGCAGTAAAGGAGAAGTGGTGAAGATTAGCAGAGTTGTCAAGATATTATTGAGCTGTTGTGCAAATCAGTGGTGAGCGATAGTACAGAAATCATTCTGCGCTCTGAGTACAGCTGTTCACATCTTTGAATGACAAGGTGCATTTCTTATTGCTGTTAGTACTGTTGAGCTAGTGTGTCTGATAGCATATGTGACTCTGCCTTGTGTGATTCCTCCCAGTGAACCTTCTGGCAAGTCCTGTTTACAATGACACCTTTGTAACTCCACCAGTTTCAAATTCTGTCCTTCTTTACAGGTGTAAAATTGCAGGGGGGGAAACAAAGCAGTGAGAGAACAGCCAAAAATCATAAAACTCAGATACTTCCAGTGACTGTAGCACCCAAATTGCAGCAACCACATTAGCTATAATTAGACTGCGACCCTGGATGATGACTGCATTGTGATAAGATCAAGTGGAAAATTAAAGAAATTGTAAATAATACCTTCTTGTGAGCCAAACAAATAGAGAGATACTGGGAGACCCTTGCAGCAGAAGCTGGTAATTGTATTTGACTGGCCTAAGTTTTTCAAGCTCATCTTGAAGTAGAGAAGAGTTGGAACTCAGAAAATTTGATGCCGTACTCTTTTACTCATTATATGTCTGTGGTGCTGTAAAATTAGATCTTTCAAACAGAAAATTGCTTGAAAGGTAATTTAATTTGAAATCCCACTGAAAAATTTAAGCATGAGAACACTGAGGAGGAGAAAATACACAAATGGTCCCATGGTAGAAAATGAAAGCATTTATGATTTAATAACTTTAAACTGGAAGAAGTGAATTGTGAATCTGAAAATTGGTGATAGAAGCTCCTGGTCCAAAGATGTTCACAAACCAATTATTTCTCAGTCTATTTTACTCTCTTTCAAATGTTATGCTTGAACTTGGTGCAGCACATAGCTAAGGAGACAGCAAAAATGAAAAACACCTTTGCAGTCTCCTTTCTGTTTTAAACTCTATTTAAGGTCAAGCAGAACACTGTAATCCAAAAGAAGTTGTATCATTTTCTTGGGGGACTTGTTCTCCAAAATATATATTTTAGTTTTCTTATTTTTAAAATAGGGCTAAAGTTAGGGCCAAAACAAAAGAAATATGTGTGTTTGGTTACCCAGCCATAGCAAGACTTGTGCATACATATAGATCCAGTTATTAAAACAGTAAGAAGGGAATTTCAATGGAAGAATTGGCAGCCTGGGACTTTCCAGTCAGAGCATTCATTCACTATTCTTCTGTGAGAGGAAAGGTATTCTCTGGCAAGATTCATCTCTTTAAACCAGTTCCTCAATTTTGTTGCATTTTTTTGAGAAGATAGCACTGATACCCAAATCAAATGGCAAGTTTCTTGGAATGTTGCATAGATACTGTGTTACAAGTTCTGAAGGGCCCACCAGACTGTAATACCCTTCAAATCATACCCCTCACAACGGTGCAAATAAAAGGTGACCTACTGAATGAGAACCCAAATTTGGATTTTGGAATCAAAATCTATTTAATTTCATGTCTAACATTAAAGTATTTTTTGGACTGGGGTTCATCTGTGCAGGCTCAACTACTTATAAACAAAGTTCTACCGCAGTTCACTAGGTTTACATCAAGAAGTGCTCACTGAATACAAGAGTAATTTTTGTCTTAATACTTCATTAATAAAGACAATTTATTTTTACAGTTTTTACAATATATTTGAAACCAAAATTCCTTTAAAAAGCCAGAATCTTTTGTACTCCTGCTTGAAGTAACTATAGATGTTAATAGGCAGGTTCAGCAATGGTGTAAATACATCATTCATGCTGGACAAAAGTTGTTCTATGTTAGGTTGAGATTTTATAGAAATTACAAACACTTTGATATCCAACAATGGTGTACAGCTCTTCAAGATGCTTACTGAACAAAATAAATCACAGATATTTGCTTATCTTTCTGCTGTTTGTCCTCCAAAATTAGCTGATCCTAGAATAAGAATACAAACAGAAATACTTTAGTAAGTCTAAAGAAAACTTTACAGAATTTCTACAGTTTCTTATGAATCTAAATATGCTCCTTTCTATTTATACAAAATACAGATTTATCTTTCTGTTGAAGAATGTGTCCTATTCCAATTTCAGCTGCAGGAATGAAAGTTCAAAGTAAATATTATTGTTCTGTCTATGAACCACAATTAGCTTGTAAACACAGAGCTCAAAGAAAACCAGTACTTAAGTTCCATGTAACTGCTTATTTTAATAATGTACTACTCTGTTTTTCTATAGAAACTGTCAGGCTCAGGCATTATTTCACATGCAACAATTCTGGATTTAAAGCAACTATGAGATATTCAAGATTTGTGAGCATCTATATTTGAAGTACAAGTGAAATTTTTTGAAACGTGTAGATTAGTTTTCACTTACGGTGTCAACTTTGCAATAGAAAGAATTAATCTGCCCCAGTGGAACTGCAGACTACACACCTCTTGGGCTGGTCTCTATGCAGCTACATTGGCTAGCTTTACACTGAGTTCAGCAGCACTCAACAATGATTACCCTGGAGTAACTTCCATTTTATTGTCACATGAGGATATTTCTGTGGATGACTTGTTGACAGCAGGGTACAAAAGAAATGCGGAGACAGAAAATTTGTCAAGTAAGGGAACAGTCCTGGTGCTGTAAAATTGAAGGGCTTGGGAAGATTACTACTAGAGACAGTGATTGGGTAGCAAGAAATGAGACAAATGAATTTTGTATAGCTCAGAATATGGGAAAAACAGCTTGCAAATATGATAGCAAGTATCATCTAAGCCTTTCATCCCAAACTAAAAGCATCTTCCTTTCTTTTCCTAATGACCAGATCACCTCTTACCTTACAAATACTGCAATTTCCTTTTGCATTCCTTTTTTTTTTTTCCTCACTGGATATAGTGAGATATCCACTGTCACCCACTTTCTACAACACTTCATGATTTTTTATTTTCTGTCTCCCATTCATTCCTTTCATTATAGACTTTTTTCCTTCATTCTCATATGTCAACTCAAATATTCTGCTTTTTTGAAGAACTTCTGCTGATGATCTCAGTCTTGCTATGACTGCCACTGATTCACTGCACTTGTGTCACTAAAGCTTTTCTTTTCTCTGCTCTTTACTTGAGACTAGCAACGTGATTAGATTTGCCAAATTGTTCAAAATCACTATTGGACTAGAAAACAATGTAGAAATTATCAAGTTTAAACCTCTTACAATATTATTCTGGGTAAAGCAAGACACCAAAGACTAAGGCTAAATATTGATCATAAGCATCAACATCTTACACACTTTGCACGTAGCCTACTTTCTATTTTCAAATAGCTTTTTTATGTTACATAATTTATTATTTACTCTTTTCCAGTAAATAAGTAACTCACAAGCATATATTATGCTTAATTTATTTGGGTTTTTTTCAGGAAAAAGTGCAAAAAGTTGTTATTTTCTTAGGTATACTTACCTAAATGCTGTCTGTGGAGAATTCCAGAGATGGTGATTGGATGTCTTGCTACAGATGACTGTGGTGAAGGTAATGTAAACTGATACAATGGAGGAGTTCTGAAATCAGAAGCAGACCACGATCCCCTTCTACTGCTTTGTGATCCAGATGGTGATATCAGCGAACATCCACTACGTGGTAGTCCTATAGGTGTGGATCTATCAATGAAAATCAGAAATGGATAAGACTTGAGGCTGCTTTCATAGAAGAGACTTCAAAATCTTTTTAATTCATATTGCTAATATTTTAATAGGAAATTCAGAATATTTTTGTGCTCTACAGATTCCTCATGAAATTTTTAGATAGAAGATTTTTACACATTGTAAGAAACAGAAGAAAACAAATGATCTGATCCAAGAATCAGTGATGGAAAAGAAGAAATATTCTGTTGCATGTACTCAACATTTACTCTAAGGAGGCATATGGAGTTTAATGATTGCAGATTACAAGCATATTTTTTCTGTAACCATTTTATATTTTTTCTATTGATGCTGATATTTCTAACAAATAGAGACATTTTCATTACTTAGAAGAAAAACGTGGAAAGACTTGTGATGCCAGTGAAGATGCGCAGTTTAATCAGAGAATAACTCTTGTGTAGACACTACACTGACATTCTTGACATTCAGAAGAGTTAAAAAGCAGAGTGGTTATTCTACTTTCTTAGTTGAAATTAACTACCCTTTGCATAAAAGCACCATGATCTTAGATCCACGGGTATGGGAACTCAAGGTTATCTCTGAACAGTTTTGAAGAAAGTAATTTCAAAATATAATGTTTAAATAACTTAAACTTTTGTATAGGTGGCAGCTGGTTTACACGTTCACATTCCTTAAGATGCAGAATATAGCTTTTCAATGTACAGATTTATAAAGGCTAGGAAAGAGTTAAATTTCAGTGTCTTTTTTTAATTACCTTGTGGATACTGATGTACTCTGGCTTGATGTTATTCCCGATGACTGAGAACTTCTGTAGGATACACTACCTGCAAGAATTACACGTTTTAAAAACAGAGCCAAAATGAATTACCCACATTAATTAAGAGATCACTTTGGAAAATATGATTAGTACGTTAATCGCATTATTTGGAACAAATTCATGATCAGTTTATTCAAGAATGAGAAACGGTGCAAAATTACAACAGAAAATTAAATATATGGAAATGGCTGATAAAATAAAGTGATTGTGTCACTTCAGAAAGATCACCCTAAAAAAACAAATGTTTTGAGGAATATATCACAAAAAGGACATTTATTGAAATGCACTCTGTGCGTGGCTGGAGATGGATTCTCCTAACTGCTGAAACCAGATGTAAGATTGCCTGAGAATGGACTATTGTAGAACAATGTTGACTGTAAAACCGAGAATAGGAGAGATACAGAAATGGCAGATATGTGCAGAGCACTAGAAATTCAGGGCAACTCCTCACAAACAAACAATGCCTAAAGAAATCACACTATTTTCAATTGGCCGTCATTTATGTCTTATTTATGTGGGAATGTCACTCAAGATCTGCAACAGCCAAGGAATGAAAAGAAAGTACAGTCAGGTAAAATGCCTTCAACTGTAATATAATGGTGTCATGCCTGAATAAAGAGATGGAGTCTTTCGCTGGAAAAGAATTCTTCATATTTACTTTTGTTTACAAAATAAGCCATGATTTTGTTACAAAATATTTCTCTCATCAATATTTCATTCACCAATTTTAACCATTTCCCATCTGCTGAACTTGATATGGTAAATTCTTTACACCTCAGCACGATTCACGTTTTGGCAGTAAATTGCCGATGCATTAACTTTAATTTATTAATTCACTTGAAGTGATACAGTTTTTTCCATTAACAAGTTTCTTCTTACATACCCATGCGCCCATCTTGTGGTGGAGTTATAACTGATAGTCTCACTGGACCAGTAATTGCCTCAGGCTAAAAGAATAATATAGAATTAATTACAGAGTAATAAACACATTCGGTATTAACATATTTTAAGCAACAGCATCACTGTTTTGAGGACTATTAGCCGAAGATTTCTGGCATTCTCCACTGACAAGCTTGTTCGTGCCACAGTTTTTAGAGAGTCATGGGGTGGGGGGAGGGAGGAGAAGAAAGTAGATGTATTTGAGTGTTTTTTTTGTAGAAGTACTCTAAGTCACATTCTGATAAAAATATGAGACACACCACTCTGCTGAGATTCTGTCCTGTACTGCAGGTATCTGCACGGGGTCTGGTGTCATGTACATTCCCAGTTCTTAACATGTTAGAAATTAAATTTAATCCCAAATCTCAGTTTCATCAATTAACAACATCTATTTTAAAAAGAGCTATGCCATTTTATATAATGAAAATGTCGTGAGATTTCAAAAAATTCCATTTAAGTAACCAACAGAAGTTTACAATCCAGTGTAAGTAGTTTGGATGTTGTTTGGGGCAGCTGGCTCTAGGTGGCCCTGCCTGAGCAGGATTTTGGAGACTTCCAACTGGTCAGAGACTTCCAACTGAGGCTATTCTGTGATTCCCTTCTTCTGTGATATGAGGAAAACAGAATTCTAGAAAAATGGTGTTGAGGTTGATTTCTTTATGGTTCTGTTTTGGGGTACATCTGACTTCTACTAAGTATTAACCTTAGCTGAAATGAGTACCAATTGGTCTGAACTGGAGACAGGGTGAGGTGCTGAGGGGGAAGGAAGTCAGGGTAGTAGTGATCTTTTTTACAGTGTTAACAGGGTTGCAGAAACAAAAAAAAAAAACAACACATACATATACATATACACAAACTTACTTTCCTCATTGGTGAAGGTGCAGGATCAACCTCCATTGACTCCATTCTTAGAATCAATGTCAAAACATGTATGATATTGCAATTAAAAACAGCAAATTCTTTATCATGACTAAAACTACATAAAATCTGAATAATTACACAAAAGCAAAAACATAACACATTACATATACGAGTATGCTGGACCTGTTCCAAAGCTCACTATCAGCTGATTGTAAGGTTGGTTTAGACACTGGGAAATTTATTTCTTTTTTACTGAGAAATTTATTTTATATCATTCTTACATATTTGTCACTTGTCCACACCACGAGGGCATTCTGAATTTTTTTTGATGAATCAGTCATAAGTAAGAAATCTTTTAGCTTGAGCAAGACGTATGACCATTTATTTAAAATTTAATAGGTGTTGAATGTCTTGCTGGAGTTCATCCTATCTAAATAACTAGGGTGTAAATACAGCTGTCTGTTCAATCATTTACATATTCCCATACAGTTAAAAAGAAGAGTTCTCATTGCTCACCAACTAATCAACCTCTATGTACAGAGCATTTCTAGAATAAGGTGCATCATGCCATCTAGTGAGTACAAAGGCAATATATACAACTAGCTATTGTGTACCCTAGGATAAATATCTCCAGTTCCTTTATACTAACACAATTTGCAGAAACAAAGAAAATATCAGCAAAGATACTAAGTTTAAACTCGCTCTAAAAGACATTACTTTGGGTATAAGACATGACAATATTGTCATTGTTTAGATTTTCATTTAAAATTCGTGGTTTTGCACCTACGTTTCAGAAGCAGAAGGGTGACTAGGTTGAAGTGAATATGATGAGTATCCATTCAGTCTTCTTGAAGGCACTAAGGTTATCAAACAATTTAAGAAATTTAATATTAGAATATTAATATGCTTTGCCCACTGACATGTGTTCCACAGTTAACGTCTTAAACCAATGCTTCTTACTAGAAAGTGGATTTCTGCTTGTACTGGCAAATGGCATTTGAGCAGCTTGCTGAGGAGTTTTCATACTAAAAATGAAAAAGAAACAATAGATACAAACTGAAGGATGTTTTGGTTAACTCATGTTTCTAGCTGATCAACAGCAAAGTACCTATACAATAATAGCTGGTCTAAAAATGACACTGTTTACCAGGAAGCAAAATATGCAGTACATTTGAGCAGCTATTAAGTTCATCTTTTCTATATTGTAATGTCTATATTATTCACTGCATACTCAACAGTATAAACTTAAGAAAACATTATGATCTTTAATGGAACGAGATTTTATGGAACAATGGAGCAATTTCATGGAATTAAAAATAGGAAATTATGAACTGCAATTGTGTCAAAAATCTTCATTTTTGCATTTACTCAACTTTAAAAAACATGGATTTCAAAGGAAATGTTGGCAGTTCTGCAAAACCAATACTTCTGCCATTAACTGTACAAAGGAAGAACGTGTCCACTGAGCTTCTGGGGAGATCCCCTAGGTCACACTGTCGTGACAGAATTCAGTGAGAATCCAGAATGCATTTAAGAACTCTGAACACGTTGTAACCAAGGTGCAATTTATGTCAGATGCAGAGAAGTAAAAGGAGGCAGTGGATAAAAATATACAAACTAACATAATCCACCAAGTACATAGCTTTCTTTATGATGTTTTCCTTTCAGTTATATTACACCAAGGAACATAAGAAGGCATAATGCAGTGTTATTTGCATATCAGAGTCAAAAGAAAGTCTATACTAAAAATGAAAAACCAACACAAAACTAAAGTAATAAAGATCAACAATGTTTTGCTGTTAAATTGCTGTCTTATCAAGGAAATTTCAGGATCCTTATTCACTGATATTCCTATAAGTGACAATATGGAGAAAGGTTCCTTTGAAGAAGAGGAATCTATAGGTAGTATAGTACTGCCTACTATATAGGTAGTAAATATACACAAAGAATTCTAAAGAGGACCAAGCTTGCTAAAATATTTTTCCAGAAGTTTCTGAAGATTTTCAGTGTAACCATTGATTGGAATTTAAAAATAAAACAATTCCTTCCTTACCAGCTTGAAAAAAAAAATCTGGTCTGATGTCAGAAATCATTTTTCATTCATTTTTGCAAAAATACTTTTCCTCTATTTACACTACATGAGAGAAAGGCAAAGAAAACACTTTTGAATTGCCTTATCACTTAAGTCTACTGCAATGTGATTAAAAAAGGTCATTTACTTTTGCTGCATTAACCCTCTTACCATTGTATCTGATGCAGTTGTTGTTTTGCTTTCCTCAGAGATTCCTCCAGCTTTACTCTCTGTGACATAAAAATTTAAACAAGTTGTCTGTGCATGATATGCAATGTCATTTTTACACTACTAGCATTCCGAAGTGTTGAATGGTTGTGCATTTTTTTGTTTTAATCCTAGATTATCCCTGTGATTCCAGACTTACTATTAGATATAACGGGGCAAGTCTGCTGCTGTTACATGGATACATTACCCAGACAGTCTCAGAAAGATTAACTACTTTCTAGCACCTACAGACTTACGTTGACTATCATTTCTTAAGAAGCATAATACCAGATAAAGAAGCACTAAAGAAGTCACCTAAAATAGTTTTCTTCTATCTTTCACTTTCTTTACTGGATCTGATATACTCACTAAAGTACTTTCCCTAATTTAACTGCAATTCTGGCTAACCAAGGAGGCCCTTGTTGAATGGAGGTTTAAAAATGCAACTCCTATCTACAAGAAGGGAAGGAAGAAGGATCCAGAGAATTACAGGATTGTTAGTCTGACCTCAATTCTAGGGCAGCTGGTGGAACAGATCATTTTGTGTGCTATCACAGGGCACATGGGAGCAACCAGAAGAAGCCAGAAAGAGTTTGAAAGGTAGCAGGTCGGACCAACTAACTTGATCTCCTTCTATGACAAGATGAGGGAAAGCCTGTGAATTTTGTTTGCCTCAATTTCAGTAAAGCGTTTGACACTGTCTTAGGGTATTCTCCTGGAGAACCTGGATGTTCATGGCTTGGCCAGATATATCATTCACTGAGGGAAGATCTGGATGTACAGCTGGACTCAAAGCGTCTCACTGAGTGCATTTCAGTCCTATTGGCAGTCAGTCACTGCTGGCATACCCCAAGGATCAGTCTTGGTGTCAATTTTCTTAATCATGATCTGGATGAGGGGATTGAGTGCACTCTTAAGTCTGTAGATTCTAAAGATTAGGGCAGGAGTTTTGATCTGCTTGAGGGTAGCAAGGCTCTGCAGAGGAATCTGGATAGGCTGCAAAGATGGTCTGTGTTCCATTGAACGATGGGTCATAAAACCCCATGCAGCAGTATAGGCTTGGGGAAGAAAGCCTGGGAAGTTGCCTGGAAGAAAAGGAACTGGGAATGCTGGTTGACAGACAGCTGAACATGGGTCAGTGGTGTGCTGAGGTGGCCAAGCATGGATTGCTTCAAAAATAGCGTGGCCAACCTCTTTGTATGAGACATTGTAGAGAATGCACCTCGAATATGGTGCTCAGTTTTTGGCCCCACACTACAGGGATATGTAGTTGTTCAAGCATGGGTGTTCTCCAACCTAGATGACCCTATGATTCCATGATTCTAAGATTCCATGATACAAAAGTTATAGTGCAGTTAATATGGGGTTATCAGAAGAAGATACCAATAGCAGCATTTCTAAAACACCAAATACCATACATCCATATTTTCATTCCTCATTCAAAATACATTCAGTTCTTGGCAGTATCTATTTCTAATAAGTTTATGTGAAGACTATTTCTAATTATGTTATAGATAGAACACAAAAATATCCATTAAAGACTGTTATCAGCTAGTAGAGTCCAAAGAACATTAAGTCAGCCCCCTATTATATCTATTCTTAGAGTTATTCATGACATGATCATATATTATCTTTTATGGAGCATGTTAAAATTTATTCAATAGCCTCAATGCTACAGATGTATTTTATACTCAATTTCCTGTGCGACTTCAATTCTCCACTACTTCATACTATTTATATTTTCATTTGAAGAAAATTTATAAATTTTCTTGTTAACTTTTCATGATTCTCACAATATTTTTAAATTCCCTTAAAACATTTCATCCTCTATCTTTATGAGATCATATTGTTTGTGGGAGGTATTACATGTTTTTGCAGATGTGAAGTTCCACAAAACATATTAAAGAAAAAAATTGGATGTAGGACCCTTTTTTTAATATATATATACTCTTTCTTTTTTCTTTTATTTTCCCTAATTTAAGATTGGTTTGATTAAGAGGGTGACCAGTACAGACATCAGGCACAATGTGCCTGCCATTCTCTAGAACTAATCATTTTAATACCAAATTGCCTTAAAGAAGTTAAACAATTATTTGGATTTCAGTATTCCTGTGTTCTAAAATATTACAGGTGTCAGATTTTCAGGAACATAAATGCCAAGTGTCCATAGCACACATAACACACCTGCACTCTGGTATTTCTGAAACTTGTAGGAGAGCAACAAAGAAGCTTTTATTATGACATGAGATCTCTTGGTTGCATGTGACAAGGATGATGTACTAGAAATAAAGGAGACCCCAAAACAAGATAGGGAAACATGAGAATCCTTTCTGTGAATTTATTTATGAAGTACTCAGCTTTTCCCAGAAGCCAAGGTCCATGCAGAGGAGGGTGACAGGAAAAAGCACTTGTACAATCTATCTGAGATTTTGTTTCATTTCATACCTAGGACACCTACTGAGTTGGTCCACCAGTAAGGACAAAAAGGAGACAATGCTGATAAAGGATCCTAAGTATTCCAATAAACAGTGAAGATATATTTTCTAAAACATAAGGAAAGTAATAAGTCAAACACAACCAACAAAAGTAAGAAAAAAGTAAGAAAAAACAATTAGATTTACCTTTTCTCTGTGGTATGCTAGCAAATGTTTGCGATTTTTTTCTTGAAATTCTGAGATCTAAAAATAAAAATTTCATACAGTCGTATCAGGCTTCAACTATTTGCTTTTATGTAACCTCAATAAAAATACATATTTTTCTATATTTTAATAAGCATCTAACATATTCTCCATATAACTTTTTAAGCCTTCTTCTAGAAAAATATGTCCAGGTTATCATTCAGATCTAGAAAGTCTAAGAAAAATTAATTTAGTACAACTTACCCTAGAGTTGGCAGATTTATTTGACTGAATTTGTATTTTAACTCTGTTCAATAGCAAGGTAAAGAAATTGGAAAGGCAGTTTACCTGTAGTGTTTCTCATTCATTAGTGCTAAGCAAATACATAAAATTAATGGTAGCATAAAAAGTAATGTGTCTTACTGGCAACTATAACTTGCCTTGTGAAACTATCTTGTTAATTAAAAAATAATTGTTAGCCATGCTATCAGGTGAAGTGTAAGCACTTCGTGGTGTGTCCAGACGAGGGTCATAAACCATGACAAGTTAAAAATAAAGAGACACAATCTAAGCAAGACAATAGCTTGTTGAATAAATTACTATAGGCAGAAGCATACTAATAAATCTTCCTTCTGACATACTAAGAGTAGGAAAATTGACAGAAAATCTGTAGGGCTAGATACAACCAAGAGAATATTCTCAAAGAAGATAAACACATAGTGGAATAGCTAATTGAAATGGCTACTTTTGATTCACAGTGCAAGAGCCTAGGAGGTTTCCACTGGATACTAATCAAAAGATGAGAAGCATCTTGTGAAGAACTGATGGAAGAAACATGTGAAGAACTGATGGAAGAAACATTCAAAAGGGAACAATTAGAATTCCTCACATACTAAATTCCTGCTTCTTAAAAGCTAATTAGTAGGCAAGTAAGTCAGTCAGGTCATAGAATCACAGAACCCTAGAATCTTTAGAGCTGTAAAGGACCTTTAAAGGCCACCTAGTCCAACTTCTCTGCAATGGACAGGGACACACAGTTAGATCAGGTTGCCCAGGGCCTGATCAGGGCCCATGATCCTTGAAAGTCTCCAGAGACATCCACCACATCTCTGGGCAATCTGTTCCAGTGCCTCACCATCCTCACTGTCAAAGACTTTCCTGACATCTAACCTAAATACACCTACTTTAAGCTTGAAATCATTTCCCCTTGTTCTACCACAACAGACCCTGCTAAAGAGTCTGTCTCTTTCTTTCCTGCAGCTCCCCTTTAGATTCTGAAAGGCCACTATTAGGTCATGCTGGAGCATTCTCCAGATTTGCAGTTAAAAAAAGGAACAAAAGCCTATTTATAAAACATATATATAGAACAAAAGCTTATATATAATTTCAGGGTCAATGTGTATGATGATCCTGCATCCTGAGTCTTCTTACCATCTCAGAAAAATTACATAAACTCTGGAAACAATTAGGTAAATTAGAGATATTTAACAGCAGCAATACAAAGAATGACTGAATAGATTAGTCTTCATTGCTGGAAAAGAGATAGCTGAAGAAGAGGTATGCTAACAGTCTAAAACTAACAGCACACAGAGTTCTTGAGAGTTGATGCTTTTCCTCTTGCACAAGATTCAAGAAATCAAATGAAAGTAGCAAATAGCAAGTTAAAACATGTAGAAAGGAAACAGTCAACACATAGTGTTTAACTTGCAGACCTATTATAGGATAGATGCTAAATATCCAGAAAACTGCTAGCCAATTACATGAAGCAAAGCTTTTTAAATCAATGGCATCATCCCTACCTTGAGAAACCCTTGTGCCATAAACTGTTTGATAGTAGGAGCCTGTTCTGAAGACAAATCAGGTTATAAAAGGATTTGCTCTAACACAGAACAAGCTTATTTTATGTTATTTGATGATGCCAGTGGAAATTCTGACCAATTCTTGATGTTCTCCAGATTTTATGCGGCCACTTCTTTGCTATAGTTTATCACAAGCTACCAAAATAGCACCTTAAACTTTCAAGATCATGTCCCTCATTTCCTTTCTTTGGCACATTGCAGAAGTTTGCATTCAGGTATGATTGATAATACAGATCTCTGGATTTGTTAGGTTTACAGAATGACTACTTGTCTTTCTAAAGGTTATGTCTGACATGACAGAGGAAGGCACCTTGTTTACCTTGTGTCAGCATTTATGGAGGATCGCTGAGGAAAAAAGACCATGCTCAACTTCAAATAAGTTTGTAAAGTACAACAGATCTATAATCACCATTATCAGTGAGGAGATTTCTAGGATGCAGAGATGATTTTCCCATCATTAATCTTCCCTTTATTAATTTTCTACTGGATCAGTAAGCTCACCACTAGATCAAAATGGCACAAAACAAACAATGAAAGTTGAAAGTCAATGCAGAGAGGATGCATAACTTACAGTTCAACCTAGAGAGGTTGAAGCTGCCAATGAAATGTTTCATGAGAGGGACAAAGAGGAGAAGTCTAAAGCCAGGCTGAAGAGATGGGAAAAAGGAGAAGGCAAAGGGAGCTCATAAGCATTTGTTTAACCTAAAGTAAATGGAGTAGAAATTAAGAGTGAAGGAAGGGATCAAGTCTGGATTTTATGGAAGGCAAGGAGGAGATATTTATTGAAATCTTCTGTTATATCAGTCAAAAAAACAAATAAAATCAGATCAAGGTACGGGGTTATTTAGTAATTATATTGCTCTTATTTTTAATAAATCCAGCTTTAGAGAGCAGGGATTTTTCTTAAGCAGCTTACTTTGTTAAAGAAAAAAGTAAAAAAACAAGGCAGTATTCATCCCAGAGCTTCCTCCAGCTTTGGTTCTCGGGCATGCTGAAGATTCTGGAAGATTTAACTTTTCATTTCATGGCATTGGAAGTGATTTTACATCACTGATAGAACCAGAACTAGTGGTCTGCAGAGAGAGTTTGAAAACATAAGCAAAGGACATGATAAACAATTTATGCTTTCTCAAGAACTTTGAAACTGTGTAAATTAAAGAAACTAAGAGAGTAACACAGTTTGAAGCATTCATTCATGTACTTTTCCTACTTACAGAAAAAAAATTATAAGTTTCTAATTATTTTATACAACGAAAATTTTTAAGGATGATTCACCTGTGTTATTTCTTTGGAGTATTTCTTGCACAGTGTGTCTATTCCCATGAACAGTGACTGAATTTCAGGACTTGTCTAACAGGAAAAGAAAGTATAGCAAGGTTAGTACTTTTTTCTTGCAAGATAATTATCCAAACCATTTTGTGAAGTATTTCTTAAACTGAACGATTTAGAATGTAGATAAATTAAAAAATGGGCAGATCAGGAGTAGGATAATACAGAAACTGAAAACAAGCTCCATTTTATTTATTGTCTATATAAAGTATCTGGAAGGCTTTGTGCTTTTGATAACTACATAGCACACATAGTAACAAAGACCGTAAAAAGTTCCAGAACACATAAGAAAATGCAAACAAAATATATCCCCAAAACAATTACACTAGTTGTAGTACTAGGTTAAAATATTACTGAGTGTCAGAAATCAGTGATCACAGTTCAAGCTCCTTCACCTGAGAAACTTGCAAGATGCCTAATGTAACTTCAAACAGGATTTCAACATGAAAAACCTAGCATAAATAAATAAATAAGACATCTACTTTTAAATTGGAAGCAAAAACCATCCCAAAATATTGACTGATCAAAAGACTTTAGTACAAAATAGTCATTTATATGTAAGGAATCGCCTTTCAAAACCTGGTAAAAATGTAAAAAACTGTTTCAAGCAAAATGCCAATTACTACTTCAAGTTCTACAGTCTCAGAAAGTTCAAAAATTGAAAAATGAAAGAAAGATGTATTATTTTTATAATTGAGAAGATGGCCACCTATGAATGGATCTGAGCTACCAGGAAATTAGACAAGTGTTATCACGAATCAGAAATATTACATCAAAATAAAAAAAGAATGACATCTTCCTCCATTTGGGAATGCAGAAACATTTTTATCTACTTCAGAAAGAGTGTAATGCTAGTCAGATAACCAAGAGTAAGTAACAGTTTCATTTCCCAAACCTGCCTTCAATGTGTATTCTATATTTTTTACATTAGGTAAAAGTGAGTCTCGTGCAGACAAAAAATAATTATGTGAGGAGTTAAATTAATAACCTCAATTTGCTTCAGATTTTTCCCTTTTGTTCCCCATATTCTGAAATCTGCTATATCCGTGTCCTGTCCAGCACTGTCCATGTGGCTGCCAAATGCACTTCTGCTTACTGATGAGCTGAACCTGCATTTCTCTCAACAGAAGAACTAAACTCCTTTCCCTCCTTCCCTCAGTTACCAATTTTCATAGAACAGACAGGAGGGAAAAAATAGTATTCGAACATCCTCTGCTCTTTGAATTTTGTTGACATTAGACAAGGCAAAAAAAATTCAAAAATTTCCACCTGGTGAGCAGGCAGAATGAGAAAGAAAAAAACAGACAGCTCAATAGTGTAGTCTAAGTTATCTTTGTTATTAGATCAAATAAAAACCAAGACAGTGAAAATATATTCGAAGTCATTAAGATGTATTCATAGGGGACAGCTCTAGAAATGTATTTAGTCATTACAAAGCAGCAACCTTGGTTGGTCTCTCTTTGATCCTGAAAGAAATAAAAATAAGCTTTGTTGCTCATCTATAAATTCTATAAACAATAAAATGAAGGAGTGTAGAAAACAGTTTCTATTTTATTTGTTGTATGGAGGAGTAGCAGATGTTAACAAGGTATTCAGAATTAATAACAGTAAGATTTTGTTTTACTAGAAAACTGAACAATCCTCTAGGAGTACGTGGTGACCGTAGGAGGAAAGTAAAATGTGACTAGCATACACTGATGTAAAGATAATAATATTTAATGTATGGATGCTGATTATACCAATATACAACTTAATGAGGAGTTCTAACACATTTACAAGTCTTCCTTCTCATTGAGAATGCCATAGCATCAAGCACAGAAAGGTTTCCAGGTATATTTCCGCTCAGATTCCTAAATTACAGAGTCATAAGACATTTTTCTATGCATTTTTAATTAACATTCCAATCATTCTATCTGTCCTTAATCAAGACTAAGTAATCATCATTAATGTCTTTTTTAAAGGATATGGTAATTTGGCTCCTTTCTGTCCTCCAGAGCAATGACAGGTTCTAATGAAACATCTGATCTTTTTCTTAGTATCACAACCGTTGCATTTTAAAATTCCTTCAATATACTTTAAGTACATTATCAGGTTGAAATGCTACAGTTCAACACTGATATAACCCAGAATTTTGCTTTGTTTTCAGCAAGGGGCTAGACAAGATGACCTCCAGAGTCCTCTAAGCACCTAAATTAATCTGACTGAAATCGATAATAAAACTTCTGTCTAAGTAAGCTGATAATAAGTGCCCATTAAAATGCCTCTTTTAAAGGTTCTCTGAGTTTCTCTTCTGGTTTATTGGATTGAGGCGTTCATTGTTCTTTTTAATTATACTGACATTTGACTCTTTTACTGTATTGGTTTACTTTCTGGTAGCACTGTTCACCTCAGGTTTCAGCATTGACGTATTTATCAACTCAATTTTAAACACACATAGAGAAGTCATGCTTTCCTCCAGTTTCCAGGACACCTCTTTGTGGCTAGTCCCAAACTGTCCTTTAGTTCACATGCATTATTGCTATAGCCTTATAAGATCAATTTTTTAGCTGTATTGAATGCCTTGAGTGCTTTTCTTCTACCTTCTAAGGCAGTCTTCTTTCTTAGACAGGTGTCACTCTAGGCAAATATGAATATTTTCAAAGCCCATCTATGAAATCAGCTAAGTAGAAGATGGTTCTTGGAGAAACACCTTCTGGTTCTATGGGAGAAATGGGAAAATTAAATATTTCTAATGATTTCTTAAGGAAGAGAACTAAAAGCTAGTGAATAACTCTCATCAGTAGTCTATATCATTTAATAATCACATGGTCATGTGGAAAACAAGCTTAAGAGAAAATGAGGAGAAAAAAATAGATTTGAAAACACTGATGGGCCAGCATGCAAGTTTTTCTCGACTCCATGACACAAATTACAGTACGCTTTCTCTGATGTACAAATATTTTCCACAGTTTCACAGTAATCACTGATGTTACAAAGCAGCCAGTCACATTTCTTGAAAATGCCTGAGTGATCTAAAGTCCAATAGAATCAGAGGATATAAAGAGTCTTTGTAGACTTCTCTTTGAAAATCTATAAAACTAATAGCAGTTTAGGGGGAAAGCATCTGAGGCTATCAAGTGATCATCAATAAATATTCATGTCACAGTTGGCAAACAGAAGGAAGTATTTTGTAATGCAAATAATTTAGCTGTTAAACAAACCACAGATTAATGCAATATTATAGTACTAAAGCTTCATTTACCTCTTTTGAAAGGAATACTGTACGACAAGGAGTCCTGCAGATCAAACATTCATCTTTTTTGCCTGTAAGGTAAAGACACACTTAAAATATACATCAAATGGAAAAGATGTTGTATACATTTTTAATAGAATTTCTTGCCTAAACCTTTGTTTTGAGCTTGTAGAAGGTTACATAAGAAATGCAAATAAAGAAGAATAAAGAATTTGAGTTTGCATCCCTGTATACACAACTGTGTGTGAATGTCATCAGGTCTTAATCCTGCAAATAAGTATTCATGTAAATGATTTTATGAATATCATTAGTGTCACTGAATGCAGTGATTTTTAGTTCCTTTGATTTAAATAGGACTACTTGCCTGGTTTAATTAAGTGCATGTTTAAGTGTACTAATGAATTAGAGCCAACCAGATATATGACTTTTTAGTTTGGGATTTAGTCTTGCTCTCCAGATAAAATATATGAAACCTTAACTTCAAAGAATTAATAATTTCTCCTGGTTCTTCTTTTCTGTGAAAAAAAAAATGATCACCTTTTAAATCCCTTTCTAATCATTTATAACTTTTTGAATGCCTCTTTGATTATTTGCAAATGTAATAGCAGCTACCCCTAGTAAATTCACGAGTGCCATAAATTGGATAATTTTATTAGATGCTCCTTGGCTAAGAGTTCTAAAGATCAATGTTCATGAGCATCTTTAAAGAGGATAACATTTAATTATTATTATTAATGAGTTCCCTCCCCCCCCCAAAAAAAAAACATAAAAAAACCACAGTATCTCAGAGACTTTTTTTGCCAAATTGTAATAACAACAGAAAGAGAACCTGTGATTCATGTTCTCGGAGCCAGCATTGTGTATTTATATCTTCCCTCCACTACAGCAACATTGCAAAATCTTTTAGGCAAAAGACTTATTTTTAATTATGAAACAAAGATGTATCGCTTTTTTTGCTACACTTACTAACAATAAGTCATTTGATATGACCTCAAAGGGAAATGTTTTAATGTTTTTCTGCTATTTTTTTTTTTTGTTTGAATAGGAGCTTCTCTATTCCCTGTATCTTTTCCAGAGATCCTCATGGGAGAACACCAAAGGATTTCCAGAATGTGTCTGGAAACTGCATATGGCATATCAGAGCTTCAAAACATCCCCTACAATCCTCCTAACCCTACTGAAATTTATGTAGCTTTTCACTGACAATATTGAGATTTAAAACATCTTCAGACTAGTAGCAACATATATCCTGGAAGTATTAATCCTTTGTTTTACAAACTGCTTTCTCACTAATAAAGAAGCATGCCCTTTCCAAAATGAGACAAGGGAGATTCCTATCTTACTCTGTTTTTATAATGCAGGCATGGATCATAAGCATCTGGGCTCACTTTTCATTTAGGTGCCTAAGGTTTGTTCTCAAAGGCAGAACCCTCCAGGCAGATTCATCTGGAGGCCTTCACAGGTTACTTTCACTATTTAAAGATAATCAGCGGCAACAATTGCAAAGGTTTATCAGTAACAGGAGGTCAACACAACGAAAGGCCTTTGTTTATTTTCCACAGTGAGTGGGTAATGCTTAGGGGGAGAGTAAAGGTGTTCCTGCCAGCACTGCCTGGCTGGAGCAGGAGGCCCAGCCTGGGGCAGCCATTACCTTTCTGGAAGCAGAGCTCACAGATGACGTGGCCACAGCTGGTGAAGATGAAGCGTGGCGTGGCCTTGCGGGGCTCACAGAAGCAGGCGTTGCAAAATATTCGGATGGCCATGGGGTGTGGGAGCAGGAGAGGCCGCAGGGAGCTTGAGGCTGAGGCGGACACCCGCCCTGCTGCTGCAAGGCCTACAGGCCTGCCTCTGTCATGTCCGTCCTGCCTGAGCCCCGAGCTGAGGGATGGCAGCCCCCCTTCTCCACTGGCTGTGGAAAGAATTCAGCCCTCCACAAAAACAGGGTTTTTGCAGCTGCTTGCCACCGAAGCTGTGAGGGTGCCCATGCAGGGTACGCTCTCTGTGAGGTTTCCTCCTTCCACGGGGTGACAGAAGCTCATGGGGGCTGTGTGTGGGAGATCTGCCATGTACCCTTCTCACAGACCCACAGGCTGCGCAGGAACCATAAGAGTACTGCCCCAGAGAGCTGCGGCTCAGCTTCTGCTTTCTACATCTAGTTAGGAATCTCGAAGGACACCGAAAACATTTCACCAAAGCGGAGATAGCTAATAGTAATAATCCTAAGTGAAGAATGAAGCGCTCTCTAGCTGATGCTCAGTCTCTGTGCTGGTTTGTGGTTGAGCATGCTGCTGAGGAGTTTAATCATCTCTTCCATGAGTTCTGACAATAATGATTGCCCATGTTTTAAAAGCATAAGTGCATTTAAAGCGAGATAATTTACATTTTTATTGGGATGTACTTGGGAGCCTTACTCTAAATATCAGCTGAATTCTGACCCTATTGTTCAGCTTTCTTCTTTGAATTCACATATGGGTATAACTCATATTTCTTCTTCCCCAAAACCAAACGCTTTAAGACATACTGTAAATGAGTACTTGATGGAAATGAATTTAATAACATTTATTGGTCAGTTCAAGTGACAGTTCCAGAAGTATGAGAATTTTTTAATATATGGCACATCTCAGAGAGTAGCTTTATATGATTTTATAAAGATTAAAGTATAAGGTTTTATTTTAATTGATTTTGTCTGTAGACCATTGTTTTCTT
Organism: Callipepla californica brunnescens; assembly: GCA_023055505.1. Taxonomy (NCBI): domain Eukaryota; kingdom Metazoa; phylum Chordata; class Aves; order Galliformes; family Odontophoridae; genus Callipepla; species Callipepla californica. Next base: position 37,755,376 of record JALIRH010000005.1, on the reverse strand, counting down.
GTCTCTACATTGTAACTATGGAGATTCTCACATACATTTTCACACTGTGAAAGTAAACCGACTTAAAGGATAAGGTCATTCCTTGCTAGTGAAAACAAAAGGTGAGAAGGAAGAAAGGAAAAAGAAAGAAGGCACTGCCTTTAAAACAGTACTTTCTCCAGAGATATTTCAGCTTACAGTTTTCAGACTACAAAAGGATATGAAAAAATGAGCAGGAAGACAAAATGCAGCACCAGCACCTCTGCCAGAGTGTGTCAAACTTGAGAGTTTTATGCAATGTATTTTCTTGTAGGTAACAGGGTTTGTTTGGATTTTAGGCATTAGATAGCAAGGAAATTTTGAATCTTTGAAGGACTTAAACAAGCTTCTTAGATATAAAGAAATCTTTGAGAGATTTGATCTGCCAGATTCCAATGGAGACAAGGATTAATGTTTGCACAACAGCCCACCACAAAATATTGCTGTTGGTTTGTTCACTTGTTTTCCGAAATTTTTCTTCACGTTCCTGAGGAAAAAAAAGAAAAAACAAAATTATTACCTATCATCCTCTGAATGTTACATACTACTATCCTATTAGCCAGATATGTATCCCTCTTATGCCTTATAGTAAGCACTTTTGTTTGTTGGGTTTTTTTTTTTCATGATGATAAAAATGAATATTTCTTCCTATCCATAAGCTGTCCTATGAACAGGCAAAAACTAAGAAGCAAACACACTTCTGTTCTGAAGAAGAAATACAAGAAGTTGCCCTTGTTGCTAAAATATGTATTGATATTTTGATACATTGGTATATACTTCTATCCCATAAGTACATGCTTAAGGCTTTTTAGGTTTGCAGTCATTTCACATTGCAGTCAAGAAACTGTTCGCAGCCAAATGTATATTTTTAGGAAACTATTTGATAAATTGTAAACACAATCTGTTTGCCTGCATACATGTAGAAAAGTGAAGACAATGGGTGCATTCTTGGTTGAAGGAATGCTTTATTTGTAACAGAATGAGGGTATATAAATCACATTCAGTCATTTCCTTAGCCATTCCAGTAAAGTTTATACACAAAGGCCAGCATGGAAACAACATCTGGCAACATCGTCAGCAATGGTACCTGCCACCTGCTACACTGCTGTTATTGGCTTTGGCCAAGAAAAAGATGTTTGGAAATTCCTTCTTAAAAATAAAACCTCTTATGAACTCACAGTGATTAATTAGCTTTTATATTGCTTTCTTTTACAGTTTAAAAATATTTTCTAAGGTAATGTGGGATGTTTTTGTGAAATTCTGGTTTTTTTAAAGCTTAGCAAAAAAAAAATACTTCAATTAAATAATAAATCTCACTTAATAATCAATAAACTATTATACAGTATTCTTTAATATTTCTATTAAGGAACATACATACTCTTTCATAATTTTGTTCTTTGGATATGTGATGAATTTGCTCAAGGAGATGTTCTATTCTAACATTAACTTCATTCACTTTGTCTTTGGCTTGAACAACAGCTTCATCCAGAAAATGCTCTCCAACTCTAATGTCCAAATGGATACGCTGAGAACAGAAATAATATTCTCATTACTGTGTCTTCTTGCTTTCATAATTCCCTAGAAACAATAGACAATTTTCCTTTAAGTTCGTTACAGAAAAATAGTTCTAAATGCTTATGGAAATCCTTCCTAAAGTAAGAATCAGATGGAATGTGTAAAGTGTTTCTTAATTTTGTTTTTAAATTAACTATGCAAATTTTAAATCTTCCCTAATTGTTTAGGGCACGTTTTTATACTAGTACTGATTTAACCATTACGAAAATGCTTTTTGTTCTCGGTCCAAATTAGTTTTTAAAAAATGAGCACCCTTAAAACTGCTCATTGTATTTCACATTCTATCTGAACATTGCAGAAATGACATTCCTCAGTAATATTGCGGGAAGCTTTTAGTAGTTGCACTTCTGGGTTTCCTCCACATTTAATCAGGAGAATAAGGCTGGAAGGGGACCAGGTAATACATTATTGGCAGTTTATCATAGGTATTAAAGCAGAACATTCCATAAGGTATCTTCTTCATTTCTCCACACATTGTTTATCACATAAGAAATAGGTTTCAGTATCCTATAAGTCACTGTAAGATGTTTAGCAAAAGTGTCTGAAACTCTCCAGACAATAGACTCGTAAAAAGAAAAAAGGAGACTACAACTTGCAAGACGATGAAACTTAGCTGAGGATGAATATACATTTTTGCTAAAAATAAATGGTGAAAGTGTTCCCAAAAGCCAGTTAGGCTACCTCATTTAACACACTTACAAGATCTTTATATAAAGATGGTTTTCTAACTCATTTTTGCTATCAACTTTTTGTTTTTTTAAAGGCACCTTGAGAGACTAACTCATCTTACTTGTTAAACTATACTTTGAAAATAGGCATAGAGATAAATGTTTCAATACAGTGTTTATGCAATGGCTGAAATAAATTAAAACTGTATCACCTTTGATGTCCCTTTTTTCAAAATCTCCATTGCAGGTCAAATGTGTTGGTAATAGACAATACTGACAGTGCTAATATTTTCTTAATATCTCTAAAAAATGGATACTTTTTCTGAAACAATTCAACCTAAGATAGTGAAGCCATGCAATAGCGTTAAGATAAGTGGTTTTGTGACAGCGTTTGCGTTAGTCAATCTCACATATTGATCTTTCTCAATCCAAACAGTTGTTGCTATTGATCAGAATCTTTTCACATTTAAAGTGCTATGCAAACATTAAATCACTCTGTGGTTACTAGTCTTGCTTCTTTAACTTTGAATTAGGTATCAGAATAATCTTTTCATCTTTTAATATACATAATTTTAAATTTATCATCTTTAATCATGAGAAAACGTTGAATTTTCTACTGGAATTAAAAGTTCTCATCCATTTTGTAAACTCTGCAGCTTGTATACAATCAATGCTATTATGACAAAGAATAGTAAGAAATACACCTACCAGTTTACTTCCTGCAAATGCCACCAGTCTGGTGGAGTTTGACTGCAGACAGATAACATGCTCCCCAGACATATAGGATGTAAATGAAAATGTTGCTGTTGGCCCATAAAGTTTTGACAAAATTACCTGTAATTTAGATATATGTTGGATGTGAGCAATGTGGGAATTAATTAAATACTAAAAAATAGTATTCTGAATTGAATGCAAAAATTACTCACTTAAACCTCCTGAAATCATTGAATTTATCTGAGAGAATGGTAAAAGAATTTAACCTCACAGTAAACACTGAAATGCGATATAATAATGTACAAAAGTTAATGGTTTCTAAAGCATTTCAAGTTTGAAAACGAAGACTTTGTTTAGACATAGAATAAGTCGCCTTTTGTTGAAAAAGCTCAGGAGCTCATGGCAACATAAGCAGTTGCTATGCATGATGGATCTGTGCTGCCTCATAATAATCTAGTCTTTTTTTATAGTTTGTTTTATTATTAGCCTTCATGTCTGCTGCTCAAATCTGCACAAATACTTTCTGAACCATATTGCTTCATTAGTGAATTTTCATTGTTTTATAATCTAGCTTGTTTTCTCAGTTGCAGCTTACTAGTCTTTATGACATAGTTTTGCAATTCCAGTAGACATGCAAAAATTGTCCACAAAACTAATTGCCAAATATTCCACTTTTTTTTCCAACTTGGCATTTCTACTTATACTGATAGCAACCAAGAGGTGTTTATACATTTCAGTGTCAAAATACTGAGCTAGATGATAGATTACAGATTTACTTTTTCCCCCAAATATCCATATCTTTGATAGTTTTGCCTTCCAGTGTGAGAAGTCAATACATGAATCATACAGAAATATTCGTAAAGAATGTTTACCTCAGCAGTAGGAGTTGTAACAGTCACAAACATTCCCAAACCAGGAGCAGAGTCAAGAAATTCTCTTTCATGCATATCCCACTTCTGTATTTTGTAATTCCCTGAATAAAAACATAGATAAAAATCTGTTAAATAAAACATAGCTTAATATTAAACATCCTTATTGCTTTTTTCAGCAACAATATGAAGATAAATGATTAGCAATAAAACAATATATGTATTTCATGTACTTACAAATGAAACTGCTCAGGAGGCATTTTATAGCAGTGTGAGATGCAATGAATTTTTACTACACTAGGAAATATTAGAGCACTACAAAAAAGATTGATTAACAAGTAATACTTTTTTATTACCTCTAATGCTCTGGCAAGATTAGCAATCAGAGGACATGCTGAGACCACCAGAAGAGAAAGTGTACTGTATTCACATCGCATTTTTTGCTTGTCTTTCATGCTTACCACATCATTTGCAGAAACTATTATATATTTATTTTGACTACCACCTTCTGATCTTACACTTTGTGCACTAAACATGAATTTAATATACTTGTGATATCCCAGATTGAAAGGAACTTCAGTACATCTTGAATTCTCTTTTTGCAAAACACTGATTGTTGAAAAATTCTGGTAGGAGGGGGTCATAATGTATAGAAGTACATGTTGGAACAGCAATTTCATGGCTGCAGAATTTGAAGACCTTTTCCTATTTTGGGTCACTTAAGCTCAAAGAAGATTTTCCTTGAGTAATCCATACCCAAAATATGTGAGGTCGTAGTGGTTAGTCACTGTTGTAGTGAGTGACTTGTAGAGTGCCCTCTTTCTTATCACCACAGTTTTACCATATTCATCAGTCACAAGTTTTCATGCTAAATTACAAACTGTTTTTCTTATTACATAGGTTAGATCCTCACACGGCAAAGGCAGCTACCTACCAGTTACGAGCGTGTCACTGGGAACATCTTCAATTACACATTTCTCTTCTCTTTCTCCACTATGAAAATACAAAGCAAGTGAAAAAGAAATCCAAAAGCTCATAAGAAGTCCGATTAATTGGCTTTTCATTATTTTTATGTATCCCAGTAGTACTGCTTTTGAAGATAACTACGGAAGCATGTAGTCTTGTGGTTTTCCCTCATTTGCTGCTTATCAGTGTGTGTGTTTGAGAGAGAAAAAAACTGTGAGAAAATGCAGCTGGTGGTTACACATTTATAAATAACTCTGTGTTCTGTAGAATGAGATAACAAGAAAACTTGTAAAATCTTTATTTTTTCCCAGCATCTAAATTAAAGTTTTATTTTATGCACATAGAGTAGTATGAAAATTGGAAGCATCTCTCAAGTACTTGAGATTGGCTCTCTAGTAGCAATCACAAAGGCTATCTCTTTCCATAAAATGCTCAAATTTCAATGTAAATTGAACTTGCTAACTTATATTTCTGATTTCACCACAGTGATTATGTGTGATAAAGTTTCACTCCTCTGTTATTTAGAAATCTTGTTGTTTGCAACCTAAATCATTGGATATGTATGTCTATACATAAATCATAGGCACTAGACAAAAAGGCTGAAAGAAATACTGAGGAAGGAAAGAACTGGAACAAAAATGAATTTGAAACAATTGTGACAGGAAAAAAAAAGCTTCGCATTAACACTTTCTCTAAATAAGATTATTTACATAACTTTTTAAAATCAAATAATGATTGAGGTTTTCATTATTACCCTTTGTGCTATTGCAAACTAAACATTCTGTATGGCTGATGACAAACTCAATTACTACTCAAAGTGAGGGAATATTCAGTCATTTTACAGCACAGAGTACCCACCTCTGGGGTGATTTCCAACAGGGAGAACCCAGTGTTGAATTCAGTTTCCCATTCAGAAGATCCCTGTGCTCCTGATGCACTACTGATATACAAATCACATCTCATGGCCATCAAATCCTGAAGAGGCTCACGGGGGAAGTTATGACTTCATTACTACTTTAGCATTTAAGCATCAGAACAAATTTCTGAAGGAAATTCTGTTCTGATGGGTTCAGCACAAATCATAACATATTTCTTAGAATCTTAATTAGACTCTCCAGAACTGGGAGTTCTCAACTGACATGCACCTGCATAAATTCTCATGTATTTTTGTATCTGCAAGAAAAACATTTGGCAAACATTCTTCTAGCTTTTTACTGACTTGAGATCTCTAAAAAAACATGTTCCAGTGCCAGATCAAAAGAAAGACGTAGAAGGGGACAACATTTGATCCTTCACTCTACCTAAGCACAGTGAGGATAGGCACTTCTATACTTCTGGCTTGCAGATGCTGTCATAGTAGGGCTGCTGGACTTCAGCCAAAGAAAAAAAAAGAGTAAAGCTATCTCCAGGTGATCAGGTACAGTGCAGTATATAAAGAGTTCTTTAACTCAGGCATTTAGATTATTGTATAGTATCATGGACAAAATTTCATTCACATATCATATCCTATTAAACAGGATTTAGTTGATTTCAAGAGTCATATGTGTTTTCTGAGCACATTAGATAATGCCATGGAATAGGCTGAGTTACTTTATTATGCTGGATCACGTCTGATATTCCCATAGTACTTGAATTAATTACCTGATAATCTGAACCGATATTTCTTCAATATCAGCAAGCGTCCTCAGATCTTTTACTCACACTCGTGTTATGCTGAGGGCAGTCCTCACTCTGATGCAAAAGTCTGGCATACACTTTCCCTCCTGTTTTAGAATTTAGGAACACACCACTACCTGTGATCGTGCTTAGCTTCTGCTGCGTGGCTAGGGCATTGGAGATGTTTTTCACTGAATCCAAGACTGTCCCTCCCCATAATGTTCTTATCCTCTTTAACAGAGGACACACACACACCCCAAGCAGCCATCCCAGACCATCTGGACTATCTGGTCAAACTCAATGTCTGCCCTCTTGTACAGTCAACCCAAGGCTTACACAGCCAGCATTTACATTATAGTACATGGGAGACCAGTGAACTGATCATCAGTCTGAACTGAACTGGACATCAGCCCCTCTTGTATCCTCACTTATCTACAGATGTACTTTTTCCTAGTCAGCAACTACCAAAGCTCTGGATGTGTGCAGAAAAGCAACATCCTACCAAAAAGTGAACAAACAAACAAACAAACAATAAAACAATAAATGTAGACAGCTTCAGATAGCATTGACACTTACCAGGAAACAACAGAAAGAGCTTCTGTATGCTCACAGCCAAATGTCCTTGAATTCTTTATGGTACTGGACAAGTATTCACTCATGAGGTGCCTTGTAGCACTATGGGTACTGATTTTGGTGTTCATGGGCCTTGTAGGACCACAGTTTAAGATAGTGGTGACTTTTTTGCTGCTACACTTACCTTTCACCATGTCTTCCATTGCTGCAAGAATGTCCGCTCAGACAGCAAACATGATTTTTTCTACATAATGTTCTTGCTTAAAAAAAAATAAAAATAAAAAGCCTGTATTTTGGAATCCATTCTACGTTTATTCCTGATATGTTTTCCGAGATTAATTTAACTCAGAAATTAACTTACCTATTTCCTTCCCTAAATGTGAGGTATTTAGGATCAGATTATCTGGCTGCCAGCCATCAGTAACACTGTATGTAAGTGAAAAGCAAGGAAAGGCTTCTCTTTGCTTCTTTGCTGTCCCAGAACTGTTGAGATAAATCTAAAGCCATGCTCCAAGTAACAAAGTGATCCCACACAGGGATCACATACCCCACTAATCAGTTTAATAAAAGTATGTTATGAAAAATGTGCTCTATCATCAGAATATTCTTCAGTAGCACTCTCTGTCCCTGGTATTGCTAACAGGAGTTCACTGAAATGTGTTGTCTTTTTGCATATTCACTTCTTTTTCTATTCTATCTTCTCCACAGAAAGCTTTTGGCATCAAGAGTTTGAGTAAATGCTCTGGTTCTGCATCATATCCTATAGGGCTGAGATCCTCCATTCACTAAGACAATTACAGATGTAGACTTTTTCCTCTGAACTTAAGTACCTTCTTCTGGACATGCAAAGAACCAAAAGTTCAGTGTTTAAAAAATTTCTAGAACAATTCCACTTCTTCTGCAGTGGGAGTTTAGTCTACAAGCAGTCGATGAGTCAGTTTGAATTTAGTTTCTATCCTAAGAGAGTATTTAAGTGTATGCTTCTCTAATCTTAGATATAACTGTTTAACCATGCAGTAAATAAGTTTAACAGAAAGCATTTAATAAGGAAAAATTAATATATAAGGAAGATAGAAAAATGGAAAAGAAGGAGAAATTAACTAGACACAAAATACAGAAATTATATTTTGTTAACACTCTTTCTATTAGAGAACGGTCACGGGACAATGAGAAAAAACAGGTATAAGAAAAAAATAGTGACATAATTTTGACTAACACGCACAGAAGAATGTAAGATGTAGAAATTCTTATTTTTAGTTCTAACAACTGTATATTCATCAGCATTGCAGAACCAACTTATATTACCCTGATAAAGTTTCAGTTCCCTTCGGCTCTTTGCAAGATTTATCTTCTGTAAAAAAATATAGAGAACCTTTACATGCTTCTACCCCACAGAGAATACAGGGTGTTCCTGCAGTTGAAATATTCCAAAATGAACCTGTGCAACCCAACGTCTCATGTTCAATACTTTTGCTGTGTGTTTGTAGGATTGCAGTGTGCTGTAAAAGTTGTGTGGGTTGACTGTAAAAATCTCCTATTGAACAGACTAATTTCAAAATTCTTTTCTCACTCGGTTGCCACAACTCTTTATGAGACACGGGTTATATTAATTTTATAATAAACAGTTATGTGAGCATTAAAGCTTGCCCTCTGGAGCAGTTTCTGACATACCATGTTTTGTTAGATGTGCGCATACCTCCATCTTAGTTAATATTAAAACCTCATTAAGTTTTCTCTTTGCAAAGTTTAGGGTGACACAAAGAGCAACAAACACATTTAAAGAAACATGGGCACATTTACTGCATACATAGAGAAAATTACATGATTTATGTTACAGCCTATGTTGTTCACGTCTTAACAATTATTTTTCAGACAGCTGCCTCATTAGGGGCACCCACCAACCAGTGGTCTTAACTCTCAGTTAACCTTTTAAAGTTAAGTTCAGAGTTTTACTACTACTACTTTCCAAGCTTCTGCTTTTTTTATCCTAGAAATTTAGTTGGCTGAGTGTCCTCGTGGTAAATATTGGTCTCACTTTTGAGGAAAAAAAACAAAAACAGGCATTTTCATGTATTCATAAGTCTCAAGACAAGTTTACTCAGTCATGTTATTGTCTTAACCATACTGCAAACATCTGGTCACTCTGGTTTATAGAAGTAGTTTATGAAGAAAGGCAAGTAAAACATGTTTAGAAAGATAACAAAATAGCCAATAAATTACAATATACATAATTTAGAGAAAAAAATTACTGTCTAGGTATAAATAGTTGTAAATCAACAAATTACAGTATTTGAGAATGCTAGTAGATAAGATTTTTTGATTGAATGGTCTTCACATGCGTGAAGCATAATCTTTCCAAATATCTTCTTTTCTGCCACTAGAGGGTACTCCAAGAACTTAGAGTGTGCTTATAACGAAGATTTATTTGGGCTTTCTGATCTGTAAATGATGAAGTACTGTTGTTGTACTAAACCTTAAGAAAGTAACACCCCAAAGTCTTGATATTAAACAGCAACTTTCAAAACCAGTCTAATATGTCTCTTCAGCAAAATAGTGTGGCATACCTGAATTATAAGGAACACTGAATGACATGTAGTTTAGATTTAGTTACACTTATCTTACTTTTAAATTATCTAAGTTATAATATTTTCTTTATTTCAGACACAATTATCTGGTTCACATCCTGTTTCTTCTTCCAGACTTGGACAAGGCGTTCCATTGTTAGCAGGATGAAGAAGTACAAAACGAGTTCTGATCTTGGTCCCTGTTTTCCTGCAAGCACCTCTGCAGAGACCCCAGGAAGACCATTGTGAAACTTCACAGTCCAGTGGTGTTTCTGCAAAATACACAATAAAAAGGTAGCTGCACAACTTTCTGCTGAAGGCAGATACACAGTTGGCAAAGCATTAAGGGATGATGATCCAGTAGCATCCTTTCTTATACAAAAACACACGTGATATTAATGAAATCCATATGTTGTCTTATAAATAAAACCATCTGCTTTCAGCTCCTAAACTCAGGGATATTGTTATTATTATTACTGCAGTCAAGAGACTGTCAGAGGTACTACATCAGTAGTGCAGCAGATTTTTTATTGAATTGAAAATGTAGCATGTCCATCTCAAGAGACTATATTTTAGGTTATTGCATTCAAAAATATTGCATTCAGAAACACATAGTACCAAATTTATAACTTGTTTGTCATTGAATTGCTCAGTAAAAACACTGGAATTCAAGCTTTTATCTGGTTTATTTATGTATATTTCCATTTCTTTGGAGCTATAAATTGTTCCTGAAGTTAGATCAGATTCCATTTAATTCTTGTTCACTTCACTCTTGCTTAAGAAGCAAAGAAAGTCCCATTTTTTAATCAGAAAATCTTCTTTCTTGCTCTGTATACTACTGTTCCCTTTGCCAATTGTTAATCTGTAACTAGAAGCTTTCTAATACTGAAAGTGTTTTCAATGTAGTTTTAATTTACCACAACTAAAGAAATCAGAAACTCGAATATACTTTTCATAGATATTTTCAATGGAAGTATATGCTATCATAGAATGAAAAGGTGCTTATTCCTTAAGAGGTTAAATAAAAATACTGCTGGTCACAGGAAATTGCATCAAATCTTTGTATTACAGCAACTGAGCATAAAATAACTGTGCACAAGACCAGCTTAAAATGCTGCACTGAATATGTGACCTGTGATATAAATTTCTGGTTTTACAATGGAACTCACTATTCCTGTTGAAATAATCGATTCTCATGCTTCTAGCAGGAATGAGCAACACAGTTTGATCTCTGATAATTAAATCTGTCCTCTTGCTTCTGGAATATAATTTTGAATAGACTGATTTACTGCTTAATACACTGTAAAGTGGAGATAGATGATTTAAAATGATTTCTGAAATACTGTACTTTGCATAAGTTGTATTAAATTTATATGCTAAAGGGGAACAAATCTTCCTTTCATATGTAGCGGGAAAGACGTACGCCTGAATATAAGGGTCGTAGTACTCACTTGAAATTTGTCTTCTTTACTAGTAGAAAAACATTTACTCAAACATCATAAAGAGATGCACTTACACACGTATAAATTGTGCATTGTTAACTGTGTGGAAAATGAACTTTATTTTAGCAATCATGAGGTGTCTTTAGGACAAAGCTAGAGGCATTAATCTTCATATTCTGGAGAAACTCTTCTTGGAACATTATTTGCACTAGGAATACATTGGAGATTTAGCCCATTGTTGTCTCACAAATAATATCTGGGATGTCAGTCTTATTCATAACCATTTATCATACACTATATAAAAAGCTACCAGAAGAGTATAAAGAAGTACCTACATAGACACCAACTGCTATCTTTCTCATGGAGCAAATTTAGTTTTTATTACCCTCCAGACTGTCTTGAGTCAGACATTCCAACGCTACTCTACCTAAACAAGGTCATTTGCTGTTTTGTTTTTTTTTTAAGGAAAGAAAAAAGAGAATGATATTTTTATTTTCGAGATGTCTCAGAAAATCACAAATACTACTATCACAAATATATCCAGGAATGCATAGAGTATGTGCTACTGATTTTGTTGCATCATCACAGAAGTACTTATGCGGAAGTATTTACTTACAAGTTGCAAAGAATCTGTGGATCCTCACCAATGTGGTTTATTTGTCATACAAAATTCACCGATCTATGGCAGTACTAAGGCTTGAACATGCCTCACTGTGGGTATAACCCAAGCCTTTGAACCATAGCTCAAATATGGAAACATTCTTTCAAAGGTTCCTTATGTCAAGTGGCTTGCTTTATTAGCCATGTGTGAGTCTGGATATCACTGCAAGGCAGACAGGAGAATATTCTACCTAATCACCTATTTTATCTATATCACCTACCAGAGTTGCCCTTTTTTATTTTTTTAATGAACAGAAATAACAGAATTGAGAATATCACTGTGCCAATCACTTACCTGAGAATGTGTCAAGTATTTCGTTGCTTTTAGCTGGCTGGTTAAGATGAGGTATAGGAAAACCCAGATGGTTTTTCTTTAATTTCAACAGCGTTACTTGAGCAATAGGTGGCAAAATTTTGAGTTTGGGATAATAAAATGAGTTTGCTGGGTGACTTGGAGATGAACAAGTGATCTGTGAAATAAAAAGGGAACCTTGAAGAAGCTCATAATTCTAGTAACAAGCAACTGTAAAGTCATGTTTATGCATCATGTTGATTCCTTTTGGCAACTAAGAAAAAAAGGGTTCTGTAAACTCCAGCTCACAAAACTACTACTGGTAATCCCTGATGTTTTGTGCAAAATACTTCTGAACTGGGCACAGCAAATTGTGCCAACCTTTGGATGGAGTATTGGGGTGTGAGGTACTGAAAACAGAGTAACGATAGGAATGGTTTGTTGAGAAACATGGATGTTATTACAAGACAGAATACAAGAGTATTAAATAATAGTATTAGGTATGCTGTAGCAGATGTCATATGTGTATAGGAGGCCAGATGGACTGTTTTCCAGCTTCTCTGCTATTTGTCTCACTGCTCATTAGCACAGCATTTGGCTCTAGAAGAACTGACCTTAACGAAAATAGGGACAGAATGCTTCAACTATTCAAGACTTTAAAATTAAGATGCTCTGTTTCCCACCACCCATAAATGACAAAAGCAAAAAGTGAGAAAAAAAGATGGACAGTAGAGTCACTGGAGTTGGAACAAAGATGCATTCTGCTTTCCACTAGCTCCTTTCCCTCAAGTGCAACACACTCAGGTTTCAGCAACACTTTCTAGTGAAATCTCCTCCTCACATCAGTATGTACAATTTCTTCCTTTTCCTCTTTGAATACAAGTTTAGACATGCCAAAATTTTGGGAAATATTCTCATTTCCACTTTTTTTTTTTTAAGAACTGTTGAAAACCATCTTGGAATAATCATATTCCATGGTGGTGGAATGAAATAACCTTCAAGGTCTCTTCCAACATAAGCCATTCTATGATTCTATGATATTCTACATAATTAACTTTAAATGTAGGCTGCTGCATCTACATTTACCCAATAAATTAGAATGGCATAGGAAATGAACAAAGGCTGTTAATAACTCCAGTACTCTCAAATACCAAAATCAATTTCATGAGAGAATCTCCTGTGTAGTTACAGGATAGTTAGCTTTGAGGTGGAGGACTCAAAATACAGAGACAAGGAGTGCTAATTCATTTATGTACACCTACCTCTGTAACTGTGTCTTGTGGAATGGTGGCAAAATTTGGGGAGGAAAATGTGAAGCCACTGTCAGTTCCAGCATCATACGGATATAGATCTATTGATATTTCTTCCATCCAGTGGTCCCCTTCACAGAGGTTTAGGCTGTCAATCCCCACAAACCAGTCGGGACTTGGAACAATTCGTACAACAAATGAAACCTAATGAAATAAAATAACCCAGAGGAATTGCATCACTTATTTTGAAATGCTTCCATACTAGTTATTTTAACTGTAACTTAACTCTTGAAACAAATGGGTTTCTCTATATGCTTCTGGCTTTACAGAACCTCTTCAGTGCTCCCTGAAATTTGACATACCTTCTTTTAAGTAACATTTCTTCATTGCCTTATTTCTACCAGTGAGAACTCAAATATTTGTGTGTGTTTGTGACATAAAAAAAATAAGATAAAATCACCCTTTAAAGATTAGCTTAATATGTACATGTACTTACTAAGGGATGTCTTGAATGCACTTGTAATTCAGTAGAGGTTTGTCCTGTACCAGTGGAAATGGCAGGAGCAGAGAAGATTCCATGCACGCTCTGAATTTTCTCTCCAGCTTCTTCTATTTCTTTCATTAGTACCCATGCCTCGCCCTTTTCAGCAAAATCACGTACACCATTGCTGGCGTATTCATTTTTTTTCCACATGCTGTAGTCAGAGCTATGAGTAACACCTATTTGAGTGAATACATTGCATGACAGAAAAGTCTGGTTTAGATTGTCCATATTTCTTCAGATGCTCTCTTTTATTTCTAAGGTTAAAAAAATTTGTGTGTAAGCATGAGTGAACACTAGAACGTTTGACTTATCACTGTTTATCTCAGCTGCAGCCAATTGAAAGCAGAAGTCAATTGAAAACAGTTGTAGATACTTGAAAGCATTGTGAATACTTCAATTTCTGTATTTTATTCTTAATAACTTTAGCTATTTTCCTTCTTTTTAAGGTAGTTATATTAAAATTTTCCAATAAGAAGAAAAAATAAATAAAAAATCATACTGGTTGAGAGATTTATCTGGTCTTAAAACTGTGCATTTTTCACTTACCTAGCATTGATGACCACTGTGCTGGGGGCCTATAAAGTGGATACTGCTTGGGGAAAGCAGTCTGACTCCATTTCCCTGTGAAGATTATACTGTACTTTGCGAGTTCCTCTGCTGTACAAATAAAGTCATCACCCAGAGGTAAGCTGCTGGCATAGCCTATAATTGTTACAAGCAACGTCCAGATAACTTTGCAGGAGCAGTAGACAAACATCAGGTTTTCCATTCCCCTCCACACGCAGAGAAAAAAAAAATGCAGACACATTAGTCACTCTAAACTCAGAAAGGAACAAGAGTTACCTAAGAAAAATGTTACAAAGCCTAAGTTTTAACAAAAAGAAGACTCCTATCCCAAGCACAAAAATTGTTAAGCTTCTAGAAACATTATAACATTTTCAGATCTGATATTTCCAGGCTATATACTACAGATCCGTAGCTGTACCTAGGACAAGTGTTTCTAATGAAAATAAAAATATTCTAACCTTGTTCATAGCACTACCTCTGAGAAAAATCTGTTTCTGATTTTCTTTCGAAATCTTATTAGAGTCACATCTTGAATTAATTAGAGTAGCAACTGTTTCTGTGGAAAACATTAGTGGTATATTCATTCTTCTAAAGATTAAATTGCAGGTTACTTTGCCAAAAGACATGATTTATTTTAAATTTGTGTCCAACAAAGAATATTTTATGGCATAACATTTAAAATCAAATACATTTAAAATACATATAAAAGTACTTTGCTGACATAACTGGTGCACTAAAAAATACGTTGAGATTGCTTCAGACTGTTAAAGCTACAGAGTTGTTAAAAAAGAATATTTTTAAAAGATTTGCTGTCAAAGACTGTGCAAATCTTGTTTTTAAATTAATATGATAATTGCATCAGACTGTGGAACTCCAGCAATTGTTTAAACTAACAGCCTTGAAACCTTACATTTAAATACTTTTCTCTTTTGAGAAAACTTTACAAATATAACTAAATCACTAGCAGTACATTAATTGGTAAAAAAGAGCTGTGAATACTCACTAAATATTTCCTCTGGAGCACTGGTAAGGGGAGAGCACCTGCTTTTGCTGGCAGCTGAGTTGGTCTGCAAGAGAAGACAGTAGGAGTCTTGCTATTTATGCCTGAAGAGGGTCCCTTTGGTCCAACAATTATTGTAATCTTTAGACTTTCCAGGTTTGCAGAAAACATGTCATCTTCTTGCTTGCAATCTTTTTGGACGGACTGTCAGAGGTTTCCTCTATGCCAACTGGTTCAGGTTCCTATCAGAAGACTGTGATGCCGAATAGACGAAATGCTTTTAAAAAATACCTTGGATTCCTACTAACAGTTCGGATTTTCTGGTGACTTTACAGTTCTCTGTTCTTATTAATGCCTCTAAGCTATACAAATGAACTGATTCCAACACTGGAATAGCTCTAACAAATACACTTTAAATGAGAAGCATGTTTTCTTGCAAGTTTTATTGTCTGACAGATGCTCCTTCCAAACATTTACAGAGAGCTTGCTCACTCTCACACACCATATGTATGTGTTCAAATAAAAAGGGTGAGGCAGCTAAAAAAGTCAAGAGGAAAAAAAGTTGCATTTCATAATTTCACATACTCACACAGCCTGTCTCCTGCAAATATGAATTAATTTAAAGTAGTACAGTGTGTATTTTTGTGTTCTACAGTACCGTATGCTGGATGATGAAAGGGCTCTGTAACATTGTGGTTTCTTTGGAAAGAGTGGTTTTGGGAAGCTCCGAGATTTTTCTTAGCTGTCTTCAGAGTAAAAAATCCCCAAATAAAAATCCCATTATTACTGTTAAACCATATATCCTCTGCAACACTACTTACATATTTATTACTTACAGATACTCACTGCAATTATTAGAATTGTCTATGAAAAATTATGCTTCCTGCAGTGACCTAATTAAGAAGTAATGTTTAGTATTTATTTAAAATCATTTTCCTTAGCACCTTTTCAAAATGCCCATAGGAAAAATAAGGGCTTTGTGCCATGCCTACATGGGTATCAAATGCTACTGTTGCTGATCAGCAAAGGAAATTAAGTTCAAAAGTTTACAATGAACCATGAGGAAAGTCTTGCAAAAAGTCTTCCTTTGAAACTGTGAGGAATGTTGCTTAAGTACTTTCACAGATATCTAATAAGATGGTACAGCACAGGGAGAAGGAAAAAAAAAATACACACAACAGTATAATAAAAATCCCTGCTATTTTTCAGATGGAAATCCCAGGGCATGGGATAAGTCAGATACACTACCGTCCACCATGAGAGGATTACCGACTAAGAAGTTTGAGCTTTCTGGCACTTTAAATGGTTACTTCTCCTTCCATTCTGCCCCCTACCCCATATGGTAAATTGGTAAGGAAAATCAAGAGATAGATAAACCGGAATGTCTGAACAGCATTTACATTGGTCATACACCTGACAAAATGCAATCCATTGGATGTTTCAATATAGCTGGACTCAGCATCCAGTATCCACAGTTCAAGTCTCTCTGGACAGATGATGGGAATTCTGTAGCAGCTTAGGCTATTCAGATGTGGATGTGCCCTTTATTTCCTAGACCCCTTCCTCTATACTACATTCATGCCAGTGAAGATAGCTATGTTTTCCATAACTTACTTCTGTTCCAGTAGCCATAGCCATCTAAGTAATAGAGCTAAGAAACTTTATGGATAATTTTACATCAAACTTTAACCCTTCTAGGCACAGAGTTCCAGATCCACAGATTCCTTAAACAACTGAGTCTTCGTATAAATACCAGGAGTGGGTGAAGTCCCCAGCTCATGCAATCTTCTAGAGGAGCTACACAAAGTCCTACAAATATCAATGTTGCACAGAGAACTGTTAAAATTGCTTAAGGGTATTACTATCTTCAAACTTCACTTTGGTTTTGTTATTAATATATTTAATCATCACTATTACTGAACCAGCTAAACACACATGTTGAAACACATTGTGATACTTCCAAGAGAACACATAAAATGAGAACAAAGCAACTAACTCTGCATCCAGAACAAACCATTTAATATATCCAACTAGTCTCTTCCTCTCAAGGAAAAATTCCTGTCAAAAAGGCACATCACCAAACTAGTTCGGTCTAGTTCCATGACTACGAGTTATGAATGTCTCCAGGAGCAGAACAATACATGCGGGCTGCATAATTTGGCTCAGATATTACAGGGAGTGCTTTCTAAATGATGAAAGAAACTGAATCATTGGAAGTCATTAGCTTGGAAAATCATGAATTAGGCAGACAGATATCAAAAACAACAAAAGATAGTTGGTTCTCCTTTAGAATAGCAATGCATGATGCCTTGTACTGAGCATCAAGATACCTTCCAGATCTACATTCCTTCTTCTAAAGCTCCTTTACTCCCATTTATCAAATTCATCAGATTCTTCAGATCAGATATGCAATAAGTGGAACACAATTGATTCAAGATCTTTTCCTTTCCTACCTTACTGCTGTGGGATTTAGAAACTTTGAAGTATTTTTGTTTGAGGGTAATTCTTTCCTCAAGAATACATAATAATAATAATAATAATAATATACAGGATTATAGTCCTCGTGCTCAATGTCACATTCTGATCCAGGATGGAGATTGTCTTCCTTACCATTCCTACAGTGAACCATTCCTTATTTATAATAAGGGCTCAGATATGATAAAGTACTCTGGGAGGATTAAAAAGTTCAAAACCAATAAACATACTCTTTTTTTTTTATTTTTCTTTGATTCCATTGTGAAATTGTCGGATAAAGTGCAGAAAATTAAAATGTTAATTAATAATCTTATACACACCCACACATAAACACTGTTGTCTTGAACCTCTGTGCCTGAAAGAGGGGAAAAACAGAGAGAAAACACACCTAAAAATGTCAGAAAATATCAACCTGAGGACTTCCAACCTTTTTTCTCTAAATAGACTCTGCTAAACACAATCAGTTTCTGACGTTGTAAAGGACATCAGAACATCAAATTCAGTATCTCATAGTTGGAGAAAATGAAAAAAAAGGAAAAAGAAAAAAGGAAAAAAAAGAAAGAAAGAAACCATCCATTCCCCCCCCACCAGAAAATAAGGAAAAAAAGAACAGATTTTCACTCAATGAATGATATTCATGGCTGGGAAGCCACAGATGCCAAATTTCTTCGGGCCAGCAATTGGAGAAAAAAATTGCTGTGGGATCAGATTGTATGCTTCCAGCTGAAAACTCAGGAAAGACTGGGGAAAAAACTTCCACTTAGAAACACTTTGCCCCTGTGAAGTATTGGAGGTTTCTCTGTCTCTTTCACTGCAAAATGCCTTTATTCTTAAAGGCTGTGTTCCTCAGTTACATCTATTTCCTAGTCATATGCATACCTCTATGGACCCTGAATGCTTGAGGGAGTTGGCTTATTTTACATAAACATCAGTGCTGAAATTTGCTTTGAGTTTAATTTTGCTTGTGCCTATGTGCAACTTTTGCTGTTTCTTGACAATAAGAAAACAGTCTTACAGTTTCTTCAGACTTTCCCAGGATTAAATGAGTGAAAGATAGGTAGTATAAAACAAAAATTATGCCCAGTTAGTTTTGATTTTAAACAGCGGTCATAACCTTCTAAGATATTCTGAGTTTTTGCTAACCTAAAATAATTAAAATGAGAATAAAATGAGAGAAAAATGCTACTTACAAATTACAACATTATTCTTAACATCCAGTCAATTTCCCTACCTTTATTCAGAACAGAGGCTCCAAAAATTATGTTTTACTACTCCTGAATTATTATCACACATTAAAATCATACTAAAACAATTTCTTTTTTCTCATTAGTATACACACAACTTTGATATATGGTGATTATTTAATATGCTTAGGAATAGCTATCATCTCTTTGTCTACCAAGAAAAACATAATATTTCAGTACTTAGGAAGGATTATACACCCATACTTTCTCTTCTGCAGTTACCATGGATACAGATACGATTATGGACACTCAACAATGACAAAAGGTTTACATACAGGCCTACACTCTCTAAGTTGTAATATCTCAGTATCAGAGTGGTAAACAGCAGAACATTTTGCTGTGGAAGAAGTATAGTGTTGATTGGAAGACTTTATAATACACATTTACATAGGAGAATATACATTGTTAATTCTGGCATTACAACAGCCATTAAGGCAGCTTATAATCTCAGTTTATTTTTTCCAATAACAAACAATTTTTTTAGCAGTATAAGGCACCTAAACTATGTGTACACATATGAATTAGATAATAAAATACCACTATATGTAATATAGTATATATATACATATAGTATAGATGTAATGAAGGTCTAGTCACCATTGTCAGTTGAATCTAGAAAACTCTCCACCTCACCCTTTAATACTCACCTACATTTGACCAAATGAATGACTAATGAGAACCTCTCCAGTCTCCACCAAGTGCATTGGTTGGCTCTCCATCAACCAGGCACCTCGCTCACACATAATCTACATATAATTAACTGATTCAGATATCTCTGCCTCTTACTTAATATAAACTCAACTGGACTTCATTACGCGTTCTCACTGATGACTGTAATCAAGGTTCAGCTTGCTAGTAGTGAATTGCAAATTTACTCTGTATTTTGAGTCTAGATATTCCTACTGCAAGGACACTGTGTTTTGCATTGGTTGGGTTTTGGTTTTTGGATATTTTGTTTACTTCAGGGCTCATTGAGAATTCGGACCAAGATATGGAAAAATTTCGGATATACTGTCTGCAAATACACGTCAATGAGAATCACCTCCAGCATTCTTGTCTCACATATTTTTAACCGACTTCTAGTACTGAAAAACCTAATATGCAAGCCAGCCCTAAATGACTAAATCAAGATCACCTATCAAATTGACCAGAGATCATGCTTCTCTTTGGGTTTCTTCCCCTTCACATACTGTAGTTTCACCCAAACTGTATGGCAATGGTAACCATTTCATCCATTCCATTTTCTGTGTCCCAGATTCTTAGTTTCACCTTCTTTACATGAGTACAAAGATTCATGTGGCTACACACTGTACAGTGCAGGAGAACTGACTGAGTTAATAAAAAATTCTTCCAAGTCAGCATTCAGACAAATAACTTCCTTCATATGACTCACTGTTTTGATGGAAGAAACACACCAGAAAAAGCAGCTCCCAGCATACAAGGGAGTGAGAGAACCCAAAACAGTAGCTATAGAGGTCTGATGTGCATGGTTAATTAAGCAGTTTGCTGAGCTGCCTGGTGCCCAAGGTGTTTCCATAAGGAGGAAAGCCACCTTCACTGGTATTTTTGGTCCACTTATCTATCATTTATCATGTCAGTGCAGAAGCTGTCTTGCACTGCATAAGTATCCTTCAGAAATCTTTTTTTTCTGATGTTTGAATACTCCTTCAGACACAGTAGACCATAGCTGATGGTTCTTGGTTCGCATAAGGGCTTAGCATCTGGAGCACCCTAATGATTTAATCATCAGGGTTGTCCAAACAATGATTCCGTAACTTCTTATCTTCTTAGGAATAGAAATAATTTAAAGCCCCTCCCCTAACTCAGCAGCTAAATCACCAATGTGTGACCTCATTCTTACAGCTAATGCTCAGGATATGTATAGAGCAGTCTCACCAGTCCTACGCACTCAGGCAGCTGTGTCATTCTGGTCCTCATCCATTCAGACCACTTGCATACCTGCAACAGCCAGCCTGTCCTGCCACTGCCTCATTGGTTTCCAAAGGGTCTTGCAACAGGATGTTGGAGCAGGAATTCATGCCATTCTTATATCCACCAAAACTCCACAGATCGGGGAAAAAAAACAGCTTCTTTGCACTGTCCATCAGACTAGTATTTTGTGCTGTGGGATGAGGGCCAGCTTTCAGAGAACTGTGCTAATCTGTGGAGTGCCTGCACCAGCAGTGTTAGCTCACTAGACTGTACAGCATACGTGACACAGCAGAACCCTGCAACAGGCTGAATGTTTAGAAGATTCTAACCTTGCAGATCTGACTCAGACACCTGTGGGAAAACTTGCTTTTAAATTTAATTTTGATATTTGCAAGAAAATCTCTCGTTCAAACAAAAGACGTTTTGAATACAAAACCAAAGACATTATTGTACCACACATCTTAATTACAGTACTAGACAGAATATTTTTGAGGCACTGTGTGCTAACACAATAAAAAGGAAATGTCTTCGTTAAAATGCTACTTCATTTCTTCGTTCATTTTAGGGTTGGAAAAACAGCCTGCATAGAAAACCTCATGGCCAGTCCAATATGGTAGTTTTCAATTTGATTACTTGTTAATATATCAGTTTGGGGGTTTTGTTCAACTCTTTGCAGTGCATCCTTGAAGGCTTTAAAATGAGACTGGATAAACAACAGCAGTACAATCTGATCTCAAAGCTGACCCTACTGTGAGTTAAATGTTGGACTAGAGACATCTTGATGTCCTTTATAATCTCAAGAATCCTATGAACCTATGACACTATATGTTTTTTTCCAATCTCACTCCAATCCTTCATGTAACAGCAAAAATTTTTCAGTTGTCTAATACTCCTATAGGTTCTCTGTCCATCTGGGTTTTTCTCTCACAATACTGGGAATGCAGAAGCAAAGTGGAGTCCTGTAAAGGAAGATGATGTAGGAAGACCTGAATACATGGTTATGTCAATTGATGGAGTAGTCCTTAATTAATTCAGCACCAACCAACCTATGAAACTGGTGATGCAAAAGCTAAATGCTCATGGTGAACGTGAAGGTAATTAACTGAAAGAGGAGATTTGTTACTTCAGAAACATCACCATGCTAACAAAGCCATACTGTTTTGGTGTACTGAGAAAAACTCCACACTGTCATTCATCAATGACAGTGATCTTCACAAATTTGCTTGCATGTCTGTGGAGGATCTATGCATGGAATGCAAACAATACTCCAGAGTACTAAATGCATATCCACTGAGTTTGTTATGGGAAACGTCAAGCCTTTTGTAATTCTCCACACAATAAGCAACATTGCAAACAATTGTTACAGCATTTTATAAACACGTTATGAAGTCAACCTCTATCGAGTAGATGCTTTTAATTTACAACAGTGCTACCCTTTTGTTGAGGTAATTGAGTATATCGTCACTTTAAACATTTGAAATTGGAAGGCTATCATAATGTTTTGCTGCATATATAAGTATCTGTTTGATAACCTGGTCATAAATACGACCCAATGCTTGGAAACAAACTTTCAACAAAACTGCCAATGATGACTGCAGAAAAGATGTGGATTTAATGAGATGTGCACCCAAGAGCACAAAATGTCACAAAGGTAGTAGAAATTAGGACAAACAAGTCTGTAATACATAAGAGATTATTGTTTTTGACCATAGGCAGAAACCAACTTGCTCTTGTCCATAAATAAACTAAATATACTGCTCAGTTCACTCTTTGGTTTTCAACAAAGGTAATGAAAGCATGGACAGTAAGAATTTTCTTTTCTAAATCTTCCACTATTATTGAAGAAAGTGAAATTATTTTTTAGGAAGTTTTTTTATTTTGAAATTGAAGAAAACTGCTCTTTAAATAAATGGTTATCAAATTTCTCGTCATTTCTAATGCTGTTCCAGACTCTGGTATTATTAATAATCATATGTACCTCAACAAAGAGCTTAAGACACATAAGTTTTTTCCATTAGATTCTGCACTAGCTACAGATTAAGGAGAAACTGATATCAATTTATATTTCAGGAATCTATAGTACTCATTTACTTTTTTAACATCTATAACTTAATCAGTGTCAAGAATTGTGCTAGAAAGCTTTGCATAGCTAGAAATGCTTGAAGAGTTTTTTTTTCATTCTAAAGCAGTTATAAATATGAATAAGCATCAGCAAAAAATATGCTCTGATTATGTCAGTATGAACATAATTGGAATCTGACCTATTCTTATAAAATATATAAAACTCTTATTGTAATTTCATTTGTCAATAGAAAAGCCAATGCCCAGACCACATCTTAATTAACCACCCTGGATTCTGGTTGCAGATTCCATTAAGAAAGTATACTATTCTTCACTTCTTGTCCTAACCTGCTCTTCAAAGTTACCAGACAGTTTCCTGATGTACTGACTTTTACAAGTACTGAGGAACTTTTCTAGAAACACCTTTGTAATTATGAATTCCGTGTGGTTTTTAAAGCAAATATAGTTTAATGAAACTAAAGGATAAATAAGACCAGATATGGGGAAAGACTTCAGTAATAATTTACATTCTTCCCTATCTCAGTCCCCACCTTCTGTTTGCTATATATGGGCAGCAATAACCCTATCTGGCCATTATAGTAGGACACATTTCTATTTGTCTCCAGAATTAATACTATAGAAAAAGCCAGACCAGTGGCTAGACATTAAGTGTTGATTAATCATCTAAGTAATGAGTCTCGTATTCTGTAATAAATACTCAGAAAAACAACACAAACACTAATCTTGGGTGTTTATAAGAGGCAAAATTTCTTCAGTGATTATTTTGACTCAGCAAACCTACATGGTAGTCACAGAAACATAGTCCTAAATATTTTTTGGAAGATACTCAATGTTTAATAAATCATTTAAAAATATATTTCATCAAATTCTTTCATGGAATCATAGAAACACCAATTGGAAGGGCATTTCTTTTTTCAACCCTGTTCAAAGCTGGGTTGTACCCCAACTAGGTAAGGCCAGCTTTGGCTGAGTCTTGAAAAGCACCAAGGGTGAAGATTTCCACAACCTCTCTAGATAACTAGTACCAATGTTGCATCAAAATCCTCGTGAAAAACTTTTTCCTCCCAAGCAATCTGAATTTCCCAACGTGCTGCCTGAAGCTGTTGTCCCTTACTACCTCATCTGCTACTAAGAACTGGAATCTTAGTTTTGCTGTCTTTCATGGGAAACATCTTTCAAGTCAGTGTAGGCTCCTAACAGATTGCCCTTAAAGTCATCTTTGCCAAACCACCTCAGCTCACTCAGATTTCCTCACATGCTATACATTGTTGCCCCGACAGATCTCCATGAGACTCTTCAGGCTCTAAGCATCTTTCTTGATTTGGAAATCTCTGAATTGAATGTACTAAGCTGTGTGACATCACCAGTGTTTAGTAGAGGCTGCAGCAACTTCCCTCATCCTGCTGGCCTTGCAAATCCTGTTGTAGCCCAGTATGCATTTTGCTTTATTCATGATGTGAGCATGCTTTTCACTCCCATTCATCTCGATGTCTGCAGTAATCCCCGGGCTCCAGTCAATGCTGTTATTCAGCCAGTTTGTCCCCACCCTGAGCTGATGCATGGTGTCATTTTGCCTAGGGGCAAAAATGTGGACTCCTTTTTGGACTATTTAGGTTGGGATATCTCATCAATATTATGAAGGTCTACCTGAAGAAATTTGTTGTCTGCTCACCCCACTGACTTAGTAGTGCCATCAAATTTACCAAGATACACTGTTTCATCAAGTGCTGTATGTTCATAGCACATTGTAGTATGATGTAAGAAAAGACTTTTACCTTCTTCCAGGTATGGATCCTCTGTCTCTTCTGGAAGTCCTGAATCTTTTTCTGGGACTTCTTTTAAAAAGTTTTTATTAGTTTCTACCAATACTCTGTATGGCACATTTCTTTCACATTTTCATCTCCTACTTTTTGTTTCCAAAACTACATCAGCATTTGCCTTCCATGCTGCTGTAATTCAGAGACAGATGTCTTCATCTTAATAGTGATTTTGACAGTTCTCTTGGCTGAGTAACTTTTGGCAAATTTGACTGTGTAAGCAGTCTTGCTCTCTTACTGCTTCCGTATAAAATAATCAGAGATACTGATACCGACAATGAAAGAATTCACAGAAGCATCAATATACCAAATCTTGGATCATCCTCAGCAATAACATCAATATTTTTTCCTCTAATATTGCAGTGTTATAAAAACTGGTATAAATGCATGCAGTTGTGTCTTTTCATCTGCAGGTGAGCAGATTTTCTTAGCATCAGATGCTCATGATGGTGACAGCATTACCTGACCTGCCTTTTTTTTCCGAACACAGTAAAATAAAATAACCTTAGTACTTCTGAAGACAAGAGTTTGTAACAATCTACTGTGAGTTGCATAGTACTTTATAAAGTTAAGCCAGCACATATTATGCAACAAACCCGGAACCATTACCACAGGAATGCTGTAATTTCACAATATCACACAAATTACACACTTTTTTTTGTTGGACCCCTGAAAAATTTGCTATAAAATATGGCAAATCAGATGATAAGAATTATTATTTTTACCAACCATTATTTTCCTACACCAATCCCTTGGCATCTCAGCCAGCTGGTGTAATATAACACAGACAAAGCAAAGTGTGGTGCAACTTTGCTCAGTAGGACTCATACAAGACAGTTGTATATTACAACACACGTGGCATCTGGAGTTCAGTTCATGTTCAATAACACAGTCAGTTATCCCAAAACACAAAGAGAAAGGCAAAAGGGAAAGGTTATTTGCTATGCTTTATGTTTAGTTTGTATAGGGATCAATGTTTCTTACTGATAATTTGGTCCTGTAGCTTATGCATTTTGCTGCATTGTACAAGGATAACCTCAGAACGTAGGACAGCAGAGAACTTGGCCCACTGTATGGGATCTCATGAGTCTATGAGTCTGTAATGTTGAAACAGAGATTTTGCAAATTAATGATGTGATAAACAGAATGGAAAATACACAGTTTGCAGTGTAAACTGTATGATGGATGTTTTCTTGGAGAGCTCAGATGTCCAATTTCAGCATCTCGAGATGGAAAAGCACGGGGAGACTGTGAGAAAGAGAGAACAGTATTGGAGCATCCTCTTAGATCCCTTTTACTAACCAGAGCTGAGCTGTCAACACAAATTAGATCAAACTCTAGAGTTTGAACAGCAAGCTTGTTTTTCCATGTTTTCTAATCTATTATAGTAGCTATTTGACTCCTGCTACCAGCAGAACTGGCCAAATAAATTACTCCAGGGATAATTTACTAATATTTCTATAGTCATTTCCAAATAAGGAAGAGAAGGCCTTAGTCCCAGAAAGCTTATATGCAAACATTTGTGTTTATGAGGCTATGATGTGATTTTGGGGAGGTCTGAGCCTCAAGGTAGTGCTCACCAATTTTATCTGCAGTGAGCATACCCCAAAACGCTGAAGTGATTCTGATCTCTGTGTTTTTTTTCAGCACAGATAACCCCTTAAATCCAAGCAGATGCAGATCTTTTGGATAATGCAGCCTAAAAATTTTTTGAAAACAAATCTTTTCCCCTGTTTTCTATTTCCTTTCAGAATGGGTCCCTCCTTCCAGATGCTCTGGAGTCATCAATTTGCACTGCCTCCTTGGGCCACAGCAGCCTTCATACAGTCTCCCTCTGGGTCTCTAGGAATGTATCCTCTCCTTGACCTCTGAGGCTTGGCTGTAGATCTGCTCTTCTGCTACAGGCAAGCCATGTGCTTTTTCAGGAGGCTTTCAGTCTGCATGCAGACTCTGTAGTCTTCTCTCCCTTCCCCTGTCCACCTGATACAGACTGCCACAGCCAGGAAAAAGCAGAAGAAGCCTTTCTCAATGCTATTCTGTCACACCCTTCTAAAACCAAACAACATAAAATAAAGGATAAACAAGGAACAAAACACTGCTTTGTCATAGAATCACAGAATCATTTGAGTTGGATGGGATCCTTAAAGGCCATCTAGTCCAGCTCCCCTACAATGACAGAAACTCCTAGAGCTCCATCAGGTGCTCAGAGCTATGTCCAGAGCTATGTCCAGCCTGACCCTGAATGTTTCCAGGGATGGGGCACCCACCACCTCTCTGGGCAAGCTATAACAGTGCCTCGCTACCCTTATTGTAAAAAACTTCATCCTTATATCCTGTCTGAATCTCCCCTCATTTAATTTGAAGCCATTTCCCCTTGTCCTAATAGAACAGATCCTGCTAAAAAGTGTGTACCCTTATTTCTTATAGCCCCCCTTAACAAGCTCTCCTTGTCATCTGTCATGAAGACAAGAAGCAGAAATAGGAAGCACTCTGTGCTCTCAATGAAGATTTTCCCAGTTTCCATGTTCAGCAATGTACCCTGACCATTTTCCTACCCTGGGTGTGACCTGGATGAGACCTAGGCTCACCAGCTCTCTTTAGGCTCTGGTTTCTGATGAGAGCTGATCTAGAAAGGTTCAGTTTTATGCTCAAATTCCAGAGTCTGGATTACAATACCATAGTCCAGAATTAAGTTTATAGAAATACATTCTTATTATCACAGAATGGCTTGGGTTGGAAGGAACCTCAAAGATCATATAGTTCCAGCCCTTGTGCTACAGCACATCACAAAATCTGACACCAGATGAGGCTTCCAAGGGCCCCATCCAACCAGGCCTTGAACACCTCCAGGGATGGGGCATCCACAATTCTCTGAGCAGCCTTTGCCGGGGCCTCACCACCAATCTAAGTCTCCCTGTTTTATTATAAAACCATCCCTCCTTGTCCTATTACTATCACACCATGTAAAAAGTCGATTTCTCTCCTGCAAATTATGCAATACAGAAAAGAACAAATGGATAGATGTTACAAACATAATTAAAATGTGTCCACCTCTTTGTCTCACCCCTCTAGTTACTCTCAAAACTGTTGTCAAATAATTATCTACCCAGCTCCTAATTCTGCTAACTGTTGTCATAGCATCTGAGTGTCTCCTAAGATTAAAAAAAAAAAAAATAACCACAAAATTAATTCCAATCTGTGCAGATAAAAACAGAGCATAACATTAGAAAGAATCTACTGCAGGAAAGCCCAGTGAAAGACAAACTGTTAATGAATGTAGATTTTTATAGGGCAGTATACAGAGAGCTGTGGATGTCCCATTCCTGGATATATTTTATACAAGGACTCGTTTTCCCAGAAAGTCAAAAGGAGAGAAAGGATGTGTGGTAAGACACCATTTCACTAAGGAAGATAACAAGAAAAACCTCTAGACACCCAATAAATACCTCATAACTGAAGTCTTAGAATAACATGTAATATAATTCAGATACAAAGAAGTAAATTTTTTGGTCTAAAATCCATGCAGAATTTTCTTGTTGATGTACTTATTTGTAACTCTGTTCAATTCATTTAGTTGTTTTCATTATCTGTTGTTTACTCCCTTTATT
The DNA here is from genome assembly GCA_023055505.1 of Callipepla californica brunnescens. NCBI lineage: Eukaryota > Metazoa > Chordata > Aves > Galliformes > Odontophoridae > Callipepla > Callipepla californica. The sequence continues at coordinate 37,726,860 of JALIRH010000005.1, read as the reverse complement.
TTTCACTATGATGAAATCTTTCAGGGCACAAAAAGGCTATTAAGGCAGTGGTTGGTGTGCCTCCTCTCATTTCCAGCATTCCTGAGTAAAGTTCATTTGTATTTATCACTGAAGTATGTCAGCATGACTGAAGTATTAGAAGAAAAGGGAGGAAGGACAGATAGCTTAGAAAATCTGCAGATGTCACATCACATGGACTGGTGTTTATTTACATGCACAATGATGAAAGAAGTTCATTTCATATTTTGGAAAAAATGAAACATTCAAGTTAAAATATCATCTCACAGAGCACCTGTCATATGATTGTAACATATCTCTGCAGCATGAGCGACAAAAGTTAATTCATTTAAGTGAGTGAAACATCAGTCAGTGGATTAAGTAAATCCAGGAGAAGGAGTACTTCTTTGAAGTATTTACCTGGCTGAAATTCTCATTCTTTAAAATTTTAATCTTTCTTTCATTGTAAAGAATTGAATTTAATTTCAAAAAAATCCATTTACTTTCCCCATATGCTCAGAATCCTTAAAATAAGACACTTTTTTCTTTTATTTTCTCATCAGGTGGAAAACCTATGAAAATGAGAGTGCAGTGCTGTGGATGGAAAATTATTTCTTTCTCTCATAAAATTGCCCAAGAGTGGTTCTAAATATTTACTAAAATAATCACAGAATGCAGCAATTTTTACGAAGTTGGGCAGATGCTATGAATTTTGTTTTCTTAAGTTGGCTAATCTTACATAAATCAAGTAACTCTCTCCTGAAAATACTTTTAATTGTTTCCATCCAGCTTTTCAGAGAGCTACTACAAAGAGATCTTATTATACTTTTTAGATGACAAAACACGTTTGCTAATAGTAAGCTTTTCAGGCCAGGACATCTATGTTCTCCAGCTTTGCAGAGAGGAATCCAATTATTTAATAGGGTTACCAGGTGGCTTTGTTTCTAGTAATCACTGAGTGAGTCTACCTCAGCATTTTACCCCAACTTTGATCTTTCGAAGCAAATTTCCTGGTCATTCCCATTTACTGTGCTTGTACTTGTATGGACTGGTGTTGGAACCTCACAAACTGGACTTTGGAGTGAAAGTAGTCAGAAGGCAAGCATTAGCAAATGTACACTGTACAGGATAAGACTAAAACTAGTCTGGCATTAAAGCCCCCTAAAACGCCCAATACTGAGTACAGACATAGTTTCCAAATAGACTTAGACCTAACAAGATGCTGAACCCGTTTCTAAAGTGTTTTAGGCACTTAAAAGTCATAAAAAATACGCATAGGAGTTAAGGATTTGATCCTCTTTGGGACTAAAGAATATTTCATTAATTGCTTATCTGCATCTTTGACTGCCTAATCTTTTGAAATCCGAGCACCATATTTCTGTGCTGCAGTTCCAATTTCTCAAAATGGGGATAAATAATAATACCCAGTTTGACAGAGTCTGAGGAGGATAAGTATGTTAAAAACTGTGAGCTGCTCAAATCATAGAATGAGAGGTTTGTATAAGTCTGTGACACAGATTGCTTTCATATCACAGATCAAGGTTAAACAAAGGCTAAAGCTCTGCATGCATGATTTGCAAATGCAGTTATGCTAATAGTATGATGATCTTAATTAGATGATCAGCTGCATATCTGACTTTTGATAATAAGTCCTAATGTGACTTGCTAATCAATGTCAGATATGGGAATAGAATGTAGAATTTCTGACTTGTGAATTCACGCAGTAATTGCTAAAACAGACTGCCTCTCTAATGTCACCCATTCCGAATGCTCCATCTACTGCTTGTACTCATACTGTGTGTTATTTGAATGTTTGTAGATTTACAGACTGTTAAGACCTGAAGAATCCACTGCAAATATATTATCCAGCTTCTAAATAACATAGAACAAAGAATTCTTACCATCTCATATTGGGACATCACAGCTTTTTCTTTTCGCAACAAATTAATGTTGTCAGTCTTCATTTTTGACTGGGTTAAAGGAGATTTTTTTCAAAGGCATCTAATTTTGATTTCAAGATTCCAAATGATGATCGATTTGTCAGTTTCTATGAGAAGAACTGTCAATTATTAATTGCCATCAACATACGGAGATGCTAAAAAATAAGGTCAAGTTCATCCTGCTTTTGAAAGTCACATTTAATTGCCAGTTTAAATATTTCTGACTTCTGCTTTCAGTCATGGTTATGTCTGGTTACACCTTTAACTACTGAATAAAGGATTTCTATGTATCAGATCACAGAAGGGACTTTGAAAGAAAATTAATCACTGTAATTACATTGCTTAATCCACTGTGAGAAGTAGCTCAGAGAGCTAAAAAAAAATAGTATATCAGCTTCGAGTATATTTTATATATAAATACATTTCATTTATCCATAATACAGATAAATCTTAAAAAGAAAGTGTTAGTAGAAATAATAAGTAAATAAATACATCAATAAATAAATGAAACTATTACTGTATTTGGATTTAAGGAAGATGTGTTTTACAATAAGAGTGGTGAGACACGGGCATAGGTTGGCTAAAGAGGTGGTGGGTGACTGTCATTAAAGAAATTCATGATCAGGCTGGATGGAACTCTGAGTACCTGATGGAGTTGTAGGTGTCCCTGTTCACTGCAGGGGAGCTGGGCTGGATGGCCTTTGAGGGTCCCTCCCAACTCAAATGATTCTACGTTAAAAAAAAAGAAGTTAGAATTTGAAAGTGAAACTGAAAGATTTGCCTGCATTTATTATGCTCTCAAATGGACAATCCTAGTATTCTGTATCTGAAGATCAGGGAGGAAAAAGAGAAAAGCAGCACTTTCTTCTTACTGAAATCACAGCTTATAGCTGTCAGCTGCTTCTTTGGGTTTTGTCAGCACATCAGAAAACCATCATAGCAACTGGGATTCCTGTTAATTAGCTCTGTGGAATAAATACAGCTGTCAAAGCAAAATAGGGTATTGTGGATTTTCCACACACAATAAATCATTGCCCCTCCAACAGATGAATGCTAGAATTAATCAAACTGAAGAAGTACACGAAGCTGTTGTGACAAAAAAGTAACAAATCTCATGGCAGTACACTAACTCAATCTGTGTCCATATAAAAGTACTACATGAAAAACTACCGGAATTTTACAAATATGACATGTCTATAAAGTTGCTACACATAGAACATGTTAATCTAAAACTGAAGAATAAACACTTAACCTACAGAAAAAAAAGAAAAGTACAGAAGAAAGTACTTTCCCTTTGCAATGCAGAATATCGCATCCAAGAGTAGACATGCTGTAGTTTATGAGAACAAAAATGAACTGCTATACCTGTATTTAACTTTTGCTAACTGAGATGTGAATAGATTTGGCCTAATTGTTACATGATGTGTTGTTCTTTATCTTATGCACCAATTTACTGCAGGGAGGGGGACATCAGCAAGATGTTTCTCATTAGAAAAGTACATATTTCCTGCTGCAGCTGCAGCTTTGGCTTCATTTCATAGTTTGAGCTCTCAAAGGGCATAGAAAGGAACAGTAACAGCCACCATGGCCCAAACTTATCACCTCCTAAATAGAAAATGGAAAATATAGGCAGAAAGAAAATGTAATGTGGTTTCTCCTCTAGTGAAGGATTTTCACTGCAGAGGAGTACGCACAGTTAGGAACATACACAAAAGTTACATAGTTAACCCATTGCTAGTGTATTCGACAAAAGAACATAAAATACTTTGCACTACTTTTGGAAATGCCCAGTTTTCTTTTCTTCCCTTCATGGAATGCATTTCTGACCAGCTTCCTTTACACCAGGAGAGCCTTAGTGATGCCATCCCACAGAGATATGGTTCACCTCCCAGTGAGTTAGAAATCAGCCATTCACATCTTTAGAAGATATACCCACCAATAACCATGCCGCTATATCTAGATACCAGCAACGTTCATGCTGTGGAATAATATCAGAACATTCATTTACTGCAGACTTTCAAATCCTCACCTTAGCTCTGCTCACAGATCCATTCCTCCTGGGACTGGTGGAACAGAACCAGACAGTCTGAAATCTGCCAGTTCTGTGAGACTCTGATTTGCAGAGCGAAAATAACTGGCAAAAGAAGATATCTGTAGGGGAGCTCTGAAAAGTAAGGGGAGGGAAAGTTTCTCCCTTTCTTTTCTCGAATGCAAGATTCCTTCCTTAGCATTTTTTCCTAATTAAACAAATGAAAGTAAATAAATGTTAAAAACCTGACAGAACAAAATGTTACAAACACAGGGCTGGAAACAGAAAAGAATGAACCGTGGATAAACATTCTCAATCACAGCTCTTAACTGCATACTGGGATGTGCTCAGTGTTACAAGGTTAGTTTATAAATTGGAACAGAAGAGAATGAAATCATACTTTAAATACTAGATAAACAACTACTAAAATCAATCCATAAGATGTAGGGAACTAAACTTTTAGTGTTTTAAATAATGAAAGGTCAATAGTTTCTATTTAGAGTAAAATCACTTTGTGTCCCATGTTAAAATATCTTGTAATTCCACTGATTAGTATTCCAGAGGAAACCTCTCTGTTGAATTTTCATTATGCTACAGTGAAAACATCCACATGCCTCCTATTAAGCTTGCAACACACCCTCAGCCAAACCAGAGAAGATCTGAATTATATTCCTAATATTTACAAGGTCAGAAATAAAGCATACTTTAAAATGTGTATGTCTGAACACATGAAAAAGATGGTTAATCTCAAACTGCTACCTTCTAGAAAATCCTTCGGAGGCAGAAAAAATTCTGCAATACTTAAACAGAATGATTCCTTGTATAATTAAAATTCTGAAATCATTGCTTATTTACCCAATTTGACCTTGGTACTTAGTGCTAACAAAAGATGTAATATCTCCTTTGTCCACCCATTATAAACACACATCAAATATTGCAGAGGGAGCATCTGGTTTTAAGAGGCACTTACTTTGGAATGACAGACTCAGACATGTAATGAACTGAAGTGATACATTTTCATTTCTATTACTGGTCTTCACAATCATCATCAGTATCTCTATAGTGTGTTTTTCCTATTCTGCCAAACAAACCATATTTCTGTTAATTATATGGCTAAATTAGTCATTCCAAACTTAATACCTCCTAAAGCCATCAGCAGATGTTCCCTTTATAATCGTTGATGTCATTCTGCAAATGATTGAAAAGGAGACATGAAATGGAGTGCTCTATAAATGCTAACTTCGGCCTTCCTCTCATCTAACTTTAGCTCTCTCACAGCATAGCATCTGGCCTGTCTCAAACTGGCTGTCTCTGTAGACACTTCCAAAAGGAAACTCATCCTGCTCAAAAATACATAGAAGAAACAACCTCATCGCATTCTGCCTATAGAGGCAGCTTAATCCAGGTAAAACTTTGTAACACCAAACTGGTAAGACTGATGTTGTCATTTAGTTAAATATTTGGAAATTAGATCCAAATCTAGGATCTAATCTTATATTTCACTGGGATTGAAGCTGATCCAGTCTTACCAGGAGAAGAGGTGTATATAAGAAAAGCTGCCCTCATCCACTTGCGCAAAATAGCTTCCCAATAAAGGACCACAGATACATGAAGTCAGGGAGTAACATGGTCAGGCTGCTGATGCTTATTCTGAAGTTAAAATCAGTCATAATAAAGTCATCTCGCTTATGAGGTCAATATAAATATTTAATACAACTCTTTTAAAACATGGGGACACAAATGAAGCAGAAAGGCAGTAGAGGGAGAAGGGTTTTTGTTGCCTTTTTAGTTGCATCTTTAAGAATACCATATCTTTTCTACCGACTTCCTTGCTGCTTTGTCAATCTGTACGACAATTTACTACGCAATGAGTCTGCAGGAGAGAAAAAAAAATACCGTTTTCCCTCTAAATAGCTATCAGCATGTCCTTTCCCTATAAATCCTAGTGAGATCCCTGGTGGTGGCATAAATGTTAACAAACACAGAAAGTGATATGGAATAGCTCCATTTCCCCAGCATATTAAAACTACAGTTGTCAGCATTTAATGTCTCTGATATCCTTAACCCCCTACAAGTTGTAGAATTAGCTAAAGCTTTGCCTCCAGGTATCCCATCAGGATGCTCCAGCACAGAGATTTACATTCATTGTAACTCTCTAGGAGTAAAATATCTTTTTTGACATACTTAATGCGTCATAATAACTGCAAATTTATTGTATCAGGCATTAACCACTTTCTCCTTCATACATGCCTGGAGCAAGGAGGCAACATCACTATTACCATAAGTATGCTACACTGAATGAACAAATACATAGAAGCCTTACTGCATGCCTCAATAATTTACATTATTTTTAAATGATATAATTTTAAAATATGTTCTTTTTAGAGTCATAAATGAGAATGGAACAGATGGTTAGAGCTTAAGTTAGACTAATTTGTCTATTAAAATACACTGCATTGCCAGCGAGTCTTCATTATAACAGTAACTCATTGCAAGGGAGTCGTAATTTATTGGGTAGGCTGAAAGGTATTGGACCTTTAGGAAAAGTTTACAATCTTAGAGGACTCAGTAGGAGAATTGAACACAGATGAGTTTTTTAATATAAGATTTTTGAGGGGGAAAAAAAATTGTAAAGCAAGAAAAATTTGCACTAAGATTTATGGTCTTTCAGACTTCCCAGCATATGTAGATAGAAAGGATAATCACATGTACAAAAGAAAAGGACCATTTTAATACAATTTAACCATGAATTCCTTAGTTTACACTGTATCTTAACTGTTTCACAAGTGACAAGATTACTGTTTCACATTATAATTTAGACATTTTTGTAAGTAATTACTCAGGAACATACTGAATGAGCAAATGATGCATATTGGAATCCACTGTTGTATTGTTCCCTGAGTTAAAAACTTATTTTAAAAGTTTTCATTTTTTTTTCTTTTTAATACAAAAGCCCAATAAAGCTGTTGATGTTTTCAGACAATATTAGTATCAATTTCATGTTAATTATACATATTGAGAGAAAAGAAATGAATCACAGGAGGGCAAAATGCATGCATGGGTGGTAATAATTTAGGCTAACCCAAGATACACATAATATGAGAGAATTTAAGAGATTCTCTAAAATGAGAAGCACTATCACACTCCTGCCTAGTTTGACATTCTCCATCTTGCTAAACTGCACTACTTAGTGAAACAGTGTAAGATTAACTGGGACTAAAACAAACATGGTTCTACATTTACAGGCAAGCAAATAATATTAAGGTATCATAAATATGACAAGAGTAAATGACCCCAAGTTGTACCAAAGGAGGTTCAGATTTGATAATAGGAAAAACTTACCCTCAGAAAGAGTGCTCAGGCACTGAAACAGGCTGCCCAGGGAGGTGGTGGGGGCACCAACTCTGGATGTGTTCAAGAAATGTGCAGATGTGGCACTGCAGGACATGGTGACTGGCACGGTGAGGGTGACTTGATGGTTTGACTAGATGATCTCAGAGGTTTTTTCCAGCCTTAATGGTTCTATGATTCAATGATAACAACTGAATATTTATTTTATAAAGCATTATCCATTTTCTCCTTCATTTATGCAAGGAGCAAGGAGGACCCAGAACTTAGGACAGAAGAGTCCTAAATGCCAGCTTACTCCCAGCATCACTTAAACATTTTTTCACAGCTGTATAATGCCTGAGAAATATCCACATCCTCAAAGATAATTTCTGATTGAGATAATTTAGATCTAAGTCACTGATGAAGACCTGTTATGGGAAGTCTAGTCTTTTACTCTTTTATGAATGTGTTTTATTTGATATAAACAAAATATTCTGGTTTCCAGAATAACTGCATAAATTAAAGCTTTGCTTATTTCACTCACACACAAATATTACTGGCATGAAATCATAAAAAAATAATAATACAAAAAAGAAACAAAAATCCATCCTACAAGGCCTGATCTGGTTTTAAACAAGACACTAAATTTCAGTAATAGTAGTTTCTGTTGGTAACAAGAATCTCAGTTTCTGGGTTGTATATAACTAGACAAAACAAGAGAGAATGGAAGAAGCAAGATAATATTATAGGATTTGCCAATCTCAGATTACAATGAATCTTGTGAAATACACATCTTCTCAAGTCTGCACCGAAACTTGAATACGTGCCTGACACTGCTCATACTTCCTATCTCAATTACAAACTGTTTATAAATACTAGTAGATATGATTTATCTTTTTATTAAATATACAACCAATTACTGAAGTGTAAGCTATGAGTGATGACATTTGCTACTACAGTAAAAGAAATCATTTGCAAAATTTTGTATGTGCTACAGACTTTCAAGTTTCAAGCAGAAACAGTCTCATAAATGCAAGCAAGCACCTGAACCTGATTAATGAAGAAAAATATCAATTTCAGATTGTTAGGAATAAAATTTCAAGTTAGTTCTTGTTATGCACAGACTATTTTACTAAGATGTTGGTAAATGATTATGCTATTTATCTTCTCTGTAGAATGTCTAAATACTAACTTTGAAGAACCCTTTTTGTAGTGGTATGAGGTCTTATGAAAAAGAGTTCACTCCACCAGGCTATATCTTGCTCTTTTTATCCTATCACCTGCATGCAGTCTTTCTGCATGGTGGTGTGTATGTGGGTGACTTTAAATGAAATACACAGTCGGATATATATGTTCTGGTAGAATATATGCTTCTGTAGATACTTAAGGACTAAATTCAGGTAACATTTTCAAGAAGTAATCTCTCAATAACTGAAGAGTTCAAGTTGCATGACATACAGTAAGCCCCACTTGTAGCTATTCTAATATTCTCCAAAATTTCAAAACCTGTAAAAATTCTTTGTATGTCATCAGTTTCAAGATGGGTCACAGTATTCCTTTAATAGTCTCACTAAACACCATAATGGCTATTAATACGCCTCTCTACCCTCATGAGAAATTCTTTCTGGACTGTGGATAATTTTGGATGATTGTCAAACATTGCTTGGTAAGATTCAATTGAGCATCTTCAATGATACAATAGGATCCTCTGCATTCCCATATTAGAGTCCAGTTCCTGTTAGACGGTTCTCTATATGAGTAGAAATAATCAGTATGAAGTTTATTAGACTACTTTTAAAAATAATGAAAATATTATCAACACTGGTCAATAAGATACATGAAAAATACATTTTGTGAAACAAATCTAATATCATTCTATAACAAGAAAAAAAAGTTCAAAAATTTAATTGTGTTAACTCTGAATGCATTTAGACTTATTTCTGATATCATTTGCCTTCAATTAATGTCCTTGAGGCACACTGAGATCCGTAGATGAGAAGGACTTATTTCACATTGACACTATCTCAGAAACTGCAGAATTCCCAAAGGAAAATCATAATTCCCTGGCAGCCCAAAATATGTTACTGGAATTAGAATACCATCTGCAGTGAAAGTCTTGGCAGTGTGGCTTTAGGGAGGGGTGCAAGGATGGGCTTTTGTTGTCCTGGAATTAAAACATGAGGTTGTGAATGGACATATAACCGAAGCTATTTGTTTATCTATGAAGTATTCCTCTCCTAGCCTCTTATGTATTCCTTTCTTTCAAAGATACCTAGAAATAAATACAAATACAGACAGGAAGAAAATGGAAATCCCCTCTTCTTGTTAGGCCTTCATGGCCAGGGCTATTAACTGTAGATACTGGAAATGTAGAGCTTCATTTATTTTGAGGCTCACAAGTAAATGTAAATGAAATGCTCCATTCTTTTCTCTAAAGAACACAGAGACACAATAATAATGCAGAACAGTACCTTCAGTTGTTTATGTATGTACTAATATGTGTGAATGTATATTTAGAAAGGTTTCAGAGAGTGGAAATTTTTCACCTAGCCAAAGCAGAGGTAAAGCAAATATGATTTACTTTCAAAATCTCTTAGAAAATAACCCAACTACTGTCTCATAGAAATCATTTGAATGCATGACGAGTAAAGCATTCCATTAGTCAAATATTACTTTCCCAGTGCTAAACAATTTCAAAGCTACATTTTGCTTATTAATCTACTTCACAGTTTATATATTAAAGCACTCAGCTTGGAAAAGCTTTCCTTAACTGAGAGAGACATTAAGAAACTTAAACTGAAGGGATTAATTTCTTCTGCTGCAGGACTTTTGAGTAATATCTCAGTTACATGAAATGAGACTCAGTACCCATTGCTTCATCCAATGAAAATATATTTTCCCCACAGCTCTTGGTAAAGTCTTCAGGCATAAGCATTACACACTTCTTGTGACAACAGATGTTTCTCTGTAACAGCTGTGCATCAAAAATATTGTACAGTGCCCTATGTAGAAGAATGAAATAGTAGAAAAAGAGAATATGAATTGCATACAAATTCTTAAACATACCTGCACCTTCAGTGGCAATACCAAATATATAAACAATACAAATTATTGTCAAGAATGATATTCAACATCAAAAATACTGGAATATTTTTATTTTGGTACTGATTATCAAATAAGAAGATCAAGATTTTTGCTTAAATTTTGAGGAAATTCATTTGAATGAAGAAATAATTTGGAAGTCTTCACTCATTCCCCAGGAGAAGAGCTGCACTCATACTGAATACAGAGTTCATGCGTACCAAAATTAACTCTTAAATGCTTCCAGGGGGGAAAAAGAAATATATATATAAAATGGGTTTTTCTCTTGCGCAGGCAAAAATGACATAACTGAGATCCTGGAAATGTGACAGTATAAAAAGTTGGGTTTTGGTCAAGTGTCAGAAAACAAACTGAATCACTTTTTAGCAACTTGTCTGCATGTAGTTAAGTACTTTCATAACCATGCTAGCTAGCCAAGTCATAACTGGAAAGAAAAAACCTAGTAAAGAGGATAATTTTCATTCAGAAACTTGAAAATCCCATCACTCTAAGACAGGTGGTCTTTCTTGTGTATCCTTCTAAAGTTGTAGAAGTATACACACAACGTCAACAGGGACATCTAACAGGTTTTTTAGTGCTGTATTCCTTTTCCCCATCCAGGACCAGGACCAGAGATAATTCCTAGACATTTCTGTGTTTTAGTAGAATTCCTGCTGCTGGACTTATGATGAATTGCTCCAAATGAGAGCACCTCTAGAGAAATGAATTTGAGTCTCTGCATTTGACTTTCATCTCTAGTGTGGTGGGACAGATGACCTGATGTTTTGATTCATCTTGCCAGACTGACAATAGCATGGACAAAAGGTGGCAAGTCTCTGAAGAGTGAAGTACTGCTCTGAGACATGCTTAAAACAGAATCAGATAGAACATTTACTGCCTTGTTACCAGTGATAAGTCAAAACCATATATGATGCTTAATTATTTATTTATCAATTGAGAAATGGGCCACCAAATTCAGAATAACCACAATGTCATGGGAAATACATGAATACTATCAGCCTCTGAGTGAGAAATACTTCTTGTTGGTTTCTTTGATGATAGTTACCTGTATGTGCAGTATTTTGTGCACAGTATTAAAGAGGATGTGCTTGATCAGGAGAGTTTGTTGAGATATCTGCTCGTGATCACCTGTACACAAACACACTGCAGCAAAAAGAGCACTCAGGAAGGAGAAGCAGATTTCTGCTTCCTTGGGGACAAATGACCACAGTGGAGAATATTTTCAGTAAAGGTAGAGAGACGCAGGAAAGTCAGAGATTATAGCCTTGAAGCTTTGGGGAGGAGGAGAATCTTCCTACATCTACCAGCAGACCCAGACTGCTTAAAGCTGATGGAAAGATCTTCTGAGAAACACAAAACTGCTGGAATAAACAGTATTCAACCCGAATTGTCCTAACTTTTGTACACTCTGTATTACCCCAGAACAGATATTTATCAACTTCCCTAAATAAAGTATGCAGGGTAAGTAATGGCCATGACTACAAACCTCAGGAGTCATTTGGTACATAACAGGTAAATTTTTGCCATAGCACAAGGAATGGAAACATTCCAGCTCTCACTCTGCTTCATATTATTTTTAAGAAGTGTTAATTCAGAAGAGAGAAAAATTGTACATCCTTCTTAAATTCTAATCAAAGAAAAAATTATCCAAACAGGATCCAATGCTTTCCTGTTCAAGTTGCATTATTCTTTCAGCATAAGAGCGACAGAGCACCCAACACTTCCCAAGATACTGTTTTTCTGTCAGGAAAAAAACTTTCTTTATACATAGATAAATTCAGGAAAGACAAACGTCAGCACTGGGATTAGATAAAATCTTCACTTGCAATGAGTAGTAGTATATGAACAAAGTGCTCTTTTGCCAAGACACAATCATCTGTGCATATAAAAGTGAGATAAAAGCTAGTAGTTCTGAATAACTATTAGTTCTTCAGAAATAAAGCTTAAGAATTATTACAGAATACAAACCATACGGGAGTCAATATCACATAATTGCAAAAGTAAACTAAACATAATCTTAGAACATATGAATGTACATAAAAAATTAACCTATTCCCTACCACTCTCCAAAAAGGCATCAGCAGGTGTACTATGTACCATTTCAGACACGTAAGTTCAAGAACAATATAGATTGGCAAGACTGTGCAGTTATGAGCATCCTGACAACCCACTACTTCTAATCCCTGAAATAACCATTTGGCCTTAGCTTGACTGTTTGCAGAACTACACGGATATTTTCCTAGGAACTTAGTGCCCAAAACTAAAGAAAGCATAGCTAATATATTACATATGCTAGTTGCCTTCTGAGCACAGTTATCTATAATGGACAGAAGAACTACAGGGGAACAGAAACTCAATGTATTTTCCGTAATAGCATTCTGCAGTTCTTGACTTGCAAATTATCTGTCTATACAGCTCATCAAAATATTTGTCCTGCAGATAAGGATGTACCTTTGACAGCACATTGCCATTTGCTCTTCTCACAGAATCAGTGATTTTTCCTCAGTACCTTGCAATGCTAACAATTCATGAACAGCATCCAGATTTATACTACACTTGCCAAAAAATTATTCATGAAAAGATCATCACAACAACAGATCCAGTTCAAGTATTTCTAAACCTCTTTGCTTAGCTGGATCTCAAGGTCAAGAAACAAACATTCAAGTTCATGAAAAGTCTGGGCAGAAGAGCACTGAGGGACTGAAGGTCAGCAAGTGCTTATCTCCTGCAACACATAAGCCAAAGAGCCACAAGTCTCTCTATTCAGATTCAATTCTGTCTTCCTTGAATTCTTATAATCAGGCTCAAGCCTATCTTTTTTACATCCCCAGATACAATATTCTTGCCCATTGGCAAATTTCAGACATTATCTCAGCTTTTCAGATGACATTTCCACAGATTATTATGCTGCAAAGCCTTCAAGTTGTAGTGTTCGTGGTCTCTCATGTGGATATCATCCAACAGTTAATCCCTTCTTACAGCCTCTGAGGAATTTAAAATATCAATAGAATAGCCTGGAGCAGGTTCTGGAAAATTTCTCAAGTTCCTGTAAAAAAAAAGAAACCTCCATCACACTATGAGCAGTTCTTCCTCTTGAATAGTGGCATTTATTTCAGCAAATAGAAATGAAAAAAGAAATTTAGAAATAAAACCTAACTTATGTATCATGTTATATTGATGAATATCCTAAAAAGTCCAGTGATGGAAAATCCAGATAAATTATTTATTTACAAGAGGGTTTGAACTTTAACTCTCAGTCCAGTCACATAAGGATTGACTTCCAGCTGCTGCCTGCAGACTAAGACTTCTTCAGACATCCAGACTCCATATTATTCATTTCCTTTTAAAAGCTGAATTCTCTGTGCCTTTTTACAAATGTTTGATCCATTGTTGGGACTAGACTTCACTGGAATGTAGAAGATTCAATGCCTATTGACTCTGCACATATCTAATCATCACAGTTCTCCATAAGTGATAGTCATTAAGGAGTTTCATGTCTGTGCTATTATCCATAGGAGTGACATAGTTTACACCTTCAAGGTGTTTGGTGTTTCTCAAGCAGCAGTTCTTTTTTTACTCTTTATATTTCTTCTGCATGAAGCCTACCAATACCCAAGACTCTTCCTGGTTCTTTCTCAGACCCTCTGGCTGAATGTCTCTGTTCTCCCGTGGTTTTCAGTCTTTCAGAGTCATTATCGAGTATTGACAACATTATTTCATCATGCATTGCACTCTTCAGGTTCCACCCTGAATTGTCTTTCCACCATAAGTGGCAATCTTGAGTAACTTTTTTTCTAACCTCATAGTACAGAATTTTGAAAAGCATATATGACAACTACTCATAGACAATACTGGTGTTTTTAAAGAGTTTTTCTAATATGATGTTTTGCTCAAATTATAAAATTATTCCGGATGAATTTTCTGATAGTATTAAGGCATCTACTAGCAATACCTTTGGTCTGCTAGTCTTAGGTGAATATTTTTCCTAATTTGCCTTTGAATATTACACATTCACTTCAATCACTCTGCAGGATAATAGTTTCATAGGATTATATCATGGTAACGATTTCTTTTTCCTTTAAATTATCTGGGTTTTGAGCCCATGACACTACGCAGAGAGCATTATTTTCTTCATTTATAGGTCTGAACTAAATTCAGAAAAGTTATTGGCCATCCCTATAAACCACCATATTCTATTCACAATCACTTTTCCCCTGATTTCCTCCATAACCTATAGAAACTTCTCTAAATCCCTTACAACTCAATGTATGTTAGCTGTAAGGTGTTTCAGCCACCTCTTGGTAAGCTTTCAGATGATACACTTTTGCTGACATAGTGCTAGTGTGCTGTTACACCATGGTCCAAGTTGCTTCCCATCTGCAGCTGTATTTTTCAGTATTCTGCCAAAAGACATAACACTGAAGAATGAACACTTTCATCCTAGCTTCACTGAGGAATATGTCTTTAGTCATAGAAAGAGACTAGCAAATCTCTATTAAATGACTTTATGGCATCGAAAACTCTCGAACCACTTGTAAGATTTCTCATGAATTCAAGACACATGCACTGAAAATTTGAGGATCAAAATTAAACCTTTTTGTAAGCAGATGATTCCACCCTTTTTAAGTACAGAAATATTAAAGACATTCTGTGTTCTTTCTGTTTTACAAACTATATGAGAATCTATATCTACCTTCATCTTGACTGAAGGTCTTCCATTTCCTTGGTTTCCTTGTCTGTTGATTCATGGGCTTCTTACTACGGATCAGTATTTGTCCACTAGCCCCTAAATGAGTAGATGAACAACACTCAGCCTCATCTCTCCAGTCTAATGTTCCTTTTTACTGGGGCTCTTGGCATTACATTGCATCTGGCTCCATAAAATAATGGCAACTGAATTTAACCATTGGTCCAATAGCATAGTTGCAAACATAGAATTCTGTAAAACTTAATTCTCAAAGTAACTTAGTCATCTAAAGTTACACTGTGATTACTCTTTCCTTTGCTAGAAACTTTTATAGTAATGGTTACTTAGCTTTCTTCTTCTTGAGATAGCATGACTGTAAAGGATGAGTTATTTTCCCATGTATTGTGCTTTACTATCTAAAGACTGGGTATTTTTCTTTCTTCCTTTCTCCTCAATATTTTCCATGTAATGTGCAATATTAAATTTTTGCCTGCATTTCAGGTCACTTGTTTCCCTTCTTGATTCTCTTGGCTTAAACACTTGTATTTAAAATTTATTATATTTGTTATGTTGCCATTAATCATAAATTTGATATTAATTCATTGGGTCAGTCTTTTACCAGGCCTTTAATATTGATTGGCTACTGTGTGATTTTGAATGACATCCCTATGTATAATCCTATCCCTAGCAAAGCATTTTCAATATATTCAAAGTTGACCAATTCTTTTTTTTTTTGATATTTTGCATATGGGTGTGAAGCCAGCATTTCTCCATACTCTTAATAGGAGTGTTTTGTTAAATAGATATGATCACAGATCCAATTCCAATAGAGCACTAAAGTCCAATTCCCAGCACTTTATGTACGATTCCACAAATTGTTGATGTATCCTTTTCACATTTTTCTTCATTTTCATGTCTTTTTCCTTCATAGACTTTGTGCAGGCACCAGTCCAGCTTCCCCATTGCTTTCACGCTTGTAGAAATACCATTTTATCTAGAGGCTATCATTCACTGAGATCAGAGACTTTATAGGATAACTCTTAGGTTTGTTTCCAGTCTGATTTGTTTCTGTTAACCGTGTTTTCCTACTTTGCTGATGTTTCTGCTAGATTGAGCACTTTTGCAATGCTTCGTTTACTGTTTGCTAGCCAATAACATTAACATGTTAAGTCCTTGTACAAGTCTGACACAGGCTGACAGCCAAAAAACCTAAATTCATTGAAATGAACTGCAACTAACCTATCAACTATACTGTAAACTGCATCAAGTACCATCAGGTCCACTTTTGCACAGCCTCTTGAATCTTTTCTTAATGTTTCTATTTGCTGAAGAGATTTTTTTTCTTCCTATTATAAGCAGATGTGCTGAAATCCTTTAAAATCACTGTTTACCATAACCTTCTACATCAAAACCTTCTTCTCCATTACTATCTGAAGAAGTTAACAACTAATCTGATCCTCCAAATTCTTACTATATTCCTTTTCATAACTCCACTCAATCCAAATGTAGAATGTTAGTGGATGAAGACATTAAAAGCATTTTTAGTAGACAGGAATGTTGTCAAAGGAGGCATTTCCCCTGAGAGACATTCAATCAATGTTTACCTGGTTCCAGTTAGGGACCTGAACCAGGGGCCAGGATGTGATCTTCAAGACTCAAGCACAAGAATTTTAAAAAGAGCAATTGCTTAAATTGTTCCAACGTTCAGTCATTTCTCTTTGGACTGCAGAAGAGCAGTCACCATCAGTGATTCCACTAAGGAAAATGTAGCTCTAGCAGGCCCCAACACATGTCAAATACAACATAAATTGCAGACGGCAGCCAGTTTCACAAGCTAGCTGAGATGCCATTGTCCTTAGTGCAATGAGGTCACTTAGAATGCGTTTGCTATTTCATTTTTAACTCTGTTCTACTTTTTATAAAAGAAACCCTTTTAATGTTTGAAATCCTTGTTGGTAAAATTGGCTTTTTACTGATTTTACATGTATACAGCTTTTTGTTTCTTTAAGCGTGGCACCTTCTAAAGCCAGGTTATTACACCACTCTCATACTGCTCTGCTTTCAACACAATATTCAGTAGGTACAAGAAGTTCGCCCATTTCCTTCACAAAAACCCGAAAAGTTTGATGATGGTCATTTTCATTTGGGAATAGGTGTCTTCTGAGCAAAATTAGTCACAGGCTCCTTAGCAGGTGGGAACATAGGAGATCCTATAACAATCCAGCATTTATACAGTGTCCAAAGAAAAGGCACATCTGTGTGGAAAAAGGGGAAAAATTACAATAAAATAGATCTCTTATTTCTCCAATAGAGGAAGACTTTACTGAGGTCTGGGTTTTGTCTTTTCTGTCCTTTCGTCTGCTCAAAAAATACTTCAGTAAGAACATAAGGCTTAAGAAAGTTTATTCAACATTACTGACTGGATAATAATGGAAAAATGTTTCAAGCTCCACTAAGAATAGAATGAATCACAAAATCCTAGTATTACAAGATGGAAAGGACTTCTTAATTTGTGTGCTCCCTTCTTTTGATCAAGAGACAAGTCTTTGCAAAGCAAGATCAGATTCTTGGATATTAATATTGAGCTGTTTAAACTGCAGTACCTTTGAAAGCTTTTTTCACAACTGATAGTAAAGAATCAAAGATCTTTTCCTCAACATTATCTCGTACAGTCTTTTTTTCTCCAAAAATAAATTGGAGCCTTACCATCAAAGAAGATATTTTTGCTACATCAGTAAATAAAAATTAGAATACTTTTGATATTAAGAGAAATTATACATATATTTATCTATGCACTTCTTTTGCTATGTAAGTGCAAAAACACGAAACAATGAAAAGTTTATGAGTAAAGCATTAAAGCAAAGCTTGTCTTTGTTTTTAGTTTTGTTTGGTACAGCTGAAGAGAAAGGTCTCAAACCCTTGTGCTCTTAGTTCTGTTAAGCAGATGTGTTCACTCATGATCTCCCACTTCAAAGGTTTTTCCTACAATATTTATTTATATAAATGGCTGAAAGTTTTCTAACTGCCTTGTACTAAGTGCTACTGCAAAATACATTTTTAAACATCATAGGAAAGATGAGATGAATCATTTTCAGTTTTGCTAGCTCCAAAATATGTCATAATGGCTTTAGCAGTGAAAGAATCTCTGGATTACCTCTGGCAGGGGAAGAGGACAGAGGAGGGAAGATGCTAGTTTTTTTTTTTTTTTTTTTTTTTTTTGTATTAACATCAGTGAAATCATCTGGATCTCATCAAGGATAGATCTGTTTCTAGTATAAGTATTTTGAAACATGCTTTACAGACAGTATAGGAATACTTATTTGGAGCATTTTTTTCTCACCTCTACCTCATTAATTGAATAAATTAGACCCCTAACACAGTCACGGTTTCTTCCTTTTAACTGCCTTGTGCCTATTACTCGTCAGTCCACGGATTCTTTCTTCCAACATTTGTCAATATCAGTAGGCAACATAATTACATATTTCATGATAAAATACTCTGCAAAGAAACAGAGCAGTATAGACAGCTGAAAACTGACAAAACATGTTTGCCTCATAAAGCTGCCCTGTTGTTCAGATACATCAGTTGATCCAATATAAATGTTGCTATTAAGTATTTGAACCAAACTGTAGCCCATTGTGTACAAAATAAAAATAAACTTGTGGTG
This sequence comes from Callipepla californica brunnescens, assembly GCA_023055505.1. NCBI lineage: Eukaryota > Metazoa > Chordata > Aves > Galliformes > Odontophoridae > Callipepla > Callipepla californica. Next base: position 37,708,108 of record JALIRH010000005.1, on the reverse strand, counting down.
GGACATAACTAGTCCCATAGTGCTGGGAATCAGAGTTATTAAATATTTCTCTAATCATATTGTTCTGTTAAAATTTCTTTCTCTGAAAAACATCCCACTCAAATTTGAGGATTATTGGTGGCTTTCTTGAAATCCTACAGAATTAACAGTGCTAGAAGTGAGCAGATACTTTGATATGGTGGCCATGGCTTCTCCATGTAACATGGATCATTTGGAAGCAACTCTCCTGTCCTCATCACAGATATTTGGCCCAAATTCTGATTTAGAGAAAACATGAAGAATAGAGCAAAATCCTTGCTGCTCATCACTCCACGAGGCTCATTCCTCTCTCCATTTCCATTGCCCAATACCCAATTTTCCTGAGTTTCTTTCAACGCAGTGGCCAGGTGATATACTGAGGAAGTGTTTTATCACTTCCTTCAAGAGAAAATACCAATAATCTCCCCTAGAAAATTCTTATCTGCATATGCAGGTCATGAAGAACTTCCACTAGCTAACTATGAGCTATACTGAATTATCCAGCCTCAAACATAAATAAAAAGGAACAAAATCCTACCATCACCAATGTCATTTTCAAGATCTGGAATTTGTAGAATAGCTGTGGTTGGAAGGGGCTTTTGGAGAGTATCTAGTCTAACTGTCCAGCCCAAAGCACAATCAGCTAGAGCAAATTGCTTGGAGCTATGACCAGTCTGGTCTCAATAATGGAGACTTCACAGCCTCTCTGGGCAATATTCACCATGCTCAACCACTCTCACAAGAAAAAAGATATTTCTTTCTTGTTTTTCCTGTATTCCTACTTGTCCCACTGTCTCATTTATTTATTTATTTACTTATCTTCCAGTTGGCAGCACAGAAGAGTCTGGTTCTGTCTTCTTTACATCCTCCTATCAGGTACATGTACACATTGATAAGACCCTCTCAAGCTTTCTCTTCTCTAGGACAAACAAAAGCAGCTTACTCAATCTCTCCTCCTGTGTCAGATACTTCAATCCCTAATCATCTTTCTTAACATCCTGTCTGGACTCTAATATGTCCACATCTTTGGGGTACTGGGAAACCTGACCCTTCACTTCAGATGTGTCTCACCAATGCTGAGAAGACTCAGATTGATTTGGGTGCTTTCTAGGACAGAGCTCCCAGTCCATCATCTAAAAGAAAAGCAGTAACATATCCGGTAGCTACAGATCTGCAAGTGGAGCAGGAATTTTTCTCCTGATTCCTCAAGTTCACATCATCCAGCCTTCACCACCATGGGTGTCCCCATTTCCCACCCTGATAAACTGTTCCTTCTTGACTGCACTTGGGGGTTCAGTTGTCTCTGCATGATCTCTGAGAAGATCTGATTGATTATTTTCCTATTTCCTTGGCTCCTTTACTCGGGTATATCCCCTACAGCAGTGTACAGCTTCTGTAGAAGGAAGCTTGTAATTTGTGTCTCTTACATCTCACTTGAGGGTGTATAACACATCAAGACAAAGATAAAATACAAATCTGCTGATTATGCTGTACATCACTTAATGGCAACAGGATCTCCACGATGTTGCAATTTCAAATGCATGTGCTCACTCACAAGACCAAAACAGTACTAAATTCAGATTACCTAACTAGCAACATTGTCTAAAGAGATCACTCTCAGTCACAAGCAGGCATCCCATGACCTAGCAAAAATTGCCAATCATACTTTTTGATTCTATTTTTTCTTTAAGCCAGCTGCCTTGATTGCCTGCAGACTTCCTCACAGTTGTTGTTGCTGCCTTCTCTGACCTTGGTTTATGGAGTCTAGACACTGTAGAATCATAGAAACATTAAGGATGGAAAATACTTCCAAGATCATCTAGTCCAACTACCAACTCATCCTCACCATGCCCACTAACCATGCCCCTCAGTGTCACATTTGCACATTTCTTGAACAGCTCCAGGGATGCTGTCCCCACCACCTCCCTGGGCAGCCTGTTCCAATGCATGGTCACTCCTTCTGGTAAGAAATTTTTCCTAATATCCAACCTGAGCCTCCCTTGCTGCAACTTAAAGCAGCTTAGACCTTAAAACTTAAAGCAACTTAAACCTCCTCTCCTGTCAGTATGAGTGTGAACAACTTGTAGGTTCGCCTGTATTGTTATACTTTGTTGATTAGAAAAACCCATGATTTTAGCAGTCACTGCAGTGTTGCTAACCTCAAACACTCAAAAAATTGTGAGTAAAACCATCCTGCAGTTCAGCTTCAAACCATGAAGTCTAAAAATATATGCATACGGACATTTCATTTCCTGGATTAAATCCTTCAGGCCATACTGAGGTCAAATTGTCAAAATTTTTGTGCGAACAGGAAGACTATAAATATATCTGTTTTAACAAAAGTTTATCTCTTGCCTTCCTTTCAAGCAAGTGGACAGTGAGAATCACACTAAGTGAATGTGTGATATTAAAAGCCATCAATATTGCCATTTTCTTGATAGGGGAAACACTTTGCTGTTTTTTCCACAAGCTATACTATTTTTTGCCAAGCTATGATCTGCAGATAATGTTCAAATGTGATGAACATTAGATCATGTTCCAGAGATGGTGAAATAAATCCACAGATAGAATTTGCTTCAGACAGAGGAGAAATTAAGTACACTTTATGGTGGTACCAATATTTATCTATGCAGATGAGGGACAACAGCACAACCATTCAATGGCACAAAAGCTGAGAATGAATTCAAGTAACAAAAACAAAAACAAAAAAAGATCTGGTACACAAATTAAAATGAAATAGAGTGTAGTTCATTTCAGAAGGTAATACTAGTTAAATATTGGGACTATCTTCCATTTTTCCACCATCTGAAACTCTAACCATCATCATTTGTTGATATAACTGAATAGTCAGGTTACATACTTGGATGTTTTTGGCAGTTTTGCTGTCTCAAATACAGCTTTCACATGCTACATGGCCTCCCTGCACTTGAATGATGATTAACCAAATGGATGTCATCCAATCAACAAGTGGAAATGATTATGAATCCTTCAGGGATATATACACACGCATCATGATAGCTATGTTGCTTCTGCAAGGCTAACCTATACTGTGTAAGAGCAAGATCATTATTTCTGTAAAGTGGGAATAGAGTTAATATGGTGCAAAACATTTTTTTTCCTGCTTTGTTTCAGGATATATGGATTCTCACCTGCAAATTCTCCCGCAGAGCACTTGATGTTGACAAGAAAAATAGCCAGGCACTGTAGGAGAAGAGGAATACATCAGAAAAAAATAATTGTAAAAATCATCACATGTTCTTCAAGGACATCAGGACAGATAGCTACAGATAAATATATGGATCCACCTATTAGTCTTAATTATTAAGTTTTGTTGGTATTTGGGAGCCTAATGGGATAAAAATAAAAAATACGAGTTTTTCTTTTAATATAAACAGTGTGAAAATAGTGTGACAGAAATACAGTTTTCCAACCAAATGCTAAGAATAAGTAAAACAATCTTCGCAAATCAGTGTGCCTTCAGCTACTGGTATTCTGATTATGCAGTCATTGTTATACTCCATCTTTACCTGATCTAAATGGAGATAATTGCTAACAAAAAATGTAGGGTCATCAGTACAAAGGCTCAAACATACGATGAAAATTCAGATCTGCAGAGAGTAGCTGCAAGAAATTCTGTCTTTCTATATATCTCAGACCTAATCTGAGCAAACACTTTTCTTAATTTCAGGAGATAAAATACTATGAGCTATCTTCATTCCTCTCAAATGCCACTTTGAAATTATTTCTTAGAGGGTACCCCATGCTGCTCCAAATAACATCCAGCTCAGAGAATCACCAGGTATAAAGGAAAAAACAGCCTTTTTGAGCTAGAGCCACAAAATGATTTATGAGCTGCAATAATGAGGCATCATAAATCTAATTTTTTGTCCAAGCCACATTCACAACCCTGTATTAGGTGACCAGACTCTCAGAATAATGCCAGGGAAGTATTAGGCATCTCAGGATGAGATTCAAAACAGCCTGCTCTCTGGAGAGGGAACCATCTAGACAGAAGCAAAAAGGACTACGTAAAAGCAGATCCAAAGTCTTGCCTCCAGAAAGGTTCATCGTGACCTTAGGGATCATTTTCCAAGCATAGTTGTTGCTGTCATTTCTCCTTAAAAACAAAAATATATAAATAAATCAGAGATATAATTTTCTCTTTTTGTCTAACAGGAGCAAACAAGCCCACTGTTCTTCCACTGCTGGTCTCTCTTTATAACCCCTATGTGGTTAATCTCCTCAACAAGGATATGTATCATACATGCTCAAATTTTCTCCTCCAAGGACATTTCAAATCGTATCCTATGACTTCTCTTCAGCACAAGACAGTTATGAATCAGTTACATTCTCCATAGGCTGAGAAACTGTATGGCAAAAGAATAATACTAATTAAAACAAACAAACAAACAAAAAACAAACAAACAAACAAACAAAACACACAGATCAAGATGCATTGGAAGAGCTAAAAGGAAAAAAAAGAGTGGTTCTTCATCCTGGTCTTCAAGACCATCACAGGAAGGGGACACTGTCATCTTTGAGTTCACAACCCTACATCAGAGCCTGTTCCTGCAAGCTCCATCCAGTGCTTGCTTCAGATAAAATACATTTACTGTTATGAATTGTTTCCCTTGCCATTTAAACAAAGGACCCATTCTGGTTTTTTTTTTCTACCCATTTTCCATATAAAAAAGAGGCACAACTATAGAAACATGTCACTTCTATGAAGAAACAATGTGCAAAATCCATCTGATTCATCTACATCACTCTTGCTATCATTGAGACAATATTTGAAATTAGGCAATAGAAATATCCATTAACAACTGACAGAATATAGCTCAATTCCTATAATAAGAACTGACCATGGCCACACACAGTTGAAGAAACTGCTCCCTTCTTTTTAACCTTAGAAATCAACTTGCCATGTAACATAAAATCAGGCTGAAAAACAGTGGTTAAGAATAAAAAGCTTTCAAAATACTAAAATTCAAGCATATGCATTGCTGAAGTAAATGGTCTCATCTTTCCTTTTTTTCCCTCTTATTTATGGATATTTGCACAAATACAACTTCACATCATAAGAATCCAAAGATATATTTTATTACATTTCCAGTACATATTGACTTAAAAATAAATCTAAGAACAAAAAAACTATTCAATTTTGTTTTTTTTTCAGACCAAATAAAATCATGAATTAACTAATTAAAACTGGAAGCAGACATTCTGACCTCAGCATAATTAAAACACTCTGCAAGTTATATAGTGGAAGACTGCTGGCTCTAGGTAGTGATTGTTAAACATATTCTGTTCTTTCCATAAAAACATAACTTAATTTTCTGTATATGGTTTCAATTTGTTCAACAGTCTGTATAAATTACCAGTATTGCATTTCGTTTTTCCTGGGGAAAATATGGTTGAATTTCACGTCAAGAAAAGTTGAGTATTTTTATTCTTTTCAGTTCTTTACCCCACCCTGCTCAGTGGAGCTGCAGTTTTTCCTTTTGTATTTCCAAGTCTATGCCATCCAAATACAGGCTTCTCTTTGTTGCCTTTTTTATGTCTCTGAGGTGCAGTAATAATCCTCGTTAGCCCTTGCACAACCCCTAATCAAAAGGAGCAAATTATTTAGGCTTACACTTCTTGGCTCTCACTCTCTTCCTCATAAAACGTCAGGATAATCTCAGAGATCAGGAGAGGAGCAGATCCTCACAGCGCACAGGGACTGCTCTAACTCCTCACATCCAAATCTCCTCATTCAGCAGGATGCTGAGAGTTCTGGCCCTTGAAATTCTTGAGTAAACCCATTGATAGGAATGAGACTCCTGAGGTGCTGAAAGCTAAATATGTGCTTAAGTGCTTTGCTGGATAATGGCTGAAACATTCGGCACCGTATGGGGCTAAGACCTGGGTAATTCCCTATATTTTTTACACCCAATTCCTTCATGTAACAACACAGGGATAGGGAATTCTAGGAGGAAATGAAGAAGAAAATATGATGAGTATTTAACAGAAGTTAATAATTCAAATAAAATGAATAAATGAATAATTGACGCTGTCTCATGCCTGACAGTTAGGGATGGGTGTAAATCAGAAACTTCTCACAATTTCAGACACGCAGAGCTAAGGCTGCAGTTTAAACTGTATTAGAAGTTAATGTTAACTCCAAGGATTTGGTTAGAAATGTTCATTAAGTGAGAGGTTTAGTCTGGAAGTATTTCTCCATTACACACTTTCATTAAATAAATAAACACCTTTGATTTAAACTTTTTCCCTCAGCCAACCCTCCAACTGTTCGTTTTCACAGAAAAGGACGTGATGTGTCAGCTGTGGTCACTTAAGACAAAGGTGCTGAAGATACAGATGCCACTGGACTGCTAACCTTAGGTTAACAAACAGTGCTTGGGTCTATGTTAGGGGATTGTCTCTGGCATGACAACAGGAAATTTGAATTCGATTAACTCTTATCAACTTTCTGAGTGGCACATCCTTTCTTTGGCCCAGTTTGCTGTTTTGTAAAAGAGGGATAGATGTGCTGATACCTCTCTCCACCACAGCATTTCAGGGCAAAATCATCATAAAAAGGGGAAAGGCAGAAAAACGAAAAAGGTTTCCTGTAAACAGACTTAATTACCTGAGAAATATGGCAAGAAAAACTTGGCTCACGAGGGACCAGAATTGAAACCTGCTCCTGCCAGGACAAAGGACTTGCTTTTCTGTCTCCTTATATTTTATAATGTCATGCTTATGTGAAGAAAGTAGAAATCGGTTTACTCATGCTGGTAGCATTTTTCACTCACTTTTCACAGATATAAATGACTGATTGAATGGAGAAAGAGGCGTGCGTTGTGGGGCGTGTGCTTCTGCTCTGAAATATAGAAAGTGTCTGAAAATTTCCACATTTCATGGAGGCCAATTCAACAACTAAACGTCTATGTTCTCAATCCCTTTCGTGCAGGTAGGTAGGTACATGTGTATTTGCCAATTTCTATTTATGAGGAGAGAAAAGATGGATGATTTCTGACCGAGGACTTCAATATTTGTCAAGTAGGTAAATATACATTGAGCTCAACAGAGAGGCATCAGGATAAAATTTTCTAGCAATCATGTGTCTGGTGTTTTATTTTACTTTCATAAATGGAAAATGTTTTTGCACATCTTTCTTTTTTTTTAATGCAGCAGCTCTTGCTGATTTTTGTTTGACTATTGTGCCACCAGCACCTTTGAAGTCATTGAATCACAGAACAGAATCATAAAATTCAGAAGGTTGGGAAAGACCACTAAGATATCTAGTCCATCCACTTTTTGATGGGTCCATCAAAAAGAATGCAGAGCTCATTGCTATTTTCTATGTTAAGACTCTGTGATCCCCGTATGAGAGGGCTGAATTGATTATTTTATTTGGTAGGAATTTAAAGCCAGGTTACACCATGCATCCCTGCTTCAGTTTTGAAATTCCCATTCATAAGGTCTTTGAAACACGTGTATCCAAACTGAACCTCTCTCAGCTAACCATGCTGCTGTATATTTTGCAAATAACCCTCCTTTAGGGAGTGTATAGGACAGGGGAAAGGACTTGGACGGTCACATCTGTGGTTATTGCAATGTAACAAAATGAAATATAAGGGAAAAAGAGGCATTTGAGTCATGCTGAAAATTATGAGCTGACCACCTGAGCCTATTTAATTCTTTGAAAAATCTCCCCTCCTACCAATCTTGCTTTCAATAAAGAATAATTCAAAATACATTTGCAATACTGTGATGACAATTAATAAATAAACAAATAACCTGTAATGGCCACCAGTGAAATAATTCCTATCAGAACTGATTTACTTCTACCAACTCAGACCCTCAGGTGCCTTGACAAAATATTGGTTCTGCATTAACCAGACTGCTCCCAGACAGTAGCTGGGAAAGGAGAGAGCATTATTACAGCACAGGGAAACATCACAAACTAATGGAGATTCTTTACCCATAAATTAAATGTAATGAACTAATTTCATCCCTAATATAAACTCTTGAATACTAGGATTAGCTTGATCATGCGTTGATGTCTTGAGGAATCTAGTTAATAAGAACAAAAAGAGGATAATGCCGCACTCAATGTCAATTATGTATCTGTTGTGCATAATGCTGTCTAGAGATTTTCTGCTGCAGTGTACTTTTGAGAAATCATTACTCCAGCAGTTCTGCCAGGGCTGAGCACAGTGCAGATTATGTGCTACGGACACATAAACTAGACCTGCCTAAATACTGCTTAGGTTTAAGTACCTGGAATGCTCCTCTTGTGTGTACTGAGATTATTATATTATAGTTCAGCCACAGCACAGGAAATACTCATGATTTTGGGTGAACTTAGTGTTCTAGTAGCAAACTGGCCTTGCACTGTTGTTCCTGATGGTTCTGCCCTTTTACCACATCAAGTCCTTTCAGCCAGTTGCTGAAGCCCTCAGCTGCGTGCTGATTGCTGCAATTTTTTGTACAAAAAATTGCAGAGGAGATGTCAGACATTTTCCACCCAGTTTATAACTTGTCAACATACAGATCATGTACAGAACTTCGTAAACACGGAAAGCAACTGTTGTTCAAATCTGATTGCTAATGACTTTCCCATCTGTTGGCTGGAAGTCAAGGGCAGTTTGAACAGCACTTTGCACAATGCGCAGAGAGCACAAGCACCACCCATAAACAGACTCTGGTAACTTATCAAGCAGCTTATCCAGATATGCAGCTGTTTCAGAAAACCGTCTAATGATTGATTATATTGCTTGTGGCTTTCTCTGCACACAAAAGTTTACTGGTGGAAATCTTAAGGAAACTTAAAGGAATTCAAACTTGAGGGCTGCACACAGCCCTTTTTCACATCTCCCAATTACTGCTGTTTATTTGTGAAAATCCCACAGCAAATTCTTGTAACTGACAGCTGATGAAAATAATGGATTATCAAATATTGAGCAAAAGATTGCACAAGTTGAGAAAAATGTCACAGAGTTCAAACCTCTGAAACACTCCCCACTCTCATATCCCTCTAGAAAAGCATGTGCTTAGCAATAGATGCCATATTGTGCACCACTGATGACTTCCTGCACACATAAAATTTGTTTCAGGAAGGAGAGAACTGACAGAGTTCAATGTCATTGCAGAAAACCAGAAGAGTTTGCTGGTGTAGAGAACACTGAAAACCCGTAACTATGATCCACTGGTGAAACTTCCTTTGCTTCTGCATCTGTACATCCAGGCTTTTGAGAACTGTTTGCTATGCAAAGCAGATACACAATTTTTCTTTCATTTTTTTCTTCCCAAAACACCAGACTTCTTACAAGACATTTCAATTCTGTAGCTCTGCATGAAATACCCACCTTCCATGCAACAAACAAGAGGCTGTTTTATTTTTATGAGAGTTTATGCTATTTCTTTCTAATGAGATTAATTTTTGCAATAAAGGAAACAGGAAGCATGTGAGCAGATGGGTCAGAAAGGTAAAAGTCATGCATGTTTGGATCTAGTCCATGTTGTGAAACCATTTCCATCGCCTCCAAGCACCCAAAAATCAACTCTCGACAAATTGCATAACACCACTTGTTTTGAACCGGAAAGGCCTCTTTTAGATGAGAAGAAAAAGGTACCGGAAGATGCAAAATTAGCCAAGAGGAAGAGAAAACAGAGTGATGTATGTCTAAGTAACCACAACCACAGTTCTCAGCCAAAGTTCACAAAGCACATGCTCTAGTGGTAGACACAAAGGAATGCAAAGACAATTTCCAGTTCACACAGGATTTTGGAGCGTACACTAAGAAAATCAGGAAATGTTCTAGAAAGAGAGGTCTTCTCAGTCAGTCTTATAAAGCACTGATTATATTCAGAAGACAGATATGCAAATCTTATGTTGAGAACAATGAGTTGTGGATTAAAGGGAAACAAAGGGAAACACAAAGTAAAAGAACAAAGAAACCCACCAACAAACCAACTAACCACGGAATCACTGCACTAGAAAAATCAGAAGAAATTCATAACTATTCCAATGTGCAAAAGAAGGGCAAGCTCAAAATAAAACTAGATTGTTTGCATGTTTTATTCCAAAAGTTCTAGCTATCTCCACCCATATACTAATGTGCTTTCCAGGTAGAATGTACCTACCCAACAGTACATCCTTCCTGGAGCCAGCTCCCTTTCCTACATTCCCTTTCCTGTCATAGGCACCACTAAAATCAGAAAAGTGGATGTGTAACGTATAGCCAGGAAGTCAATTATTCCCCCTTTTTGTATCCAGGAATACTAGGAGAAATAATATAGAATATTAGTGGCTTTTTTCGTATTGCTTTACTTTCAATTTAAGCAAAATTATCTTTTTTTAGTTGTTTGTTAATAAGATTTTGGCATCTTTTCAGGATGCATCTAATGTAATCAAATAGGATAAAACAATATTAGCAGAGCATTAAATACATGATCTCCCAGAATGACACCACAAATGCACTTGCTGGTCCCTCCTCGTTGACTAACTTTTATCCACAGGCTTCTACAATATCCTGACATCTCTTCACATCCCACAGTCCCACAGCCCTCCCAGTCTTCCACCTGCGAGCTGATTATCAAAATACTTCAAGGGAAAATGATCAAAATCAGGGCGGGTTGCTTCCTTTCCAGTGTATTTAAACAGTTATTTGACTACAATCTTTTGTCAGTAGGGCAGTAAGTGTAAGGGTAGTGTCAAAGATGATGGTCAAAGTTTTCCAACATTATATTATCTACATATTTTTATGTTCCTTCATACATTTGATGCATGCTCATATATTGCTACAGTTACATCAGAGTCTGGTTTGAAAGAGCTTATATTGTGCACCCAGAAAGTAAAATTCAGATACGTGGTGACTGAAAATGTTGTTACTCTTACCTGCTCAGTCCTTGCCACATCTCCACGGTTCCTGAGCACCACTAGGGGCAGTAACTCCACCACCTCACTGGGAAACCTGTGCCAATGCATCACCTCTCTTTTGGAAAATAATTTTTTCCTAATATCCAACCTAGAGAAAATAAGAAAAGATATTTAGAACCATACAATCAGTGCAAGAACAGCAGTATGTTTTTGAAGTCTAAGACATGTAATACAATTTCATGGTAGGAAACTAAGGTTCATATAAGCCATTAATCACTGAATGATTTTATTTTTTCTGGGCCTTTGAAGAGTTTCATTTCACAGCTCTCTCCATCTCCATGTTTGGTTGTTGTTGCTGGGTTTTTTTCCAGTAAGAGCATCCCGTCATGAGCTCTTTGCTCATTTTATTGAAGAGTATTTTTTGCACATGATCTCATGGAAAAGTTCTGTTTAATATTTTTAAACCATCCTTGGGAAGAATCTCTTTTGCCCCAAAGACACATTGCTGGAGTCAGGAAAAAGGGCTCCAGAGTTACAGCTACAACTAAGGTCCCACACACTGCATTTTCCTACGGAGTCCACATTACAGAAACCACAGAGCAGCCATTCCCTGATACGTTTTTAATTATATGTATTTACTTTATTGTATTTTGTGGTTTTCTTGCAGCTTTTACTTCAGTGACATAACTTTTTCTTTTTTACATTAGAAGCCTGGAGCAGAAGGAGAAGCAGACCACATCTGCCAGAATTGTTGAGAATTTTTTTTTCAGTTTAAGGCAGGAGTTTGCAATCACTTTTCTATACCGTTCCTAATGATGAAACATACTACACTGCCTCCCTCCCAGATTGTACATTATGTTTCTTCGGACTGTGCATCTGCACACCTCCCAGCACAACCAGTTCAGTTTGCATTATTATTAAATGATGTGTTGGAACTGATTATGTGATGCCTGAAGCAAATCTTTTCAGACTGTTATGTTAAATTTAAGATACAGAACAACCTGGAACAAAAATCCTACTTGTGACCTTTTGTAACTATATTTTTCCGATTCAGGGAGAAGAAAATTGAGCATAGGAAGTGCTTCACACCATCTCTGAGCAAGCTGCTCCTGTACTTAGTTGCCTTTTACCTGCTGTCTTGCTGACAAAGGAGTTTGAGAGACACATTTAATTCACATGTAATGAAAGCCTGAATAGCTGTGGTTGCAAGGAAATTTTTAAAAGTCTCTAAATACCAAGTGTGGTTCCCATCACGTATAAATGAAAATAAGCTGAACTCTATCTGGAAAATATCTCTCTCACTGTGCTTGAAAAAGAAACATCATGTCACAGTGATTCACTGCTACATGCTGATTTTGAGTGAATGCATTGAGAGTACAGATGCAAAACCATAATATCTATTTACCATAGCATTGACAAGGCGAGGGGCAGGCTGTGCTGTACAGTGCCCCAGGATCCACCAAGGGTATTTCTATTCACACACTGACCACACGCCTTCCATCATGCTCAGTGTGGGGCCCAGCATGTCCCCCAGCTATTTCATCACATCTGCCATTACTAAGTTCTCCCAGCCAACAAACTCATTTTTTTTTCCTACTCCTTGTGATACAATAAGAACTTTCCTTGTTTGGTTTACGTTCCAAGAGACAAATGATAGGGAAAACATTTCTGAAACTCTTTCATTTGTCAATGACAAACGCAGAGATTTATAGGAAGCACTCACAAAATGGAAATACTGACTCTGATCCTCCAGTTCAGATGAAAAGTGCTACCTAGATGCAAAGTGCTGTTATTGTTATGAATCAACAGCACACGTCACAGGCATAACAAAGTAATTTTTATTGCTGGTAACCTTTGAATTAATCATAGTTTCCAGTGAGGACTTTTTAGTTAACAATCAAATTCTATGGGTGAGATTTCAAGAACTGCCTAAGTAAATTTGGTGCCAGCTGACACAGAAAATGTCTGAGAAATGGATGCCCAATTCCCAAAATGTCTCTTGAAAAAAGACCCATCTTGCATTAATTGGAAGTGGGGAGGAAACAATTCAATATAGTATCACACCAGCATGAGAAATAAAATGGCATACTGAGCAACTTTGAAGGAGTTTTGTGTCACTAAAGGACAAATTACTGCAGAATCTTGCTATTTACTGGCACTGTACTTTACTTCACCGCCAGGAGACAGCAAAAATTAAAGACGTCTTGCAGTGTCTCACATCCTTCCTCTTAGTTCTCCAGAGCCCCCAGTGACAAACTACACACAACCACAATCCTATCTTCAGCATTATTTAACATCTGTACATAACAAAGGGAAGAGAACCATAGAATCCTTAGAGTCGGAAGCGACTCTTAAGTCCATCAGGTCCAACTCCCCTGCATTAAACAGGGACACCTACAGCTCCATCAGGTGCTCAGAACCCCATCCAGCCTGACCTTGTGTGTCTCCAGGGATGAGGCATCCACCACCTCTCTGGGCAACCTGTGACAGTGCCTCACCACCCTTATTGTAAGAAACTTTTTCCACATATCCAGTTTAAATCTCCTTGAATCAGACAAATACCACAGGAACAGGACAAGAACAGAAGCAGTGCACACTTATGCTCTGTGCTTCAGATCATACTATCACTGCAATTTTCAGTATATATCTGGAGGGAAAGCAGCTATAACCTGTTGACCGTAGAAAAGGCCATGGTGATGGTAAAAGTTTATATAAGACTTCTCAAGCAAAACAAATATTTTCCACAGCATTATTTAATATTTAACCACCCCTCCTCATGTTGCTAAGTACCTCTTCAGTCCTAGAAGTTTTTGGTGCTCCTCATGCTTCAGAAAGTCCACCTAATGACAGTAGAAAAAAACATTAATTTGCATCCAAAATGAGATTGAGTATTGCACAAGAGCCCATAGATTTACCCATGCCTAGTGAGGAACATTTTTGATACGTGTAAGATTTTCTATCACAGATTAGAAAATCTCAGATACATAGAAACCTGTTGTTGTTTTTGTTTACAAATAGTCATTCAGGTAGTTAGCAACAGAAGACACCAAAGGTGCCACTTGAGGGTTTCATCCTCCACACTTGCACTCTGCATTGCACCAAACAGACTGAGTATTGTTTTGGCAAAGTCCTCCCTACATTTCACACTACACAGAGCTCCTTTTTTCCCCACCGATGACTGCCCAATTACATCTGTTTTTCTGTGGAAACACTGGTAAAAGGGGCATAGCTTCCTAGGGAGGACTGGAAACTGTTCAGGGCTGTGCACAGCTGGAGACCTACACCAACATAAATCCAAGCTGCAACACATCTAAATAAGCAACCACATTTGCTCAAGTGGATGAAGTCTAGAGTTGCTCCATCTGGTTTTGAATACTTAGTGAGTCAAATACTTAATTGAAAGAGGATGTCCAAATAAGCATGTACTGGGGCAGATAAGGCTTCTAATTTTCCTTTCTACACACTGAACTACAAGAAAGGTCCTGGAGCATGTCTGGAGAAGGGCAATGAAGCTGTGAGGTGCTTGGAGCACAAATCTTATAGGAAGCAGCTGAAGGAGCTGGGATTGTTCAGTCTTGGAGGAGAGGAGCCACGAGGAGACTTCAAAGTTGCGCAGTGGGCTATTTTAATTCTCATGCTCTTGTGATACCATATTGAATTGTTAACTCCCCACTTTCAACTCCCTGAAAGGAGGTTGAGGTGAGATGGGGCTCAGTCTCTACTCCCAGGTAATAGTGATAGGATGAGAGGTAATGGCCTCAAGTAGTGCTAGTGGAGGTTCAGGTTAGATATTAAAAAAAAAATCTTCTCCAAAAGAGTGGTCAGACACTTGAACAGGCTGTTCAGGAAGGTGGTGGATTCACCACCCCTGAAGGTGTTCAAAAAACATACAGATTTTGTATTAACAGACACGGTTCAAGTGGAAATGGTGATAGGTGGACAGTTGGATTACATGATGTTAGAGGTCTTTTCCAACCCTGGTGATTCTATGATTCTATATATAGTGGAAAATAATCCCTGCAGCAGCAATTAAGAGAGCACCATAACATTTTAGACAATAACTCCTTTTATTAATTTTCACAAGGAGATGTCTGTAACGAAGTCATAGAATCATGGAATCACTGAGGTTAGAAAAGATCTCTAAGATCATCTAGTCCAACTATGCTCACTGGCAGTGCCACATTACCATGTTTCATGAACACCTCCAGGGATAGTGACTGCACCACATCTTTGGGTGCATCCTGAGTTCTCATTCTGCATAGACACATTATAAAACCTTAAATTTGTCATTAAAAAAAAACCAAAAAAACCTTTTCTTATTATTCCATTTTTCCTCTTGCTGAGTTTTTAATGAAACTTCATTAAATTCTTGGTTGGATAGTGGTCTATCGAGGATTGTGGCCAGTTGTGTCAGGCTGGCTGCAAGGCAAAATACTTCATAGGAACTGCTGTAAATCAGCCAGTGCCAATTCTCACAATTATTTCTTACCTTAGTACACAACTCCTCAGCACAATCTAGCAAATATGAGAGCTTTGCACTAGAAGAGCTGAAAAACTTAATGATGACCAAAGTTTCCTTCCATGTCTGGATTTTTTTATGTGTTCCATTTTGTGATAATTTGTTTTCTCTCATCTTAAGTTGTTCTTACTGAAGTTCCAGATTTCCCCATAGTAGAAGCCTGTGGTGGAGTGGTCTGGTGCCACAGTTGATGTGCAGCATCTTCTTGAGGCCAACAAACTGCAGTTAAAAGAGAAAATTGGTTCCTATACAGCCTCACACCTAATATTTTAATTAGGATAGAAAGATCCTTCTACTGCTGAAATTCAAGGAACAGATAAATACAGTTTTGCAACAGGGCTCCTATTTTTCTTAGGGAAATACCTTCAGTGATGTTAAAGACAAGTGCTAGTCAAGAAATTATCCTTCCTTCTAAGTTCAGTCTTAGTTTTTGACCTGGGTTATGAAAAGATGGTCAAGGTGAAGTACGATGATGGAAAGGTGGCAGCCGTGCAAAACTGGAGTGCTAACTCTGCTGTAACAACAGCACAATTTCCATTTTTCATCTGTGCTGCAGTGATATAATGACATCGGGGTGGAAAATGCTAAGCTTGACCTTGCTCAGACCCATAGTCTGAAAATGAAATCCCAGTGTTCATAGGCTGCTGCAGCCTGTGAAAAAGGGAATGATCAGCTTACAAGGAGAGTGTAACCATGCCAGAAATCCCAGATGCACTCATCTAGATAGGAACAAGCTTTCAGCAGGAAAATAAAATCTTGAATATTTGTGAATTACCCTACACATAGACAGTTTGAGACCCAAGAGAGACTCCTATACATGCAGTATAATAATGGTCTCAAGAAAGATCTCTGATGTAAGAAAATTGGTTTGCAAAACAGCAGTGGAAAAAATAAAGCTGACTAAGATTTTTTTCATCAGGAATATCGGGAATCTCAAGAAACCTCAAACCACTGTCTGTGCCTTATTTCAGAGGTATCTAATACACATTGACTGCAGGGAACAATTTATAAGTCTTTCCTAAAGTTTAACTGTCTATAGATTTGCACAGCATGTACCAACAGTCTGTAGTAAGTAGAGATTGGCAGTTACTAAAGTTTGAAAGACCAGATCAAGGATATGAGATCCAACATTTGAAACAGTCTGACTGGGGCATTAAAAAAAAAAAATGTTTGTTTTGCAAATAGTTCTTATTTCTAGTGCCAAAAAAAATGATTGTAAAAGGATTAGATTAGTAACCAGGAGTCCAAACAAGCTTATTCAGCTTATTTTACTGCTTGTGTTGATGACACTTTCTTTTGTCTTCATCCAGTAGTGGGGAAGCGCTTTATCATCTTCTGGTTTGGAAAAAGACCCAAGCAGCTAATGTAAAAAAAATATACTCTCCAGTAGCTACAGCATGATTAATTTTCCACCCCACGAGATCACTGTGAGCTTGAAAGCACCCTAGAGCTTTATTTGCTACTTTATAGTCATCAAGGATCATAAAGCATCTTCTTCCTTCCGCACCGCTAGCACTTCAGAGAGCCAGCATGGTTGAATGGAATGAGCAAAGGGTTGAAAACCAGGAAATTTTGATTATAAAGTTAAAGCAGCTTGTGACTTGCCTTTGGCCTTTGTTAGATAATGCTGGACTCAGTTCTCCAAAGCAATACAGTCCTGTTCTCCAGCTAAAGAAATCACAAACTCCAGCCCACATGGGACCCAGATCTCGATACAGTGTATACTACAAGATAGGGGATAATACTACCAATTTTTTGTCATCAGGCACTTTGGGGATCATTGGTGAAGAGCAGTAGGTAAGAACAAAACACCCTAATTAAAACCTGTAAATCATTTTCAGAAGACAGTTATAGCTGTTCCATATCATTCTCCACAGATAAACACATGCAGGAAATCCTGTGCATTACAATTCCCTGTTGCTATACCAAAAGTTGGCTTGGGCCTTTCTCCCTTTTCCACATCATTAGGACAGTCTAGTTCCAGCAGTTGCAAATGAAAACATGGGGCTTGGTGGTGTGATAGTACTTAAATTTATCAAGATGCCCCACACAATAGCAGCTCTCATTATTTTAAAATGTATAAGCTTACCCAAAAGCAGATAAGCCTTTCCATCAATCTGCAGTTCTTCATCTCCTATGGGGTAAAGGCAAATAGAAACATGTCATGAAAGAACACCCTGACCCTGGAACAGAGACAGACAGACTAAGGCAGGACCACAGACATTACCTTTATTACTGTCATAATGGAAATAAGCCACAGAAAACAATAGTTTTCTGTCTGAAGTGATAAATTTTTTCATACAGTGCCATGTTCTTCATGTATCCAGACTGCATTATCATGATGGTACTACTCTTAAGTGGCCTCCATGGACAATCTTCAGATTTACAGTTCCTATCATTTTCCACTCGGGAAAGTGCAATGAAGAAAATTCGGGGTCTACATGCAGAGCTACTGTATGATGGGTTCTGCAGATTTCATATATATTTAAAAGGCTGAAAGGATTGGTACAGGATAACAGATTTCTGCCTTCAACCACTGTGAACAGCCACACAGAAGCCAGCAGAACTATTTACAAAGACAAAAATTAGGCAACTTTCACTGTCAGTTCTCAGTATTGACCTGTGCCAGTTTTGCTCCATGCCATGCTAGAAAGAAGTATGCAAAAAGATTCAAGAAATGATGTTCAGCATTACTTTCAAGAAAATGTATTGCTCCTTAGCATCTTCCAGTTCTGTATCCATAAACTAATTATACTTCAGACATTCTGACAGGTGACACATAAAAAACAGTACAGATAATTATCATTATGTCTTCCAGGGTGCTTTTGCTTAAAATAAATAAATAAATAAATCGTGTCATCTGAAGCCAGGTTTCATCTGCATCTTTTTAAAATGCCATTACACAGAATTTTCCTCCATTTATTTTTACTCACATAATTTTTCCCACCTTATCCTTCCTGCTCCTTGCTTCTCTCCAGGAGTCTTCAATATGCCAGCAAAGATCTGTTTGGCTGCGTGACTTTCAGTAAAAATCCCAAACAAAAAATCAGCTGAGTATGGTCTACAGAACACAATTTTAGCGAGGAAAATTTCTGCGGTATATTTCTGCCAAACTACTTTCAGATAAAAAAAATACTTAATTGGGTTAAAGATAACATTAATCTTCATTATGCTTATTGGATGCATCTTCCTGACGGCCTATAACTGTGGAGTTCTCTGCTATACAAGACCATTCCTTCAATTTACTTTTTGTTCACTTCGTTCAGTTTCTGCAGCGATGAATTTAACACACAGTAACATTTTCTTCGTGTCTCTTGTTTTCTCTCAAGAATGTCAATGCAAGTCACAACCCATGAGTGTTTATGTTCACTGTCACCCAGACACCGCCAGCTGAAGACAGCATTGCACCATTTAACTAGATTAATTTTCTTGTGATGGACTTTGTTACTCGTCTCTATTCCAGCTGGACTGGATAATCAGGTTGTCTCACCCCAGCCAACAGAGAGTTTAATCCTCAAGCCCTCAATCTTTCATAAATCCGTCTACAGAGAACCACTGCTAGAAATTCTTTGTCGTTTATGTCATATCTTGTAAAATCTGTTGAGCCTACTTGAGCATATGTCTGTTTTGACTTTTCCTGAAGAACAGTCTCTCTCTGGAGGGAAAGTCTGAACCATAGCATTTATCTTTCCGTGCACTCAGATAGGCAGTTGAGAAAGTCTCATTCTGACAGGGATATTTTCCAGTGAGTCATACCTGCTCTCTTCAGATTGACAAGTTCTGACAGCATAGTATTAATATTATCTTGCAATACTAGTCAAGTGGACTCCAACAGAGAGTTGAACAAAAACACAGACTTTCATTCTGAAGTCCATTCCCAAGTAAGGCTTCTATTAAAGAAAGACAGGACTTTTCCTGAGTAAGCAACAGGGGTGAAGGAGAGTAGGCAGGATATCAGATGTGTGTGAGAGCATAGGAACTAGTAGTAAGGCTCACAAAGCTTCTCCATGAAAGACCTTGATACTTATTTGTTGAAATGTACAACAAGAAACAGCACAAAGGCATACTTCTTGATAGTCCTGAGCAGTCAAAAATCAATAATTCATTCCTCTTCATAATCAGTCTATTTTTTTTTTTTCACAACAAATAAAAGAGCTGGCAAAAAAAGAAAAAAGCAAAACATCCTTCTCCTTATTTTTGTCATTGCAGCACAATCCAGATAAATGGAACAGCTGAGCTATAAGCTATAAAAGCAGCATTTCCTTCAGAATGAAAATTGAAGAGGAAAAAACAAGAAATTATCTTAATTGCAAATCCCCATTCATGCTGGATCTTTACCAGGTCCATACTAATGTCTTCCTGTTCAGAATAATTTCTTTTTTTCCCATGAAACTTCTCCCGTCAGAGAACTTTTAGCATCTCGTTGTTCTATGCATGTCTTTTTCAGATTCTGCAATTTCTATTGGAAAATATAATGTCAGGTTACTCAAAAAGGTGATCCTTATTAAATATTACAGCTCTTTTTTCTCAATAGGAGAAATACAGCTTCATCAAAGGGAATCAATAAATGAATTATTCAAACCCGTTTTGAAGGCTGCATTAATTCTGGCTTCAGAGAGGCATGGAGCAGACCCCAAATCAGCCATGCAAATAAGCAGGCAGTGGTTATGTTCTTTCTTTGAAGATGATCAGAGGGTTACAATGGTTTAAAAAAATGCTCTGGACTTCAGAGATTCCCAGGTGGAATTGTGACATGGGAAGCTTTCCTTTGCACAGCTACCAGCCAACAACACCTCTATCTCACTTAATGCCTTGTCCTCCTTTGTGCCTACACATGGCCTATTCCCAGTCTTCTAACAAGTTTACCCTTACAGTATTCTCCATTGCTCCATAGATTTTCCTCCTTTTTCAAACTCTGGCAAAGGGAGACATTAAACATTGGGGATAAGGAGCAAAAATAAAATTATGCTCTTCTCTCTCTTTTTTTTTAATAGTAAAGATGTTTAATCACTAGCACAACTTGAAGACATCTGCAAGATTTTCCAGGACTAAGAACATATAAATCAACACTCTATAGCTTTCAAAAAGAGATACTGGACTTCAAGTAAAAATTAATCCAGGGAAGACCTGTGACCTGTGCTACACGGACTCAGATGGTCACCGTGGTCTTTTCAGCTTTGCAATCTATTAATTAGATCTTTCTGCTTCCTTCTCTGTGATCACTCTTCCAATCCCACTTCAAGTTGATTCATAGAGTCAGCATCAGAGACAATTAATACTTGAGTTCCCATAGATTTTTCTTCTCAGACACCCAGGCAGGAGGCAGGTCTATTAAAAGTATCATGTAACCTCTGCAAAGCTCATTTAGCTGCTCCCATGTCTTGTGCGCAGGACACATGTTCTTCAGATGGCTGTACAACTTCCAGAGGAAAGGTCGAAATCCTAGAGAGACAAGGAAAGCCATTCTTCCTAGAGTGACACTATACTTCATTACAGAAGTAACAGAATGACAGCACAGAAATACCTAAACCTTCTCTAAACTTTCTCAGACTCTATTTGAAGTCAGCATAAACCTTTTTTTTTCCCGTACCATGTCTGCATTTATAGAATCACAGAATCATTAAGGTTGTATAAGACATCCAAGATCACCTAGTCCAACCATCCACCAATAACCAATATTGCCCACTTAACCATGCCCCTGCATACTACAACTCCATGTTTCTTTAACACATTCAGGCACAGTGACACCACCATGTCCCTGGGCAGCCTGTTCCAACGCATTACCACTCTGAGAAGTCATTCCTAATATCCAACCTGAACATCTCCCTACACAACTTGAGGTCATTACCACTCATCCCATCACTGTAACCTGGGAGAAGAGGCCAACTCCCACCTCGCCACAACCTCCTTTCAGGCAGCTGTAGAGGACTATAAGTTCTCCCCTGAGCCTCCTCTTCTACAGTCTAAACAATCCCAGTTCCTTCAGCTGCTACCCCTAAGACTTCTGCTCCAGACCCTTCACAGCTTCATTGCTCTTCTCTGGATGCACAGATATGAGAACACCTTAGTCATCATTCAGCACATGCCAAGACATAGCTAAAATGATAATTCTACATGTATTACTCAGCTGTTGGAACAGGTAAATGGTTTAAATGAATTGAGGTTTTGACAAATAAGTCATTAAAGAGACAGTAGGGATAGTGAGTATTATCCTTATTTACAGGGAAAATTTCTTGAAGTGATTAATTAATAATGCATGTTGTCTTCTGACCTCAAAGTCAGAAACCCCCCAAAAGGGGGACTTTATTGGTGGCTCAGACAGGCAACAGGTCATTAGGACAGAAAGTAAATTAAAAATCTTTTCCCTGTACGAAAAATATTAGACATGATTTTACATAATATTCTTGCAGTGCTACTGAGCTGCTTAGCATTAGAGGGTGATGGTAAATGCTGGCAGGTCAAGTCCCTTCAGAAGAGCATGATTAATCTCATTTAATTGTGTACATCTACAGTATGAATGCCCATATGAAAGCCAGTCACTGTCCATTTCTTTTAGATCACTACACATGCTTTAAAACTGAGTTCATCTGTCTTATTTTAGCTGTCTACTGCAGGGTGAGATGAATCACAGCTTAAAAGTGCCCATTTCTTCCCAATAGCTATAAAAAAAGCCTTGACAGCTGACACAGATGTAGACATCTGCCCTGCAAAGTTTTTCTGTTCACTCAGAAGAGTGTCAGTCTGCGTGGCTGTTAGGATGCACAGAGGCAGCTATATCCAGCAATTCCCATTTTAATCAGTAGAGAGGACATATGCCAAAATATCACTGAATAGTATTAAGTGGGCAGCTATTGTCAGCCACATAACAGATGTTTAAGTGCTGCAAAAATGCACTGGCTATCTGAAGGATACAATAGAATAGTTCTTTGGAAGGGATGCACAAAGACCATTGAGCCCAACTGCTTGACCTCTTCAGGGCTAGACAGAAGTTAAAGCACAATATTGAGGACATTGTCCAAAATGTCTCTTGACCACTGACAGACATGGGGCATCAGCCATCCCTCCAGGAAGCCTGTTCTAATGTACGACCTCCCTTGTTGTACAGAAGTTTTTCTCAGCACTGAACCTAACCCTGGCACAGCTCTGTTGAACTTCACGCCATTGTTGGCTGACCAATGCTTTGTCATACCTAGGTCCTCTAGATATGAGTTGAGACCTCTGCAAGGCCCCTCATCCCTCTATAGTAAGCAACACCTTCCAGTTTTGCATCATCACTAAGCTTGTCCTAGAATTGATTCCTCGTGACCACCATTCACCCATTTGTATTTCCATGTACTACGACACCTTGAGCTCTATCTACCGTTGAGCCCAGTTCATCATGCAGTGTAGCATGAATCAATTTATCTCACAGTTGGACAACATATCCAGAAGGACGCTGTGAGGGATGGTATAAAATGCCTTACTGAAATCCAGGTATTTCGCATCCATCACCTTCCCTCCATCCAGGAAACAGGAGAACTTATCACAGAGGGAGATCAAATCATTAGCAAAGGACTTTCTCTTGAAGAACACATACTGATGATGCTTGGCAAGTTCTTTAAATGCCTTTCTACATCTCACAAGTCAATCTTCTCCAAAGAACACACTAACAGATTTGTTGCTTCCTGGGTCTTTTCTTCAAGGTTTTTTTGTTGATCGGTATAACTTACATAGTTAGAATGTAGTTGTAGGTGGTCTAGAAGAAAATAAAGCCATTTTTCGTGCAAATACCCATTTCCACACATCAGCATATGACAAACACTGGCTTAACGACTGAGCTTGAAAGAATGGTCAATCCTACAGAAGGTCTGCAAAGAGCTCCCAAATACAATTGCTGTCTTCATAGAGACTTGGACTGCACACTGGGTACAGTTATTAAAATAAGTCATTTCTAAATGTGGATTAAATGACGATTGTAAAAGCAATATGTTCCTCCCACTGGTGAGAATAATTAATGTCTATTAATTACTACGAAATTGATTACTTTGGGCATGAGGAATATAAAAAAAATTCCCACATATGCAACTTTGAAAAGCTTTATGAGTATCTGTTCAGGCACTGAAAATGATACTCTCTTTAGGTCATTCCAGTGGTCTTCCTACTGAAAAATTCTCTTTCTGCAATGTTTCCTGGACTTGATCTACTTCTATATAACAATCTACCATGACAAACTCATTTCCCTGTTTATAAAACTACCATTCTTCGAAGCTGATGGCAGCTGTTTTGTAGCTGTCATATCATACAATACGGGTAAGGTCACCATCTGTGGCAAGCTAAATTATAGGATTTGATCTATTGCCAAATTCTAAAAGCAAAGATACCACGTTATTGTGAACTGTGCTGTCCAGAGTTTAATGTACTTCTTAATAAAATCAATGGAAAGTTTGTTTCAATGAGGATTGGATCAGGTCCTAATTACATGTCGACAAATGCTTCTCACATGCCAACTCCAGTATTAGAGCTGCTGTTGATTAGATGTCTTTATAAAGTGCTATTCAGTCCTGTGGCCAGTAAAACAATTAAATTCTATTGTCAAATTTAAATTTAATTAAAACTAATTTTACTACTGAACATCAAATAATTCACCCTGATATTTAATTAGAGAGCAGTCTTCCTTTCATTTCCAGCAGCACAATTTGCTACATGCCATGAGAGTGCAAAATCACATGTAGTTTTTCACACTGACAACTGCACACTGACCAGTATCTATCAAATTGCTCTGCAAAAGCAGAAAAAATACAGCAATCCCACTTACAGTTGTCTTGATTCGAGCACAAGATACTTTGACCTTTTCTATGTGAATTTTCTTCCCTTGTCAGTAACAGTAAAGACTTTTAACAACACCGTTCAAGACTGGACAGGTATGTGGCTATATTTTATAACAACTTAAAACATAAATCTGGATTAATTTCTCATCAAAACAAGGCTTCCTGCTGTTCTTCATGTAAGATACATAAAGACATCAAGGAAATAAGGAATAAGGAAAATCAAAGATTTTAAAACATTACAAATCTGTTTGATCCTACTGTGAAAAATGGCTCCCTGAAAACAGGACCATAAAATGGGCTGAAACTTACCATGAAATTCCCCGTTTTTTTTTTTGTTTGTTTGTTTGTTTGTTTGTTTTTATTTCGCTTTCTACTATGAAACCATACAGATGTGTGTGCGTACACATGTGCGTATTTTCCACCCATTGTTCTTAAAGCTGCTTTTTGATGGTCAATCTTCTCACTTCTTTTCCAACCAAACTTTTTTTCAATTTTGTCTCTCTGCATTCAATTTGTCTTCTGGGTTGGGGGCCACTGCTGGCTGAGGATCTATCCTTCTTGTAACTGAGACAACAGTTATTTCTGTTTCTTAGCTCCTGCTGTGCCAGAGGATTTATTTGTGTGCGGCTATTTGTTTCTGGGCATTGGATTCAACTACTGAAAGAACAGTTTGGGAGGTAAGGAATGCTGGGAACGGCTTTGTGGCAGCTCTGCTGAGCTCCAGTGCCTGGTTTCCAAAGTCTTCATTCTACCTAATGCTCAGATTTTCCAAAGCTAGCTATGGATGACATGGGACACTGCTGTATTATGAGATGTCCTGGCTCTGTCAAGTTCATGGCAAACTTTCAGGCACTTCCTTTTGTGCACCTGCCTCAATACTTTACTGAATGAAGGGCGAAGGTGTCTTTACCAATTTATATCTAGTGTGAGGGAGTGTTACTGTCTTGCATTGGACAGCTCTGAGTGTTAGCAAGCTGTTTGGTTTGTATACAGATGCTCACAAGGGTCTTCAGCTGCTATAAACTCAAATGCCAAGAAATTAATGGAATTACAAGTATTTGTACCGGGCGAGGCCCCAGGTTATTTCCAAGTTTATGACAGAGAATTATGTTTGTTGACAGCTCAATACATTCCTATAGAACTGGATAGGCTTTCATCAAAAGAAAGAGAATGTCAGGCCACAAAAACAGGCTATTTGATGTGAGAAGCAGTCAGAAAAACTTCATAAGCAGCTTCTCAAGACTACAAAATTATTTCACCATCCATACTATCTGGAGGAAATAATAAGGTGTGACTTACACTACAGTTACAATCCACAAGGTGAACCCAGCAAGAATAAAGCTTGCAAGTATTGCAGTGAATAGTAATACATGTAAATGAATCAGTAATTCCCCTTCTGGCACGGTAACTAAACATCAGATAACCACAGCACCTGGAGTTAGTCCTTCAGAAGTGAAAACAGATGAATAACACCTTCATTGAATAAAGACTGGTGGCACCATGATGCAGACTATACTCTGCGGAGAATTTCAGTGTTCTGGCACTCTTGGTAAAGGAAACTTGAGTGTTGTGCCAAGTGCTTAATAAATTCAGCTAGTATGATCTAGTGTAAAATCTCATACCTACTTTCTACAGCTTAAATCTTCTCTAGCTGGAAAATGAACAGTATGATCTAGCAACATTTTTTCCTTCCTAAGGACAATGATCCTATGTCAACAATGTTATATGAATCCCACTTCATGCTGTGTACTTTTTTTTTTTTCCAAATGAGATAGCTAAGTTGTTTTATGGTATTATCAATAGAGCTGCAAATGCATCAAGAGAACTAAGTAAAGAATGACAATGAGATAAGGCGTACATAGCGTAGAAACTAAATTAAACAAAGCAGAAAAGATTGCATACGGTTCTAAGTAATGTTGTTCTTCTTAATCCTCAAATAGAGTCACTAAATTACACTTCCAGATTTAGTTATGATATTTACAAATGACTTAACTGTACATTTAAAGAGGGGAAACTAGCTACAAATGGGGGCAAGCTCATAATTTAAGGTCACGGTGGTGCCAGAATGAAGCAAATGCTTATTACTGGGATATTTTTGGTTACGGGGAATTCTCTTTCCCTAAGAACAAATCCCAGAAAAGCATATTTTTATTACTCTTCCAAATCTGGCATTCAGGCTTTATGTAAATATACAAGACAGAAGATCTTTCTTTTTAAAATGCTAGGAACTAGAAACACAGATGAGATTTGCTTGGGAATATTTCCTTTAAATCATTTGTATGAACAACCCAAAACCTAAAATATATTAAAAATACATAAAGGCGAATGAATGGGAAAGTACTGTGTGAACTACATGGCATCTTACTGGAGGTGATATAGTTACTTTTCCACTCCTGAACATAGCACCTCTAAGTATAAAAACAAAAGAAAAAAAGTTCAAAATAAGGTTACCAGTTTTGTTTCTTTATAACTGAAAACAGAAGGTGCATTTTTTTAAGATTGTATCATTCCTGAGCTCAGTTGCCCAATTACTCTCAGAAATGCTCTCTCATCTTTTGATATTCACTACCCTTACTTTTTCTCTCGAGTACTTTTCATCTAACATCTGTGTCTTTTTTTTCTTGTCAGAGAACCACAGGGCAGACCCAGACCATGAAAGAAAAGTGAAGAAATAGAGTACCAAAAAACTCACACATCGTGCTGTGACTTAGAGAAAATTAAACAAAGTTAATTTTGGCAGGAGCTAAATAAAGGCTATGTCACACAGCAAGCTGAGTTGGGCTATGTTCATGATGACTTCAGAGAGCAGTGGGAGTTTAGAGAGCTTAGGTTAGTTTAAGGCACATTTTATCATATCCAGAAGTTTACGAATAAAGAAAGAAAGCAGCAGCAGGAACAGTTCATGTCGCTCTATGAATGACAGCAACTGTTATCCAGTTATCAACAGTGAATTACTTGATAAAGTTGGAAACAAGTCCCATAGAGAACAAAGAAACCAATCCCCTCCCCTCACTGTCATTTAGGATTTCTCCCAGCACCCAGCTGAGCATTCTGAGAACAAGCTTCAGCAAAAGGTCACTTCCTGTGTCTTACTTTTCAGTATCATCCTCCAAAACTAACCCAGTAAGCTCAGCCTGCATTGCCTGTCTGAGAAACCCTGCTCTGAGCATTCTCCTTCCTCCTGTTCAGAAATGAAAACATCCTCCTTTCTCTCAGTGTTATGTTTCCACTCAGGATGATCCATCCACACTTCTTTTTTTTTTTTTTTTTTAATCTATCTCTAAAAGTTATAGAATCACAGAATCGTTTGTGTTGCATCGTATCCTTAAGGGTCATCTACCCCAGCTCTCCTTCAACAAACCTATAGCTCCATCAGGTGCTCAGAGCCTTCTGACCTTGAGTGCCTCCAGGGACACAGCATCCACCATCTCTCTGGGCAGTGATGGCCTCTCATTCCTTGCCCAGATCTAAAAGCTGGCTCAAGAAGTTGAACCACTTCTTGCTTTCCACCACTACTTTTGCTATTAAAGCAAGATACATGGTACCCAAGTGCCACACCACAGAGTTTGTGGCTCTCTGAGTGCTTGGTAGGCAAGCACTTTGCTTTAATGTCACAGCTTCCCCTGAGGTTTACAACCATTAAGGTTAAAAAGACCACTGAGATCATCTACTCCAAATATCAAGTCCAGCCATTGAGTCCAGGTCTCCCAATTACATATTAAGTAACCCCACCAGGTGCCTCTCCCAAAACAGCAGTTCAGCAGAATGTCCTAGCACAAGGAACCATTCCCAGTCTTGAGTCTGGAGCACCTCTTGTCCCACAGCAAACACAAGATCCCCTGTTCTTCACTCTGAAGTCTTCACAGCTCATACCTCCCACAAAAAGAGGAGAGATCCTGAGTATATCGTACTCAAAGAGAGCTGCAAAGGACATTACACGGCAGCTGGACTAAGATGACCTTTAAGAGTCCCTTCCAGCTCAAACAGTTCTATGCTTCTTTGATTCTATGTTGTTTCACAGCTTCACAGTTTTATAATAAGAAACCTATTGCATTGGTCGCAAAACACAGCAGAGGGAGAAACAGGTAACGTGTTTCAGACTGGTTGAGGATATGGAATTAGTGCTTAAATTCATACTGAAAAATGAGAGAGATAAAAAGTTATAATAGCGGGTTCCCCAAAACTACTGATTTAGAAAGAGGATGAAGAGGTCTGGGTTTCTCTTTAACTAACTCCATTTTCATATTTATTGAAAGAGTGACTCACTAAACAAACTATGTCGAGCAAACGCTGAGGTGTTTCTGAAATTACATCATTTCTATGAAGAAGCTCACAGCCCCAGAGTCAGCCAGTGGAAACCAAAAAGGTCAGTCTCCAGGTCTGCGTGCACACTTCATTTTTTGGTGGCTTTGCTCAGGAGGAAATTTCTCTATGCATGACCTTCCAGCTCCCAAACAGAGATCATTGCATTACAGGGCTGCAGTTTAGAGTGAAGAACTGAGTCAAAAGGCTCGAGGTCTTTCCCAAAGGCTTTGCATGACCTTGGGCAATTCCCTTCAAGACTATTTGAAGATCTGATATTAAACAGCAACACCCACATTCACTAAACTAAATAAGACACTTCTATACTAGCAGTTGGTGGGCATACTCACCTTCCAATGAAAGTCAGAAGACTTCTTTAATGAAGTGTCTTGGAGCCACAAACCTATTCCAAAAAATAAAAATAAAAGAAAGAAAAAAAGAAAGTACATCTAGTAAGATGCCAATATAACCTTCCAGGCGCCCAAATTCAGAATCCTGAAGTTTATTTTCTTGGTACTTCTATTTAATCCCATAAAGTGGTAAGATTACGTTTAACCAACAGACACAATATTTTAAGGTTGACTTCACTATTTATTTGGAAGTTTCTAAAAACTTTCAACCAAAGAGCCCCACCTGGGCTTGCAGCACTGTATTAATTACCGCTATTAAAACTCTTATTTTGCTTATGATTTTCAGTACGTACCATTTTTACGAACAGCATTTACAAGCCATGAGCAGCCACAATCAGCCGAGCAGGAAGAAGGAATGGTGATTACAGAAGTGGTGTGTGGGAAAGGTGAGAAAGGGACATTCAGGACCACTGATAGCAGGCAATAATTCAACTGCATAGTTGCTTAGCTATCAGTTCCTGAATTGCCTAGTTTCTAAAATAAAGAAGTTACAACGATCCCATTTCTAATCCAACATTCCCACACCGATCATTTGTCAAGGGTGCTCTTTGCAAAGCCAGTACAAACTGAAATGAAAATAGGGATTGCTGGAAGAACAATAGGAATTTCAAGCACGTCAGTTTTGAGGAAACCAGAGGAATCAAGACCATGTTATAGATAGTTACAATCCAAAAAAAGTTTTCTTCTAATTAATACATTTATCACATTTATCTCTTAATTTCTGTTAGTTCACACCAGAAATTTCCTCTCTCCTTACACTTTCTTATGTTTTGTTACATTTTGGAGGTTCTTCGTCTCAGTTTGTTACTGATACCAGAAATTGGTGTCAGTGACTTGCTGCACTGCTCCTATTCATGGAATAGCACCATGTTCTTATTTTTTTTTTGTCTCAACAAACCTCCCACAAACACCAGCTACACATGGTTAGAAAGGAACATGAAATCCAGTGGGAGGAAGTTCGTTGTTTACTCACTTTGCAGTCTCGCTGTCAGATACTTCAATATGAAGGTACAGATATGTTAATAGTAGTTCTAACAGTCGTGGTACACTACAGTTAACCAGTTTTCTTTACTTACCCTTTTTATGTATTTAATCCTAGTATTTTGAATGGCACTGTAAAAAATAAAATTAAAAAAGGCCCCTTTTCCAGTGAGAAAATTCTTAATTTTCCTGTGACCAAAGCTAATGAATATTTAGACATTCAGTTTTTAGAACTTGGTTCCTTCTCCTTGATGTAACCTTGAGTCTGAATTTCCATGGTTTATATTATTCAGTAAGGACATAACATCCCTATAATTTCTTTCCTTTTTTTATGCTCTCAAAATTAATCACATCTTAGAAAAGCTTTTTTGTCTTAGGATGTGCGTAAATAAATCACTGTATTCTTAGATAATGGAAATTGTTGGTGATTAAACTCAATTTGATAGGGTATGAGTGAAATTTCTCTGACTAGTTATCAACAGTATCTTGATTTTAGGTTTGGCTTTATCATTATATCTCCTATATTTACAGCTGCCTGTACTTTCCTTCAGCAGTTCTCCATATTTCATTTTGCAGATTGTTTTCTGCAGGCTCATGAATATATGGGTATTTGGCAGAGATTTTATAACCTATAATCAGAACTGAAAATTACAGTGATCCCATTTGTGTTATTATAGCTTGAGAATGTGTCAGACTTTCCATTTTAAACTTTTTACTATAAAGAATCTACAACTGCTCTTTCTGTACTGCCAAATATTTCTGCAAAATTTTCAACAAGAATAAATGATATTTATGAATTTGAAACTTTTTTCAGACTTCTGCTAGTGTGTGTGACGAGACAGGTTCTCCTGAGATTCAAAGAGAAAAAAAAAAATCTCTAATTTCTCTAATTTCCTGTCTCTTTATTCAGTAACCTCATTTTAGTCAATAAAAGTTTGATGGGTCTCTTTTTAAGGACCTGTAGTATTAATGCAGCAGTGGACAGAGGGATTGCTCAGGAATGACTGGAATTATTTCCTTCCACTGGAAACACAGTATGCTCCTTCAAGATAGTGCCAAGATTCTTCTGTCAAAGGAACAAGAGAATGGATAAAAGAATAAGTCCCAGCTCTCTACCACAAACAGATCATGAACTGCACAGCTCAATTTCTTTATAAACATACATTCAAATATTTCTAGGCCCCTTCCAGACTTCTCATACCCAGCAGAGTCCTCTGGATGTGGGGACTGTAGACATGAATATCAGAAAGTCTTCTGCTAGAGCTGAGGACATGATAGCAGGAGAGGCCTATAAAGAAACCAAGACAAAACTGGCCAAGACATACCAGATGATTTTTGTATTTTTTTTTCATAGAATTATAGAATGATTAAAGCTGGAAAAGACATCTAATATGATCAAGTCCAACCCTCTATCCATCCCCAACATACCCACCAATCCATGTCCCTCAGTGCCGCATCTATACCCTTCTCTTGAACTCCTCCAGGGACAGTGACTTCATTACCCCCCTGGGCAGCCTGTTCCAATGCATTACTACTCTAATTAGAAGTTTTTCCTAATATCCACTGACCTTTCTCTGTGACACATTAAAACATCCTCAAATGCTGCATGTCTTAACTTCTGATCTCTGTTTGCCTTTAGCTGCTGGGAAAAAAACATTCAAACAGTGTAAAACTTCTCCTTCCAACTGCTTAAAATGTATTGGTGAAAAGAGAAGATGGTGCCCACAAAGCCATCCCAGGAACCAGCAGAATGGGTAGCTGTTTGTAACTCTCACCTCATCACTTGCATTTTAGCCATTCTCAACTTTCCAGAACTTTGTTCTAGCTGAGGCAGCAAATTCTAGTTTCTTTTGTGCTTCAAATGCCTATTATACCACCAGCTTTTCCAGGACCTTGGACAAACAGTGTAATCTAGATTTCCAAGAATGTCAGGAAAGTATGGAGCCCTCAGAAAGCTGTGAGAATGGCTGACATGGTCTGGTTTGTTGAGCTCACTCCACAATACTTTGATCAGGACCAAAGCTAGGCTCCTGAGGTGCAACAACTATGGATCTATCAGAGGATCTCAAACACAAACAGAAAACTGGCTGCCAAAAAAATTTGCTACATTTTCATTATCTCAATTCACAAATAGGAAACTGAGACAGTTTGATGGCTAGACCTTCAAAGTTATGGAAATTAATTCAAGTACTGCAGGAATTGAGATTTCTAGCTTCATTCTGGTGATGCAAATCTCTTGCGCTTGTAAATAAATCAGAACTCTTGTGAGAATAGCTCAGGTTCTGAGGGTTTCTGTACTTTCATTTCCACTAACGTATGGAAACATTATTTTGTCTCCTGGTATTAGGACATGTCCACTTCTGGTCCTACATAGAGTGGAGTGAGATTTCTTGCTGAGCTGGTATTTTTTGCCCATTAGTTTGCAAAAAAATGCTGAGGATTAGAAGAATTCAGCTCTTGACCTTATTAGCTTATGTATTTTATAATTATTCAAAAGGAAATTACAATTACGAAGGTTTAGAGATATCACATGACAGTTTTTCACTACAAGTCATGTCCTGTTGTTAACATCTCCATTCACTCACATTGACCATAATTAAATGCAATGGGCATAAACACTGGAAGCAAAGTCTCACCTTCAGTGGGTCTTCTCCAAACCTCAGTACGGCATTTCTGAAGTGAAAACATATGGAACACCTATTGCCTTTTAGAAACGCAGACAGCAAAGCTGGCAGCAATGCGAATGAGAGTGGTAGGTAAAGAGAAAAGTTTATAGCCACTTTGCTCTTTGCTGCTGAGTGGTTCTCTGGCTCTCATACTAGACCTCCAGCATCAAAGACGGAGGGCAGAGATTAGAAGCAACCTGAAGCATTTGTGTACAAGCTGGACAAAGCAAAAATCCCTGTCCTAAAGGACACTGCCTTGCAAATCTAATGTCATAGTCCCTCTGATGACACTGGGTAAGCTCCGTGGTTGACTGGCACTACAGCATACCTTGTTGAAAGATGGCTGGAACAAGAGCCATGGTGGAATTTGGCTGGAGATGGTGAAGAGGTCTCTAACTCACAAAGACAGTCCCAACTGACTGGTTTCCCAGTGAACTGAATTCCTAAAGAGAACAAAACATCTTGAACTCAGCACACAGATGCACAGATAGGAGCACTGGACATGGAAAGC
The DNA here is from genome assembly GCA_023055505.1 of Callipepla californica brunnescens. Lineage (NCBI taxonomy): Eukaryota > Metazoa > Chordata > Aves > Galliformes > Odontophoridae > Callipepla > Callipepla californica. The sequence continues at coordinate 37,675,024 of JALIRH010000005.1, read as the reverse complement.
ACTACTCTCCTTCCTAGAGCAAAGAACACGCTCCTGAATAAAGTCTTGTAGTCATAGGAGTCACTTTTGCCTGCAAGCTTTACATTGGAAAGCCTTGTGAATGTGAACCAATCTAAATAGAGAGAATTCATAAGCTTTTGGGGATAGCATAGTCCATATTTTCCCTGCAGTTTATTGGCAAATTAATTCTAATGCATTCAAATTACATCATGAAGTGTAATGTTGAAATATTTCATGAAGGTTACCCTAATAGAGTGTGAAAGCCTGATGAACAGTAATTCAGAGAGAACTGCTTGGCCCATCTCCTATTTACTTGGAAACATTTCTGCCTTAAAAAACCTTTAAATATATTACTTGGTTTTATGGCTCAAAAATCTTTAATTTGAAGATTTTTATGATTCCCTTACAATACACATCGATTTAAAAAGTGTTTTAAGCTAAAACGGATCATTTACTGCCAACTGTGCTTTGGGCATAACATTGATTAGTCCAAGTGCGATAAAACAACCTTGTTTTTATTCATACTTTAAGAGAATAATAAAACCTGCATACTTGGAAATACTGAAGCAATATCTTGGCCCAGAGCTATTTAAGTATGAATTATTCACATCTAGTTTATTTTTTTCTTTTAAATTCATGAATCCCCAGAATGGTTTTGTAAAATGTATCAGTGAAACCATGTTTCTAATTATTAAAGTGGGGTGCGGTGATGGGGGAGAGAAGCAGAATGCATCATATATGTAAAGGGGTCATTTTTTTTATTGGACTTCTTTTGCAAACCACTGTGAATCTCCTTGGAAATTAGTTATTCAATATTTGCACTATATTTTAACTTGTGACCCATTGGGAGATAATACAGATGCAGATCCTTTCTTCAAATATCTTTTGCAAACAGACTTATTCCTACGTCCCGTAACACTAGAACTGCCTAAATAAACCCATTTAGGGACTGCACAGACAGCTAACTGGGAGCCCATTTGCCAGAACTGCTTTTTGCATCCTCAGCAAAAAAGATTCCTGTGACAGTGATAGGGTGTCTATCTGACTTTTTCCTTCCTTTTCCCCCTTGACTTTTTCCTTCACTGCTGCAAAATACCACAGACGAAAATATCTTTTTCAAATAAACCAAAACATTAAATCTACTTTTGCAATCCTTCAATCCTGTGTAACCTAAAAATGCTCTCTGAATACAGCAGGGTCCAAACAGAGGCAGCGGAAAGAATGACACCAAGATAATTATATTTCTTGTTCCATCACGAAATTTCTGCAGGATCTCAGCAACTATGAATTCCTTACGATAGACAACAATTTCTATATATTTGTGCAGTACACACTATAAACCTGTACTTTGTAAATCTGAAGTTAATAAAGACCTTCTTTTCCTGTACAGTCACAGAATTTTGCAGGTTCAAAGAAACCCTAGAGGTCAATTAGCCCCACCACCAGTTCTGAGGAGAACCAGATAGATCAGCTACAGAGAGACTTGTTGAGTTTTGCATATCCTCACAGATGGTGTTCCCAAAGCCCTGTTGGGTCCCAAATACTGAGCAGTTAACATCAAGGCAAAAAATCTTCTTGTATCTAATCAGAATTTCCCTTTTCAGTTTGTGTCCATTGTCTCAGACCGCCAAGAAGAGTCTGGCTTAGTAATCAGTAGTGCCTTAGTTTAAATGCCAGAGTTGAGCACCAGAAGTGATTCTATATACTTGTATCCACAGTCTCCATAGGTAAAATCTTAAGATTACAACAATCCCTCAAAAGAAAGACAGAAGAAACATAATTAAGACTTTCTAAAAGAAGGGAAAATCAGCAGGTAGTGAAAAACAAACTTACATGTTTCTACCAACTTGAAAGGGATGTCTTTAGACAGCCATGGCAGACAAAATGGCCCTGAAGGATGATGCCCCCAAACTTAGGGGAGTTGACAGATACACAAAAGGAGACATTTTTTTGTTGCTACCACATAGGGTCATCATATACCATCCAGATTTACAAGTAATAACAATTCTATCAAAAATATAACATGGAATGGCACTAGCAGACTGTGTGGAGCCACAAAGGGATCTCTGCTGTGATTTGTAACTCTAAGAGATCTTCCTAGTACTTATAAACTTGTTTAAATGTTTCCTACTGAGCACACCTAGGATTTAAGTCTCGAGAAGATTTAAGAAAATTACCACACAACTCAGCACTGAGCTTGCAACCTAAAGATCTGGACCCCTTAACTTGACAAGTGGCAATGAAATATGTCTTATAAAATATTCCCAGTTCCTGCTTCAACACACCAAAATCTATGAACATTAAATTCTATGTAGATACATTTCCACCTTTCACAATAGGAGCACTCTGCACATGTGGAGGTAAAACAAGCCATATGTTTGAATATTGGCACTAGGGGAGCCAAACAACAGAGGTATTCTCACCTCATAGACATTTTCCTAGTTTTATTTAGCTAATGAAACACTAAAATGTTGGAGTTAGAAAGTAATATTATTTTAAGCTGCTGGATATTACGCAAAGCAATGCCTTTGAGTATTAGCCTGGTATATCTTTGAGGGAGCAATTAGACATTCATGTACTTAATAAAGTTTGCACAGCCAATTTGCACTTTATAAAGTGTGGCATTGTTCTGGAGTGTGATATGGAATCTCTGATATGGACTTTACGATGCAAACAAGAGGCAACTCAGACTTTATGGAGTCCACATTGAAGACAAGTAACAAATTAAGAACAAAAAGAGCACCTAGTCTTGATTTGTGACATGGAAACTCACACCCATCTGCTCCCTGAAAGATGCCATTGCATTGCTGTCATGAGGTTGCACTCAGAACAGAATTTTTGAGCATATTTCACAGGTTCATGAGATCATTTTAATAATCTGGTGTCCAGAACTCTAAGCAAACTCTAATTGCATCAGAAAACAATGGTAGAATCTTGAAAATCATATGATAATTTCAGATATGTAATACATTACTAGAAAAATTTCGTCAGCACAGTCATATATCATCACTTGTGCCAATCTTTGCACAATAAGCTGTAGTAGTCAGGTCAGCTAGTGTCAATTGCTGTTAGAGAAGGTAAGAGGTAGGTCTTCAAAACCCAGAGGATAAAGAAGGAATTGGACTTCAGTGCTCCACTTCCCAAGCAAATTCTCTTGAACTACAGCTATTATATAATAACAGAAAAACTAAATTTCAAATTCTGAATGAATGTGTTTTGAAGCTAAGCATCATGCGCTGATCTTTGAATGCCAGTTTAACTTCTAAAGAACCAAGACTATTCATGAGATGGGCATCTTGTAAAATCAATACACACAGGGCAGGTATCAACCACAAAAGGATTGAAATATCCAAAAATCTCTGACAACCTGTTCATGGATGGTGGAGAGTGGATGAAGACAACATCTCTGCAGCCCTAAGCAAGGCATCTGGAGGAAGATTCAAGATGTGACCTTTCTCTCGGCATTTGTTTGGAGTTCTCAGCTTAATTTGTCAGCTTTTGCTGGGGTCATCCTGGGGCACCCCAATCCCCACATATTCCCACTGTAAAAGAAACTGAAATCTTTGAACTCGACTTCTGCTGCCCAGAGGCAAAGAGGCTGGGAACTCGAGACTACAGTCTCATGCTTAAATGTTAGACATGTATGTAGTTTCCTGATGCTCTGACCTCTTTTTGTCAGTAGGATCTGACCCTCGTATCTTTACCTTTACATGTTTTAATATTTGCAGTCTAATTTTCAAACTGGGGAAAAATCCCTATATTAAAAGGAAAATCTGATTAATGAAAGGCCACCAAGGATGGCTTTTATCAAAGTGAAATGAATAAGACTAGATACTGGCTGTCTTTATACATCATTGTAAAAATAATCTACATTGGTTTTGGCTTAGACTGTAGATAGAGGATGAAACTTCCCTAGGTTTAATTTCTCAACGTGTGAGTTGCCTGCATAATTTAGAAAGCAGTTGTTTTATTAAAAAATTAACAGCTCTAAACATTATATGTATTTTTTCCTTCTTTTCAAGCAATTGATTACTCAGTTTTGAGAACAGGACACCTGAGCATTCAGATCCATATTTTGAATAATTATTCTGTAAAATTCCTTATTTTATAAATTGGTCATTTCAGAATTATAATTTTAATAGTCTGGCATGCAAACTTTAGCAGGTTTTGGTTTACTAAGTTACAGTCATGAAAGGACCTTTTCATTTTTAATTCAAAAAATGATTGAAGTACTGCATTAGACCGTAAATACTGTCTTTTCAGCTACCAAATCTATGAGATAATATGATTGATTTTATCAAATTTAAATCAGTATGAAATTGAATAAATGACCTGGCAAATTCTATCATTCTGCTGTGGAGGAAAAAAAAAAAACCCAATGCAATGTTTTAACAGCTGCTTCATTGCTTGTCCATTACTTAACAAATAAAATACAGCAGTTTGTGTATGACTAGGCAATGTACAGATATTGTTTTAGAGCATCATTACGAGTCTGGTAAATAGGTTTAGACTAGGAATATGAAAACAAACTCTCTGTAATTTTCTGTAGCAGTGTATAAAGGGCTTATGATTGGCAGCATAACTGATTGCATTGACCAAAAGAGCTGTGGACATCTGGCTTTCTAGCCCTACAGATGAAAGACCATATGTTATAAAAAATAAAGAGTGTGAGATAGAAATGGTAGCAGGCCGAATACATGAACAGGGGTCAAAGCTAACAGCAATCCAGTCTTGTCACCAGCGCTGCTCCAACAGGGAATGAATTATGTAGGGCTGTTGGGCAACAGAAAATACTGTTGATTGTTTACAAGCACATGGTTGAGTTAACAGCTGAATATTTCTGAAACTCAAAGGGAGTTTTCTGCTTCACCTCCCTGACGATGAGATGAGAAAAACAATAATCTACCTTAGAAATGCCTGCAATTTAACAAAAAAAAATCTTATGTCTGTACCTTAAGCTGTTTCACCAAGCTTTAATTTAATATAGTTAAGTGTTTAAGACATTTTACAGTTTTCAAAATAAAACCCAGTTTTCCATGCTTACAGCTCTGTAATCAATGCATCCACTCACCTTCACTGCATGTGATTTATGAGGGGACTCAAGTGTTCCTTTCATTCATAATTTCTGGTTGACGCCATTCTTTTTTCAAACGATAATGTCAAAGTTAAGGTCCTAAGCTTAAAAGCAGTTCCTTGTGCTGCTCCCCATTTGAGCTCACAAAAAGACAAAATGAATCTTAAAGGCACTGCTTCAGGTGTGGACCATTAAATAAGCAACACCTTCAATGGTTTAGATGAAAAAATGTTGTTTCTAAAAGTCAAAATAGAAAATAAAGGTGCTACTGTACACAACACTGAATGCTACCTAACAGCACATCTGTCACTTCTGTCAAGGATCAGTGGAAAAAAAATGCATATGGAAAATAGCATAGGAAAGTTCTGCCGAAGAATCGAGGGGGAACAGATTAGAGATATTTACTCATTCAGAAGTCAGCATAATACATTTCAGAAACTAAGTAAACAAAATTCACACCAAGTTGGTTGGCATTTTGAAAGGTGCTAACTCAGCATACTGCCACTAGTTTCTGCTGAATTGAGCATTTTTTGCTCTTTGAAACAAACATCTGTGATTCAGTGTGATGGATTTTAATATAGTTAGACAATAAAACGAGATGTGCTTTACAGAAAAACAGCAGCATGAATGAATGCTTCTTGCAAGCTCCACAACACCAACTTTTAAAATACATTGAATCATGAATTTCATTCCACATTGCTCCTATCAAGTAAGAATAATATTTTGTGTTATTAAGTGAAGTCAACAGAGCAGTTCAAAGGGTGTTTTTCTTCAAAACATGATCACAGCTATTTTAAATCAGAACTTTGTGTAATATATTAAATAGTAGCGTTTGTGTGTGTCATTGCTTTCAAGTGATTTAATGCACTGATTTAAAAAGTGCCAAAGCACACTAAACATTTCAGAATTCATTTTTATTATTGTATGTTTTCACATTCTCAACAGGTTGTTACTAAAATCATTTCTAAGCAAGAGCCAGAAGAAAAAAAATAGAGGGAAAATAAAAGAATTCATTCTAGAAATAGAAGTCTTCGTCTCCCACATATGACTTCAAGATTGAGCCAATTTCAGGGATTTATTTGGATTTTTAAAATCAAAGGCCAGCTATCAATATTTTCCTGATCTAAACTTCTACTCTCTTCTAGGTATGGTCCTCTACATCTCTCCCACTGGTTTCAACCCATGATATGGGCTCCCAATCAGCCTGCTGTATTGATTTCAAGGAGGACAAGCTGTGAGAAGAGCGTACAATTGCTCCTTGCTGCACCACCTCTAGCAGCCTCAAGGAAGCGTGGAGTTCTCTAGAAATTTGCAAAAGGCAATTGCACAACATCTCATTTCATGTGCAGTAATACCGTTATTGGGCTCGGATGATAAAGTGGATACAGATGTTCGTTAGCAACAAAAGCATGTGTAAACAAGAAAGCAATCCAAGAAGCTGCTAGCAACTGAAAAGTCCGAGGCTGACCATCGCGTGTTGCTGAGTCACAGACATCTATCTTTAGAAGAAATTTGCCCTCCGCACCATCTATGTGAGTCCCATTGGACTGTTTTCATCCTACACATCCTTAAGGTGTAAAGGCCACTTCATGCTATATTTATATATTTATATTTATGGTATATTTAAGCTTCGGTGGCTTTAACATGCAGAAGAGCCTGCAAATTTCCAGTCAACAAGGATATGGTCCTAGAAATCTTTCCATACCAACACTCTCCCTGCCACATTTTTTCTTGAAATGCTTAACTGGCTGCAAGGCAGAGTCTTAAACTCTGGTTTTGCTGATCTGATTTCTGGGAGCAAGAAAAAGTAATAAGAAAGGCTCCTCCTGGGGATATTTTCTCTCCCAGTTTCCTAATGGAAGCGGTAAAGAAGATCAACTGTGGGGAGCCTCAGCTCCTCCAGCTTGTCACGTCAAACATCCCACACTCTATACTCATCCTCTGGAGGGAGTCATTCACATGTAGCAGATTAACCAAAAGGATTAGCACGCAACCAGATTATCCCCACAGACAGCTCAATCAACGAGTAAAACAGCACCTTTATGTATTTCCTGCCTTTTAACCTTTATGTTTCTAGATTTGTGGTACAGACGCCTCTAAGCACCACATTTTAGGAACACACAACGATGGTGGTGGCTGGTCTGGCACCTGAGCCATTTCTCCTCGGCCACAAGATGTCAGTGTTGCTGAATGTTATTCTCACCTGCAAAGTATTTCTACGTGTCACTGAAGGTAGCTGTCAACAGTGGGCTTTACTCAGTTAGGAAAATGAAACCACCAAGAAGTGACAAAGACAATAAAAAAACTTCAGGTTTTTTATTAACAAGGAAAACTTGAAGTACACAGTTACTGCTGTTAGTTCTCCTGAAGTAAGGTGGCAGTCCTCATAGACATTCACAGGTCCCAAAGCAACTCAGGTTTAGCTTGGCAGATGGCCCTTGCTTAATGTCACTTTGGTTAGAGCAACCAGAGATGACACAGGAAGGAATTAGTTCATCCAAACAGAGATGAAGCTGACCAGGAATTTAGACTCTACCTGATTTCATTATAAATGAAATCAAAGAATGGACAATCTAGTTCTCTTTCTTCACCCTGTGCATGCAAGGCTTTGACAGCCGACTCAGCCCATGTAGCTCTACTGTGCAGATCTGTCTATGCCCAGCCTTGTTTCCCCTCTCTATCAATTCTTCAATAGCATCAGTATACATTTCTGCAGAGTAAAACCTACTGGACTTTCTGTTTTTAAAACACCCTTTCCTCTTCCCAAGGCTTCCCAAAAGGCCAAGGTCAGGCAGAGGGGGAACTTTTGAACCGGTATTGTTGTGGACTCAACATATTGTGAAACTGCACCTCGGATTTCCTCTGCAGACTCAATGACTCGCCTGGTGATTATTTTTCTACTTCCCTCTTGGTTACAGGAGATCTGCTTCACCAGTAGCTGACTTGACTTCCACTTCTAAGTATAGCAAGCACCAGTACTATTAGCATGAGAATTCCTGTTTACATTATTTGCTCCCATTCATGTATTCTGAGCTTGTTTACTTTCATAACCACAGGAAGCAGGAATTTGGTGGGAGAAGAGACAGGACTATTCAGCTTGAAGAAAGAAGACATTAATAGAGATAGATGGATTAATATACACTTGCAGTTATAAAAATATACAATGGAAATACGGTTATTTGTGTTGGGAAGTTAAGTAGACAGTTTAATTCATTTGATCCATCTATAATTTCTTTTAAAAAATATGAATATGTCTCCTGGTATCAAATACAATTATATCCATTGAAGGGGACTTATCTGGGACACCTCACTGAGGCTTTCCAGTACTCAAAGGGAGTTTATAAGAAGGAAGGGTAGAGACCTTTTGCACAGTGTGACAGTGACAGGACAAGGGGGAATGGCTTTAAGTCAAAAGAAGGGAAATTTAGGTTAGATGTTAGGAAAAAATTCTATACTCAGAAGATGTTGAGGCCTTGGCACAGGCTGGCCCAAGAGTTGTGGATGTCCCATTCCTGAAGGTACTCAAGGCCAAGATGAATGGGGCCCTGGGAAGCCTGAGCTGGTTGGGATCAGAGTTGGGTGGCTTTTAAAGTCCCTTCCAACCTAACTTATTCTATGATTCTATACTGAGGAGGGCAGAAGTATTTTACTTAATTCTTACGGCCTATCCCAAGCTGCCGTCCGTGCCCCACCGTTTCTCCCCAAAACACAATCCATGATTTGAGAAACACTGCAAAGAAAAACCAATAAATCTCAGGAAAAGTCCTTCCCAGTTCCAAACCTTCACTTGTGCTGAACTCCCAAGCTAGGAAAATCCATTCCCAGTTTAATAAAAATCACTCTACATAAAGTCAACTTCTGACGTCTCCTCCCTGTTCCATTAATCAGTCTGGTTGCAGGGACCATAAATTCCTATTTTTATCTCCACTCCGTCTTTGCATTGTGTTGAAGGTGCCGTCTTCTCTGCCCAGCCTCAGAGTTTCTGTTTGCTGGCCTCATCCTGCCTCCCTCGCCAGCACCAGTAGGCACTGGTTTGCCAGCATTCACAGGTCTGCAGCAGCTGGCAAACCCAGCTGCTGTGCACACGCACAGGCTGACTATACTCTGCATGCACAGTGACCATTTGTCTGCACTTTCCAGCTGCCTGGAAATCTGGTAGATTAATGCCCAAAGTGGTAGAGTTGGCAGGAGCTCAGTGGAGAGATTCTCAGAAAAGCCTGACAGTTCTGTTGAAGTAGCTTGCCACATTGAAAGTTGCCTTTTCCAGGGTCATCTCAGGATGAGGATGACGGTGATTTTTTTTTTTCCTGGGGTCCCACTCACTTAACTTAAGGATGTTTTCACGCAAATTCTAAAGTTTCCAAGCTATTTACCAAAGCTACGCAGGCTCGCTGAGACAAACTACAAACCCTTGGGGAAAAGTTTTTAATACCATTCCTGGAAAAGTTAAAGAGGTGACTGAAGCAGGGTTACTTAATCCAGCTCATACGTACGTCACTAACTTAACTAAACAAGTTATTATGCTTCAAATAACTAGAGCAGCCGAAGAGGTAAAGGTTGGGAATGGGAAAAGATGTCATCAGCCCCAAATTAATAGAGACAGGGATGGAAACACTAGACTTAGAAACCAGAGACGAAGAAGAATATCTAATTTCAGGTACTGTGGAGTAAGAGTGAAATAGCCTCATTAATGTGCGCTCTGGCAGAAGTCAGCTCTGGCACCAGAGCCCTGGCCTAAGGGTATGGCTTTTTCACCTGTATTTTTGCTTTTCTTCCCCTCTGACAAGCTGCAGATTTCACTGGCAGGAGGTAGGGCAAAGAATAGTCCTACAGTATTTTTTTTACTTTTAAAATTATTATTATTTTTAATTATTCTTTGAGTGGAGGCTTAAGGAAAGAAAAAGCGTAGTCCTTATTTTAAACGATAAAAGGGCAAACTTCAGCTGTATTACTTAATTCAGTTTCACATGCAATAACCTTTCAAATGGTGCTTGAAAGTCAAGTCAAATTTCAATATAAATGATATTGCCAGGTTAACATTAACGTATGAGACACTGCCCTTTATGTTTCACTATCATCCCTTTGAATGTGTTCAACAGTAATTTTAATAGAATCGTAAAAATCTTCAATTTCCTCTGTAGATTTAACCAATGCCAAGAGCAGTAAAAGAGTTATGCTTCTGTCTCATATGTAAGGTCTGTGATTATTTCAGCATCTCAGTTTTGCAGGCCTCGTATCCATAAATCTTAAACCTTTGCTTAGAAATGCTTTCACAATAAGGACAGTTCAAGATGTTTTGTCCTTACTTGTTTCTTCTAACGAGGATGTTAGGGCTGGAAGCTACAAGCTGAAAGCAACAAGGAGGGATGGAAATATCCTGACACCAGTGTGTGCTTCATCACTTGACTTCTGTGAATATTCAGTGCCATGAATTAAACAAGGACAGTGGAAAGTTATTTCAATACGTATCATATACTGATACATGGTTAGATTTTAAATGTGAGAAAATGAAAACTCTCAAAGTAATTTCATGCAAAACAGTCAAATGACAGAAAACAGTCGGGAGAGCAAAGATGCAATCTCAGCTGAAAATACAGACTTTCACAAACTGCCACCTACCCAGAACTTCCCAGCTTTCTTAAACCCAAACTGTTCAATCCAGAGATACCAGTGGATTTTCTGCGGTCAACCTCATTCATGCTTTCCTTGGCTTGAAAGAGAAATCATTTGTTCTGATCAAGTGCCTTCAGAAATGATAATTGCTGTACAAATATCATAGAATCACGGAATAGCTTGGATGGGAAGGAACTCCAAGAATCAAGTTACAACCAGCCTCCAGATCTGCCACCAGACAAGGTTGCCCAGGGCTCCATCCAACCTGGTCTTGAAGACCTCCAGGGATGGAGCATCCACAGCCTCTCTGGGCAGCCTGTGCCAGCACTTTACCATTCTCTCTGTAAGGAACTTCCCCCTGACATCCAATATAAACCTTCTCCTTGAGCCTCAAACCATTTCCCCTTGTGTCCTATCACTATTTATACATGTAAAAAGTTGATTCCCCCCCCTTTTTATGATCCCCACCTAAGTACTGGAAGGCTGCAATGAGGTCTCCTTGCAGCCTTCAATTTCCATTTTTAAATTATTTCCATTTTTAAATTATTTTGCATTCAGTCTGTGGTCAAGATGTGACTATTTGGACAGAGACAGTTTGATGAGCACTTCATAATCACATATACATTTTTAACAATGATATCTAGGGAGTAAAACTGCCATCAAAAGCGTCTCTGCTGTTTCTTAGGAGAAGACCGAAACAAAATATAACTCTGGACATAAAAAAAGACAAAATAAAATATTATAGCCAGCCCCAGAGCTTCTGGGTTTTGAAATATGACAGAGGCGTGATTTTGGGTATAGGACAGTCATTTTGCTGCTTTTAAGAATATGTCCTCAAACTTGGCTAAAACAAGTACTTCATCTTACACAGTTTCAGTCAATTCATTAAGATTCAAAAAATGCATCTGAATCACTGAATCACAGGATGGTCTGGGCTGAAAGGAAATTTAAAGTCCATCCAGACCAACCCCCAGCCGTGGGCTGGTTGCCTTTCACCAGCTCAGGCTGTCCAGGTACCCATCCAAACTGGCCTTGAGCATCTCCGGGGGGGGGGGGGCACAGCTCTCTGGGCAGCAATGCCAGGGTCTCACCATCCTCTGGGTAAGGAATTTCCTGCAAACTTTCACAAACTGGAAATGTAATTCCTGTCCTAGTTTGAAGGAGCAGAACAGAGTCTCAGGCTCTTTTTCTGGCACATACTGGGAGCTGCCCTGAAAAGGAAAGGGTATATTGGGCATTTATCCATCTGTTTCACATGTATCTGGAGGCAAGCCGTTTACATATGACCACTGGTAGGTCATCCTATTTTTTCACATGCCTTATTTCAGACACCAGCTGTACGATTCCCATGGATCTTTGCTACGAACATATAAAACACCATAAAATACTGAAGTCTCTGAAATAGAGGATCATCATCATCTTATCTTGGTGCCTTTTTGACACAGAACTGTCTGACTCTATTCAGTATCTTTACGATAGATCTAATAATGGCTTTTTACAAGGCCATTGTGAACAGAAATTGAGTAGTTTGGAGGAATCATTAAGATACTATAACAATGAAAAGGACAGTTACTAAACAAAGCCAGAGGCCGCGATTAATCACGGAACTGAAATACCTGTGATCACATCATCTGAGAGAACTCAGCATGAAGCAAAAAAGAAATCAGCGTGTAACTGATATTTCAAGAAAACCTTTAATTATGGTACTTGCTAACTTTAAGTACTTGATTTACCCTTAATCTTCACACACTGCAGGATTTTTCAGTGTGCTCATATATTAGCCACACAACACACCCTCTCCAAATTTGCACTATTCCGATTTAAAACAACATTAAAATCTGGAAATTATTGATTTATGACGTGCCGAGCTGTTGACTTATTTTGTAATATGGACTATTTTAAATTCTCAGGAGTTCCCTTTAATGTTTTGCAAGGCAAGCAAAGATTTTGTAGGAGGTTTTGTTAGGACAAGAGGTAATGGACTTAAGGTGAACCAGGGGAGGTTCAGGTTGAATGTTAGGAAAAACCTTTTCTCTGAAAGAGCAGACAGGTGCTGGAATAGGCTGAACTGGAGATGGTAGAGACACTGTCCCTGGAGGCTTTCAGGAAATGGGTGTATGTCACACTCAGTGACATCGTCTACAGTGGTCACAGGCATGGGTTGATGGTTGGACTAGATGATCTTAGTGGTCTTTCAAACCTTAATGATTCTATGATACAATTGTATATGTTTACATTAACATTAGCTACATCCAACCATACCCCACCATGTGGAAAATGTTTCAAGACTTTTCCACTTAAATATCAGTAATCCTGTCAGAATAACCCACAAAAAATAAAATCTGGATCATTCTTTTTTCAGAGGCCACATGTATAATGTCAGTAGGACATACTGCTTTGTGCTCAGAAAATGTTGAACTGTGTTTCTGAAGCGGGGCCTGGTTAACACATCAGTTATGGTTATTTGCAAGTCACATTTCAATATACAGCTTTTCAGGCTGTGTGTTTTTGTAGTTGCAACTTTCCACCTCCCCCGCACTGATTTAAGTGATGTTATTCTTGGCTAATAGTAATTGTGAGAAAATTGAATTCCATCTGTTTCCACCAAAAGCAGAAAATAGAATGTGAGAATCAATAGAAGACTGCACTTGTTATACATATTTGTCACAATCAGCAGCTCCGCTAAAGAAACATGTCCATAGGTATTATCTGCAAAATAAACAGCAAGTCCCAGCATCTGATCACCAGCTGGCATATTTAAAAGCCAGAGCCACTTTTGACAGCTACAGATCATGGACATTGCGTGGTCCTTCCAGACTTTTTCCATGGGAAAGACATCTTTCACTGGCTATATGAGGATTTTAATGCACATGTAGATCTGTCTGCACAGACATCAAAGTTTTGGCTTTGTATCTGGTTGTTTCTCAACCTTATGTGACCATTTTCTCTTATTCATACTGATTACTCAATATCCCTTGTAATTTCAAACATAGTTGCTGTGCATCATCACAGATGTCTATATGACTAATATCAGCATCGTTTCATGTTTTCTCCCTAGCTAACGCTGTCAGAACTGAAATCTCTGTAACAGCTCTTGGTGGAGCTGTCTCATTCATTGTCATAAGCAAACCATAAGGAGGCAAACAAACAGCACTTTATAAGTCCTAGCAAGCCCATGCTTCATGTCTGGGCAGAGCACCACTCATTCTTCAAATCCATATTCCACCCACCTAGTAGGGCATAGCAGTGTCAAAGGGCATACCAGTGTCTTATCTGTATGCTCTTATTGCAACCATAAGCTGGGTGGATCATTTCAGGAGTCCTTCAGCAAGAGCTGCTGAATTCCTCGTATTGTGTGATTAATGTGTGCTTTATCACAGTTTGCAACACCTTTGCCTAATTCCGTTACAATCTCTGTGTAATACAGCATATTTTTGCAGACTGCACTGTGACACATCCAGTTTCTTCTCAGTGTCAAAAAAAAAACAACAAAAATAGTTCAGTGATAACAGCAGAGCATCTACTTTAAGCACCATCTTCCTACCCTAGTGAGTAATGTACCCTCTGCAGCCTGTCCCATTTCCAGTCCCCAGATAAAGCCCAATCCTACAGTGTAGCAAGGTAGGACCTATCCTTCCATCAAACTGGCTGCTCTGAAAGCTTGTGAGCTCCTCAGCAAGGTACAGACCTCACCTTGATTTCAGTGGCACCTGGCAAAGCTGGGCTCACCTGTACCACTACCACCAGGAGAAGGGCCAAGGTCATCCTCACTTCAAAGAGTTCAGCTCAAAGAGTCTTCAATAACCTCTTCAAGAAATCCTTCTCGGAAGATTCCCTTTCCAATTGATCATAGAATCATGGAATCATATAATCACCTATAGGTTGGAAAAGGTCTTCAAGATCACCAAGTCCAACCATCAACCTGACCTACTGAGTCCCAGCACTAAACCATATACCTTCTGCTACATCCATACATCTCATAAATAGCTCCAGGGATGGGGACCCCATCCTGGGATGGGCAGGTTGTTCCAATAACTGAATACTCTCTCTGTGGGGAAGATCTTCCTAATATATAATAATATTCTACTGTCCTAATAAACTAAGTAGAATATTTAAAATGCAGTCTCAACAGTGGCTCACACAAGGGGGCTGGCCACACTATTTCTGATGCAGGCCAGGACACTGTTGGCCTGAAGCCTAACACTTGCTCTGTCAGGGGCACAGCTTCTAACTGGGTAATGTGGTCAGAAATGAAGACTTAGCCTAACCAGAGCTGAGAAAGGAGTCTGACCTTTCATTTCCAGCTAGTTTCTTTAACATCTGAGCACTCTGAAAATTCCTCAATAATGTAAAAGTGATGAGACTAGTCAGTAAAGTGTGCCTTTCCTACTACAAGGTCTATATGATACTATTTTATCATATCAGCTGGCAGCAAGATGAAATTCTTACATTGCCCTGTGTTGTCTACTGGGAAAAGAATAAGCCATAGTTCCATAGTACAGTGAGTGCTACAAGAAATGATTTTTTCAAGTCCTACTTTCCAAAACTTAGAGGTCTTGCAAATGTTTACACTTTCTAGTTCCTTTCTAGCAGAAAATGCTCAGCTTAAAACTGAGGACAATGTGTGGCTCTAGTCAAGTTAAAAGTAATGGGAAGTGGAATACACTGGAGAAGGAAAAGCTCATGAGTCAGGTGCCAGTAACTGTGAAATAAATCATAACTGAAAGGAAAATTAAGCTCTCTTGTGCTAAAAACATGATTCAACTGAAGAGCCAAGATCTGAAGGTAAAAGCTGTGGCAGAGTCATATCCTGTATTAATCAAGCAGATAGAAAGAGAGAGAGATGTACCATACTGACCAGATGATTATCTGCTTCCTGTCTACATAGGCAAGATGTCCCAACCACACGTACTCTAGCACAGTGTGAACCCTAAACCAAACCCCACAAAAAAAGATAGCCAATATCTAGCTTGAGAACAAGCTTCATCTCAAGCTGAACATGTGAGCCCCTGCAGCCTAACAGAAAAGTAAATGTCATAGCAGAGCAGAAACAAAGCCACATCCTCTGCTTATTAGATACAGAAAAACTTAATACACACACATATATATATATTCAGGTGCATGCACACAGCTGCTGAGCAGCAAATTATACGCACAAAAGAGGCATGGAGAGGAGATTTTGATTAGATGTCAGGTGGAAATTTTTCACTCCGAGGGCGGTGAGGCCCTGACACAGGCTGCCCTGAGAAGCTGTGGATGCCCCATTCCTGAAGGTGTTCAAGGCCAGGCTGGATGGGGCCCCAGGCAGCCTGACCTGGTGCCTCATTTAGTGGTTGGCAGCCCTGCTTACTGTAGTGGGGTTGGAATCATAGAATGGATTGAGTTGGAAGAGAATTCAAAGATCCAAGCCGATTTTTGGAGATTCTCAAGAAAGAAACCCCACAAAGGTTGGAAGATTTCACAAAAAGAAAAATAGGTTCTGCCTCTTTGTGCAGTTAAAGCTCTATTACTTTTTTGTTTGTTTGTTTCAGTAGCTTCTACTTAGATTTGTCTACATCCCTTGTCTACATACCTTTTAAAAGCTTCATTAGACAGCTTGCACTCACAAACCATTCTCAGCAGTGCTGCCCACCACATCAACAGCTGAACAGATAAACTGTGATGAGAATCTCCCTGCCCAAGAAGTTCCACTTGCTCTGGGAAAGCACCTTGCAAAGTGCATTCTGCTGCTTCTGTCTTCTTCAGCACATGTAATGGAAGCAAATTACACAGCTAAATCCAGTAATGAACTTCATATAAACACGATATCGACAATGCTCTGCTTCCCTCCACGCTGCCCTGTGTGGGTGAGTGCCCTGAGCAAAGTACCTCTGTCCTTCAGTAATATGAGAAGAACAAAACTGCTTCCACCTCCTTCTTGCAAGAGTATCTTAGCAAACAGCTTTGCAACAAAATATTTCCCTTATTGTGATATCCTTCAACTGTGCAATTTGCAGGAATCCCAGAATTTCAAGGGGGAAATATGGCAGATAGTTTGTTAAACACAAGTTACTAAAGTGGGAAATGATTCTTATTTTTTTTTTACTACCCCTTCGCAGAGCTGTGTGCAACTGAACACAAAATCACCAAGTTCACTGCAAGTTTGGAAAAACTCAGAGCTCTGGAGTTAATCATTGATACTGTGGGGTTACAAGGTACTTTTCAGATTGCCACAGCACGTGGGAAATTCCCATGTGCATTCCCTGCAGGTTTTCAAGAAATAGCCTTTTTCTATTTGGCTCAGATGCTTTTGTAATTGTTTACATAAATTGAACATGAAGTATCAAGGTCAAATATTTTCCAGAAAGCCAAGGAAAACTATTTGCCCCTCTGTTGCTTGAGAAAATACCAGAACAATTCCAATATCAAGCCACTTCCCTTTTCTTCCTCTTGTTTCATGTGTTACTACACTATATGGCACAAAACAAAATAAAACCTCTGCTCTCTTAAAAGACTGTGCAATCTGTCAGATGCAGAAATCCCAAACCAAGAGAGGTAGCAACATGTTTAACCTCACATACTCAAAGCAAAACTATTTGCCTTCATTTTATTTTCCAGATACCGAGCACAAGCTGCAGCATCAGCCCAGTTCCCAGCTCTGGGAAAAAAAATTATATGAATGTGCACTGAAGTCAATTATAATTGTTTGTTTTGAAGGGAGCCCTATCTCCCCGATAACGTTGCTGCTGGAGAGGATAGCCAACAACAACCTCTACACAAAGGGAGTCACATCATACTGGAGCCATTCCTTCCTCTCCCTCCCAGTTTCTCAAGGAAACTCTGGGTTTTCCCCTTGGTTATCTCAGCGGGAGTTCTGAATCTGACTAGATGGAAAATCAGTATTTTTAGACACACAAAACACTTACTGATTTCCTAGATTAATTATAATGTTAATTTCTCCTTTATCCATATTTCTCCTTGGCAAGATAGTCTTTTTTTTTTTTTTCCTCAAACTAAGAAAGGACCAAATTCCTAAAGTCACACTATTCTCTGCTGATTTTCACTCCATCCAGATGGTTATGTTTGGGATGTCTAATCCAAAGGGCTTTGGAAGCATTTTGAGAGATATGTAACTCAAAAAGTCATCTATCCCTTCACACGTTGTGGGAAGGGAAACCCATTTCCATCCCAATCATGATTTAGAAGCTCACTAAAATACACTATAACCCAGATCTCTAAGATGTATTTTGACACTGACATAAATGGAGGTTTCAAGACTAAGGTAGCATAATATAAGCCACAAAAGTCAGATATCTTTCAGGTAGTAAAGATCCTTATGACCAACTCCGGTAAGAAATATACCACAAATTTTGTAGTGCATTTAAATGAAGCTTCAATCACAGTTGGCTCTCCTGACCTGATCTCATGCACAGATCCTTGCACTGGAAATTCACATATTGAATTTGTACTGTCTAAGATATTTCAGCTGACATGAGCAGTTGAAGGCCAACACAGAGGACTGGAAAGCATTTCTAGCCAATATGTATGTTTAACATTTGCCTTTCACCTCCTCTTTCCCATATTTAAAATACAGGAGATTGGCAAAGATGCTGAAACTCCTTTAGTCCATACAGGCTCATTCAGACTTTAGATCCAAGATGGGACATTTAACAAAGGCTTTTAATAAAGGCTTATGAAACTTTGCTGCCATGGACAACGTACCCCTTGCACAACAAATATTAGGATAAGAAAATATCGCCACAGAAACTGAGTCAGCCTAATTTGAGTCTGTGCTTTCAGGAAAGACACAGACCAGTTAGTCTGAGTCCAGAGGAACACAACAAAACGAGGGAAGGTTTAAATCCCATCTATTATAAGGAAAGATTAAAAGAATGGGATTTGTTTAGTCTAGGAGGGAGAAAGCTGGGAGAAATCCTGATAGCAGTATCCAAGATGGACTTGTAGCTGCAGAATAAAGGAAATAACCAACTCGTGTTGCCTGGGACCCTGGCAAGGGGTGATGGTGTCACACCAGCAGCAAGGGAGACACAAGAAAGGCAGTAGGAAAGACATTTCTAATGTTAGGCAGAGATAAGACTTGAAAGCATTTCTTAGGGAGATAGTGGGACCTCTGTCAGTGGAGGTTTTTGAAAACATGTGAGGCAAACATATGTCAGGAGTGGTTAGTGTGAAGCTGATCCCGTCTGAGCGAGGAGATGGACTGGGTGACCTCCTGAGAGCTCTCCCAGCCCTGTTTTCAATTATTCTGTTCTTCCTTTCTTAAGATGTGTGGAGCAGTGTGTAATTGCTCGTCACAACCCATTTACAAAAAGCAATTGTCTTACAAAACTCCAGCAGGATACCCTGAGATGGCACATTAGAAGAAAACATTGAATCTTACCTCCTTGCTGTACAAGGCTGCCTCGACATCTCCAAGTCCACTGTCCACTCCTCTTTTTCCTCTGGCTGTCACATGTTGGCTCCAATAGCACAAAGAGCACACTTGGAAACTCTGTTAAAAAAAAATAATAAGCCTCTGTCTCAATGAATAATTAAAAACAAAACTCCAGATTTATTTAGAAATAGGAACATGGGTAACTAATGCTGTAATTGATGGTAAGACACAGAGAGGCGCACAGAATAGATATATCCTCCAGTCATGTACTGCTCACTAAGATAAGCAAATGCACAAATGAATTCAGCAATTTGGTTTTGATGAGCCAACAAACATCTCTGGAAAAAATATACATTTACTGCTCATATTTATAGCCCTTCCGGCTCAGTAATTCAGGTGCACAACTGCAGGGATGTTTTTAAGGTTTTAGCTTCATTCATTGGGAACCAAGTAGCTAAGCATCACTGCAGAGCCGATGACAGATTTACATACGAAGTGTTAGCCTGAAGATTCTCCCCAGGCTTGGTTGGCCATGGCAGGGCCCAGCTAAGGACTCCAAGTCTTGTTTACCCACAGTTGCCATCACAAAGACACATGCCTTATCAAACATTTAATGCAGGCCTGGAGCACTTGGTAAAAGGTCAAAAAAATATATAAAAACCACAATAAAAGCATTTTAGAATGATTTTCCTTACCTTCCTCCTACCTAAAAGCGGTTCCTCTGTTTCTGAGGCTGTGATGCTTTCAGAAACTTGCACAGTCTGAAGTGTTTCTTATTACAGGTTCACACCTTTTCTTTCTTTTTTCCTCTGAACATCATATCCCTCATTTTTCAGAAATCCAGCTAGAAATTCAAAAAGTTTATTTTTATGTTAGTGAGTTATGGAACAAAGTCTACTGAAACCATCAGAGGCATCCATGCTGTTGTTTGGGCTGATCATCTGAATAATGTCCCTTCCTGTTTCTCTTCTTCAGGGTTTTGATACTTCAATAATCTGTTTGGACATGTGACGAGTCCAGCAGACACAATTCACTCATTTATAATCATTTGAAGATCAAAGATGGTTTCTTACCTTTGAAACTGTCCACTTCAAAATTTACCTTCCAAATTTTTTTCAACATTCTGGTTTTCTATCTGACCTTCATAAGCTTCTATCCTTGACCCACTTGAGCTCAGTGCCTACTTTAATCTTGTCATCGGTTAAATGCAGCTGATGTCTGCCAGCAGTATGTTAGCAATATGATGTCTTTCTTTGCTCAGTCACAAAAGTTGTCCCACTGGAACCCTGTAAAGCAAAAGAAGGAAAGAGGGAAAGGTCACAACAGGGTGCAGCATGCAATGCTTTCCAGCATCTTCTCTGTACGTTGTGCATTCTACCCTCTGTCAGAAGAGAGCTTTGAACTGTAGCACAAAGGTTTCTGGAAAATCATATAATTATACAATGACTTGGGTTGGAAGTTACCTCAAAGATCATCCAATTCCAACCCCCTGCCGTGGGCAGGGTTGCCAACCACTAGATGAGGCACAAGATCAGGTTGCCAGGGCCCCATCCAAGCTGGCCTTGAAAATCATCATGATTTCAGAAAGTTGGAAATGAACAAAATGGAAACAATTTTCCACACTGATTTCAACTCCAAGTGAAAATCTTTTCTGATGTTCTGTCAGATCTGCTGCAAGATAACTGATACTTCAGTGTCTCTCTGATCCAACCATCACAGTGGGACTCTTTCTCACACTGAGAGGGATCTTGCATGATGGCAAACTCACATTTAGTCATCTGTAACTCCAGGAAGCAGCCTGTGAAGCTCATTGTGTTTCTGTTGTTTTAAGTGGTCTGCTACTTAAACAATTCTCAAATAAATGGGAGTATTTTAAAACAATGAAAGGATATGTTCTGATGATAAGTCATCAGCTCTAGAGTCAAAAGTGTTGCTATCCAATAATCCCAATTACAATAACTTCTTTCTCCTTGGAACGGCAGATTTCAATTCTCTGCAGATCCATAGCAATTTAACAATATGCCTGACAGCAGGAACAAGAGAAGAGCCGCGTCTATTTAGACAGCATAAAGCAGCACTTGCTTAACAACAGTGTTTTGTGGCTGACGGAACCACTGGGAGAACTCGGCAGGGCTGCTTTTTTAGGGGAAAGACAGATATAAGTAAATTCATTTGTGCATGACAAGCCGATTATGAATGCAATAGCAACACAATTATCTGCCTTCAAAGACAATACGGAAGACGCGCTTCTTCCTTCATGTGAATCCACCAAAAATAAATAAACTAACCAAGTGAAACAGGCCTGAGGGCTGCAGTGTTATCCCACCGAGAGAGATCGTTTCCAGAGACCTTCTGCAAGGGCAGGAGTCCCTCATCTCGGCTGCAGAGGACACGGCCCTGATGCCAGGAGGAGCTCTTCTCTCAATAATTAGACAACAAAACCAACTGTGAAAAGCTTTGGGAGCCCGATTCCCTCATCCCCATCCTTCACAGTAAACAGAGGGTAAGTGATCATCTTCGAATGAAAACAACCTTCCCCTCCACATCAGAGAAAAGCAAAGGGAATAGGAAAGCATCTGAATTCTTGTGGCTCTCGTGGCACAGTGCTGCAGCAATGAGAGCCTGGAGGATTACAGGGCAGTAATAACTCTCCGCAATAGTCTCTCTTTGTGTTGCTTTGCTCTGAGGATGCTGTAAGGATTGCTCTCCTCCCAGCTCCCAGAGCAAATTACCTCCCGCAGCCTGCGAGTTCTTTCACCGAGCAGTTCTGGGATGTCCTGGTACAAAGAGACCCAGCACTGAGGTCCTTGAGGAGCCTGGGGACTTGTTGCCTGAAAGTCTCTGTGCACATGGAAGGAGTTTTTGCAATTCATAAATACAGAACAGCATTAAAAAATAAATTAAAAATAACAATAAAAAAAAAGCTTTACTGTTTCTTCTCAGTCAGGGAGAGAAGAAGGGAGGAAAAGTCCTCACCAACACACCAAGGATCTCTGTTATTCCCAGTTCTTACTGCAGCTCCACCACCTCCTATTTTGCTCTTGACCAAGGAGCACCAGCTGTCGCTTCTACCAGGACCACAACTATGACACCAGGCACTGCAGGCAGAATCACAGACCATTATGGAACCAGGTTTTGCAATATTTTTTGCTCCAGTTCCTCCCTTGAAATTAAACTCTCATGTGTCAGCATCATGCTGTTGGAGCCAGAAACCCTCTCCTCCTCCAGCCCGGATTCTTCTACTCCAAGCTCACACCACGGCTCATTGCCATCCTGGACATGGTTCCCAACAGCAGTAGAGCTGAATGCTGGAAGACTGTTGTTATTTTTCCTATCCTCAGTGCTAGACAGCAGAGTAAATTCAATCCATAACTCAGGGGGTTCTTCCCACAGCCTTTTCTGGAAATATGGCAGTTATAGTATTCCACTATTTCCTGTAGTGATTATTTCCTGTGATGATTTTGAAAGCACATGTAGAAAATACAGTTGGCTACGTAATTTCTATCATAAAATATGGAATAATTTTGTCTTTGGGGATGGGAGCAGAGAGGTTTTTGAGGCAGGTTTCATCCTAAGCAATGACAGTATTTGAAAAATAATCAAATACTGCTTTCCACAGTATTTCATAGAATCATAGAATAGAATCACATCATCATTAAGGTTGGAAGAAACCACTAAGATCATCTAGTCCAACCATCAACTCACTTCAAATTAGCCATACTTTCTCAGAATTTTCCCTTGGACTGCCATGAGGAACGAGCACAAAGGTGCTCCTACTATCACATTTTCTTCCATGTAACACACTTGATGTCTTCCAAGAACCCCTCCTGAAGCCAAAATAGTCAAATATCATGAAAGGGCAGCACAGCCACCACTCTTATGAATGGGTAATAATCCTCCCTAGGGAATGCAGTTAAAGCTTGAAGCACTTCTTCAGATGCTTGACAAGACATCTTACTCTTGGAAAGCTGGTGTCAGACAACATGAGAGTAAAGGCAATTTTCTATGGCAGGCTTAGCCTGATCTCTACCCAAATGCTGTTCCTACTCTTATCCTCTCCTGTTTGACATAAAATATCTTGTACAAAGACTTGCTTAGCCTTCAGTCACTCCTGTCTAGTCTATTGAGGTAAGATCCCACACTGCACTGAAGCATGAGCTGGAAACAAGAGCTGAACAGAAACTGCTGTCCTCAACTCTCAATTTCATTTTATTTTTTAAAATTCAATTTTTAATGCCAAAAGTGTTGAAACTTGGATAGGGCTAGCAAACTGAAAATATACAAAAATCATTCTGGTCACTCACAGTACTTCATGTTTATGAAAAAAGAAAATCAGTAAAATACCAACCTTTTATTTCTTTTTTCTTTCCATAAGGCATTTGGCAATCTCAAAATATCACTTTTGAAATGTCAGTGTCTTTCAATCAGACCAAATTGCAAAGCTTAGCTGTTCCTGCCAGTACTTTCCACTTCAAATAATTGGGATTTTCTGATGAAATATTATTTAGGTTAAAAAGAAAATAAGAAAAAAAGCCACGTACAAAACATATTTTTGGTCAGTGCTAATAGCCTTGCAGATCACATTGATTGCACTGCAGTGGGCATGTGAGCTACAAATGCTTCCTCAGTTTCTTCCCCCAGTTCCTCAGTTGATGGACATCAACTGTCCTTCCAGCCAGCTGGGAATGCTAGAAGATGACTTTGGGACCCTTGCAGCCCTGCTGAGTTCACATAAAGTGCTCAGTAAAATAACCAAGCTGGTTATTTTTATCACAAATTACAGAGCATGAAAAGCTGGTGCTTAAGACGTAGGCTTGATAGGTCAAGTGAAAACTTCTTTAATCATAAAGTCATAGAACTGACTGAGTTGGAAGGGACCCTTAAAGGCCACCTAGTTCAACTCCCCTGCAGTGACCAGGGTCACATACAGCTCAGAGCTCCTTCCAGCCTGACCTTCAATGTCTCCAAGGATGGTGCTTCTACAACATCTGTGGGCAACCTGTTCCAATGCCTCACCATCCTCATTGTAAAAACCTTCCTCCTTACATCCAATCTACATCTCCCCTCTCTTTGTTTGAAATCATTTCCTATCACAACAGACTGATCATATCTGAAACATGCAGGCACTGACAGATATTCATCTCGGGTATTTTAACTGTCTTACCATTGAAAGACGAGGTTTTCTTAAAAAAAGACCTTCTGAAAAACAAGCTTTCATGTTCACCCTCCTGTATGCTCCACCTCACTCTGACCCAGACCTTTAGCAACTCCCGGCTCCCAGCCCAGCATGTAGCTGAGCATGTTTCTGCTTTGGAGGGAGAGACATCCTCCCTGGCTGCTGCCAAAACTAAAAATGGTTCCTGAAACTAATTCAGGTTCTTGGAAGAGTGCATTATTCCCATTTGCAGCTGATTGTCAGGTTGGAGATTCACGATGGAAAATGATTCCAGAAGCACACAAGAGACACAGATGCACATCTGTAGCAAGCCTATCTCTATGGAAAAAATGCTGTTCTGACTCCAGACAGGAGATGACATCCTGAAAGCATCCTTGCAAATGTTAACAGTGCAGGATAATCCCTCAAGATGGGTGGCAAACGGATCAGAGAACTGTACACCTGGAGAGCATCACCCAGGAGAGGGTACTCTACATGTACAGAGCACACACACAGCGCCTGTGCTCTCTGCACTTCCACCTTAAGCCTGGCCATAAGTGTGTGTTTATCTTCAGGCATAAAGATTTTTAAAGTGCTTTCATTGGCTTGCACTGGGAGGTAGATGGCAGGATTAATAGCTGTTCTTTAAAGCTATAAACTGCATGGTGTGTTTTCTCAGACTTTGAGCCATGAGTTACTACTGTAATTAAATCCAGAAGGAGAGGCCATAATAACATTCTGACTTGATTTCCAGTGGCAGAGCATTGATTAAGAGAGCTACATAATAAATGAGAGGCATTTCAGAATCGCTCTGTTGATGTTATCTGTAATTTTTTTATAATTAGAAAAGCCTAAAGAAAACTGTATATTATAATTACATGCATTATTAATCCCACTCTGTTGTAATATGAATTCATCTATGATTACAGGTTGCAGCAAGCTTTCAGTAATTTTTTAAGAGGTCCAGTGATTTGGCTTACAAAGCCCTTGTAAACAACAGATAAATTGGATCACATTATTTAAAACTAATGCAAAACCAGAGGAAGTTCAAGTTGATGACATGGAGATCCAAAAAGGAACAAATAGTTTTGGGGTAATCATTTTCCTGTCTAAAATCTGTGGCACAATGAAAAGAGCATTCATATAGCTGTTTTTATGCAGTCTTTCACACAAAAATCTTAAATAATTGAATCTGAAAGGAGGTTAGTGGGATATTTAGTGATTTAAACAACAATTTGTTCTTTGCTCAGCTGCTCTGGAGTAACCCCGAGCACAAGAGTTTCTACATGAATATAGCTGCATTCTACTATCCCATATGACAATTTACTGTAAAATGTGTATTTTCAACTCCCTTCGCTTAGATAGGGAGAAAATGGGCAGAAGATACATGGAGATTCTCAATTTTGTGAGAAAGAAATGACTGCAACATATAAGAAGACCTGTATTTCCAAAGAAAGCAGAAGCTCTCCAAAGTAAGGCTTGTTAGTACACGCTCTCCATCATATTGGTAACCTGTTACTCTTACAAGTAGTTCCATTGGTTTCAGTTGGCTCCAGTTATACTATGAGCCCGTAGATGCTTCACCATTTGAACTGAAGATTATGTTCTTCAGGTCTGATTTACTACTAATTTGTTTTGTTTGACATTATAGATAAGACCCAAGCACCCCTATTCTTTTTGCAATTTTAGAGAGATGGTTGAGAATCCAGTTTTGGAAACATTAAAAGTGTTGCAACTTGAAAATTACATCTTGAGGAATAACTACACTGCACTTTTCGACAGCTCTTTTCTACTCACACAGTTCAACTGCAGGTACAAAACCAAGAGGACAGGTGGAAAGGTGCTCTGAAAGCCTGTTAACCACTGGAGGGTTTAAACAGCACATTCCATGCATTCACAAAAGACACTGGGTAGAGCTCATGCAGTACTTGAGATTAATATTTTTGATGGAGATTTGGGTGAACTTAGCCATATGTGCTAATGCCTGCTTCGCACATTAATTAGTTCAATGGAAAACTCAGCATTCAAATGAAACAAGATTTTTTTTTCCAAATAGTAAAGCCACAGCAAATTACCTTTATCACCCTCATGAAGCTAGACATAACAGAAACCATTTGTAGTTAGCCACAGACCTTTTCTGAAACATCAGTGATGATAATACGAAGCTGCCAAAGCACAGAAATGGGAAGTAGAAGCACAAAAGAGGCAGTTCTCTCATGTCTGACCCACAACATCAGTAATCACTCAACCTTAGCAAGAACAGCCATTGTGCAGAAAGGATCCGAAGATCACTGCTTTTGAGAACTGAAATCCACATGCCAAGACCACCAGCATCACAGGACCACCCAGCACCATCCTTTGCCAGCCTGAACCATATAACTCCCATTTGGCTCATGGAAACAAGGTTACATTAATGCCTGGTAAAGACCATTTGGAGAATTGTTAAAAGTAGGGCCTGAACACGTTCCAGTCAGTGAATGTTGATTCTGGCAGACACAAACCGAGTCATGCCTCGTCCCACACTGAGCCGCTGCACTGCGGTCTGGGGCTCAGTCCAGATGGTTACAGATGCTTCAGAATGGGGACCAGCTGGTTAATGTTTTCTTGCCTTGGTTACATGCAAGATAAAACCATTTACGTCATGGTTACTCTTGACAGAAAAGAGGTTAGGCTTAATAAAGGGTGTTTTTTAGCTGGAGACAAAGGGGTTATTCTGGCTGGTTATGGAAATGTTTTGCAGGTTTGCCTATGATTCAAAAGGTTGATACAATCTTGACTTAACACTCTTCAGAGAGCTGAAAATGCCTCAAGTGGTGCTGTCACATTAAATGCATTGATCGTCTTGTTCACTTACTAGCTGCATTTTGCTGTAACACACACTGGCAACCAGCTTTGATTTCAATACTTCTGGAGAGAGTCCAGCCTAGAAAAGGGTTAGTCACCATCTGAATTTTGTCCCCATCACTTTTTCATGGCATTTGGTGATGTTTACCTTGAAGAACAGATTCTTCTAGCCCAAACTGTTGTAGGCGAGAGATTTTTGTCTTTAATTTTTCTAATTTGTGATAACTGAAAGGACTGAAGGAGGAACATGCAGGAAAAAAGTGTTCTTGGTCTTACTGCCTGGAATTAGAACAGAACAGAAGTTCACCTTACTAAAATGACATTGATTAGATAGGAAAGTGGTAATCTATCTGCTCTTGCCTTAAAAGTTTCCATAACAGATCTCATATTCATTTGACTTTTGTCTTTATTATAAAGAAAAGACCTCTTCTACCAGGAAGGGTCTTCGGTTTTTCCCTCTGTTGTGGGAAGAATTTACTTTTGTCTGACCAGCTAGATTCCACTTGATCAAACCTCCCTTACGTAGGATTCCCATCCAATAATTTTGAAGCATGGAGTTATTTATGGATTGACTAACCAGTCAAATTTTCTTTCTTAATTCATAGTTTTTCCTAATGAAGTCAAGACACACAGCGTATGCAAGATTCTATTTTTTTTTCTTTCTAAATTCATCCTTGGTGAATCTAGATTTGCATATGTGAACTTTGAGACTTATAGAAACAGGGTTGTTATGAGCACGGAGAATAGAAACCACAATAACACATAGATCATTTCAAACAGAAGAAAAGACTTCTCGTGAAATGCTATCATTGACCACAGCATAAAAATAACCACAGAGTATTTTACTCACGTTGAGAAATGTTTTTTACTGTACTCTGAAGTATGGAAGTGCAATATAAACTGTGTACATATTTTTTTTCCACTAACTGTTTACTATAAAAAGAGTCTCTAACTACTACAGTAATTTTATTCCTTGTGCCAACATCTCCACAAAATGAGTAGATGTGTTGCCCCTTTATGGAAATCTCTTTCACTTACTGCTCTGGGAATAAGACTGATTGGGAGATTCAAGACTATCTTGTGCAGCACACCAGTAATTATTGCTGAAACAAGAACTCATTTTATACAGAGCTGTATTTATCCTTAGTTTGAAATGACATTGCTCCAAATTATCCAAGTGCCTCTACAGAGACAGTTAACTCATTAACACTGCAGCCTCAGATGGGCAAAGACAGATTATGTGGTTTTATATGTTTAATGAAGAGTTAAATACTGCAGCCTCTTTCAATTTTATTTAAATATCTTCTAACAAAGCTAAGATAACACTGTGAACTCTGTTAGTGTACTTACAAAATCTGTACTGCCTTTGATATCAATCCATGGGTTGCTTTCTCTTTAAAGGTGTTGTCATACTTTCTGAATATAGCTGGCCACATTATTTATCCTCTGACTTTGAATAAATTTTGCTTAATATTTAAACTTCAGATGTGGCTAATAATTATGGTTCATCTATTTGTGACTGTATTTTTGTTGGGTACCTAGTGTTTGAAGCTAGATCAGCTGCAACACCAAGTTCCTATTAAAAGTCTGCGAAAAGAGAAAGAAGGAAGGAGAGGGAGAGGGGGTGGTGGGAGCGGGAGGAGGGAGGGAGGAAGGAAGGAGGAAGAGAAAGAGAGCAGAGGACGATTTACCAAAGATAGAACAGAATATGGATATTAAAAGAGGGATCGCCTGCAAATGTTGGAGGTTTTATTCCTGGGAAGACCAAAGCATGGTACAAATCTGCTATCTAGAGAGCTTCCCAATTTCTGCAACGAATTACTACACCAACAAAGCATTACCATACAGGAAAGAACTGTGTCTGTAAGCAGACTGTTATATCATTCAAGTCCAACACTAGTTAAGTTGTGTTCTCAGATGGTGCTCCATTGCCTTAATTAAGCCTTTTTCCAAAAGCAAACACACAGAATTTAAGCTCATCATTTGCTATAGCAGCCTACATTGCTCCAGCATTGGTACAGTCTGTAAACACACACAGGAAAATGCAACATAGGAAGATTCACTGCTCAGAAACTGAAGACAAGTCAAATCAAAGTAATCACCATCATTATAAACACGTGTCTTCAAACAGCTGGAGTAAGTTTCCCAGTCATGTGGTGAATTCTGCCTCCTCCTGCACCCTAGTAAAGACAAACACTGCTCAGAAATCAAACAGAAGCAGTGAAGAAAGGATGCACTGGGTGAGGGTCGATGGCCAGGGCTGTGATTTTTCATGATCTGATGATATGTTTTGGACCAAAAACTCCTTGAATCTAAATATTTTTAAGTGTCATCATTTTGAATAATTTGTCCCCCTCCTGCTTTATGACAGTTGTCAGCAATTCACAGGGCACTTGCTTTTTATGTCTCCTAAGAGAAGTCAGTCTTTCCACAGAGAAAAATGCATGAGGCAATTTGCTCATGTGTTATTAAAGCCTCTCTGCTTGTAGATGGATGCATACTCATATGTTGCCATGTTAACTGGAATTACATGAAACATGGCCTCATTACTCATTAGAAGCTCCTGGAATAAAGAGATTACTTCAGCAGCTCAATACAATTTTTTTTGGTACATCCCATCCGCTTTGCTTTTGGCTCAAACAGTTCTATTGTGAATGTGAAGACCAGAGAGAAAGAAAAGGGAAACTGGTGTCTGGTTTAACTTTCAACCTGATGCCAATACTCCTCTTACTGAAAGACAGAATAATCAAGGACCCAAAGTAAATTAATTCTCTATTCAAACATTCCTATCAGAAATTACATACGTCAGAGTTCCCTGAAAATCATCAGCATATGGAGAATTTCTTCGGAGGTTTACAGCTCCCCAGGCTCCCCCCAAGAAAGACAACATATTTAAGAAGCAGGTAGCAAGCAGGAGAGGTAGAGTGATTAACGGCATCATGTTGCCTTAACTGAAAATGTACATAAAAATCATGGAATTCCTGATCAGCTGGAGCCAAGCCCTCCTGGAGCGGGGTCTGACAAATGCCCTCCTCCTTCTCACCCCTGGTATTTAATTGCACATAAGTGAGAAGCTATAAACCAACTGAATTACGCTAAACACTCCCCTCTCAGGAAGCAGATAACGACTCGGCGGGGAGAATTTTTCCCAGTAAGTCACTTTCATCTCTAGATCTGCACAGAGTCATCGAACAATAACCCTGTCAGGAATGAAAGACACTTGTACTTGAAGGTAGTATGGGTTTGTGACAATGAACTCAGTCCTGGCCATCCACAACTCCCTTCAAAAGTCATTGATCAAACTTGACCACCATATTCCCACGCAGAGCAGAGCACATTCCTGTTGGAATGACAGTGTGATGTTTGACTTTCTCACAACGGTATACTACTGTTAATTTTTTCATCCTTTTAATGCAAAGATATTTCTCTGGAGAGCTACTTTCTAGTCAATTTTTTCCCAGCCTATTTACATAGTAAAGTGCTTCTACCTAAAAGTACTTTGTGCTTTTCCCTGATGAATTTAGCCTCATATTTTCAGATATTTCTTCAATTTATCACACAGATTTAACCCCTCTTTCCAATGTGCTTGCAGTGCTTTTCAGCTCTAGGTCTGTGTAAAGTTACCAAGCAAACTTCCAGATGAATGTCATTAATGAAACACCAAACAGAACAGAATTCAGGACTGACAACACAGGAATGCTGTACGGTAGTTCACAGAAGCATAGAATCCTTAGAGTCGGAAGGAACCTTTAAAGGTCACCTAGCCTGACTCACCTACAGCTCCATCAGGTGCTCAGTCCCATCCAGCTCTGAGGTCTCCCTGGAGCCTTCTGTTCTCCAGAATGACCAGCCCCAGCTCTCTCAGCCTGTCCTCAAAGGAGAGGTGTTCCATCCCTTGGATCATTTTTGTGGCCCTCCTCTGGACAGGCTCCAACAGGTCCATGTCTCTCCTATACTGAGGACTTCACATCTGGTTGAAATACCCCAAGTGAGTTCTCAAAAGCACAGATTAGAGGGGCAGGATCACCTCCTTCCACCTGCTGGCCATGCTTCTTTTGATGCAGCCCTTTGGCAACAAGGTACTGAGGGTTGCTCCATGGATGGCAACCAAAACAGTCTAAAGCATATTATAGAACCTTCCACCAGTGCATACATTCCTAAACTTGCTCATGAAAAGATCCTGACAGTTGAAATCTGAAACTCAAAATCTGTGATCTCTGTTCCTCCCCAGTCTAATCCGTGGTTTATTTCGTGGTAAAGGAAATCAAAATGGGTTAACATAACTCCTTTATGATCAACCTTTGTTATTTTTTTACAGTTAGACAATTCGTTTCAATTGATTTTTTTTTTCCCTCAAAACTGTTGTTAACCAGACTGGATGGTAATTTCCAATATATGTTGGGGAAATATATATGTATTTCTCCTTTTCCAGTATTTTTAATGCTTATTGTAATTATATGCAGACAGATTTCATTCTCCATTGAGTAGCAGGCCAACCTCCCCTTTATCTTCCTCCTTCTACTAATGGTTCTCACAGAATTATTTCTGCTTATCTTTGAGGTCCCGTTTTGTGCCTCAGTCTTTCTGGTTTTATCCCTAAATGCTTGTGCTGCTCTTTCAGATTTATTCTTAGAAATCTGACCCCTTCTTTTTCTTGTGTGTTTGTCTGACGCTCAAGCTACAAAAAGAAAAAAAATAATGATTTACTCAGCTTGGCACTTACTGAATTTTTGTTCTTGCACTTGGAGAGCTTATATTGTGCCCTTAGCTTACTCTGAGGAATTGACAGCTTTATTTTACATTTCCCTTTGCCTTACATAGGAAATCTCATTTACCAGATTTGAGCTTATTAACATCCATCTTCTTGAATCTCATTGCTTTCAACTTGATCTCTCCCACCTTCCCCTTCTGAAATGGAAGTCCTGCAGCAATTTTTCTAGATTTTAGAAATTATCCAGTAATTGTAACAGTCCCCCATCGTTTGAATGGTAGTAAAGTTGAATACACAGAGGAGCAAACCATAGCTGCTGAGGAGGAAGAAACAGCAACTAGGAGGAAAAACTCCAAGAGAAATACAGAGGGATACTAGTAGCATGTTCAAGCAAATCATATCTTCAGAGAGTCCAGGAGTTTGTTTCCATTCAAAACAGTAAGAAAATTTTCTGATTCTCAATTCAGTGAGCAGTGTATTCTCAAACAGAAAGTTTCATTCCTCTGATTACTTTCATGAATCACAATAATGACCTTGATAGTGCAGACAATACAGAAAGCAAGAGCACGATGTCACTCCTTGAGTAGTGGCAGTCACATTTCAACACCCTCTTGGTACCTGGTTCAGTTTTGCTGTGGACAAAGGAAGTTTTTCTCCTTGAACATCTTAACACTCATTATACAATAAAGCCACCACAGAAAAGGAGCACATCTGGATCTCTTCCAAGGTGCCATTGGGGATTAGTCACAAAGAAATGTTAAGCACTTGCTCAGAGACACATATGGGCCCTTTAACCCCAAAAGGCACAACTTCAGAATTAAAAATCTGGCAATCTGTCCAAATAAGACTTTGACTTCCAAGCATTCATCCAACACCCAGACACAGTTACTTGCACAACAGTGTTTTTGAACAGCATCTCCCATGCTTAGTGTAAACCAGAAAGGCTCATTACAGAAATTACCTCTGAAACAAACTGCTTCTTCTGCACTATTTTGCACCAGCCGGCTCTTCCTGAACCTGCTGCCACCACTGGATTAGGGAAAGTGATAGAGATTCAGCATCCCCACAAGGGAGTGGGACCTGCAGTCTGCAGAATGGAAATGGAATGGGAAATAATAGAATAAACTTGAATAATTATTTGGAAGTGATATTCAAAGACCATCAGGATCATGCCATATTCAAGGTGAGGCTGCATCAATACTAAATACAGAGGAAGAATTACCTCTTCTGATATGCTGGCCATGCTGTGTTAGAGGCATCCAAAAATGCAGTTTACCTTCCTGGCTGCCAGACCATACTGCTGCCTCAAGACTGAGAATGCACACAGTCATCTCTCCTCTTGATGATGCAGAGAGAGAACCAAGACCTCCTTCAGCTTGTGGGAAGGGCCACATCTTTTGGAAGAACTGGACCTTGACACAATGTCAAGCTGATGCCCACCAATGTTCTGTCCATCATCAGATCCAACTGCAGCACCTGACATGCTGCAAAAAAATGCAATTCTTTACTCATCCCCTCAGTACATGAATCCTCATTTCAGGCCTTTCCCTTGTAATATTTGAGAAAAAAAAATAGATGGGAGCAATTCAGATATTCACATAATAATGAAAATAACCACACTGGCAAAAACGGATTTGTTAGATCTCTTCAACATGTCCACAAATTTACTGAGGAAAAAAAAATCTCCTTTTTGTGAACTCTTCGTCTATTTAGGTATTCCACTCTCTGGCCTATGGAAACACAGGCAACAGCTGCCCTTTTGGCTGGACACATGAGCCCCAAAACACTGTAGGCACACCAATGGCCTGTTATTTCTGGGCATGGATCCAAAGGCTGATCTCAGCCTCCAGCCTTCTGCAGGGCTCAGGAGCAGCCTCTGAAGGAAAGCGCATTTTTTTCCCCTCTCCTTTTGGGGTGTTTATCAGCAAGAACCACTCTCGAAATGCATCTCTCTCAATATTTGGAGAGGCAGCAAGAACACCTTCAACAGAAAATCCCCTCATCTGAAGGATCCTGTGGCTGGAAGCCAACCAGGGCTTGCTGGCCTGCAGACCAGATTGCGAGACTCAGCTTTGCAGCCAAGAATTTTTTTTTCACTGCTGGACCAAAGAAACGTAGGAGCCTGTTTCCAAGCAGCAGCAAGCAGAAAAAATATGCAGGGAGTGAGACAAGCTTGGGAAGTCCACGTTGGGGAAATACAAGGTTATGTGTCGCATCTCAAGCCCCAGAGTCCAGTGTGGTTCAGCAGGCTGGGTGTGCATGTGGTCATTTCCCTGGAAGGGGATGGTAAGTAGTAGATACTGAAGGCAACAGGCCTGAGCCCTTGCAGGCAGAGCTATCTTCAATGACGAGGGAGAATATCAAGGGAAGAACTAGATTAAACCCCTCTCCTTCACAGAATCATAGAACCATTAAGGTTGGAAAAGACCACTGAGATATTGAGTCCAACCATCGTTCCATCGCTAACCTTGTCCCTCAGTGCCACATCTGCCCTTCCTCTCCTGCAATGCGTGCAGCTGGATCACGTACCACTGCTTTTTTTTTATTATTGTTATACACTGGTAAACACCACAGTGCTGTGTAAAGCACAGGGAAGGAGCTTGTGCCGATAGGGAGATTAAAATATCTGGTTAAAAAGCAGGGATAAGGAGTGGGGGCAGTGGAAGAAGAAGATAACACACTTTAGAGGGAGAGCTGGCTTCTGAGAGCCTCTGGCTCAGCCACCACCACAGCAAAGATGGATCCAAACATCTCTTTCTACTTTGGAGGGGGCCAGATTCATGCCTGCATTGTCCTGGTGTCCTATTTCTTGCGAGAGGTCAAAACCGCACTGATGGCACATACTGGTCTTTGCTTCTCAGCCATAGAATCATATCCCAAGTTGGAAGGGACCCATAAGGATCATCTAGTCCAACTCCTGTCTGCACACAACAGTGCAGTGGATAACAGCACTGAAGAGTTTTCATTTGCTTTCCAAAGGAGCATCTCCCACTTCTGGGTCAGCCCAGAAGTAAGTTTTCACTAGTAATTAATCAAGTTTCATCATGGCTTTAGGGGAGTGAATGGTGCGACCAAGATTCGCAGGTACTTCTCTGACCTGCTCTCTGACCAGAAAACCTTCCATCCATTCTAATTGCTCACAATCTAATTGCTGAGGAAAGCGATTAGAAATAATACAAAAGTATTCTGGACTAAATTAAAAAAATAGTATTCCTAAAAAAACTATCGTGAACTAAAATAATATACGGCAGTCTCCGAAGCACAACAACATGGGAATTCAGCCTTCAGTGCCATGCTGATCCCTGTGGGCCTCTGAGCTGGGCAGGCTTTAATCAATGACACATGCCTCTTGTGCAAAAGACAGCCTGAAGGCATGCTGGCGTAAATTAGAGAAACAATTTCAGCCTTCTCCTGATTTTCTTGCTTTCATGAGTTTAAATCTGATCTTTAACATTATTTGAAAACAATTTTTGTGGTTTGATTAGATCTAGTGACAGTGAGTAAATAGTTGGTCTAACATCTGCTGGCCTCCAGCCGGAAGCAGCCAAGTCCCATTTTAGGGCCAGCTCACATTAGGAGTGGGACTCAATGATCCCAAATTGGGATATTCCAAGTCCTGAGTCCATAGCAGAACTAGGACTCCATCTGTACAGCTTAAAAGCTTTCAAAGCTTGCAGTTTAACTCACTTCCATGTGTACCAATCCACTAAACGTCCCCATATGTGCTAATATTTTCAGATAGGAACTTCAAAAGTTTGAGATAATATATATATGTGTGTGTGTGTGTGTGTGTTTATTTTAAAATCACATCCAAGAGAGTTTAGATCTACTCTTCCATTTGTCAAGTCTGCATTAATCTGCAGGGGAGGCATGATTCAATCTGAACCTTATTGATAAAACCAACTAATGGCTGGAATTTACATAGAAATAATACAGGCATCAAAAGCTATCCAGGAGTTCGAAGCATCAGAAATAATCACAGTGCATTGAATAAGATAATATGAATAATTCAAGAGCTTCAACATCACAGTTTTGGATTCCTATAAGATCACTGTTCCTTTTTCTAGAATTGTAAGCTTACAAAAGGGATGGAGGGGAATCACATCAAGCTATGTACATTTATTTAGCTCTTTTACAAGTAAGGGCTCCCTCCCAGAAGCTTCCTGTCAGAGATAACAGTAAAGGTAGCTGTGACAGACCAAAAACCAGTGCTATTTTAAAATAAAGTCTTCTAAAATATCAATTAACCACAAGGTAACAGAAGTTCTCATGAGAAACAAACAATAGGTGTCACCCTCAATTTATTCTTTTTTAATTTTAACAACATAACCTAAATGTTCCTGTCCTGCTCTATTATTAACTGCTGCTATAAGTGTGGGGCAATGGCCAAGGGCTGGGCTAGCCCACTGCCCACCTCCATGGCTCCTTTGTGTGTAGGTATCCTTTTCCCACCTGTATCCATGTCAGTCATTCCTAACATCATGCCAAAGCCTGTCCCCCAGCCTTTCAGCTTGGCTTTATTCCTCTTTCCTCACTGTTTCAGCCCTCTTTATATATATATATATATATATATATAAACTTTCCCTCTTTCTTTCAGAGTGGAAAGAGTGGCCTAGATTGCAGGAATTAGCTGCCCTTGGAAAGGGGTAGAGGACAGGCCCAGGTTTCAGCCCTGTCTCTAAATGTGTTTATTATAACAGATACAGCAGGATCTTGTTTGAATAGACAATAGACAGGAAATTAACAGTTAAGGCTGAAACTCTAGTCCTTCATTCCTGTGATTAAGAGAAAACAGATACCATGCTGACAGAGAAAGACAATTTCTGCTTTCATGCAGCACTGTCCTTCAGTATTCCACATCAGGCATGCAACATTATTTCTGTGCAGAATTTAGCCATTAATTTCCTTCATTTGAAGTAAAAAACATTCACACAGTATTATAAAATGCTCTGTGTTCCTGAACCGACAGATCATAATGGCTCATCCTGAATATGCCACTCTGTCCCTTCACACAGATATTAAATGGCTGAGATAAATCACGGCTTGGGGTTTACAGAGGCATCATGACAGCAATAGCAATGGATTACAAACTTCCTCCTTCAGAGAGCAAACACCCAATTACCAGCATCATCTTCCTTCACGTTTTGAATGGTGAAGGAGGGGTTGGCATCCGTCATTTTTCATTTCTCAATGCACGGAGGCTGATACAGTCATGCCTGTTGCAACTGAGCCCATTGATATCCAAAGTCATTCATAAACAAAATGTCATACAGCACAATCTATGGGGGTGTTCCTATGAAAGCAAGGAGCAAGCTCTATCTTTCCATTCCTGTATATGGGAATTCATGGGGAGGCATGCTAAAACTGAGCAGGTTTGTGCCATGAGGAAATAAAACATTTGTGACAAAAAAACATTCTTAACATAGCACGTATGATAACCTGCACTGATCTCAGAGCTGATCTTGTTTTGAGCAGAAGGTTGGACTAGAGACCTCTACCTCAAAAATGGAAGGAAATGGCTTCTACATCAGGCAGCTGAAATCAGCTGGGCCTTTACGTTTGTTCTCTCCATACTTCAGGCAAATGAAGCGTTCAGAAAAGGTGACTATACTGAGCAACAACAATTAAATGCTAATTACTAAATGAGAAATCAAAGGGGTGCCAAAATCTCTGCAAGCCTGTGGTTTCTCTTTTTCACATACAATGGTAACCCTGGAGAACCCACTTCTAGGACAACAGAAGAGCAACTCACACCTTATACCCACAGAGATGTGTGGCAACCTGAGCCTCTGGCCAGAGCCAAGCTCATTAGCTCCTGGACCCCTTTTCTTTCAGGGCAGAGTCAAGCAACACAAACTGATGTTTCCTAGAAACAATTCCCTTAATCCAACCCTCAGCGTATCCAAGAGCTTCAAGCATGGGAGAAGTCTCCTGCTTAATCATTCCAAGTTCATTTTTGCTGCATGATATTACGCTTTTTTGTTCAAGCTCTAAAATGTTCTTTAGAAACTTGCTAGCAATAAAACACGAGAGAGTTTGCTGGAAAGAATAATTAAACATAAATGATTAAAAAAAGATCGATCCCACTTGCAAACGTTTAAAGATGCCAGCTGCTAAATTACAACCTTGGCACAGACCTGGGTGCATGTGCCCATTTTAAACAGCGTGAGATGAGATCTGCACGGAGAGAAGGCAGGCCCCATCCTGTGAGCAGACCCACGTGCTCACATCCCCAGGGTCCAGAAGAACATGGAAACAAAACCCCACAACTTCAGGGCGACTTGAGGGTGAGACAAATGTGTGTTCATATGGTCTGCACAATGAGTTTCAAGCAGCCCAGTGCACTGAGATGTGCTTAAACATAAGTGTGAGTGCTTTTTGAAGTTTCTGCTTGGTGAAAAGCACCCAAAACTTGGGAAGAAAGAATTAAGCACCGGCTCCCCGTTCCTAAGTGGATTCTGGAAGAGCCTGGCAACAAGTGGGCACACCCCTAATGCTGTGATAAAGACTTACATGCCTCAGACACACAGAAATACTCAAAGTAAATGCCATCCAGCAAGCAGCAAGCTACCTCTCCCAGCAGTTCCCTGACCCCATTTTTCACTTCTAATGCACAGCATCAGACACTTCGCAGGCACACATTTCCCAGGTAGATACACAGGAGATGCACAAAGCCTGATGTGGTCCTTTACTCCACATACACCAACTGCAGGCTGAATCATTCCAGCACAAACAAGAGCCCTCAGGGCTGTGCAGGGCCTCATACAAGGGAGCTGCACATCAAATTAGTGCTCAACACATTTACTGCTTAATGACTGAGGGCTTTGCACGATACTTCCACTTCCGAGCTGCCAGCGGGAAGTGGGGATGACAGGCACGCAGAGCCCACGGTTCAGGAATCTCTCTCTCATCCCCTTCATGATGCTGCACATCATCTGCGTCTCCTGCTTTTGTTAGTCATTTCATTTGTAGGCAAGAGACCGTGTCTGCTGCTCCCTTAATTATGGAAAAGTTGTCTGTGCACAATTTAAACAAGCCCCTGTTCTGCTCTTTATCAATATTGAACATGCTTCCTGTCTCTTCGATGCTCCAGCTTGCAGCCACACAACATTTGTTCATAGCTGCAGGCTATGTCAGCAAGACTTTGATAGAGCAACAAAAGAGCTCCTCGTTCAAACAAACAGCACCAGTGAATTGAGTGGAGTGTTGCAAATGCTGGCAGAGTGGAGATGCACCGACTCGCGGCTGGGAATGGTATTTTCCAACGCAAACAATAAATACTACTACAGCACCTTTACCTCACCTGGGTGATCTCGTGCATCTTGGGCTCTCAGACGTGCAGTCAGAGCAGGTCCAGGTGTGTGTTCAGAAGGATGGGATTCTGTTCCAAGTGCTGCACCACGGATGGATGGGAAGAGAAAAATCTGCCCTGTGATGGAGGGACACACAAACTGCGTGCCTTGAAGGCCCTGTGCTTCCCACTGGGAACTCAAGGTTTTCTCCTAAGGAATCCACATCAGGTGCATGATATATGCTCAACAACATGTCACAGGATCATAGATTCTGTTTGAGTTGAAGGAGATGCATAAAGGCCATCTGGTTCAACTCTCCTGCAACGAACAGGGACACCTACAGCTCCATTAGGTGCTCAGAGCCCCATCCAGCCTGACCTTGAGTGTCCCCAGGGACGGGAAGACACCATCTCTCTGGGCAATCTATGCCTCAATACCCTTATAAAAAAATCTTTTTCCTTATATATAACCTAAATGTCTCCTCTTTTAGTTTGAAAGAATTTCCCCTAATCCTATCACAACAGACTCTGCTAAAGAGCCTGCCTCCTTCTTATAGTCCTCCTTTACATACTGTAATTACCTCTGGGAATTCACAGCCCTATAGGACACAACATTCACAGTGAGGAGCATCACAGAAAGGAATCCACAGAGCAGCATGTCTGACAGATGCTCCTTCTGATTTCTCCAGCCCTGTGAGTGCAGTGACCAGCAGGAAGAATCCCAGAGGATCCCCAAGCTTGCTGCTTACAGAGTGACAGCAGATGGTACCTGGGGGTACTTTTGTTTGCAGATGGTGTACTCTCTTCCACAGTGCTGCAGGTTAACAGCACTGTGAATCACAGAACAGACAGAATACCCCAAGTTGGAAGGGACCCATACACATCACTGAGTCCAACTCCTGGCTCCACGCAGGACCATGTAAAAATCAGACCATACGTCCGAGAGCACTGTCCAAACACTCCTTGAGCAGCCATGCCCACCGCCCTCTGGTGCAGACCCTGTCCCTAAGCCCAGCTGCCTCTCCTCTCACACAGCTCCATGCTGTCCCCTCGGGCCTATTGCTGTCACTGAGAGCAGAGCTCCCTGTGAGGAGCTGCGGCCGCCATGAGGCCTCGCCTCAGCCTCCTCTGCTCTGAGCTGAGTTCTGCTTCTCTCCGATTAAAAACAAAACAAAACAAAACTTCTAAAAGCACAAACACTGCACCAGCACTATGAGGCACACTGCTGTATTTACTCTGCGAGTTGTTTCATCGCAAAACCAGTGGCAAAACCAGACAGCAAAATGCCAGGAAACTTTAGCGAATCATTTCTGTTACGCGGGGATAAATGATGCCGAATCTATCGCGCCGTAAGTGAGGGCTTAACTTTCATTTGCATAACGACGAAAGCAAACTCACAAATCACGTTTTACGCAGGTAATAATTATCTGCAGCATTCACGCAAGGGTTGGTTTATTGCTGATGGCCTCAGAGCCAGCTTTCCAAGTGATTGGTGATTTTGGATGCCCCAGGGTCCATCAGCCCAGACTGACCTCATCTCAAACGTGCTTTGGAGGTCAGCACTTTGTAAAATGGAAACCCGACTGAAGGTACCTTCCTGTGCATACAGAAAATCACTCCTTGCTTGCCCAAACCCCAGCTGTCACTGCTCAGTCTCATGACCATATATGAGCAAGAATCAAGGAAACAGATCTGCAGGCCACAAAAATGCTAGCAGGGTGTGACTGCTCTACTGCAGGAACAATGCTAGGGTGTATAACTCAATATACAGGAGAAAAAATGACACGGATCAAGGCAACCCAAACAAATGTCACAACCCTCACGGTTTTTGCTTGCATCACTGGGACTTGCTGCCAGGTAAACCCAAATGTTGGAGCCTGAGTGTCAGTCAGAGCAAAGGTCCATTCTGAGCCTCACGTCTTGTGACTTGCAGAGGGAAGGAGAGGATGTAACTCTTGGCCTAACTCCCAAGCTTTTGGCAACAAGCATTTAGCAACAGCTCAAGCAGGAGGCTGCATCTGGACCCGGAGCTGTGTCCATGGGCTTGCCCTCTGGTGACCTGTCACAGCCCTATCTGAGTGCACCTCTGTGACAGCCTGTGTCAAGAAGGTCCATGACCTCAGTTATTTCTGGGGAAAATGTACTTCAGTTGCACTGGTTTGGTGTTCTAGCTTTGTGTGTAGTCTTAATAGGCCAAGATCCTTACCCTCGTCCAAGAAGCCCAAACCCTGGAGATGGCTTGCTCCAAAGGGCCTCATCCATCCATGGCTGGTTCCACTCCTTGGACCTTTCCCTGTTCTACCTGGTGCTCATGAGAGCATAACACATCTTTATAAAACAACCAAAAGAGGGCCATTCACCTCACCTAGGGGCATTCAGGTGCTCTTGTAGGTACCTTCATATCAAGTTCATACTCAAGACCAGAGATGAGTCTGCAGATGCGAAAGCCAAATGGACTTCTGGAAAATAAGATTCCAGTTCTCCATTGCTGCTAGAAGTGTGGAGGCCAAAAGGGAAACAATCCAAACACTTAAAAGCACACTCAATACGTCAGCGTGCATGTACTTCCCACTGCCTTTCCTGGCTGTGCCCCAGTTCAACACAGCACTGCCCTTTAGGCAAAACAAGCTCTGGAGCTATGGTGGAGGGACTGTCATGCATTGATGCTTCCAAAGCACATGAATGAAACGCTGGGGCCAGCAAAGACAGACCACAGATGATGAGCACTCCTGCTTCCCCTCCAGAGCTTGAACCGAGGTGGCCACTTGGCTCAGCTCTGAGGTTTTACAGCATGACTGATCTGAGCACTTAAACCTCTCTGCCTGGCTTTGCTACAAGTTAAAGCCACAAAGCGCAGCTTTAATTTGTACCACAAGAATAACATACTCAGTTGTTCCACTGACAGAGAATCACACATCTCAGAAATATCTTTTACCCTTTTTTTTTTTTTGCAACAGGCCTGATGGCTGACAAGATGATGCGTTAGCCAGCAGTGCCTCTTCTTGCTCCACAGCAGACCCTCATTTCCTCTCTGGCACTGCAAATTCAGCAGAAAAATCCAAAAGGAGCCACCAAAGCACAACAGACATCACAGTTGCCTTGTCCTATTTCCCAACCCACACACACCCTCCCTCCTCCAGGAGAGAGGGAGGCAAAGAAGGTGGATTTCCCCTGCTCCTTGTTGACTCTGCACAGGTAATTCAAGTGCAGAGGCTTGAAGACAGTACTATTTCAGGATGACTAGGTCTGGTAGGAAAAAATGACCACGGGAGAAATGAGTTGTCAGAGCAATTTTTCTCCAGATATGGTAGTAGGAAACATGTACACTGATGCCAGTGATGTATCCTGTACCCCCAAAGCTGGGGCAGGCAATGTTCCCATAGGAAAGGACTACAGAATGCTCTACACCATGTACCAATGTAACACAGCAAATGTGTGCACGGAGCCTCAACTCAGCAAGTGCAAAAAAGCAGAACGGATACAGACAAACACATTTGTTTAAGGTTGTGTGAGTAACTAGATGAATATGCAGGCAGCCCATAAATTCTTTTCAGTGATGCCTTGGCAGGGCGCTTTTGTGCACTCACGCTCACAGATTTCTCAAGCAGGAAAGGTGAGGCAGGGAGCTGTGTTTTATGCACTGCAGATAAGGAATTGACTGAGAGGTTTATTGATGAAAATGTGATAAGCGAGGGTGAATGTCAGCACTGAAATGATGGTCCCACCTCCAGAGAACGAACAGAAAAGACTGTTCAGTTGGCTTTGTAATCATACAGCTTTTTTTGATAGCTGCAGTTAGGCATCACCCAGTGTCTCTCTCAGCTACATAGAAATAGGGACAGATATAATAAAAGATCACTTCCCATGTGGAATTTTCAAGTGTTTGTAGGACATGTTATTTCTTCAGACGGAAGCTAACACTTCCAATGACACATAAGTCAGGTAGGAATGCTTTCCTCTTCAGATATGACTTGGATCTCAATCCGCCAGATATTTAGGCAGTCAACTCCTGGCAAAGCATTCAGTTTTCCCTGTTACTGAAGACTAACACAATTGGATAAGTGAATAGGAAAAGGGTATCCAGAATCTTTCTGTACCTGATTTTTGGAGTTCCAGTCCCTATGCTCTTCAACTTAAAAAGTGCTTCAAGTAGTCAAAACTAATTGCCAAAAACAGAACTGCAAACCATTACCATGAGGTCTACCAACAGACCTCGCTTTTGCCACAACACCCAGGACTTTTTAACAGCATCCCAGGACCATCTTCTCAGTGCCTACAACCCCACACTGCCTCAAAGCTAGGCTGTGCAACACAGGGCTTAACTCTTGGCCTCTTTGGGGCTATCAGCAGTCTGGGACATGCAGCTCTATGCTTCATCTGCCATCCTTAGTACCCAAATGCTTACTACAGAATCATTAAAATTGGAATAGACCTCTAAGACCACCAAGTCCAACCACCAACCCACCCCCCACCATGCCTACTGACCCTCAGTGTCGCATCCCCGCAGGTCTTGAAGACTGTCAGGAACACTGACTCCACCACTCTCCTTGGCAAACGGCAAAGCTGAGACTATTAATGATGAAGCTAAGAACCAAACAGCACGGAAATACCCCTGACATTTCAGCACCTTTATTTTACACTGTCCCTGCAAAGAAGTGTTCGAGTCTTCCCTTTTCCTGGGATATCTTAAGACATTTTTATCACAGGAGCACAGCTTGTCTCAAGCCCCACTCGGAAGATGACCTTTCAGTACAAAAGTGTGCATTGGAACATATGGCCCATCTTTATCTTGGCACACTAAGGGGGTCAGCAGAGGTCACTCCCAAACCAGGTCACCACTGCTGCACACCTGCTGGCCAGCTGGAGCTGCTCTTGCTGAGCACAGCGGGCTGCAGAAGGGACAATCCCATGCCCCAGGGACCTCTGTGGACAGTTTACAAAACCCCAGCCCACTTCTACTTCCCACTCCTCAATCCTCTCAGCTCCTGAAGGCCTGTTTAAGTAACCACTCTGAAACGTATGCTTTCAGTTTGGCTGGATGGGAACGTGCACTGTAGATGTCAATTGCACTAAAGGTAGATTTTAGAGGTTAGGGTTTCTGAGTCAGTCTGGAAGTGCACGGAAATGTTAGAGTGTTTCATTACTCCTATAACTCCCTGGAAGCAGAGAGAGCTGCAGCTGTATGAAACACGGACAGCACTCTGAAATGATATATCCCTGCAGCACCAGCACTGCTCAGCAAACTGGAGTGTCAGCCTCACCAATGAATCTTGCAACAATGGTCATCAGATGATTCATGCAAGTTTCTTCCTCGGGGAAAGAGCAGATGGGGTGGATGAATGCAACAAAGGCAAGAAAAGCCACAGCAGACACATTTTCTGTAAAGCCTCCCAAAAAAGACCTAGCTCTCACAGACTGTGGCAATGCACCTGACAATACCACACTCTTCTGCAGTCCCCTAGGGCCTAATATAGATCATAGCCTAACGTGCTGTGCGCACAGAGTGAGGTCAAACAGTCCTGGGGTTCCAGTGATACTAACGACTCGAGAATATAGAATTCACATTTCTACTTAGCAACAGATGTTCTAGATGACCCTGCAGAAGGACATTTACAGTCATGCGGGG
This sequence comes from Callipepla californica brunnescens, assembly GCA_023055505.1. Lineage (NCBI taxonomy): Eukaryota > Metazoa > Chordata > Aves > Galliformes > Odontophoridae > Callipepla > Callipepla californica. The sequence continues at coordinate 37,630,336 of JALIRH010000005.1, read as the reverse complement.
GTACAGCAATTCTGACACCCAAAGGTGCTGTAGAATCAGCAGTTATTAGTTTGTTCAGCCCCTTTGGGTCCATTTTTACAATTTAGCAGCACTTAAAGCCCACAGACAGGCTACCTGAAGCACAGTGCCTCTATAGCCCACCACCCCTGACACTTATTGCTCCATTGCAGAGGCATCCCATAGTTTCTCTGTTCACTGTGCCTTTGGCAAGGAGATAAGGCTGAGTTTTGATACCAGGGGATAGGTAGCACTCAACTCGCATCAGGCTCTTGCCTTTTTCTGTTCTGTAAGTAGACACACATTTGGGCAACATGAAGAGACAGTCTGGACTGAAGTGTCTGCCCCTGCTGTCTACAGCTCCTGAGCACCAGTTCTGACCTGTGTTTAAAACAGCAATTACACACAGCCTCTGGTGTTAATGGCCATAAAAGCACTTGAGATTAGGCATACATCGCAGTTTTACCCACTTACAGACAGCTTATTTCGCCAGTTATCTGCATACTACTCTTACTTCAATTAGAGACTCTAAAAAAATCCCCAGTCCCACTGCCTGGAAGTATTACTATCAATATCAGTAAAATAAAAAACATTAAAAGAATAAAGCACTAGTGGGAATGCAGCACGTGTACTGGCACTTAATGCTCACCTTCATTAATATTTCTGATGCAGTGGCTTGGAGGAAACATGGGGGAAGTGTTGTTTCATATCCTGCTGGTATTCGTGGCCCAGCAGAGCGGACAAGAATGGGCTCCTCCTCCTAGTGCTGATTCATGAATCACCATCAGACCTCTGCTCCAGAACATCCTAAAAACCTCTGAGCAGATCCAATCTGGTGGGAGATGTGATAGAAATAAGGGCCCACTGGGGGGTTTCCAGTCCAATCCTAACCAACCAGTCTAGAATCACCCTAAATACATCTACTCTTCCCAGCTAGTTGGACCATCCTGCAAACAACACAGAGTTCTGAGAGACATTTGTGGAGACCCTTGAAGTCTGGATGACAGCTGTCCATCTGGCAGATCTTCAACAGAATTCATTGGTTTCTGGCATCGGTTTCAAGTCACTCTCTACTGTTGTTCTATTGAGTCCTATCTGCCTGCTTTTTGAGAAGCTCTTTGAGTCTGGTAGAACACGACCCGTATGCATAACAGATACTGTAAATAACTGTTTAAGTAAAATTTGGAAAAAGCAGCCTAAATAGAGATTTTGAAACTGTGGTCAACTGGAACTTACCTATTAAGTAGATAACTCACTAAGTTCAAAGGATCAATTCCATAACACTTTCCACAGCCAAGTTAACTGCCCCACAAGCACTGGTGCGTGTGATTCCAGATGGAAATAAAATTGAGGACTCCAATGAGTAGGATAAATGTCCAACTGTGTTTTTCAGTGCCATGAAAAATCTAGACAAAAGCCAAAGTGGATGGATTCCAAAACATTTTAAACAGGCAAACTCTTCAGTCCAGACAGCTGAGAAAGTCATTGAGACATGATTAGTGCACAAATGACAACCTGTAAAGCTGTTATCAACACACCTTGGAATCTGTGACAACTCAATTAAGAGATGATAATAATTGCTTTAGGAGAGAAAAAGGCAAGAAAGCGTTACAAAATATTTCACCTTACTGAGTAATTTCTGTGTGGGCATTTTGATCCTCTTCTGATTAGCTAGTTGAGGTAAAAAGACAGTCATGGGACAGAATGGCTTCACCTCACCAGAAACCAACAGAGGTAAAATGGAGGTGTCTGGCCAAACAGGCTACTCACAGGTACCCTCAAAGAACAGAATAAAGTGCTGTGAGATGACATACTTTTATCTCCATTGATGGCAGAAGGAGGTTGGTGACTAGGAGCTAGAGCTGTTGAGGTGTGAGCAACTTCAGACTTGGGCAGAAGGAAGATAAGTTGGGTGTAATTCAATTCAAAGACATTGTAAACTTCGCAATACTGTTTTCATGTATGAAATTGCTTTGATATTACCTGAAGATAAAAAGACAAATAATCTTGTGCTATGGTTAGCAAAAGGATTTGTGTCATCTCTTCATTAAAAAGCAGCCTCTCCATCCTATAGGAATGCCTGGTATCTTTAAGCTTAAGCTGCCACAGAAGGTAAAGATTAATCTTCCTGTCCCTCTGTCTTGCAGAAAAGTATGTCTGACATTTTGAGATCTTTTCCCATGTTTGATTCCCCTTGAATCATCAGGGTGACACAGTACCTCCTTGACTCGTTTGCCAACCTTTCTTACTGAAAGTCACCTCTCCTTGTGCTTAATGGTTACAGGATACCCATAAGGATACCCCAAAGTTATTCCTCCAGCAAGGAGCAATCTATTTCACAGCCCACGTGAAGAACATGGGCGGCAGAGAAAACCAGAGATACCTCAAAGTACCTCAGTTCCATGGTGCGCACACTAATTTGCACGAGACAAAAACACATCAACATCCACCACCAGGAGCAACAGACACCAGGTGAGGCATCTACTTCATGCCAACTACGTGATACCTGAAAGAAATGCAGTCAGCTTACCTTAAAAGACATTCCACACCAAACAATCCAGTTTCCTGACGTGTTTTCCATCTTCCTTCCTGAAATGGATGTCCATCCACCTTGCTGCCACATCCCATTTACCCGTGGCATTGATCCACAGTATACAGAAGCCAACAGAAGCACAAAACTGGAGGAAGTCATCCCCTGAAATTTTGGATTCATTTTTAAGAGAGAGTTTTTTTTTTTCTCCACCAGATCCAAACTGCAGTGAAAGGTTTTTTTTCGATCTTACCAATCAAGGCTGAATATTATTTTTTTTTGCAGAAACTGCATTTTCCATCAAAGACATTTGCAATTGACCGCTTCTGATCAACTTAAATTTTAAGGCTGTTTTTAACATTACCTGTCAGTAATAGGATTGGTTTCTGGACATACTCTGTTCAGTTTACTTTCTCTCTAAGAAGATATAAAATCTGATGCAGTTTGAAACTTCAGGGCTGGGTTTTTTTCAGTATTTTTATTGAATATTGCGACTATAGATCTGCCAGAGACTGAATTGTTAAAACAAACTTCCTAAGACCTTTCTAATGGTATCTCCAGGGCTGGATTGGGCAAACAAAATCTACTTGATTTTGTAATTCAAGAAGGACTTCTTAGAATTTTTATTCACATAAAATTAATGTAGTCCACATTAAGCATTTAAATCATGTAACGGTTTTAATATCCGATTTAATAATGGAGTGTTACTTGTGTTACCTGGAAGTGCAGAAGAGTATATGGAAAGCATCTCACTAGGAATGGGAAAACCAAAGAGCCCTGTTTTTCCCTTGCTGTTCTGGGACGGCCTTCAAATTGGGAAGATTAGAAAAAGATCATAATGTGAAAATGTATTCTTTCTTTTAACGTTGTTCATACATTTGAATACATGAATAATATGCTAGTTTTGACTCTCCCAGATCCAAATCAGGGCTCTGCTGTAGGACTAAAACATGAGCACTGAATTAAAAAGGCCTAATGCTAAAAATAATGCCCCAAAAAGCTATCATTTAAAGGAAATTTTACCCCAAGTCGCTTCAGCAACACAGTAACAGCATAGCACGGCTGACAGCTGACTTGGAATAAATCAAAGATCAGAAAAAAGCGATAGTGGGAGGAAGGTGTTTCTCAAACCAGCTTTGACAACCAAGCCAACACACCATGGGCAAATGCCCTCCTGGAGAACTCCAGGTGCTTCAGGAGTCTGAATGAACCTCAGTTCCCCACTCCAAACACAATTCATTGGTAACTTACAGTGCACCCAACACAGAGCACGCAGGGAGTGAGTCTGATTAAGGACACTGGCAGCCAGTGCTGTGCATTCAGATCAGCACTGGCGTGACATGGAACTGACCGTGGATTGATCTCCTTGGCCACCTCTGTCTTGTCAAAGCACGGCCCTCCTGAAAGCAGGCATCTTCCATGTTCCATTGCCGCTGCCTTACAATGCAGCACCACACAAGACCACTTTCAGCTTGGTATGAAACCACTTCAGCTCTCTACCACCCATCCACGATGTTCAGAAAGGACAACCCAAGGGACTGCATGCCCTGTTGACAAGTTTACCTTTCCCCTTTGCAGCCTCCATGCCTCGCTGGCATCACCTAAGAGCAAACGATGAAAACAGGTACTTGCCGCCTCACCTCCTGCAGATTTTTGTTAGAAAAACATCTGTGCTATTCACAAGTTCAAACAATACAGCAGCTTTTGTGAGTGTATGACCCCAGAATGGCTACTCCTGGCCCACCTGGCCAGGCTACAGCTCTCTGTGGCCTCAGGGACACACTGCACCTCTCTGGCACCAGCAGTGGCTGTCCCCTGCTACAGAAGGCAGATGAGCCCAAAACCCCATTGCCCAAATCAGCGTCAGCCTCACAGGATTGTGGCCTTTCCCCTAAAACTCTCTGGGATGCCTGGCCTTTGCCGGCCTACTCCTCTTCACAGAGCACTTCCAGGAGCACCACCATGCCTACATGCTGGTTGGAGGGACTTCGTTATTATGTTTATTATCATACATGTACGACTGCATTCTTTCCACATGGAGAAAAGCCCTGCTAGCAGTCTGACCAGGAAAGTTGCCTCCGCTGTGTCTCAAGTGGTAAAGCACTCAAGGCTTGCAGCAAAAGCCCTCTGCAGCATGTGCATTCAGCAGTGAGCAATTTCCCAGAGCAGAGTGCTTATCTTAGAAGCAGAGCGCAGAGTGCACAACGTAAGTCAGCTTTCTGAGTGTTTCTCACCCTTTTCTCAGCCCCTGCTGGAGAGGCACAGAGCATTTATGTCACACTGCACCAGAGATGCTGATTCACAGCAGAAATGAGTAACAACAATCAACCCACCCCACTCCTCTTCACTGGGGCCACATGCTCTGTCCCCCTGCAGAGGTCCAGGACTGCAGGAACCCCATAGCACTGCTTTGGTGGGTGGGGAGAAGTTCAGCCTGGCCCACGTCTGACTGCAAGGTCCAAGTGGGAGGAAGGCTCTTTACCTCAGCACCTGAGAAATGTGTTGCAGCTGCAGAGGGATGTGCAGAGCATCACGAGCCAGGCTGCTGCAGGAGCAAAGCCGCAGTATTTTACCCCGGCGATGAACTTCTCTCATTTCCATTTTCATTGGAATATCAATTTGCATTTATTAAAAAAGCCCTTACCCTCCTCTCCAGGAAAAAAAAAAAAAAAAAAAGAAATCCCGATCTAAAGAAAGAGATTGGTTTACATAAAATCCTATTAGTTTAGCTGATTGCTTCCAAAACATTTCTGAGAAAGCCTTCCATTACCATACAAATGGTGCTGGGCCTTTTTGCAGGCTAACTGCTAGAGAGCGTAATGATTTGGGCAAATATTCATCGAGACAGCTGCTTCTGTGAGAGTGGATGTGAGACTGCTGCACGTCTTACAAGAAAAGCACAAGAAATTGCTGATCTCCTAGAAGCCAACGGCTCCAGCAGCAACAGCCCTCTCCTCGCACCACCAGCACCCAAAATGTATGGGGAGCACTCATATGGAGAGTCTGTGGGTCTATGGAAAAGGAGAAGGGAGGGTACAGGAGAGGAAAAGGATTGAGGAGTGGAGATGACAAGGTGCAAGCCCAGCAACATCAAAAGAAGTGGGAGTGAGCTCATTTTCATGGCTCGGTTCTGTTCAAAGGGAGCTCAAAGCTGAGGGCCCTGCAAGCTCTGCAGATGCTCTGCCAAACCCAGGCCTTTGATTCACAGATAAGTGCAGCCCTCTGCAGTCATGCGGGTGCTGCCTGCCCCCTTCCTGCAAGCACAGCAGATTTCTCCAACACTCCCCCGAGGTGCTTTGGCAGATCACTCGGTCATGTGCATATGAAAAGGATCCAGACTGAAGGCAACATCGAGGGACTGATTTCAGTCCTGAAGGTCCCTAAATCTGGAAAAAGAGTCTGCACATAGCTTGGTTTTTCTCTCTCTCTCTCTTTTTCTTTAGCAATAAACATTGCCATCACCTTCAAGAGAACAAATACCTCATTAATCTCAGTCACCCAGTTCCAATCAGATTCAGAATAAACAAAATCCGCAACCAATGTCATGCAGAAAGCTACAATCAGCCTCAGTGCCTTAAAAAAAACGAGGGGAAAAAACAGAATAAGAGTGCAGCATGGGACGGAAGTGAAAATTAAAACACTCAACGGCTATTCCAGAAAACATCTCGTGGAATGATAGAATCATTAAGGTTGGAAGAGATCTCTAAGGTCACGTAGTCCAATCCCAGCCCATCCCCTCCATGCTCCCTAACCATGTCTCTCAGCACCACATCTCCACAAATCCACCTCCAGGGACACTGACTCCACCACCACCCTGGGCACCCTGTTCCAATACGTTACCACTTTTCTTTTTTCCCCACAATCTTTTCCTAATTATCCATCTGAACAATTCCATTTCCTGTTCTAATAAGCCAAAATGGGAAGAAACTACAGAAGTACTGCTGTACTAAGGAGATATAATCAGTCACTGCTGAAAATAAAATGAAATATCAAATCCCTGCAATCTGTCAAGAGAGTCTCAATGGGATGCACAAGTCCAGCAGGTGCCATTCTGCCTTTTTGATAGAGGTGATGCAAGGAAATGACACAAGGAGGCACCAAGGGACCATCCAACAAAACCAGGACTCCTTCCTCAACTCCAGCTTGCTGGAGGGATGGGCATGGCCTTCCAAAATGGTGCAACTCAGGAGCTGTGTCTGCCCTTTGCAGACACACAAGGCCATCAGTGAGTCCAGCATGACACTGTCAGCACCAGCAACGACTTTCACGTACACTCACAGCCACACCTGCCACATCACAGCCTTGCAAGTTGATAGCTGTTCTTCTACTACCTCATCTGGGTTTGCCACAGGGTGTAGGACTCGAATCTGGTCCTGCAGACCAACAGATAGCAAAAAAATGTCTGTCCTCTCTCAGCCAGACTTTCCCTGCAGCGTAGATGTGTGACCAAAGGAAGGCAGAAGGTAGCAGAGAAAAAAAATCTCCTCCCTGCCCACACTTCAGCCCTCTGCCCACCATTTCCAGCTGCAGCCTGTCCCTGACACCTGAGGAGACGCAGAGAGGAGCCAATGGGAAAAACAAAGAAGTACTCTCAGCACATATAGGGCCAGTTGTGTGCTTGGGTGGGAGGGAAAACCCTTGCTGGCTCGAGCCCCCTTCCCATCTGCTCCATGGAGGAGACTGGCTAAGGCAGCAGAGCGTGAGATTTGATTACAATTATTGTCTTAACACAGAGTTGAAATTGTTCTGAGCACGCAGAGCTTCTGGGAGCAGGCAGGCATCCAAAACAACCTTTGGGCTGCAAATTCCCTGACCAAGAAACGGCACAAACTGACACAGGCACAAAATCCTTTGGTGGCCGCTTTCCATTGAGCGGGGTCATTCCCACCACTCTCTGATTGCTCCAGACATCTCTCGTGTCCTCTCCAGCCTGTGCAGAGGCACTGTTCACGATGAGGAATAAACTACATCTGTGATGGAGGGATGATGAACCGGCTTCACACCGGCACACCGCCTGCTCTGGCCGCTCCTTTTTCCTCTCAAACTCCAGAAGTTGGGTGTATTTACTGCTCCCGTGCTTCTCATTAAATAAAGCCAACGAGCTGGAGGCCGTGCAAAACTTTGGGTAGTTAGCAGTGAGAGAGAAATAGCAGGTTTGCTGGCTGGGCCGTACTGTGTTGTGCATCCTTGGCAAACACGTTCGCAGCAGCCCCTGCCACAAGCGGATGGGTTTTGTCTCTTAGGAGAGTGCTGGTGGGATAGCAGGGCTCGGTGAGCACCGGTGGGGTTTACACAACAATTGGCCAGTGTGCACACGGCTCAGGGGTTTGGCTGTTGGCATCCGTGAAGCAGGATTTGATCTCTCCCCTGAGCCTTGCTAATACCCAGATACTGCAAAGGAAAGTAAACTGCTTATGCTATTCCAGGTGGGCAAAGCACTGCATAGGGTAAGAGCTCACACTGAGTTGGATCCAGGAGAATTAGCTGTTTCTTCTGGCTGCTCTGTTCTGCCTAATTCCAAATCCTCCAGGAGTTATTTCACCACAGCATCTGTACAATGAGCGACGTAACTCCTCCTGTGCTGACTTGGCCATTGGGTACCCCTGTGAAGGAAGAGTTGGAAAGGACAGCAGTGCAAGCAGATTGCAGTGGTTCTGCACCGAGCTCTAAATGAATGTCCCTCTCAGTGCCTTCAGGCCGTATCTCTCCCCTCCAGCATTCTCCTCCTGAGTCACAGTTTCTCCCAACGTTTGGAAGAGCCAATGGCAACGAGACGCGCGAAGCCTCTGTGGCCTCGCCAACTGTGAACCAGGCTCCCTGCTGGGAAAGGTTCTAGGGAAGGAAATTCAGGACAATGGAAGCAGGTGCTGCCAATATTCAGCTGCAATATTTCTGTCAAGTGCAATGTGTTTTTGTTCCCCTCGCCACTGCGTCAGACCTGCGAGCTCTGTCCGCCGGTGCCCTCCTCTGAGCTGTGCCAATCTGCTTCACCTCTGTTTCACTGCACATCTCTTTGCTCTGCCCGGTCAGCTATGAATGCTAAGCATTTAAAGATGCTTTATATATTTTCAGGACATTTGGAGTCTGTTTATGCAAATATCAGGCCAGAGTTCCTCATTTTGTAGGCATAAGAAGATATCTTTTCGCTTGGTTCAATGCAGCCGTTTGTATTCGTCTTTACTGATTCCACTATTGTTTTCCCTTGCTCAGCAAGATGCTTAATTGTGTGTTTGATCTTCACTACTTAACCAGATCTATTTATCATTACAATGCGTCACTGCGTTATAAAGCTTTCAGGCACATCTATCAGTATAACAAAGCTCGCACTACACGAGAGTCCTCCAGGGAAATGAAGCCACCACAACAAATAATTTCACGCAATTCGCTTAACAGCACCAATATTTGTAATTACACAAATCCTGAAGTGTGCTCCGTCCACAAATGGCACGATTTTCTTAAAACCGCTCTCGCAATGTGGCAGTGCCTCCAGTTCAAGCAGCGTGTGGTTCCCCAACACTGAGGAAAGGAAGGCCAAACTCCCAGGTTTTGTTATTCCTTCCCTTTCGTTACTGCGAAGGCAGAGCTCGCGTTCACTCACGTGCTGTCGAAAATTCAGCTGCACCTAATAAAACGGGAGCACTAAAAAAACACCAGCGTGTGATGGGTAACTGCTATAAATACACTGTGTTCACACTGCAGTGCTACTGATTGCTGCCGGCCATGTGTGAACGAAGCCTAAAACAATCAATTAACCATTAATTGTAATGTCTGTTCATCATTGATTAACCTGTTATAAATAACAAATACATTCCCCTTGCTGTACAATGGGACCACCAGGCTACACTGCATTGCTATGCGTGTTTCCCATGTCTACCCAAGAAGAATACTTGTCCATCTGTTGTGATTTCGGTACCATTTTTATACGCCCAACGTTTTTGGACAGTGTGTTCTTATTTCACTGGTAGGTTGCATTGTTTTTGCCTCATAGCAAGGTACTGCACGCGGAAGGACATCCCAGGAAGTCAGCTTTACAGCTGAAAACTGTCATGGCTCAAGGAAAGCCCGGGGATATCTGGTGTAGGGAACCTGCTTTGGCAGGGGGGTTGGACTTGATGATCTCCAGAGGTCCCTTCCAACCCCTATGATTGATTCTGTGATACCTGTTTTATCTTATCGTGCACTGAGTTATACCACAGCTGTCCTACGTCAGGGTAGGGCCCAGCAGCCCTTCTCAGACCTCCAGCTGGCCTCCTACCTACCACGAAGTCTCTTGCTTCCACACAGAAACAATGGGGGACTCACAACTCACCTTCCCCCAGATCCATCACGCAGCTGAGACAGCTAGAACTCCTCTGGGCCACAAGAACCGACGAACACAGATATCAGAACATCAGCACTGAGATTAAGAAGTCACGTAATCAGAAGTGATCAAAATCCAGACTTCAGGTACTTTGTGAAACCTCAGGGCTGTGATCCTGAAACAACAAGCACTGGGCATAGCATTATGCACAGCCTTTCCTCCTCCAGGAGACCCCTGCTCCATTCATAAGGGGCTGATCAAAAACCTGCACTGTGTTCACAGCTTCTGCCTCGAGCTGGTGTTATCGTACGGCAAACAACCATTGCAATCACACCTAATTTGAGCTCGTAGACACACTTTAATGACCTCACTGCCAAAGACACGGAGAAGCAGAGAAAATCCACTTCTGCCCACGGTTCTCATTGTTCCAGAAGGGAAAATCTCCACCACGTTCTAAAACATGGTGAAACACATTCTCTGATTTTTCCAGGTGAAAGTCAATGGACAGAGAGGGAAACACCAGTGATGGCCACCACAGAAGCTGCATGTCCCAGCAGCTCTAAGAGGTACAACCACAGAACTAGGTACAGGCAGCAGAACAGAGAGCTGCGTGGCCACAAGCAGCACTGCTAGGGAATAAGGCAAGGAGGGCAGGACAGGCTTGGATGTATGAGAGATGTCTGCACCAGGGTCTCTCCCACAAAGTCTCTGAGTGTCAGAGTAACAAACAGTGCAATCCATGCGTTGAAATGTACTGAGTGTGCCTCTACTGCCCTTCTGCTTTTTAACCTGCCTTCACTGGAAAACATTTGGAGCAAGATCTACTTCCAAATGCTTATTTACATATTCATAAAGACTAAAATGCATTTATAGAGCCTCGTTACTCAACAGGTGCAAGGTCTTTGAGCCCTCTAATTCAAAAAGATTAACAGCATCTGGACTGCAATTACCAGAGGAGCTGACACCCACTCCCTGCCTCACCAGGCTGCCTAATCCTCATCCTCTTCCAGCTCTGAGATATGATGGCAAATTCTGTTGCTGAAGGGCTGCTGGCCAGCTACGGCCCCTCAAAACACATACCATGAAAATGAATCAGAGAATGGTTTGGGTAGAAGGGAACTTAAAGCCCTCCCAGCCCCAATCCCCCCACTGTGGGCTGGGTGCCCCACAGCGGCTCAGGCTGCCCAGGGCCCATCCAACCCAACCTGGAGCACACCCATGGATGGGGCACCCACAGCTCTCTCTGGGCAGCCTGTGCCATGAATCATTAGGGTTGGAAAAGTCTGCTAAGATATCTAGTCCAACTGCCACCTACCACCAATATTGTCCGCTAAATTGCATCCCTGAGTGCTACATACACCCCTTCCTTAAACATCTCCAAGGACCGTGGACTCTCTGGGCACCTGTTCCGATGTCTCGCCAATCTTTCTGAGAAATTCTACCTAGCATCAAACCTGAAATTATACCGCTGAACCAAAACACCTTTAAACAAAGCATGGGTGATGAGGCCCTGGCACAGGCTGCCTACAGAAGCTCAAGGCTGGGTTGGATGGGACCCTGGGCAGCCTGAGCTGGTGGGGGACAGCCAGCCCACAGCCAGGGCTTGAAATGGATGGGTTAAAGGTCTCTTCCAACCTAAGCTATCCCATGGTTCTCTGAAAGCACGCATCTCTTCTGTATTCATTCCAACAGTGTGCATTTCCTGAGTAATTAAGCCACTTGGAAGCTAGAAAATAAGATTCATCGCCATGGAAAGTTTATAGCATACTCACCTGGATCTGTAGACTGTCCCTAGTTTATTCTGTTCCATCTTTGAGCACTTAAAATTGAGACAACCATTTCTATCAGGAGCTACTCCTCCTCAGCTCTCATTTAGGTCACTGAAGAGAAGGAAATGAGATAAATCTAAACAGATAAATTTAGATTTAAGAGCAGCCACCATCTACTGACAACTCAATGGCTTTTTCTAAGAGAAAATGCTCCGTGCTCGTGCAAGTCTGAACTCAGAGCTGTCCTCACCAACTACTGAGAACCCCTGTCAGCTCTACTGCCAATTAACTGCAGCTGAAAACTGAAGCGCACTGGGGACTGCAGCAACATCAGAAGCTCTGTGCAGCTCCCAGCAGCACTGGACGTGCCGTGGGGCAGCGCTGTCTGAACGGGGAGGTTGTGCTGGATCCTGCGTCGCTGGGAAGGACGCACACCGGGGAGAGGTGTCACACTTTGATCCCGGGTGCACATGAAAATTCAGGTAGGGTGTATGCAGCACTGAAAAAGGTCCCCATCGAATATTGGTCTGTCAACAAGCTTAGGATTTTATTTTTTCTGCAAAACAGGACCAGATCTAGCTAGCAGCTCCATGATGCAAAACCGTGCCTTTCTACTCAGAGTTTGCAAAGGCTGAAGACAAGCTCTGCCTCGTAGTGGAGATTTCTTTTAATCTCTTACCTGCACTTCTCACAACACAAAGGCTGCATCCTGTGCTTGCAATAGCTGCTCTGTGGGAGGAAGAGGAAAAAAAATAAAGTCGTTCAGAACATGAATTCTTGGAAATCTGCGATTTCAGCAAGGCATCTCAAAGGCCCTTCAGCTTGGGGTGGAAAGTGACGGCCTTGCAGCTAATTACGTATTGCTATCGTTTAAAGACAAGTGCATCATCATAACTTCAGAACACAACGAACACATTTCACATGTAGCAGACCCATAAAACATGAGAAATCAAACACCAAGCTGACTGAATCCCACACAAAGAACTCGAAAATCCCTTGAAGTCCATACAAATGGAGATCTTAATACAAAAACCGTTACCAGAAAATACAAAGGAGATTTTTTACTCTTGTGTTTTAAGAATGATGAAACACAGCAAGGACTGACCTTTAAATCAGGGCTCGACCAAAATTCTACTATCGGTATTTCCTGTTCAGGGTGTTGAAATGCCAACCCCGTTCCTTGCTCCATTCTGGAGAAGGGAAATGCTGCAAACGGCAGCTGTGCTGGACGCACCTGGCTTGGGAGGTCAACCAATTACACCTCTGAGAAGAGGTGGAGGGATTTGGAAACACACAGCTCAGATGTCCCTCCTCAGTAGGTGTATTTTGGGGTGCTGATTTACTGCCCCCATTCCTATGGTTTGTCCAGGGAGGAACAGGTCCATCAAATTTTCCCAAACTATCTCAGGTGTCCGCTTTCACTGAACACACAAAGAAATAATCTCGTTATCCTAACTGTCCACTTCCAATACATCACATTTAACACATTAAAAAGGCTCTGGGGACAGTTTAATAATCTTGTTTCCTTTGGATGATTTTAAACCTTTGCAGTTAAATATATATTCAAGTGCATTTTTAAAACGCTTCCTTGCTTCATTTCCTGAGCAGAGTCAGTGCTCCCACCCGGCAGAGGCTGATTCGATTTAGGCTGCACACAAAAGAGGGCAACACAGAAGTAGTCAAAGACTGCAAATAACAAATGTCTTCAATGGATTTTCATGCGGAACGATCTACATCACCTCAAGAACGCCCCAAACGTTTCTCATCACCCCAAGGACACATTTCAGCCTGTTTAAGGTGGCCTTGGCACACAGCATCGCAACTCCCCCTCCCAAAGCAATGCTACTTTGAGAAAACACTCTGTTAAAACTCTCAGCAAAAATGTGAAGGCAAAAAAATAAACTCCAAACGGTTGAGAGTGGATCTGAATAGCCATAAACAAACAGAAGATTGAAACCCCAGGTGAGGAACTGCATAAAGAAATAGCAACAGAGAGATCCCAAGCTCAAAAGTGGAAAGGATCGTGGGTTTAGTGAAGTATTGTGCACGGCAGTAAGCTGAAAAACAACTGCTCTGATCTGAGCTGGAACTTACAGAACAGAGAAAGTAGAACTGACCAAAGGCTTTCTTTCTCTAAAACAGGGAAGAACTCCACAAACACATCGTGTGTTCCCAGGACACAGGCCACACTCTGTAAGAGGTACACACACTAACAGAGCAGACCCAAGAAAATTGGGACTTATCTACAAGAGAAGGACTGCTTCTAACACTTGGGCACGTGCACGGCGTGGAGCTTCCACCACTACCCAGGTGCTCAGCTCTACTGCGGCCAATACAGTTTGCAGACTGAGAGGACAAGGAATCAAGCTCTTCCAGCACTTCATGACTTCGCAGGGAGAAGTCTTCCAAGAAAACTGGAAAGCAAACAGAGGCAAGAAGACGAGCTAGCGGCTGCGGGGATGAAAAATGCTGCAATTTCATCTGCAGAAGATAATCACGCTGAACGGAGAACCGTGCCACTCTAAATGACAAAAATAGAGGGCCACAAAGGAAATGATGTACAATATCGGGTATCTGGTAATGACAGAAACTGGAAAAGTAAACAGATGAATAATGCAGCTCGGTCTTCCTGGAAGATGTGTCACTGACCTCAGTACAGAGGGGGATTGGCTAAAACATAACATGCTCACCAACACGGGTCGGCCCGCATGACCTCATGTTCAACATGAAACAATAACTGGAATTCAGAGCCAGGGAAAGCCAAATGAAATAAAGCAGCTTAAAAACTGCAGCGAGGGTTATTTTGCATTTCAGCAAACTATCAAAGGAAACACCAAAAAAACAGAAAAGTCTCTTGACGTTTTAATTAAAGAGACAAGAAATCTTTCTGAAAGGTTTACTTAATTCAAAACAAGATAGCAGGTTTAACGAAGAAGCAAAAGACATCTAATGGCTTAACAGAGAGGTCAGACAAGTGCTGCAGTATTATTCTCTGCCCTTAAATGCAGTGACTATTACTGGTTTTTGCTTGTTTGTTCGCTTTCTGGTTGTTGCTTTTTTTTTCCACTCCAACTCACAAAACGTAGAAAAGTTGGAGTGAACTGAATAAAGGGAAGAGCTGCAGTGCTGCCCTCTCCTTCAGGCAGAGCAAGAGACCTCATCCATTGAGATCAGCAGAAGAAAACTCTTTGGTCTGAGGCAGTAAGCGAGTGGGTGACAGACAACAGCAGTCCCACTCATGTGGAGAGCCAGCCTTAACTGTTTGAGGTGGAGAGCTGCACAAGAAAACAGAGCACTTTCTCTTCTGTTGTCAGTGTGGTAGCAAACTTGTGTGACCTTTAAACGATGTTCTTACATTATGGGCTAGGAGAAAAGTTACAAAATCTAAAAGACAAAAACAAATGGATGGAACTTTAGGATTGGGTCTGATACACTCCTGGAAATCTTTCCCAGAGTCTCCCTGCTGGTGACACATCCTTTCCCAATCCCCATTTATGCTTGTCCACATCAGCACTTCTTGAGCCTATTATCTTCCTCCTCAGCATCTCCTTGTTGTTTATAAATGCCATTTCCCCTGCTCAGCCTCTGCTTTAATCTAAAGAAAGCCAAGTTACTCCACTTTCCACTCACCTGTCAGCCCCCACCCCTTTTCAGCCACTTGGAGTCTGCTACAGCTTCAGTCAGAGCTCATCCCTCTGAAGGCACACGGGCAAAGCTGTGTACCAAATGCTCCAGGTCCTGTGTAGCATCACACTTTTGCTACCAAAAATCATTTACCTCACCTATCTGCAATCACTTGTGTTGTTATTTAGCCACTCTGTGGGTAAGACCCTTAATTCAGGCAGTGCCAAAAACCAGAGTGTCTTCAATCCCTCGTCACCTCTCACTTCACCTTCCAGCACCCCCTGCCCCCTTTGCCCCTCCCTACTCACTCGCTGTTCTCCCACTGACTTCTGCACAAACTCGTCCCAGCGCGGCGTGACCAGACGGAGGAAATCTACAACCTAGTAAGATGAGTTGTGAAAGATATAAGGTTAGTCTGGGAAAGCAGCCCCTGTTTGTTACAGTACACTCTTTCAATCAATCATTCACTCGGTTACTTTTATTCTCTGCTTTCGAACACAGCATTTGCTCCAAAGCTTTTCAGATGAGAAGCCAGGACGCATCGGTCCTATCGCTGCCTGGATGACTTTTCCCTTCTGCTCCAACAGAAGCAGGAAACTGGATTACCCTGAAGCAACAAGACTGACACATCTATCCCAAGTACCAGCACAGAACTATCCAACACGCATCAGCACAGCAGCAAAGCCCTGTTAGTTGCGCCCAGCACTGAGGTATCTCAGCCTCAAATCCTAAAATATGCTCCGTCGGAGCAAGCACGGGTGGTGACCCCAGCACCACACAGAGCACTGAGTGGCCATGTCTTTCCAGCTTTTGTTTTTTTCCACGTATCGATTCACTGGAAACAAAGCTTACTTACATAAGCCGCGTCAAAACTGATGCTGGAGGAAGAAAACAACCTCCTCGGTTGTTGTGAAGCAGTCAGCAGTGCTGGGCAGCCAGGTGTTAAAGCTTTGTTTTAAGGTTTTAAAGGAGCTCCTTCGGGCCTGCAAAGAGTCATCGTGATAAGACGTGAATTACCAATGAAAAACGACAATCCAACTGCAGGAGACAGTGCAAGGAGACAGAATGCAATTTTCTTGCATATTTTTTTTGGCCACGCAGCTGACTGGAGGCCTCCTTCCACTCTTCGTGAATTAATGATCCATCTTTCTCAGTTTGCCACCTCCTGACACTTCCCTAGCAGAACTGGAGGCCGCTCTAGAAAGGAACACACAAGAAGAGCTCAGCTGCGCTCACAGAACAAAGAAAACAATGCACACCCCTCGTGTTGGACTTCGGCAAAAGACATTTATTGTTATTATTATTACTGTCGTGTTGCTGTTGTACCTGCTCTGCTCTGCCCACACTGCAGCTGGTGATGCCGATGTACAAATCAAAAGCCATCTTAATTTCAAACACAGGAAAGGAGATCGACATTTACGAAATGTAAAAGGGAAAAATGGCATGGAAAGAAATCTTTTTTTTTTTATTATTATTATTATTATTATTTTTCAAGCTTCCAAGACGGTATTACAAACAACAGAGAGCAAAGTAAAGCTAGAAATGAAATACTTGACAGCATCTGTTTAAAAATCACAGCTAAGGAACCTAATAAAAGTTGAATAAACAGTTACTAGAAATAAAAATTTTTTTACACATATGATATTTGTCCGGGATTTTTATTTCTTTAAAATAATTCATACAAATGGTTACAGTCACAAACATGATTTTAACCAAAAATATTGCTAGCCTACCACATTACCAGGAAGGAATCAATGTAGGCAATGAAATGCTGCTACTTTTCAGTAGTCTAGTGCCTTTTCTGCATACCACCAATAATATATACTTTAACTGGTGACAAAAAGCACAATGCTCATTTATACAAAACCTCTTTTTGTTTTTTTCTTCCTCAAAATCTCTTTGCAAGGTTGTCTTCGTTTTGAAATAAGGGAACTCATGCCAAAATCAGGAGAAACTGCTTTTCTTTTGTTTACTAAATTATTCTAAAAAATAAGACAAGCAGGTAGAAAAAACAATGCACTGTGTGGCGTAGAAAGAAAAATGGGAAAAATTCATTGTCCTGAGAAGTTTGCCAACTGCCTCATTTTGGGGCACGTTTTAAAATACAAAAGAAAGGATTTTTAATCTCAAAATTGGTTTGCTGAATGCCTCCCTTACGTTTTTCCTTGTCGACAGCTAAGCAAACAAACCCTTTGTAATGTTCTAAAAACTGTACACAGACAAGTACATTCATGATATAATTAACTACTAACTTCTCTTGCTTAACAAAGAACCCATAGGACACAGAAACAGTGAATCAGTTCACTGGACAGGGACAAACTACGATTTATACGGAGGAAAAAATGTTTCCAAATCTTCTTTTTGTCTCCCACCTTTTCCTTTTATACTGTATATTGGACCAGTTTCTAAACCAATAATCGTCTCCTCCTTTAAGTTCATGGTTTTGCCTTAATCAAAATCCAGGGCTTTGTGTTGGTTTTGTTGTTTTCTTTTCCACACACTGAAGTTGAAATCTCTGATGTTGGGAATGCTGTTCTCGTAGGCTACAATTGGTCGCTTGGGTGGTCTCTATCAGCTTCTGGTTTGACAGTTTGGCCGGGAGAAGGAGCATGGGGCGGGTGGGCTACAGCAGGGAGGCCGTGTGATAAAGACATTGGGTTGGGGACAATTCCTTCTACTGCTGTAGGTATGCCAGTCGGAGCCACGCTTACAACACCTGGGGGATACCTGCTGAGAAAAGAAAACGGGAACATCCGTTAGCGATGGCTGAAAGAAAAGCCCACCTTGCCTCCTCAAAGAGGTACAGAGATGTTTGTTTTATTTTCAGACCGGTGAGAAACGCAGTTGGTTAAGCTGAAGATGAGATAGCATATGTGGATCCTGTCAAAACACGCCGTATGTTGCCCGAATGAGAAGCAAGATTTGCTTGGGGTTTCTTCTTCCTGAGAAGAAATTCTTCCTAATATCCAACCTGAACCTCCCCTGGTGCAATCTGAGGCCATTCCCTCTTACCTCACCACAGCCTCCTTTCAGGGAGCTGCTAAGAGCAATAAGGTCTCCTCTGAGCCTCCTCTCCTCCAGACTAAACAATGCCAGACTGAGTTGAAAAACTATTTCTTTAAACTTATCTTGCCATCGGAGCTTTCTGACAGTCCCCTAGAAGAGCTGTCACATTCACACACTTAAGATGACAAATTCATGTCTATTACAGCAGTCTTTTCTTTTTTTTTAAGCTCCAAACTTGCCACAGTGTTTGTCTGGGATTCAGAAAATTGTTCCTAGTTACAACAGAGGCCCGGTGCTTTAGGCTGACTGCAGGAAAGAGAGAAAAACAAAAACAGTATGGGTGGTTTCAAAGATTTGGTGTTCTCTCTGACTGAACACCATGCTCTGAGAAATTTAATTTTATAAATCATAGGAATATAACAAACAAAACACACTCTGATTCAGCTTGATACCACAAGGCTAAAAGCTCTATCCTGCCTATTGCTTCAGCTTTCAAGTTCACATGGAACTGATGAACAGTTGTGTTTTACAGCCCCTATACATACAAACAACAGCTATAAATGATTGGTAAGAAAGTACTTCCTCTTTATCCAAGCACCTTGACACCAGCTTGCAACTTATCCCATGTTGCTCCTTTGCTTCTCCCAGCCCATCATAAAGCTGCACTTATTCCTTGTTCTCTTCAAGCTCCTGAGTGACAGTGACACTCTAAGCCTAAAACCACAGACCTACCACTCACTCACTGTGGCATTTGCCAGCCTTGCCCATTTATTTGATGTTAAATGGGAGAGAAGGCATGCAAAGTCTAGGCAAGCTTTCTTCAAATGCCACCTTCTTCTGCAGGTAGTTTTCTTCTCTGTGCTCCTCACCCAGTTCCTTGGGGAATTTCAACCAATTTCAGTAGCATCTTGTCCTAAAATAATAGGTGCTACGGATGGAACAATGGTTGTCACCTGGGATGGATAATCAGGGCATGAAAGACTGCACCATCTGGAGGCCAGATATTCTCACACACATTGTCTCCTTCTCTGGAGATATTCCAGACCCACGTGGACTCCTCTCTGTGCAACCTGGTCAGGGGAGCTGCTCTGGCAGGGGGTTGGACTCGATGATCTCTAGAGCTCCCTTCCACCCCCTACAATTCTGAGATTCCCAGGTCTTCCTATGGCTCGTTTCCTTCTCCAGAGAGTTTCCTTAGAATTAATTTGCTGTTGCTAATTAAATTAGCTGCTTGTTTCAGTATTTCCACTTGGATCTCATTAATGGAATTCGCTTCAATTCCTAAGAACACTGCCCAACTAGGTATTACTTTGTTTATTCAGATTTCATTTTGAAACAGCTTATCTATTACTCCAGGTGCTTTGTAAAAAACAAGTACAACACAAGATGACAAAAAACTCCTGTTCATAAGCCCAACATGCAACTGTTTCCAGCACAGACTGTCCCCTTTTTAATGCTATATTCCCCACACTAGGACAAACCAGCTACACAGCAAATTCTACAACTTCCTCCTGGAAGAAAAGTCAGAGCTTCCCCTCCTGAAAGTGGACAGAGCTAGAGCAGGAGCAACACCAGTCAGTCTAGGAGCCTGATAAACAGTCTAGACTGCACTCTGTAATTCTGCACTGATTCCTGCACATAAAGACACTGAGTTATAACAACTGGGAAACGCAGACTTGCATTTCACAGAGTCACTTCCAGTCTTCCTCCTCTGGCAGCAGCAAGTCAGAATGTCTTCCAGGTAAAACATCCACTGAATTAAATTACTGCAGAAGCAGAAGTGAAAGATCAGTTACATCTCATCTGCTCCCTCATACTCTTCCTTCCTCTTTCCCATGCAGTATTTATTAAGAAAACGACAGTAGCTCTCTTAATTTGAACTGAGATGCAGCTTAACTTTCCATATAAATCTCCAATATTTTTTGTATTACAGAAGCACCTTAAACTCGCTTTGTTAAGAGCTGAACAAGAAACTGAGCGTGTCCCAAACGTGCTTAAAAGTCTAGATGCCCAGGGCCAGGCACAGAGGCACTGGGCACAGCCTGGAGCCCAGGAGCCTCTCCTGCCCATATCAAGGCAGCACTGCTGTGCTGGGCAGTGCCAGAGTGCTGGCACAGAGACCACAGAGGTGTGGGGTCTCCTTGGGGAAGTCCAAAGCCATCTGGCTGTGGGTCTGGGTACCCTGCTCATGTTGGTCCTGCTGGGGCCAAAGGAACCTCTCAGTTCAGCTACTCTGTGGCTCACAGAATCACAGAAAGGCTTGGGTTGGAAGGGACCTCAAGGAGCATTAGTTTTCAACCCCTGCTGCAGGCAGGGCTGCCAACCACTGGATCAAGGATGAAATCTCGTTCGGTTCAGCACTGTTCCATCTTATGTTACACACACAGACTGAAAATACCTTGGTGTGAAAACTACTGAATGGTAACCATTAGCTAACTACTCTCATCCAAGTACCTATGAAGGACGAGGATATTTTCATCTTTTACGCATTAGAAGACTGAAATATATGTCAACATGCCCAGAAACAGCACAACTATTGCTTACTGGCTGTCAGATGTCACTGTGTCTATAACCTGCACTCTCTGTGACATGGGAAACGACACGGTGCTATTAACAGGCAGCTCAGTAACAAGTACACAGCAGTAATGTGACAAAAGCAATGTATATTGTGCTGCCTCATCAAGACTATTCTCAATAGTTCCCTCTAAGAAATATCAGCTTTAACTGATGGGTCCTGTTCCCTGAACCTTTTGTGTTGACAGGTCTTGCTTTCCCCAGAACGTGATAATATTCAGAAGATGTGGATTATATTCTGCTGATGAATGCTACGTGCTCTTTGTTAGTGATAATATCTGATAATGTAAGAGCTCAGCCCTGTATCAAAATTCCAGTAAACGATATATCCACAATCAAGCAGTCTTCCTAGTTTTAGTTTACTGAAAGAGTTATCTGCATTTTTTAACATATAAATTATTATCCCAGGTCTTATCTCCTAATGCAATTACATGACTGTGATACAGTTATTAGCACATCTGAAACACTGCCTATGACAGACTCCAGAACTCAGCTACTTGATCTCAATCTCCTACTGCAGAGAGAAGACTGGTCATTCAAAACAGTTCTTTCAGCCTCAACAGGCTGGAGTTACTACCCCCAGTTCAGGAACACCTTAAGCCTCAGCTGCACTCAGACGTGTCTGAGTAGTCCAAATTTAAATCAACAAAACCAAAAGCTGTGTGCTTGAACACATTTCAGCAAATAAAACCAGCTTTCTTATATATTTAGGGCCACGGATACTTTATCCAAAATTAAACACCTTGATGTGATCTGACTATGCGTGTGTAGATCAAATCAAAATCATTCTTTCCTTCTGAAGTGCTCACAGCTACTGATAAGGAGATTATGGCAGAGGATAATGACCTTCTCTCTTATCTCTCCATCACTTCCTGAAGAAACTACTAGAACTCTCTGGACTGAAGAGCTTTACCACACTTGCCTGTACTGCATAGCTAGGTTCTCAGACAGGATAATATAAGAAGAATCCCTACACCCCTCACAAGTAAGAGAAAGTCCGGAGATGGACGACAATAAGAAAGATGTTCAAAGACTGAGAGTAAAAGGACTAGAAGAGGTTAGAAAAAAGTAATGGAACTATTGAACTGTCCCTTTCCTTGAGACACTGCCCTTCAGCAGCCGTGTGTAGCTTTCTCAGCCACTTCTATGCCACTTGTAAGTAAATACCATACTGGAAGGTCAAAAAACAATAAAGTCTGCAATTTTATTTTATATTAAAAAAATAAATAAATGCACGAAGCTTGCAGCTAGGAAAAATCTGCTGCTGCTGGGACAGCTGCTGGAGATAAAGGGATAGAGAAAGACATCAAGCAACCAAAGTAACTGAGGAATATACATACCCATTGTGAAAAAAATTATCCCTTCTATTAATCATTAAAAACTGCTTTTCACAGTTGATTGAGACTGCATTGATCAAATCCCTCAAACGCTTCTAAGGAATATCTTCAAAACAAAACACAAGATTTACAAAACACTGCTTTAAGCATGTTCTCACAAACACTACAGGCTGTTCCACTATGTTCACTGTTGAATTATTTATGCTCTCGTGTCCGGAGGCCACAAAAACACATAACAATACTTTGTTATAAAAAGTCTTTCTGTAAGCAACCGCTGTATCACCCTCAGCAAATGAATGTCAGTTTCCACTGCCCTTATTAGAGATGACCAGAATTGTTTCTGTGGAACACACAGAAGATTGTATAGTGTGCAGATATTATTAACCACACAGACATACACAGGAAAGAAAAGGTAAGAAAAGGAAACAAGCTTAAGCACTGCGTGGCTGATTTTAGCAGCCAGCAAAACAACAGTATTCTCCTGAATGCAACAATTATGAAAACAATATAGCTGAAGCCTAATTGAGAAATGCTTCATTTATTAATAGGAACATCCCTTCTTTTACCCTGGAATGCTTACCTCTGCTCTAAGTATTTCTTTCATGCCTGTAGAATGCTTACCTGTATGCAGCACCATTAAGCTCTGGATGAACAACTCCGGGATCCATGCTGGCCCAATGCGTAGCTGCAGTCAAATGATCTTTGTTAACACAGTTTTTCAGACTGTCTGGAATACGACCTAGGATGAAGCAAGGGAAGAGAAACAAACTGAAAAATGTATGATAGGTGCTCTCCATTTACCTACGTTAAAAACAGAACTACAAACTTTGATCTTCAGATGGGAGTTGTAGCGTGCATTCATTTACTGCACAGCTTTTTCCAATCAGTTCCTCTCTGGACATCCTTTCCCTGTTGTATTCCCCACGTCATTCACGTTCTCAGCTTCATTCCACACCTCCTATATTTGTTTCACCGCAATTCATTGTCTTTCTCACCTCCCTAGTGCTGGCCTTAGTTTGATCTTGCTACCCACCAATGTTCCAACACCGAAGTGCTGACAGCTTCAGTATAAATCAATGATTCAGATCACTGGTGGGACACTTTAAGAAAACAGGCCTGTCTTCTCAGGCACATATTTTTAGGCTATTGCACAACTTTTAACATAGAACTATCTTTGTATAGCTGACTCCTGCTCAGTTTTCAGATCTTAGCCCATTAACACTGATTTGCACACCAACCACCCCCCAGGCAGGCATGGTATGCTGGTTTGTGCTATCTTTCCCAAAGCTGTTTGGAAGTACAATTTGATGGATGTAATATTTGAGTCCTTCAGGACTACAAGGACTAATTCCAGCCAAGGGATGATCAGATTCTCTAGGTTACCTGTCAGAAAGAAACAGGCCTCAACAGGGCAATTCGGGTGAGGAGTTCTAGAGGTGCCTTTAATCACCATCCAGAGAATCCTTTCTGCACCAGCTATAAATGAAACTGAGTCATCTAGCCTCTCTAGGCACAAGATAGAGGACAGGCTACTGCCAGCACTTCTTTGTGCAGCAGAGGAAAGCGTTGGCACTGAACCACTCTCAAGGTGACACAGACAGCCCTTCATGTCCATAGAGCATTCAGCCTATACTGCCAAGGGGAAAACAGCAAAGTCCTACTAAAGAGAGAACATTAGTGCTTAATGAATCATTTTCCAGCATGAAAATCCTTCCTTTTATTTTGGGCTACAAGGGATTCAAACTCAAGCCAAATGGCTTACTCTTCTCATTTTATTTATTAGCAGTGCATATTCAGGATATAACTATTTTTTCTTATGTGAACAGTTTACAATTACATGGTAGTTATTCAACAAAGAGACTTTGCCCTTTAAAATGACAGACTTCCTCTGGAATGCTTTAAAAAGAGAAACCTCTAAAAAGGAGTACCTACTAATAAATATTGAAAGCTTTGTTTTTACATGGGAATGAGTTGTGATACAAGTGAAACTAGGAACAGCATGAAACTCTACATGCTTTATCTCTGAGTATTATGGCTTAGAGACTCTGCAGTTCCAGGCTAAGACGAATTCAGATAAAATTTGGAAAATACAAAGAGAAAAGAGTAAAGGAAACTTTTGGGGTCATCTAACAAAATCTGCAGATGACAGATCACAGGCTGAGAAAGCTGGGGGTTTTCAGTTTGGAGAAGATGCGACACTGCACAGCATCTAAAGGTGAGCTGTAAGAAATAAGGGGACAGACCCCTTCACAGGATCTGCTGTGACAGAACTAGGGGAAATGGTTTCAAAATAACAGAGGGGTGATTTAGATTGGACATAAAGGAGAGTTTTTTAAAAAATAAAGGTAGTGAGGCACTGGAACAGGTTGCCCACAGATGTTGTATGTAGAAGTCCCATCCTTGGAGACATTCAGAGTCAGTCCGGGCTGGTCTCTGAGCACCTGATGGAGCTGCAGTTGTCCCTGTTCACTGCAGGACAGTTGGACTGGATGCCCTTTAAGAGTCTCCTCCAACTCAAATGGTTCTACAATACTGAAGCATCAGTAATGTCTGGATGAACTGAGTGAAATCCATCACATGGCTAGTACTTACAAGCATCAGAAATGAAAAGGGGATTTTTCACACTTAACATTTCTTTTAGATAGAAAAAATACCACTTTTTCACTTTCTGCCTTCTCTTTATAATTGCAGTGATGATCCTGCATGATCTACTCGTGCTGAGAACAAACTTAGCTGGTATTTACTGGCTTCTACATTCAAAAAAAACCCAGAAGCAGTAAACAAAGCCTAAGTTTGGTTCTTCTTAGCACCTTCCAAGACTGTGAAAAAGAAATGCACAGTAAAGGGGATAATAAGGTGAGCCAGTACCTGTGATCGCCCTTCGGATCTCTCGCGCTGCTTCCTCCCGCATCTCAATGGAAGCTTGTTCACTATACCAGGCTGCATGTGGGGTACAGATCAGGTTTGGTGCATCCTTCAAGGGGCCCTGACTAAAGCTAAATGAAGATTTAAAACAAAATCAAATGACAAAAAAAAAACAAAAAATTGGGTGTGGGGGGAGTACAAAGGGAGATCCAGAGGGATTTGTACATATATTCTATTCAATTCTACAACAGAAAATAATTGCACTTATATCCCGTTGGGTTTGTTTTTAACTCCATCACTAAATTTAATACACTATTCGTGGTATTAATCACATCTCATAGACTCCAAGAGTAGAACTTAAGTAGCACTAGTAGCAACATTAGCTTCCGTTCAATGCACTTATTGTTAACTACAGCCACTGTCGTTCCAGTACTCATGCAGAAATGCATTAAGCAAGACCCAGATTAATTCAGGATCCCCCTCTGTCCATCCATCACAGCTTTATTACATTAGCTAACAAAGCGTTCTCTCTCAAGAATCACTGTCTATCTGACACTGAGTCGTTAAAAAAGATAACAATTGTTTGCGCATTGATTATTGCCACAAGCTTGTCAATCAGCATCCCCAGCTTTTCGATAATTCATTTATTTTTTCTATTATTTTAAACTGCTTCTTCTTTCCTGTTTTGCATAGAAACTACATAGAAAGAAGGAAATTCAATTGACGGATCGATTTTCAGGGAAAGCAATGAATCTATATGAAGTGCTTTCACAAATACACAGTAAGAAAACTGAAAATAGTGGGAGCTTGTTCCTCCTACCTATTTTCAGTTTCAATAATCTTGCAGTCAAGTGCAACACTGGTACAGCTCATATTTTAAGACAAAAGTGTGTTTTCAGAGTTGATAATAATTCATAAAATTATACGTCTCATCAGCAGTTTAATAAACATCAGAATATGTGGCAAAACTCTCACATAAAAGAGTTGCATGCTGCTATCAGATAGACATGCAGCACTGAAGCCAAAGGAAACTGTGGCTGTGATCCTGCAACTGAATCTCTGCAGATGGCATCTCCATGCAGTAAATGGGGCTTCCTACAGGTGCAATATCTGCTTATGCAGATCTGAGATCTGAATTGGGAAGCATATATATATATATAGCTGGAAGTCCCTCGAGCTGTTTAGATTCTAGCTTTGCACAGCACTACTGCACTGTAATATCTACATTTAGAAGTAAATGAATGGAGGGTATAAATAAAAGTATTTGTGATATCGCACTGTGTCTCAACAGATAATAAAATTCTACCTAAAAGGACACCACTGCCATATCTTTAAAACTTCTACTACCCCCTGCAAGCTGATACAACAGAGGCTGTCCTCTCTCCAGTCTTCACAGCCTGCCCTCAAGTCTTGAATCTGCTCCTGCTCAAAAACCCACGTGGATGCTTCCTGTTAAGATTAACATTTCTCACTGCCCAGACTGAGCGAGTGGAAAAGGCTTGTCACACACAAGCACCAAGTTACTGCAGTCCTCTCATCATTCAGAAGTCAGGCTCAAGGCTCCAGGCAGTGAGGCTCGTTTCTCATTAGCAGTGCTGGTACAACAATAGCAATGTCACTTTAAGGAGTGGCACATCTCTGCCTAAACCACTGGAGATGCTCAGTGGCACTCAGAAAAGTAAGGCTAATGCTACCAGCTGTGCATGGCAGTAGAGTTATTACTCTCCACCAAAGAGAAAGGGTAAAAGAAAACTGAACTCTAACCGCTTTCCTTACATTTATTTTTTTGCGGCCTGGCATGCCTGTGGCTTTCCTGACAAGGGAATCTGGACAGATAATGTGCCTTTTCCACCAGAGCAGAGTCAAAGCAGTTGTTTCTCACACCAAATCTCAACCTTTTGCTTTCTGAAAGCCTGTTCAGACGATATTAGTTGCCTCCAGCACTTAGTCACTGATGAAGGAACACTCCTCTCAAAGCCGTGCCCAGCACTAGAACTTCAGTCTCTGACATTTGTACCGAATAAACACATGAGATTTTTGATTTCTTTTTTTAAAGGCATTAATTCTTAGATGTTTTTTTTTCCCCCCACTTCTGACCACACACACACAAGCTCCATCTACTTCTGCATTAGTCCAGTGCTGCACAGATTCATGTTGCTTTACTAAGGAGTATTTAGCTACCAAATGAAGGGAAAACTCATTTACTTGTTGCTGTTGATTGTATCATGCACTACGACTTAAAAATAAGAAAGTGAACGAAATAAAAAGAAAAGAAAAAGGAAAAGCACCTGAATGGTTCTGACTCATGTACATCTAAGGCTGCCCCTCGTATCCTTCCTTCCTTCAGGGCCTGTGCAAGTGCTTTTTCGTCTACTAACCCACCTCGAGCTGTGTTGACCAGGAAAGCCCCTTGTCTCATCTAGGGAAAGTTAAAAAACAAGAATGATGAAATAAAAATAAATGAAATAAAATCGTTGTGGCATTATTTTTTACTCAAAAGAAGCATCCATTACAACAAAGGCTATTCAGCTGATTTAACCTGTAACAGTTGTCTTCCCTTTCCATTGGAAAGTACCACAAAACGTGATGCTTCTAACATAAAAAGCTATTTCACAGCATTTAATAACCTTTCGTTTCTTTTAAGCAGTGCCTTTTCACAGAAGCGTTGTTTCACATATTGTGCAGTAACATGATCAAAAGATATAACTGTGCATACGAAACTGACAGATCATTTTATGCCTTTTTATTTCACTGTGAAATTGCATGAGACAGAGACTACAGAACATTCTTCAACAAATTCATATTTTGCGGTTTTAAACTTTCACACAAATAAAAGCCTGCATGAATTTTTCAGAAAAGAGATCAGCGCTTTTGGGTTTCCACACACATTTCCCTCCAGTTGCCAAAACACAGTCGACCTATGTTTTATTTATTGTTGTTACTTCAGCTTTCTCCTCCCCGTAAGACTTCCCAAATAAAGGTCTATATATTATTCAATTAAAAGGCATGAAAATGAATTTGGTTGAGAATGCTGCGTGCTTAGGAGAGAAGCTGTGCAGTGCATTGTGCAGATTAGCATTGCAGATGACACTACGTGGGGAGAACTACACGTACTTACACCGCAGAATATCCACAACATGAAAACAAAGTGAAAGTTTAAATAAGAGAGATGGGACGGAAAAATAAAACCCTACATCCTGCTTCCAGCCACCCTAACGCTTCATCTTTTATCAGTCATCTCCAACACAGCTTCTGATCTCAGAAGCATTTCAAAGCATGAAGGTAAGCATGTGAAGAGCAGGAACCATGGTGAAGATCAGTGATAAAAACCCGTTTTGAACTGGCTCCATCTCTCACCATAAGAAAAACTCAACGTTTTGACACCACATCAACTACTCAAAGCCCACACAACAAACTAATGCTTATCAAAATGGATCCTTTCTCAGAACAGGATTCAAAGTGTCAAATGCATGAACAACAAGGAGGTTTAGATGACAGTCAGCTATTACATATATATATATTTAATAAAGAGATCACTGGAAATATTCAACAATTAACATGCATACGCTTGCAGTCAAGTTGTAAGAAAGAAAGAAAACACGTTTTACTGGCCAGCTCACTAGCTCCAATTGTCCCTGCCTCAGCCCATTTGCAGAGCTTACATCTACTGGACTGTATAACAAAAGTCCATATTACACTTCTAGTCGCTGCATCTCCACTATGCAAGATCAGTAAATTAAAACTAGCCCAGACGGGCTCACCCAAGCAGCAACCACAGACAGCCATATGGGCTTATGAGACCTTACAGACTTCCTATTTCTGTCTTCTTGCAGACAATTTTACATTTAAGTGTAGCCTAGTGCATTTATATGTCCTTTGAAGAACCTGAAAGCTTTCAGCAAACCTGACAGAAGATTTCAACAGTTCTTAATGAACTTCCTTATTTTCTTTTCACCTTTGGGATTATTTGCAAAACTTTCAAGCTAGCACTAAGACAAACCCAAATCAAACCGAACATGGACACACAAATGCATTCTAATGGGAAATCATCCTCTGACTCATGATAAACTACAAGGGTGGATGCAGCTGGAGATGACCCTTTATGATGGGTGGAAGCTTGAAAGAGAGTGTCACAGCTAGAACTGCTGACAGCTGTTAGTATTCACCTACATTAAACCCCACAGTTGCTTTACAAGTGTATTTATACAACTGCAGCGTCATCTTCTCACATCTCTAGAACTGAAGATGACATCAGTTTCTCTTCAGAGCACTTGCTTACCATGGGCCCAAAAACACAAGCCTGAAACACTTCTCTGAGCTACTCTAGGACCAGAAGGCCAAGCATGACAACTAGGCAGAATGCTGATTTAAAGGTTAAAGGGAAAAGCCACTGAAAGAGAAGTCAGGCACCAAATTTTCCAAGACATTTTAAGGTTACATCATTTCAGATTCTAAACAAAATTCAGAGTGGGACTTCAGGAAGACTCATCACACTTCTCCACAATGTTTAAAATCTGGTTATTACACAAATGTGCAATATAGGACAGAAGCAGCATGCAACGAGCTCTAGAAATTTTTTAGGGCAACTCTATCATCTGGCAGACTGAAAATGCTACTCTGTTCTCATCACCTGAAATTCAGAAGATCTGGCACACAGAAGCAATCAGTAATGAACAGAGGTATTCAGGTTTTCTGGTTTTCAAATACAGGCAGCATTCATATCAGCTGTTACAGAACAGACTGCTTCATCCAAACTTTTACCCAAAGCAAAAACTGCCTTGTAACACTTAGAATACTTTTACCTTTGTTTCTAAATAAAGGATACCAATATCAATACCTGCAATATCCTCTCCATTATAGATTTTATGATATGCATTTCATTTCACATGGCATCACTCACTCTGAAGCTGTTTTGTTTGCTTCTCTCGTTAACACACTAAGCACTCCCCAGAGCTCACCCGATTTATCCACCCCTGCTTAAAGTCTCCTGAACTGCTAGACTGCTCAGAGCTTTACAGCCCACTGCAAGAGTGACCACTGCTCAGTGTCTACATGGTCCCACTGAATTCAGTGTGTTTCCATCTGGGTTCAGATGTCATGACATCTAACCATAGAAAAATGTTAGATCTGAGCACAGAACGAAGGAGAATGGCCAGAACAGGGTGAGCTCAGTTCTCTTAGTGATCTGGATTTCATTAATTTTTATAAGCTTTAAATCCCAACCCCAGGTTTTACTCTGGGATGGGTCTGCAAAATCCCAGAACTCTCAAATCAAGATGTACGTTATATCATCAGGCATACGTGGAATACATTGAGTAGTTATTTTGTTTTGCCTGAAGTTCATGAGCAATAAGTGCAAAGTATTTCTCAGAAAACAAGCAGGAATTTTTCTGCAGAAGAGTGCTGCTGTCACTGTAACCAATACATGGATATACTGCACGTATAATAAACATAAAAATACAAAATCAATTACAACATTGTTAGAATTTCTTCCTGCGCTATCTGCACTCTAAATTCTCAGTGCTTTATTTCCTACTGTTACCTACACTGAGGCCTGAGTTAGATGCCTAATAAAAATAAGCTTACTACTGAATCAGTCAACAGTGAAGCAGTTACTACATGCCTAGATTCCAAAATGATTTTCATATTATCTAAAGCTTCAGGGAGAAGTGCGTTCTCATTCAAACAGGCATGATTTTCCCAAAGAATGTGATGCTGGCAATGTGATCCACCCGAAAAGCACCCTGCAAGACTCAGGGCTGAGCACTGGGGGGCGGCATTTAGTCACAATCCCTCAGTGAGGCTGAAGATCACAACCCGAGGGACAAGAAGGAAAAGGCAGAGCTGCTACCTGCCAGTACAGGTACAGGAGGCAGTTACCAGAAGACACTGAAAAGAGTGCGTAAACACAATCAGATCTGAGCAACACGTAGAAGAACACATTATTTCCACAAGTGCAACGTTACTGAAGAAAACAGACAAGAAAAGCAATGACACATAAGGCACCAGCTATTTTCCTGTGAGTTATAAACCTACTTCATTTCAAAGCAGCAAAAGTGAAATACTCCTTTCAAATGAGAATCTGCACCTTTATGTAACAAAGATACATACAGCGTAAAGTCAACAGCCCCTGTGCAGAGGGCACGTGCAGAGATGATTACCTGCTTTATGGTGAAGTCATTAATAAGATGATGATTGTGTTCATTCAAGTTGCAGTGCAGGGTAACACAGTCACTGTGGAACAGCAGGTCCTGCAAAGTGCTCACCCGCTGCAGTCCCAGAGCACGCTCCATGCCATCTGAGAGGTATGGGTCATAAAAAATCACACTGAAGCCAAAGGCTTTGGCACGTAGTGCTACTGCTTGCCCAACACGCCCTGCAACAAGACAAATGTGATGAGAACAGATGTGAAGCTGCTGGTGTAACTTAACCTCCTCCTTCCCACTGCTTGTATCAGATGCTATCATTCTGTAGAGGAAGAGGATAGAAAGGAAGAGTCACCCCTCCCACTTGCAACGCTCATTTAGATGAGTAACGTTATGTCTGGGTTGTTTCACTTAGCCTTGCTTGAAACAAAGCAGGTCTGCACCTTTTGCAGTCAGAGATGTGGAATGTCAGAAGATGCCACGTAATCTGCATAATCTGTGTCGTACCAGTGCTCCCCTGCTGGGCCTGTTTATGGCAAAACCCCACTGCCTGTGAACGCAGCTCAATGAGGACTTATTCTTACCCGTGTTGGACCAGCTGCCTTTAATAAAAAGCTACAAAAATAATCCTCAACAATGGATGCAATGAAAGATAATTTGTTTAATCTGAAGCTGAACCATCCTCAGCGCACGGAATCTCCTTTCTACACCAGCATTTTCACTCGCTTTCAGTAACATCCCTTCAGCATTAAAATGCCTGGAAAAATCCCACCATTTGAAGCTTCTCATTTTTTTTTTTAACCCGTTTACCTAAAATCATAAATAAATACAGTCCATCATACAGCAGCTAGTTTAGGTGAGCACAGTACCAGTCAGTATTTATACCATCCTCAGCTTTTCCGTATCTGGCTTTCCTTACTGTCAGAGCTGTGTTTGAAATTACTCTTTGGGCATGACTCCATGCTGCACACCTCAGGAGGAGTGCATTTCCCTTTGAAATACCACCACTAAAACACAGAGAGAGAAAAGGAGCAAGTACACTCAGCAAAGAAGGATATGCTGCAGAACAAGAAGCAAAACTCTTTTCAGATTAGAAGACTACACACGAGATACTCATATCAGAGTTTTACAAACACTAGATAAAGACACTGCAAGAGTATCACTCACTAGACACAGCAAAATATTCATGTCTCATTTAAAAAAGAAAGCGAACAAGTTTTCTGTTGTAATAACCTGACCGTACTTGGAAGAAGAATCAAATTAGCACAGGGAAATCCCATATCTTTCCAATTATGCCCAAAGACATTTCCCCCTGCTTTTCAGATTCTCTTCCAATGAACTTCAGGCAACACAGGAACAGAGGTTGTGTGTTTATCATTTAACCTCAGCACAGTGATTCCACATTGCTCAGTGCCAGATGTGCTCGGAATATTAAGCAGCCTGTCAGCCTGATGGGGGCTGTCAGCTTCCCTTTGGGGACACTGACTTAAAATGCTCACAATCTTCTATTTCAATACTTGGGTACGCTGCAATTGTTTCAAGCCACGTCTTATAAATATGAATTAAACTATTTTCAGCCACAAACACTACGATTTTCAAAATCTGTCACGTTCAGAGATAAAGAAATCAGTCACACAACTGTAAACATTTTCTTTTTTTTTTAAAGCTAGGGTATCACTTTTACTCTAATTCCATTCATCTCCACATGTGACACTCTGTCATCTGTTCTTTACACTCCTCACAGCACTAATACCCGAGGGGATTCAAGGCAGAGGAATCTCTTACTACAGCTTCTCCACTTAAAACTGCTCTCTCCATTCATCGCAGCCAAAACAACTCACTGAAACCTTCTGAAATGCACAGTTCCCTTCTGAAACACTCAGAAATCACACGTGCGTACTTCTGTTGTACTACATTAATTATTAATCAGGACAGAACTCCTCCTTAACTGAGGATTCATATTCACAGTCCTCACAGAAACACATAGGTGAGTGCTTGTAATCTGCAAATTCCTTTAAAAATTACAATCAACTACAGATCTGATAGTTTTCCTCCTCTCCTGTAACTCCTGTATTGTACACACCTGGGCACAAGGAGTGGCTGCAAACCTTCCTCAGCACAGACATCATCAGGGAAACACTACCTTAAAAGCGAATACAACTGCTATGAATACTCGTGAGACTTAGTGCTTCCAATGGAAGGTAAACTGATGTTCAAAATATGAAATGAACTTCCCCATGCGTGTTACAGGAAGGACACATAAAATGCACTGCGTTGCAAGAGAGCAAAAAGCAACAAAAGCCTACTTTAGAATTAAGAGATTCATATAAAACTCTAGCAAAACCCATGCATCACTTCAGACCGACTGCAAGTAGTGCAGAGATGCACCAAAACTGCCGGGGTCTCCTGCTGGGACTCACCTCCCTCCTTCCCCAGTTTGCAAGGACTCTTTGTGCCGATGAGCTGAGATCTGAGCACAGCAACCTCAGAGCTGCAGTTGTCAATGATCCCCACCCAGCCCTTGGGCATTGAGTGTGCATCTACGCTGGTATTATGAGGTTGGTCTCAATGTTCTCAATACCATGGAAATGATGACAACTTCCCCGAAGACTTCCATGGAAACAAGACGTGCTCACATTTAGCACTTTGCAACAACAATGGGGAATATGGGCAACTCCTTCTCCCTCCTGGAAAACTCTGATCCATAGCTTGCCTCTAGAACCAGGCCAACCTTCTCTATTTCCTGGTGAGCATGCCAGGTGACTTAGCAGGACTGGAAAGAAGGCAATGTGTCCCATGTGGCAATAGCACCCAGCTCTTAGGATTCACAGTCTGTCACACTGAGCGGTGCTGTGGCCAACATCTGTTCAGGCTTGTGACACCAGTGGGAAAATAGAGTGGATGAGGAAAGACAAACAGAGTGATGACATGGATTACGATACTCTGACAAATGTGTCTGGAGGAATTTCACCTTTCCTGAGTGAGGAAATGTATTAGCTATTAGTCACCAGCATTTGAAACTGGGAATGAAGGGGGAGTGTGATTTCACAGCCTTCTCTGCTGCACAATGATCACTGCAGCAGAACCAGCTCCAGTTTACCTA
The DNA here is from genome assembly GCA_023055505.1 of Callipepla californica brunnescens. Classification (NCBI taxonomy): domain Eukaryota; kingdom Metazoa; phylum Chordata; class Aves; order Galliformes; family Odontophoridae; genus Callipepla; species Callipepla californica. Next base: position 37,596,085 of record JALIRH010000005.1, on the reverse strand, counting down.
CTCTTACATGCTGCTGTTCACAAACACTCTTTAAAAAATAAAAGAATAATAATAATAACTGCCTTGATGAAAGTTGAAAATGTTTTTTATTTTTCTTACACAGGGCTTATTATTCAAGCTTGTAAATGCATCACTTGAAATATGGGACACTGGATAGTAATAAAGACTAAAAGTGCCAAAGACAGCTGTTTAATGATGTTGATATTATTATTTATGTAAGGCGTATAGAATCACGCACTTCAAAAGGACAGAAAGAAACACAACCTCTGCCCTGAGGAACTCAGAGGATGACCAAACCAGGAAACAATGATGGATGGTACCCAACAAGCACACGAAGAAGACATTATGCTATTGAGTCCTTGCTTATCTTTGGTACAAGCAGAAGATGAAAGATGGGGTTAACTTTAAAAGGAGGAGCACCAAGTAATAGAATTAAGCACTGACAGACCAAGTGTCAAAGCAGGAATATGCATGAGAGGAGGCAAGAAAAGAGAGTGGGTGATGGAAAGAAAAAGACAAGTGACTCATGCAACTTGGCTGGACTAGTGGATAAGGAAGTGAGTAGTTGAAGATCTGGAGTGAATGACACAGTCTCCCCAGGACAGAGCTAGGATGTGGGTTTTTTTAGCACAAAAGAAAAAGTAACAGATGCGACAAACTGGACTTTGTTGCTGCAGCACAAAGTGATATAATTTAACCAACCCACTGCTGAAGACAGCACAAGTTTAAGACAAGAACATAGAAACAGCTGTGGTAACATAAGGGATGATCCCAGAAACATTTTAACAGGAAAGGACAGAAACTGTAACACTACACAGCTCTAGGAAAGATGCTGGGCTCAGTAAATGGAGATTGTTCTGTGGCTGCTACATTCAATTCATACTCTGTTAGTGTGGCAGCACTTCTGATATGGACACATTCTAATAAGAAAATAAACTGAAGCAACACCACAAAGGTAGGAAGAGGCTACTAGAAGACAAACACAACCTCAGGGGAAGTCTGTTGTACATGGCTGTAAATGCGCATTTTAGGCTAAAAACAGAGATAGGTATCTGGAACAGGAAAGAAAGTATGTCACTCAGAGTCTGCTAGTCTAGCTTTATTTCCACATCTTCTAAGACTGTGAATTCTTATTCCTCACAAACACACAGCCATATAATAGGTTATCTGAACAGGTCAGAATCACAACGCTGTACTTCTTTACTTACAAGCACAAAACTAACGTGGGTGTACTCAAAACTAACTGTAAAGCATTTTCCTTGAAACTGTGAATATTCCATTGGAGGAAATGAAACAGGAACTCTCAAAGGCTACAGAAATTACTGGTTAATAACTGTAAGAGATGTGTACCTTTACAATCAGATGTTACCAGTATTCCAGCATACTACACATACAAAAGGCTGATTAAAAAAATAAATCAATCAATCACCACCACAAACAAATCCCAGTACTTCATGTAGCATTATACAGATACTGGCAATCTGATTATCCAGTTGTTTCTCTGTTCTTTCCAGTCATTTGCAACAAAAACAGCACACAGAAAATTCATTGTCACTAATACATCCAGACTTCTTGCTTACCTCAGCCTGGAATTTAAATGCAGTGCAGTAAGCACAGTGCCAGCAGGACAGATGTCTCCAGCCAGCAAGCACACAGAACATAAGTGAAGGCTTCAGCGTCAAACATGTGATGCACATTTCCATTTTTAAAACACTACAGGTGATTTGCCTATTATTTCTGCACGAGTACTCTGTGTTTAAATGAGGTACATTAATACATGGAAATAGATTTGAGAATGAAGCTCCATGACCAACTTCTTAAAATATGTATTTTAAAGGAAGTTCCTTAACTGCTAAGAAGCTCTTACTGCCTTGAATGCTCATTCCAATGAGTACCACATAACACTAAGCTACTTCCAAATTCCAAAAAGAAGAGTTCGTGGCCTGAGATATTTCACAGTAAGGTGTAACTGGAACAGTCATTTAAGTGTAATGTTGTGCTGTCAGAATTGCATCATTAATTCCTGTGGATGAATACTATGGCAATTACATTCAGAGTCTGTGAGATCTTTGATAAGACAAGCACATAACTGAGTGATTTTTACACAGAAACTGACTTGCTTTTCTTTTCAGCTTCTACAACAGACAGTAATTAATTCATCTTGAGCAAGCTTGTCCATCTGTTAGATGCTGAAATACCTCTCTGAATGTCCCTAAATTTAACTAGGTGATTTTATTAAGCCTGGAAGCATCTAAAACTTTCTTGAATACAGTTTTTCCTCTCATTTGAACTGAAATACAAATTCAGATGCAGCCTGACCAAATGTAAGAAATAACTGCTCTGCAGCTTGTTACTACAGCAAAGACTCTTCAGACATTAAATATAACAAACAGAAAAAAGCACAAACAGATCCAGACATAACAGTGCACGAGAAATACAACAAATACACATGATAATGGGTACAAGCAGCAGGATCCTCATCCTGGAAAAAGGAAACAGCAGTGCCTTTTCCCCCTGCAACCAATGTGCCTGGCAGTGGGCATCACAATAGCAGAAAGATAAACAGAAGCTCAAAGAACTCAGAATTACCAACTGCAGAAGCTGTCTCAGAGAAGCGATGATGTCTATGGGGAAAATATTTGAGATACATAAACACCAGGAATGAAACGGTATTATACAGAATGCATGGCAAGGAACAGTGAAGCGTCCTGTCTTTATAGATCAAGTCTTTGTGTTTTTTGTTTTGCTTTTTAAAGCGATGGAAGGAAACGAGTATTGAACTACATCACCACCAAACGTACCTAACCCAATAATGCCCAAGGTCTCCCCTCTGATCCTGGCAGCTCCAGAAGCCACTTCCCGAATCTGTTCAACGCTCTGTACTCTCGTGCCTTCCCGCAAGGCCTGGTGAAGCCAGGTGGTTCGTCTGTACAAGTTCAGAATGTGGCACATGGTAGAATCTGCCGTTTCTTCTACGGAGGCAGCTGGCACATTACACACTGCAATCCCTGCAAAGAGAGGGAGGAAAGAATAACAGGTTGCCAAACATTTCTTCCTTCTTCCCGTTCAACAGCCATCTCTGAGTACTACGTTTAAATTTACAGCTATTTCAATACCTGCTTTGCACTAACACCACAACCCTGACTGCAACAACAGGCATAACATTTGAGAAGTACAATAGGAAGTACAAGCAAACTTTCCTTTCTGATTTTTCCTTCTATTTACTGTTTCTCCACAGTAAGGCAAGCAGACAACCAAAACCACTGAAGTATAAAGATGTCAGGTAGCTTAGTAACCAAATCAATATGTTAGTAAGTGTTTTATGTGCACAGTGGCTTCCACGCTTTGAACAGCAGGAAGAAATGCATGCTTTTCTCTCATCACAAAGTCAGTGATGTTGAAGACCACTATTTGCACTTCATTGTGTGAATTAACTTTCTACAACCGAGCAGAAACCCTCCCAAAAGCCGTCTGTCTCTGTTGTAAAAAAGAAATTAACTTAAAATGAAAGCCACTCTTATAAACCTTAATGAGAGAAATACAATTTCCAATATATATATTATATAACAATTATATGCATATATATATATATGTATGTATGTATATTATAACAACACAGGGAGGAACAATTCGTTTCATGTTGCACAGGAATTTGTAGAGTTACTACAAACAGAATCCAAGCCCTTTCCTGATTCCTCATATTAAAGAAAACTCATTTAAATTTCAATACTGAAATATAGAATTTGCTTCTGCATAGTGTGTAAAAGTAACATAAAATCAGCTATTAGGAAAATGCATTTTTAAATTAATTGTTGAGAAAGCTGTAACATCAAGATGCCGAAATATTATTACAGATTTCCACAGACTGTTGTGGAAGAATTGATTCAAGACTCAAGGTATTCAATTTTTACTTTAAACAACAGAGCATGCATTGAATGTAACAGAATGTAAGTAATCTCATTCTGGTTTTCTCTGTTAGCTTTTACCTTCCAGTTCTGAACATACAGCAGTGAATCAAAATGTTTACTTGAAAAAGTTTGCAGCATTTTTGACCTGTCTTCCTTCTTTTTATTTACTGCATGTTTATTCTCTAACCACCAGCTCCTACTGATGATTCTCTCCTAATTCTGCTGACAGAGATCAAAACCAGTATACAGTATAATCTGACAGTGGAGGAAAAAAAAAGTGTTTTGTATGCACAAATAAACAAATAAGTAAATAAATAAAATCACCTTAATACTGTTTTCCCTGTCAAGTTGTTTGGGTTGTTTCAGTCCTCAGCTAATATCAGTATATCTTGTGAAGAAAGAAAACCCAACATTCTCTTCAATAAGAATAACAACAATAATCCAATAAAAAATTAAGTTTATATCTTATATAAAAGCTTATATATGCTTATCTGTGCTTTCCATTCAAGTATCTTCCTTCTGCTGCCCAGTACTTTCTACAGCCAACATGAGGAAGCTCAGAACTATTTTTCTTTCCTCTGCTGTAGTGTCTGCTGAGTCACTGCTCTACAGATTTATACAAAGATAAAACATCATCACTATTAATGTTGGTATCCTGCTAACATCAAAGGCAGTATGAAGCTCACCAAGATGAAAGTAAGAGCGTGAATGAGGGGAAAAAGTGGAAGTCTGAAAAATAAAACCCCTTTAAGTGCACTGTATTAAACAGCTGCATTTGTTTACACAAAAGATCTTTCATGGAGTAAAAAAACACAGGATTTAGATGGCAAAATGAATTTAATAAGCATGTCTCCTAATGGCTGGCATGAACAATAAAATGCCTTAAAATGACCTTAAGAAGCTGTATCACATATGTGGGAAGAGATGCAAGAAACTGAGCTTGCCTTACACTTTCCCCCCTAACAGTTTCCTCAGAGAAGAATATGACAATTTAATTCCTCAATTGAAGGAATTCTTCTTTCCCCATTTTCCCCTTCTTTAAAAACAGCTGGTTTCAAAAAGGCATGGTAAACCATACAGGCAGCAGGGTAAAGACAATGAACTTTGCCTTCAATGATCACATGCTTAACTTTCATGCTGAGAAGACAACAGGTGTTACCCTCAATTCACATTTCACTTCCATGTAGTTACATTTACAACTTGCACATATTTTCTAGTCAATACCTAACAGTCTGGAGAAAAACAGACCAGATCAGAAAGACATCACCCAAGGAACATCTGTTTGCACGCATTTCAAGAAGAGTAGGAGAGCTAACGTGAAAATAATACTTAATGGGAAGAGCTGGTAACAACCTCACCAGCGTGCTCCCTGAAAATCACTCCAACAGTTATTATGAACTCTCAGGAAAATGTTACACCTTAAGGTCCAACTCTGTACTGTATTACAAGATTGAATAGAAGTGCAGTTAACTCTCATGTTACTTCCTTGAGATGCACATTTAAAAAATGAAGAGACTTGTCCCAGGAGCAGTGAGTTAGTATCTAACTCCAACCATTTTGCCCTAGCTCCTAGCAGAGATTTTACATGCAAGTCTTCCAGCATTTACTGACTTTAGAACGAGACAACAACTGTATTTTGTAAATACTGGAATACACAAATGAGATGGATCTCACCTGCATAACTCAGTCTAATCGTAACCTAAGAACTGAATTATGAGCATTTCATACGAATGAGAATTCCCCAAGTCTGCTATACTGTGGCTTGCAGAGCGAAGGGAATGCAATTAAATTATAGGCTTTGCTTACCATCCAGGATGGAGACCTGCCCGAGAGCCAACAAACCAGCACAGACAGTCCACTCATCAGGGATTCTCCACACAATTAAGACTCTTGAAAGGTCTGAGGCCTTTGATCCAGCCCCAGGCTTTGGCTCTGAATCCAGAATTTTACCCCACGGCAATCTTTACGTGCGTGTCTGGTTTCTAGAGCTCAGCCTACACACCTAACTTTGGCATCACTAAGAATAAGTAGGAACACAGCCTTAGACACCTCATCTGTTCTCCAAAGAAACAAAAAGTTGTTCTTAGCCTGCTGTGTGAACTACACAGCCATTAGAAACAAATGCTTATTTTACTTTCATTTTCTGATAAACAGACCCATATTTACAACTCCTCACTACATCGGGGGGGGTATTACTAAGACCAAGCACTGTCACATGGAAGTAAACACTTCTGAGATCTTCCCAGAGCACAATGGGGAAGTGTATATCATTTAAACTTAATAAATTAGATAGAAGAAATAATTTCTTCACAATGAGGGTGGTGAGGCCCTGGCACAGGCTGCCCAGAGTGCTGTGGATGTCCCATCCCTGTAGATGCCCAATGCCAGGTTGGATGGGGCCCTGGGCAGCCTGAGCTGGTGGGTGGCAACCAGTACACTGCAGGGGGCTGGAGCTGGGTGGGCTTCAAGGTCCCTTCAAATCCAAACCATTCTATGTTATTTGATAGTTTCAATCTACTTGGAAAATAAACAAAGAATACATAGACATTTATTTCCAGTTACACAATTTTACCTGTAGATTACAGATAATTGCTAAAGGAAGCAATAGTCCTTTCCTAAAGGAAGACTTGTTTTTTTACACTGAAGCACTAAGCACAGTTTTCATAGCTCCATATCTAAATTTATTCTGAAGCAGCAACAGCTTATTCCTCTATGAAATCGATATTCCTATATAATGGAGTGCTTTAGTACTAAATCTCATTCATCATAAATAAGCTCCAGACAGTTGATAATATCTCGTTTTTTATTCAAACAGTAGTAGTTTTCCAGGCTGATGGAATTATCTTTTGTGATTGGATTACAGAAGACAGTAGTTAAAATACACAACTGAAGTGAAAAAGAGAGGAAAAGTTAAATCCAAGGAATATGGCCATATCTCAAACAGGCAGCCTGTCATCCTGTCTCAAAGCCATCAATATTTTCACTTGATTAACTAATGCTAATATCTCTATAATGATTTTTAAACACTGATGAGAAAATTATACAGCTTACATGCTATGTTAATATAAACCTATAGAGAAAACATTAAAGCAAAGACTCGGATGCTATCAACTTTCTAGAGGCAAGTATAAGGTGTAAAACAAAGTCTTTAATAGTCATACCTAAATCTCCAGCAGATTTGATGTCAATATTATCAAAACCACTGCCGATTCGGACAATTATTCGAAGTGCTTTAAATTTCTCCAGGTCTTCTCGTGTTAAAGTGATCGTGTGATACATCAGTGCACCCACTGCTTCATTTAGTACCTACAAGTAAAATGAGAGAAATAAACACTTAATGTCTTCCTTTGAAGGATCTCAATCACATATACAAGCATTAAATCCAGGTCTTTTATTTTAAAGAGTATTTGCCCCAGTATCTTCCAGTCTCCATAGTTCTTATTGATTTTTTTTTCCCTTTCTGATACATCTATTCCAGCACAATGAGAGTAGCTTTAGGAAGATCTAAGTATTTGTGCTCTTATTAAGATGGAAAGCTCATTTCACAGGAGATGTTTTGCAATACCAGACCCTAAATACAGGACTGCATCTGTACGCACACCCTGGAAACACAACATGAGAGCAGGCACTCAACATTAACAATGAGCATTTTTATGTTTAGGCAGCTGACATTCAGTTTTGAATGAAATAACAGAGCAATCACACAGTGGTACAGGCATCCACTGCGCTATTAAACCTCTCTATACCTGAATAGAAAACATTCAGTAATCACTTAAAACCCTTGGACAACAGACACTGAAATCAGTCCATTTATACACAGAGCGTGTGGCCTTAGTTTACTGATGCTGTAACTGCCTAAGCTGCTGGTGGGAAGTTGTATAAATTAGTATGACTGAGATTATCCAGAAAAACTAACACCTCTAAGAATTAAGAAAGTGCACCAAGTCAAAACCATTGCAAAAATAAAACTTGAGAAAAGTAAGAGAAAAATAAATTGACAGGACCATCAAGATTTTAGTATCCCTCAAATGATGTGAAAATACATTCAACCTACTAGGGAAGAGAGTTTAGCAAGCAATGTCCAGGAGTTTCCAAATTCTGCTTTCAAACAACCCATGACACCACATGCCACACAGCTTATCTGAGTTTCTTGTTCAGAAAGTACTAAGTATTTTTCTCTGTAAACAAAGTGGACCATTTCTCTTCTTCAAAACACTTCGGTTTCCACCTCCACTGTAGCAGCTAATACTGTAATCATCCTACAAATCACTAGAGCTGGCTGCTGTCACTTCAAGTAGTTCCTATCATGCACACTCCACAGTTGGATGTTCCAACTTTCTTATTCAATAGACTTTGTGGCCTGGTACATGTAGAGATTCTCCCAGCTGAGCTACTTCTGCTCATGTGAGCATCTTCTAGGGTACAGCAGCATCAGGGCCAACAATCAACAACGATTAAGAATCAATTAAAAAAGCCAACCACAAAATAGGATCTCACACACAAAGCACTGCAACGATCCACTGGAACAAGATCTGCAGCTGTAGCTTTAAAAAATTTAAATACATAAAATATTTTAAAAGAAACTGTAAACAAACCCCATGAAAATAAAAGAGAACTGCTCCTTACTGAAAACCTCACAGAATAATCTGTACTTCAGTAGGTGTTCCAGGACTGGTAACCCCAGCTCTAAGCAAGACAGAGACCAGAACCCTTTGGACAGAATTTAGATTTACTTGGAAGACTAAGGAATACAAGAAAATTAGAAGTTACAACCTTGAAGTATGCGGCTACAACACAATTCAAAGAACAGCTGTAGGCTCTGAAGATTTAAACAGCTACAAGCACACAGAACTCCTTGATTTTAATGGTACAAACAAGTCCTTTGGAGATTACATCTACAAGTCACCAATCAGCACGACTACACTCATCAGCAAGCTCTTATCTAAGCTGCTACAGAGAGTTAAAAAACAAGAAAACAAAACACAGTTTGTTGTGTTTGCTTCCACAGTGACACTGCCACCCATTTGGGCTTTCTACAACACCAAGTGTCTGGTACAGCCTGCATGTGAAACAGTCCTTCTCATAAACAGACTGAACACCCACCTACAATACCCATAGGTGCTGGGGGTATTTTTATCCCACAGCTCACTGACAGAAAATTTCTCCCAAGATCTCACAGTTCAAACAACACAATTTCCAGTCACAACTTATTCACAACACAGCTTGTGTCAAGTTTGCTGTTGTGAGTGTCGGCCACTTGCTCAACCCATCTTTTGTCTCCTTGGTGTTTATAATCCACACCTATTAATAAACAGCGATCATATCTCCTCTCAGCACTTGTTTGGCTGTGCTTCACAGACCCAGCTCTTTAGTCTCCAGGCTGGTCCCTCTCTATCCCCCTGGTGCACTCATGAAAGCACAATGAAAGCACAAGGTCAGCTCTCTGAGGGGTGAACCCAGTTGCAGACATTGCTATTTGAGGCCCCTCTCCCTACTCCATTACACCAACACTACTGAAAATCCTTCCTAGTGAAGCCTCACACGACGTACACTTCCACATGGCCAACAGCACGTTGAGAGCTGAGCCCTTGGTGAAAACATGAATCTGAATCCTCCTCTTCCTCATGCACATCTTACTTCGCCCTCCCAAGTTTCTAGCAGAGCTTCTTCCTTCTCCAAGACACAAGCTGGAGTTTTACACTGATGCATTTCCATGCTCTTGGTGCTTCTGGCTTTGAAGATCTCTGTGATTTCCCAGCCCTCTCCAGTTGGCCATGTCCTCCTCTCTGCACTGTATCATATACAATGCTGATTTCCTCTTTAGGGGTCGCTGCAGAGAGCTGCAGCACTGGCAAAAACATAGAGAACGTGCAAGTAGGTTACAGCAATCCACCCAAGCCTGATGGGACAGGCAGACCATTCTTCCTCTGCTCTCCAGGACTGGAAAGGGCCAGACTGCTTGTTGAGCGCAGAGAGCTTGCTCTACCTCATGAACCACTGTAAGTAAGGGCTACAAGACAGATGAACCAGCTCAGGCATTTCATTTGGGAATTTCACTTCATAATCATACATCTTTTATTACCTCAGTCAGTGAAGACTAATTTGCACTCTATCTGGACTCATCACACTACAGTTTCAAGTCCACTCGGGTTCTGGTCTACCATGAGGATATCAGAAGTATTTGCTAGCATATCTTCTATGAAAAGGAAAAACATTTTTCAACTACAGCTGAAAGCTGACGTTAACCGTTTCCACATTAATTTATTCATTACATGAGATATGAAACCAAAAGATGTGACAAATCTTTCATGATTTTCTTTTGACTGCTAAGAGCTTCTAGGATTACAGACGAGTTAGCAAAGAAAAGCACTGCTAAGACGTAGCCTTCTGCTGTTGTACATTATCTCACATTAAGTTTTGATAATTAAATTGTTCCTGCTTTCTGTAGCTGCTCATGACAGAAGTGTATCAAAAATGCAAAATCAAATAGGGAATCTGAAGTTAGAAACACTCTGCATTGAGATTAATATTAATGCCACTTACAGCTTTAACAATAGAGTTTTATACTTTGATATTATTTGTATAAATTACATTCTCAGCCATTACATATTAAATGTACTTAAGTCTAGAAAGCTTATTAGATCAAAAGTGAAACTTGAACTAAATCTGAGTAACAAATAAAACTGAGATCCAGCACAAGCATAAGCAGGTCTGGCACCTACTACAGTTTCAGTACAGAAAAGAAGATCAACCCCTCACAATTAGCATTACAGATGTAATTAACAGGGAAGCTAGAAGTTTCAAGTACATGGCAGTCAGACAGCACTCAAGATCTCCTGCACAGAAATGGAACAGGCAAAGCCTGGTGCAGAACAAACAGAGGTAGCTGCATACCTTCAGCAGCCATTTCTGCTTTCATCTGACCACAGTTGGCCTTTTCAGGAAGAAAGGATCTGAGATAGAAGTTGAAACACATGACAGAAGTTGGGCTACATAATCATTTGGTGACAGAAGGAAGCCATCTGCATTATACTTATGCCCTTACTGACTTCCAGGTGAAGCTACAGAGAACCTGCTGAAAGCCTTTTTCAAACCCTCTTCAGTGAGCTGACAGTTTCCCATCACAACTGTTCAGACAGGTCTTTCTGCTGTTCTTCAACCTCAGAATGACTGCTCTGCTTTCACAGTACGCTACGTCTCCACGGTGCTTACAGAACTGATGATACTGTAGTAGGAAACATTTCTACTTCAAAGAATTTAACAGATCTTGCATAGTGAGTGCTGAAGGCTTAATCCTTGACATTTTCCTTTCAGTTTTTTCATCTTATTTCAACACTGGGCTGTTTTAGTCATCATGTCAAATACCACATGGTGACCACCACAACATACATGCCTCATATTATTTGAATAAAAGCTTGGTATCTTGAGTATTTTACAAAAAAGTACTGTAAAATATTAAGAGTGGAACAGCAAGGCAGTGTGCTCTATGGTCACCTAAACGTACAATGGTTCTCACAATGGAAAACTGATCACAAAGGCTTCAGATCAATCCAGATTACAAAAACATAACACAGTACACACAATGCCAAACTACTTCAACGCAGGGACAGAGGACATTTATAAAATAAATACAGAATGACAGCATGGTGCTATTTTGTAAAAAGACCTCTCAGAAATCATTACCAGAAGTGATGTATTCCATCTGGTTCTAGAAATGACAGGTCACTGCATTTCTTGGACTTGAAGCTTGCTGTGTCATCTCCAATTAAATGTTCCAATGTCACCAAAAGTTACTTTTGCACATTTAGGTATACAATCTATTTCACTTATGTTGAGTAGGCCTTGCATTACCTGACTTGCAGAAGCAGAGCAATCCATGAAATTCATAGTTAGTATTCCAACACAGGGGAAGTTGCAGGGGGGTTTCTACCTGACTCAGCAGAACAGTGTGAAGGATCCACGCAAAACTAACACATCTGAAACTAAAAATAAAACCCAGTGTGCTCAAACAGCATTCAGCAGGTCTCTGAAGCCATCAGTTTGTGATGCTCTTTAGTGGCTCCAGCTTCTACTTATGGGAGCATCAGCTTGATGTTTGATTCCTACAACCACTGTCACCACCAGCAACATATCCAGTTCATGAAACACACTTTAACCAGGACACTGCCCAGTGGTCTTCTAATGATTTTAGCGGTATTAGGTCAGACAAACACCACGACTTTGGTTTACACATTACATAAATACAAATAAGTATAAAAAAATTACATAAACAAATTTTACTCCCAGACTCCTGAGAACACTCTAAGAACCATACAAGCATATTACGTATATAGAACAGAATCACAGAAGACTTCTATGCATCAACTTATACGCTCCATTAATATCACCAAATTGTGTAGCATTTCAGTTCAAGTCTCTCAGACACAAGGATGGATCAAACTTGTTTGCCAGAGGATCATTATATCATGAAAGTCACCGATGACAAAGCATCAACCCACGGAACTGCGTCAATAAAGCTGCTAATATCCACCAGCAATTTTCAAGCCCCAGTGATCCCTTGTGAAGATCCAGTACCAGGAAATGAAGTAAAATGCTTGCTGCTAACTGTGCACGTGGCAGAGCCTGGTCTGCCTGTAGGATCAATACAAGCTGCTCGCTGGGCACAGCAGCCCTCCAGTTGCCTGCAGGTGCTGGCAGCTCCTAATGCTTCCCTTGACCTCCAGCATTACTGATGACAAATTTGGCAGACATTGGCAGACATTGGCAGAAAGGACACTGAACACAAGCACCAATTTTCTATACCTTTTTACTGTAACAAACACTAAAGGTAGTACTTTGTTGTATTAGGTTTAAGAAAGCTTTTTAGGGTTTCATTTCCTCATTTTTCTTTCAGTCTTTCATAAGGACTTGATTCAAGGTACATTCAAACAGTCCCCCTAATACTTCAGTATTCTGGATCAACTTTTAAGTTGATCCAACTTACTCCCAAGTATACATTACAGCTTCATTTTAATCTGTAATCTGGTAATCTGATTTAAAATGTAATCTGGTGGACAACTATCATGTTGGGAATGTATCATCAATATAAACTGCAGTGACAGTGCAAATGCAAAGTCACAGCTTCACTTCTAAATGGGTAAGGACTTGAACCATCAATAAAATAGAAAAAGATCAAACAGCGTCAGCATGATTTGTTTCAATTTCAAAACAACTGTTGCATTATGAAAGCTCTTCGGCTCCTCTTTGAGCCCTTAGATAGTGAGAGAAGTGACTGGAAATGCCTCTACAGTTAGTTCCCATGTAGATGTGTGACTGAAAACTCCTGGTCCTACTCCACCCAACAGGTAGTTCAACTTTGAAGTGTTTTCTTCTACAATAAAAGTATGGAAACATAGTATCCTTGCAAAGGTAGTTCTGATTTGTGCTTTTAGCAGAGGTGAAGGAATCTGAGGTGTTTCAGCTTTACTAAAGGTTAGTGCCTGTAAGGCTGCAGCATGAGTTTGCCACCCAGACCACATGTGCACTTCCAGCCGTGTACCATGTCTTCCTCTATAGCTCTATATTAGTAACCAGTTGTGCTTTTTTGTCTCTTTCATTTATGTTTGCAGGGATCCCTTTATTTTTCCTCTGCTGGATTTAACACTTCTATTGCCAGAGCTCATGTATTATCATTATGCTTAGCTCCTTCTAGTAAGGAATTGCACTCAGTGTAGATATATGTAATGATGACAGGAAACCTGAAGACTGAAGAATTCCAACTCCCAACATCTGAGGCAGCACAAAAACCTCAATGGTGTGCTCAGGTCCGTTGATACCTGAGGTTATGAAGTAGAAAGAAAAGGCAAAGCTACAAAAAGCGAAAGCATGGCTCAGTAAGCTGCCACAGAGAAAGAGTAGCCATGAATGGCACTCAAAAGGAGAAGGATTCTGGAAGACAGAGGAGGAGAGAACACGGCGAGAGAGGGGGAAAAGGCAAGTGGAATGAAGAAAGAAGTAAGCTAATCATCTTTTGTGCTTGGTTTTCTTGGTGTCATTTTTTGGACAAACACCTGCATTTCTGGTGGAACAAACTGCTATTTGGAGGTAATGAGACTGAAATCCAAGATTCACACAGTTAATTGTTAAAGAAATAAAAACAATTTAATGAGCTACCTTTGATTGATATATGATCTGTATTAAAAAAAATAATAATAAAGTCCAAGCATGAAAATCCCAAAGTGAATTTTTACCCCAGCTTACTAAGTTAAGTCTCTGGGTGAGAAAAGACAGTTCCTGATTACCATCAGCTCCCCATGATACAATCTGAGTAACAAAATGCTCACCTCACATCACTACGTACAGTGATTATAATAAGGGAGAAACTAGAACCCAAAAGTTTAAATGACCATTGTATCTTACGATACAAATATCTACTTGTCCTGAACACAAACCACCTTCTCTACTGAGACAGGGAGTGGCAAAATAAAAGTAAAAACAATAAAAATAAAAACCAAAACAATAAAACCCCGTGCATATGTTATGTCTGAAGAACTGTAATAAACGTCCTCAGCTGCAAAGTTGCTGCAGTACTTCGGGTCACTCTCAGTAAAAGTCAGGATTCACTTCAGCACTGGCAGCCTTCTCAAGGCAATGAAACATATCCTCAACACCCAACCTGCTTTCCAACCAGCAGCACTGGGAGCAAAAGCTTTGACCTGAGATGAAGCAGAGTTCCAATACGTGCTATTATTTTATCTGTGACTTGCTTAAAGTCAAGTTATTTATTTTCCATACTTCTATTTCTTCAGCCATAAAAACAGAATGACAAATACTCTGGCACAGGAAATCTCTACAGAACTAAAATTGTGCACTAACCTCTCTGGATAAACTCCTTAATCAGCACACACAGTAAGGTACAACAACATTTGCTAGCATTTTGCTTCTGACCCCCACAAATGGCATTTAAAGCCTGATTTCTCTTCCTCCTTAGCGTCTGCACATGTTTAAATCCCTCAGCTTCCTTGTCTGCAAAGAAAAGAATCTAGATGGCAGTTTCCTGCTGTCTCACATGTCATACAAATTCCTCTTTTTGCACTCTCCATTTCCATTTCTGTCTAGCCATTTTAAAACAAAGCATTTAAGCCATCCTGCTCCTCAAACTCTCTCGTGGCAAGTAGAAATCCCTCCTCTGGATTCCAGAATGCTTCCTCTTCTTCTGCTGATTCCTCACTTCCTTGGGATTAGGGAAACTTACCTCACCTGTCATGTTTTTGCAGCCTTTCACTCTTCCCAGCACTAAGTCTTTTCCTGGCGTTCTACCATCTCTTGCTTCACAATGATCTTTAGCAAACGAACATTCATTATCAAATATATTTTAATTAACCAGCAGTGCCATTTAGAACAGGCAGGAATACGCACTTTTAAAACACTGTTTTAAATAAGCAACTCCTGATTTTAAAACTTTTCCCAGAGAAAACAATTACATTCATTAAAATTGAATTTCCAAATAATCTATCAGACAGGCAGTACTGAAATTCAGGTGTTTCTTCATTACAACTTTAAAAATGGGCTCAAAGCAGTCATTTCTGCCACAGAAAGCAAACAGCTGAAGTAAAAAGTAAACACTGTGCACACGTGAAGCAAGCAGCGCTCTGCAGTTCATAAACTGATTTATGTTGTACTGCTCAAACAATATGAGACTGAATGAGTTTGGGATTTTTGTGGCAGAACACAAACTTTGCAAACCCAGATGTTTTAGGGCTGCATCGTCCTTTGGACTTGTGAAAGTCTGTACCATGACAACATTCTGATTGCTAGTGGAAGCACGCTTTATAGAGACATTGAGTTTAATAAGAATGAGTTCTTTTAATATAAGAAACAATGGAAACAAGCTTTAGCATATGCACTAAATGCAAACTCTTGTAAAGATCAGCAACAGATTACCTGTGTTACACATCAAGTTTCAGTTATTTTCTCTCCCAAAGCTACAGCTTGATATACACGTGTTGACTTTCAACTTGCATACCTGACAAATTCATTTACTATGCATCACTGATAAGAGAAAACATTTAGTGTTTCTAAGGAAAGGCAATCACGTCACCCCAGTGTTGATGCATTAAAAATAAAAGACGTTGATTTTCGTAAGCAAAGCAGTGCCTTACACAGGTGGTGCAGCTGTCAGTGTCAACCTGAAGAGCAGACTGCTATTATTTACTGGAAGAGTGAAGCAGCATTAATGCTGCTTATTCATCACGTGCTATTTAGTCCTCCTAATCTGAATCCAGCTATCCCACGTGTCACACTTCTGACCACGGTGTGAGACAGGAAAAGAGTAAAATTAAGACAGCATTTAAACATGATGAAAAACAGACGGAAATAAGTCATTATATTACATCTCTGGAGATACAAAACTAAGAGAAAGGGCATTTTTTAACCTTTATAAATTAACTTTAAAAAAAAATTCAAATTACTGAGGAATACAAAGAAGTTCTCACTCGTTTATGTTTGTTCTCTCATCAGTTACTTTTAAGTTCTCCTGCCACAACAGCAAACATTCCTGGTTGCACACAGAGCAAAACAACCAGATCTCTTTCAATGTATGAAATCAGCAGTAGGTTTCAGTAAGATCTTACTCTTTCAGAAAGGAGTGTCACAACAGAATGTAAGTTCAAAATAATGCTATGCCAGTACTGGTGCTGCAGAAAACAACTGAAGAACGATCTGACAAAAGCATATTCCAGTTTGAGGATAGGGGTGGAGATCAGACAGCAAATCTGTATCAGAGAGCCACCAAGGAACACAGGGCCTTATGAGAGAAGAGTCATCTCTTATTTTTGTTTGAAACACGAGAACCAGCTGTTTTAGCTTGCTGTGCTGTTGCAGCACAAAAGTCTTTAATCTTCTAATGAGGGAAAAACATACAACAGTAGCTTTTAAAAATCGTGGAAGATTTAACAATGGAAACTTCTTTCAGGATAAAAATACATTTCTCAGGAAGCTGGAGGGTTCTCAGCAAAAAAATGCTGACGCGAAAGGGGATACAGAAAAAAAATTATTCCTGTAGTAACAGAAGGGAAATAGTTGCATTGGTATTCTATGCAAGTGGCTGCCTTTCTAAGAGAGTCAAAGAAAAGATTAAGTCTTCCATCACGCACAGAGAGCAAGCTCTAAAATGTTTAAACAATGCTATATAAGAAAATGAAAAGTAAATAAGCAATTAAAACAGTTAGTGAAAAGCTTCTGAAATAACAAGCCTAAGGGTTGCTCTAATCAGCATAGAACACGTTTAACAATATCTTTACAGAGATGCAAGATTATTGGTGCAATTCAGTTCAGCTGACGTAATGCCCTCACATCTGAAGCACACTCAGCAGAACACACAACCACATGCTCTGTTCACAGAAATGGATACAGAATGCAACAAGCCTTTATGTTAGTACTTGGATCTGTATTCATCTGTTATGGATCTTCACTGGAGAGGAGAAACAAAAATCCCCCTGGAACAGACCCAACTGACCTCCTCTGCTGTCAAATTCATTGCAGTTTTTACCTCCACAGAAGCAGGTTTAATTCTTTTATCAGGTGAAGGAATACATGACAGCTGAGGCTTATTCTGCTGACAGCCAACAGTAAACTTCATCAAAATTAATTCTACTTCTGCAGAAATGCAGATGTGGAAAGGCTCTACTGCTGTCTGAGGAGCAGCAAAGATTTGAGGCAGATGCCAGGCCTTCATGCTGAGAGAAGTCGCAGGTGCACATGGCAGCTGGCACCCTTAGCCATTTTTTGTGGTGATAGCTATGTCTCTATGAAAATGAGAAACTCTTTGACAGCATGAGAAGCCACTAGTTATTTTGTGTGTCTCCAAATCATTGGGAAGGACACAAGCATCTGGGATAACAAACAGTTGGAATGCATTTTTCAGTTCTCAAATTTTTGGTTAGCCTTAGTTTCAAAACTCCGGTGCGAATTCACAGCACACACACCTTCCAAGCCAACAGCTTGCTAAGCAGAGAAGTTTCAAAGTTCTTCACACAGACAATTCAACAGTGGTATTTGGCTTTCCAGTTGAAAGCTTGGCCACAGTGTTTCCAAGAAGCATTACAGAACATCACATAATGTAGTTTTCCCAGACCTCCCATGCTCTCTGTGAATCTAATTGGGTTGGTAAGCACACAGACAAGTCGTAGCCAAGGGTGCACTGCACAGAAGGCATACTTTGACACAGATGTTTCTATCTGTGTTCATCACTTCTAATAAATGATGGGTAAATCACCAAGGTGATTAAATATTAACCCAACTACAGCACGTAAGATGCTGTCAGAGCTAACAAAACACCGTTTCTGTTATCATTAAATCACCTGCATTTTTTAAACGCCACAATTATACCTCTTTGTAGTATTACCTTTTCATGAATTTCTTGTGTAGACTGAGCATCACAAAATGCCACTGTGGCTACATCCTTCAGAATAGGCATTTCTACTGTACAATCCCTGCCATCCAGCAATGCTACCAACGGGCGCGGGTGCATGGGCCCATTCATGATCGGAGGTCGAATGCCTACGAAGAAACAGAGAAGACGAGTTATTCAAGCCATGGAAATGTAATAAAAGCAGGTTATAGCTAGCCTGCTTGCTCTGATGGCAGAAAAAGATTTCCAGGATTAAAGCTAATAAAAACATGAACAAAACCTACAGTCAGTAAACAAAGAATACTTTTCACAGTAAGAAAGAACGCAATGGAAGCTCAGAAGGTTGAACAGTGGAAGGTGGTTAACACTAAGGAGTGAGATAGTGTTTTAAAAGGACACTCTTACTGCACTGTTAAGAAATGTCTGTGCAACCTTAAGCAAGATTTATATTTTGATTGGATTCAACACCTTTACGAGCTCCTGACAGAGCAGGAAAGATCTTGCCCAGGCTTGTGCATTATAGAAGACTATGTGCAATCCAGTAAGGAGCTGAGCATTCAATTTACATATGACTATGATCTGCTCCTACTAAAATTTAACTGAAAAAAAGCCTACAACAGCAAAAACACATATTTACTCATGATCCATCGTCCAAGCATAGACGTTCAGTGCTGATCTAAGTCAGTCTGCTTCAGTGCAGAAGGTTTACACAACGATTCTGTTCAATGATCTAATGCATCATACTTAATCCACCACTGAAAGCTCCCTGGCAAAATGCTCATCCCTAAACCAGTATCACACTTGGAGCATTGTAGGTTGACAAATAAATACATATTAAACATTTGGGGGGAGGAAAAAAATCAGTTCAAAGTACAGGCTTCATTTATATCCTCTTTATGGAGTCTTAAAATGAAAAGTAATCCTCATAACAAGATATTCAGAGAGTATCTTTTCACTGTATGGATGCTATAAATATATAAAAGTACTCCAGGGAATAATATTAAACCATTACATTTACACAAAAGCAGTTAAGCGTGGGTGGAAAAAAAGGGACTTCCTGAAGAGATAAGGCAAAAATGAAAACAGGAATACAGTACAGAATTTTTCCTCTTCCAAAACAAGTAGTTCTGAACACTGCAGAGAGAAGGAGGCTAGATGCTTCTTGTGTGCAAATGCAAACAATGCTGCAGTGTGAACTGAAAGACGTTGCTTCCTGCTTTATCATCTGAATTAGCCCCATATGAGTGCAGAAGACTGAGGTTCCTCAGCTACCAGCCACTAGAAGCATCTGAAGGCTCTGTGTCAAAAAGCATGCCCTGAAAGACTGCCATCTGCACAGCACGTCCCAGTTCTGCACACAGGATAGCTGGTGAAGGAAACCAGCTGCTGGGGAAAGGGATGTTTGAAGTGAGCACAAGTGACCAGCTTCAATACAACCTGGCAGTTATATTCTTCACCTATTCAAACAGTTCTTGTGCTTGAAGATGACTCGACATGGGTCACTGGAACCTTTCCTGTTCCTGTGCGCTCTCAGCTAATACCTGACCTGGAATACCTCTAGCAACCACAGCTACCTTTAATTTGACTGCAATTGCTTAACACTTCACACTGCTTATTCAGCAGCAAACAGCAAAGGGATCGTGCAGACAGGACACAGAAAGACAACAGATCCTCATCGATCCCTCTGCAGTCAGTCAATTTAGTACGTTTGGTCTCTTCATTCTAACCCCAGCATCTGCCAACCAGAGTGCAACTGCAACACTCCCACCACAGCAGCCAGGCATCCGAGCATGAAAAGCACTCAAAAGTGTTCCATGGGTGCAACACTCATGAGAAGCACTGTCTGTTGGAAATCCATCAATGCCTAACCTCAGCTCTAACACACATCCCTAGAAATGCTTCTGCTGCCCAGAAGAAAAAAGAAAAATCACCAATTATTTCAGTAAATAGCATCTAACATCCACCAAATATTGCTTGTAGAAACCTGGCACCTTGCTAAACTTCTGTTTGTTGTTACATGCCTGAACCCTAAACGGGCACACAACCTTCAGACTTTTTAAGAAATAAACCACACGCTCATAATGTGGCACAGGACACAAACACACAATACAAATCCTACATGGCCACCCCAGGAATAATTGCTATCCTTTAATGGGAACTTCATTATAAAAACCCAATTCTTCAACTTATTTTGAAGCACATTATAGACTTGTTCAAGTTTCTTTCCAAAACATGCAACAGCAGTAATAAAATGCAATTATATTTTGAAACAAATGTAAAAATGACACTGCAAGCCCTATTCATTCTGAATACAATAACTTCGCTTGCTTTACAGGCAAAACATTAATGGTCATCTTCTTAAGTAGGATTAAAGCCAGGATTTCAATGACAGGCTTAAACCAAGCTGCAGTGGATAAAATATACACAACTTTGCTAGAAATGTTTAAGATGAAAGAGGAGAAATGTGGCACAGTTGATTTCCCTCAGAGATAGCAAAAGGATCTGTCAAGGAAAGAGCCCACACGGCCCAAGCTGATAACAAGATTAAAAGCCAACCTCTTTGAAAACCATTCTTCTGACTAGAGCTGTCTCAGAAAAACATAATACAGCACCACGAAACGCAGCTCTTTAAAATAACAATTTCCATAAATCACAGAGGTGCAGCCTGCTTTTCCCTTATGCCTTTAAAACAAATGCCAGAGCTGGAAGGCACGGCAGAGCACGTCCTGAAGTACAGGAGCTGAAGCCAACAGAACGAGGAGGGAACCCTCCCCAGGAGCACCTCAGCATTGCTAACAGCCCCCAGAACTCAAACACATCCAGTGACCTTGACCATGAAAAGCCTACAGACCTTGGCTTGCCAAAATCCTTTCAGAACTGCAGCGTGGACTTCCTGTTGCACAACCTTTCCGCCTAAATGCCCTATCACCGCATCGCAGACAATAACTCAGCACTTAAGTAAACTTACAGTAACTTAATCACAGCGGTAGTTATTATTTAAAGTTTACATTTGCAGAGAGACCGTTTCGCTATGAATCACAAGCATTTCAACAAGGAAAAAAAAACCGTATTTCTTCCACCATTTAGCTGCGTTCTGCTGTTTCTTATCTAGAAATGTCACACCTCACCACATGGTCGGTTTTGCAGCCCCCCTCCCCCCCCCCCAGAACAGCAGGAGAAAGCAATGTGTGTTTAAGAGCAGTTCTTCCCATGCCCACTCAGCAGCAAATCGTGCAGCTCAGTGCCAGGGAGGAACAGAACCGTAAACTGGTCAGAAGTGACATCCTGCACCACAAACACGAAACTCTGTTAGAAAAAATCACGTCACTTTGCTGGCCTGTTTAAGCAGAAGGTGCAGCATTTTATGAAACGCGGATAGCAAAAGGCATACATCCACCCCCCACATCCTAGAGCCTTTGTTAAGAGGAAACAGCCTCAGCTTACCCTAACTGGAGACTTTCAGGACCCCCTACCAACCTGACATTTCTCAATCTGAGCCTGACTTCCAGGGTCATGAATTCGATTTCTCAACGCTTTACAATCTTCAGTATTCTGAGGCAAAATAGCAGCCTGTCATTCCATCCTCATTTCCATGTCTTTAACTTTTCTTGCAGCCTCCTGTAATCTTGAACCAAAGCTTTTAAACTTCTTATCCACTGCAACCTCTGTAGCCCGGATCGTGTTCAAATTTTTACTAAAAAATTAAACACAAACAATACATTAAAACAGCGCTGAGGGTCTGACTTGCTCTCGCAGAAGCCAGGAAGCTCAGCCTTAAAGCTTCTCACTGCATCTGCTCTCTTCCCCCTTCAGCTGCTGCTTTTCCACTGCTGGCCACTAACATCCCAGGGTAGCAGCAGCACACAGGTGCACTATCATCACAAGTACCTGGACCCCCCCCCCCCCTCCACCACTCCTGTTTTGCCAGGTGAGCAGGGATAGGAGGAGCACCTGGGCACAGTGAGAAGCCTTAACCCTGAGCTTGCTGGTTGGATGGGTACAGGCCAGGCCTTTAGAGTTATCTAAATAGATTTAAGGAAAGCAAAGGTTATCCTCAAAAGCTCAATCCAACTACGAACGGGTCCCATCTCTGAGGATTCAGGCACAAAGATTCAATAAGCCCTTGACAACATCCCTCCAAAAGGCTTTCTTCCTACCAGCCCTCCTTATGCACAGCAGAAGCATCACAGTGATTTATACTTTTAACAAAAAGCAAATCGCAGAAAAACCTCACTGCTATCTACAGAAACAAGAACTAAAAATGACAGGTTGGCCATTCAGATCATTTACAGCCCTACACATGTGGGACTGATTCCCTCAGGGCATCTACCTTCACTTTGCATGCTTACCTAGGCTGTAACTTCAGTCACAGCTGTCACTTATTTACCAGAAGTCCTCAACAACATTACACGTCCTTTTAAAAATTAACATTAATATTCATTTGAGTAAGGAACAAGTTGTCAAAAACAAACATCCCACTCCGAACACGAACACAGAAGCTGCTATGAATTCGGTTTGCCAATGTGCTCTACTGAAATTCCTAGAAGAGGCATGCTTCAGAAACATCTCATTGCTCCTGGCACGCACCTCGTGCATTCTGAAGCCTGGCCTCTGCCTTGGTGTGTGTGTGTGCCATGACCTCAAGTGGCACTCTGACTCAAGGCAGAATAAAACTAAAGCACAGCCCGGCAGAAATAAGCTATAAGTACAGCGCAAGTACGTGGGTCAGTAAAATGGATGTAAGAGAAGAGTGCTTACCAGCATGGAAATATGCAATGGAAGCATCCTGACTCTGCCAGAATCAGATCCAACACCCTCGTCACTGCCTTCAGCAGAGGTGGGCTGTCACCTCCCATGATCTGGGATGCGGGATGAAGAATCTGGATGGTAGCAGGAGTTAAATAAATACCACCACCACCAAGCAGCACGTACAGAAAAGTGGTAGCTAGCTTTGGAAGCCAGAATTACTTAGAGGCAGAATTTATTTTTATTCTTCTCTCTTTTATTGTTTTTAACTATGCTTCTTAAGATCGCAGGAATCCGCTGGAAATAATATTGCAATTAATGGGAAGAGTCCCACACTGATTTCCAAAGGAATAAGAACTGCACTTCACCGTATGCGCAGAAGAGGAAACCAAACATGAGCTTCACTAAAGCATATGTGCAGTCTCCACTGAAGGCTACAGGGCTCAGAGCTAAATGCTGTATGTTTTTATTTACCTAAACTCAGTAAAAAACAAATCACCTTCCTTCTTTTAATTTGCAAGAGCACAAGAAAAACAGAGGTGGTTTCTGGGGCTGTGATGGCCCAGCACTGTGCACAGCACTCACACCCACTCACATCCTCTCACTAATAGAAGAGACTGAAATGCACCCAGCCACTCTGCAGGACACTCGCAGCTCTCCCCTTACACAAAATACATCACCACAGCACCAACACTTCTGTAATCACCACCCTAGTCCATAGGCTTCCACATTTTCCCTTTTAGGACCATCTAAACAACACGTTTAGAAAATGTCACTCTCTGTCAGTTCTGGGATGTGAGAGTCACGGTTCCTCGTCACCTCTCCACACTGACACAGAGAATAAGCAACCACTCTGGGGTATCTGTCAGATAACTATAAGGATAAGTGTTTCTTGTGTCTTTTTAATCAGCAGTCCCTATGCAGTCTTAGTTCAGTGCCTACTAATTCTGCTCTTACCTGGCTAACATCTGGCAGTATGTACGCAAAATCCTCACTGCGCACTGGGACGCAGCACACAGATATCCCTCATGACACATTCTGAAAGCCCATGATCAGAAACAAAGTTCTGCTAAGGAGAAATGAAATCATTCAGCACCATCTCCTGTTAATTACACGTGTACCTCAAACATCCAGGTGAGAACTGCATGCGCTGCAGGTCACAAAATTACTCCACATCCAGAGCGTGCTAGCAGAGGATGTGTCACCTTCACTGCTATTTTCCAAAATCAGAGAGAAAATGGCATTGATGACACCTACTTAACACCAAATGAGCAAGCAGTAATAACATGACGACCCACTGCAGAATCTTTTAATTGTCTATCAAGGCTTAAACAGCAAATCCAATGACAATACTCAACCACTGCTACATCATGAAGCAAAACTGGGAAGCTCGAGTGTCAGCAGCACAACACGCCTCCTTCTAACTCTGGATGAGGATGACTGGTAAGCTCCTGCCTGCCAAGATGTTACAGAACCAGCTAAAATCCCTGCAAAATTCAAGGCAAGAATCAAAGAAACCAAAGGCTATGCACTTTAGCAGCCACTCTTGCCTGCAATTACTCACAGGCCCCCTTTTCCCTTACTAAAGGGATCGTTCAAATATCTCTGAAGCACAGAGCTGGAAGCACAACTGCGGCCTGCACCAGAGCTCTGTGCAGTGCACCTGGGCACACAGCTGCTGCCATCTCCTTGGGGGAGCAGCAGGGGAATGCCACCCGCCTTAACACACCCAAACTTCAGCTTATCAGGCAATGCAAGTTATATTTCAGTCCATAAACTTTATGGATCTGTGGGTGTGACTGGAAAAAAAAAAAAGAAAAAAAATGAAGCCAGTGAACTCCTGCAGACAGGAACTGAAATAACAATCTGCTACAACAATTGCAACAGGAGCAGCACCATTAACTCTCAGAGCCATTCCAGTAACAACACGGGTCCTGTCAAGGCTTCCAGAAACACTTTCTATGGGAGGACACAGGACTGGAGATCCTGAGGACAGAACGCTGCATACAGAGCACAAGGCTGGAACTCACAGGAAGAGCAGGGCTGCCATGTGAGGTGACACACATCAGCAGCCCTCAGCACGGCTCTTGTACCCATGCATTCAAAATAAAGAAAGAAGCAATGCTTTAAATAATAAAGCAACAAAGCACGCTCTCTGAATCACCATTTTGCCCATGAACTGCATAAAAGCTGAAAAGCCACGTACCATTAATTTGAAATGTAATACACTCAAGGATCTGCTCTTGATTTGCCTGTAAAATATTAAGTAGGAAGGAATAAAAAGGATAATAAATTCTTTCTCTCCTCCTAAAATGTTTCTCTTACAGTAAGCAGTATTATTACAGCAGGTTTGGATTGTTTTGGTTCATTTTAAAGCACCACCTGAGCTATACCTCATCTCCTAGCACTATCAATCCAACCCCTTTCACAGCACTGATTTCACATTATGTTTTAAAGGCACCTCCAATCATCCATTACAAAAATCAAACTCCTGGATCCAGTCCATCACAGCGGCAACTCCACACCTTTCTGCTCTCAGCCACGGCGTGGGATGCTGTCCCAGAGAAAGAAACCCAATAACCCAAGCAAAGCCAACATCAAAGGCTTCCTTTATTCTGATCCCAAACACTGAAAGCAATTTCTGTTAACAGCACACCTGTACTTTGACCAAGAACGTTAAACTATTACCCAGGGCACTCCTTATTTTCCCTATCAAAAAGGATGAAGATAAGCAAGTGTGGGGCCTTGGATAACCAAATTAGTTTCACAAGGTTTAATATTTTTGAGGTCAGTGCAACACACTCAAATGATACTAAAAATAACAGTACTAACATGTCCTGCAGATCGAACACAGCGCTCTTCGTTCTCCTTACAACTACTTCACGTTAAATCAGAAGGAAAGCACGTCATGCTCTACGCCCTCCTTTCAGCTTAAAATCATGCTGTTATTATCATCAACAGTGATAAAGTATTCTTTTTTCTACAAATGTGAAGGGAGGAGAGCCAGAAACTTCCCCCGAGAATTACAGCTAGAACACTCAGAAGCCTGAGCTATGCATATGTGCATCTATGTAGACATCAATGCCATACACACATTTAAGACCAATGCAATTAAAAAGGGAGAACTCAGCACAGCGTTACTGTCCCCAGCAAGTGAAGATAACTTCCCTAAGTCACATTCCATTCTGCTTTTTTTTTCCTGAAAGCCACAGCAACTCTGACCAATGCTGAAGCAGTGCAAAGGGCTCCTTAAAGCTCTTCTGATCCCTCGTCCTTTTGGGGTCCTCCCACAGCCACCAACCTCTACCACTCCTGGTCAGTATGAAGAAGATGGCTGACGACTGGAACAAGATAGAGGACAGTTCACAGAAGTGGGAAAGTGAGGGAAGCTGTGGCATAATGGAACCAGAGCCTCGCACGCCCCAGGCAGGGTACTCAACCCTAACCCACACCAAGTGAACTGAGATTAAATAAATAGGATTTCCTAAAGAGATGTTCATTTTGAAGGTAAGCAAACAGGATGTATGAAAATGACAAGCTCGCTGAGAACGAGCCAGCAACAACAGCCCAAGTGCCAAATAAAACAGGCAGTTTAAGGCAAAAGCTGAGTTTGTGTTATCGTGTTACATTTAATCATAATATAATAAAAGCCATGATGTAAGAGAGTTGCTATACAGAGCTTTTCTTCAAGCACATTTTGAGTTTTCAATTACAAAGGCTCTCCTCTCAATATCACAGTTAAAGCCACCCTGAAAAACAGTTACACTTGGGACTCATTCCCATGGCTTGATGGGAGAAGCAAGTCACTTCTTCCCACACACACACACACACACCACACACTAAAGGGGTTTAGAGAAGGTTTTTGAAGGCTTTGTTTCCACTGAACTGGAGAAAAGGCAAAAGTGTTGAAAAATGACCCATATCTGCATTTTTCATTGGGCTTTATAACACTGCTTTTCATCTCTGCAGTTTAACTATTTTAAACTTGAGAAGGACTCACTCCCAAGCATAAGAATGCCCTGGCTGAGGATGAAGGCTTCTAATTATTTTTCAGGGCACAAAGCACCTCCTACCTCCCTATATCACATAAAACATTAAGCGGTGCTAAAAACATCAGGAAGCGTTATAAAAGGAATTACTGATTCTATGAAGAGTTACAAAATCTTCAGGCAAAAGGGTATCCCCTCTTTGTCATACAGATGAGATCCTCTAGCAGCTAGTCCTTCCTACCGAGAGATGTTTACCAAGCTGCCACAGTGCACCACAGCAGCGTCACCTCCCCATCGGTGACGGCCTCAGACCGTGCAGCATCACTGCCTCTGGAAATGGACAGTATGGGAACAACCTACTGGAGTAGAGGCAACGTGAATGGAAACAAGATGGATGCAACAAACAGTGCCCAAAATAAGCAGCTGTTTTGTGGATCTTCTATATGCTCCAACTAGAAACATGAGGAATGTCAGTATTGGGATATATTACTGCATGCAGGGAGGTTCCCATAGCATCACATGTCTGAAAGCAGCCACAGGAAGCACTCCAGTTGCTTGTTACATCACCAGAGTAAATTCGAGGAGATCTCAGTCCTTACAAGACTTAATTCCAAAAGCTCCATCTTATCCCTTTCTGTCCCTCCTGGGTCAGGACTCTCATCTCAGAAACAGAAGGAAGAACGGAAACAAGTGCTGAGAACAGCCCACGAAACCTGGAAAACAATTCAGTAAAAAGTCACAAAGAAAAAAAAAAAAATGATCCAGCAGGCAAGGATCGTTTATAGGTCTGAACTGCAAAGCAGAGGGAACACCCACAGAATGTGAACAAACCAGGTGGTGCTGTCAGAGGCAACTCCACTTATATGGGTGTTTGGGTTTTTTTAAGTTCATTAGCAGGGTTATTTCTTTATAGAGGCTACAAGAGCCCATAGCTGGTAACCCATGGGGGCTTTCGTGGCTGGCTGCTGGAGGTGACAGAACTGATGGCCTCCTGGCTTTCCCCAGAATCTTCAAGAGAACTTTAGTTTCCAACTGGAATGAGCACCAAATTACCCGGTATTCAAGTTGCAACATATCAGCTTCTTAACAAAATATTATTAAACACTTTTATTGCGTTATTGCCTCAAAAGCAGCCAACTTTGTGGCAGGCACTGTATGAAGCCGGAGAACGAGAACCTCACGGCAGCCAATCGGTTTGCACCGTGAATGGAAACATCGTGCAGCTAATAAAAGCCCACACATTTCTCCCTTTAAGAACAGGAACCTTTTTCTGGTTACAATTTGACACCTGCCTGTGTTTTGATACATGCTCCTTCACAGTTGTTTTATAGGTACTTTCCAGAAGGCTTAAGCAAAATACTCCAGTGATGCCAGACTATTTGCTCCTTAATGCACACTAAACAGAACTGACCAAGGGCAGTGGGTAACAACTCATGACAATATAACACAACCAGTAGTGTTGCCTTCTGGGAGGTCCAGCGAGCACAGAAGACAATGGGAGTACCCTTAATTTTGATGAGTCTGGCATCCAACCTATAAATGAATGAACAGAAGACACACACTCTCTTCCCAGCACATAGAGTGGCCACCAAAGCCAGCTCTGTCCTGAGACCTGGGGGTACCCAACCCCAAAGCACACAGCTGGCATTGGCTGCATGAACCTACATCCCCCCCTCAGTCTGCTGAGCTGGGAGCACTGCAGGGTGACAAATGAGGACAGACAAAAAACAGCAGTCCAGACAAACAATTAAAAACACTGCAAGAAGTTATGTCAAGTACTGGAAAAAAAAAACCAAGCTGCAGAGAGAAAATGAAAGAGGAGATCAGTCTAACCAAGAAGAGTTACAATTCTGTACTGGGATTAAGCTAATTAGCAGCTTTTTCCATCCCCCCCCTCCTCCCCCTTTCCACGGTGGTTCTCACTGCTGCTTTTCCAGGATCAGCAATGCCATTAGGGTCCTCAAGAAAGGATGGGGAGGAAAAATAAATAAAATAAAAAGCAGTTTCAAAAGCTGCTGCATAAGACCACGAAGTAGCAGGCATGGCACGGTGCTTGCAGTCTGCAGATCTGCAGTGAGTTTGTTAACATCTGCCAAACCCTGCACAGACTTACATGGTCTAAATTGAACCTTGTGCACTTCAACTGAGGGAAGCAAGGAAAAGCAGTACAGCACTACACCCAACAAACCAGAGCAATCGATGGCTTATTAAATATGTGAACCAGTGATTGAGTGTTATCAATTTAACCTGCTTGTTTCAGATGCTCCCTCTGAAATGGTTCCCAAAACAAAGCATTTGAAGCCTGGAACGGGATGAAAAAGTATAAGCCAAAGTAAATTAATTCAAATCTTATTTCTATTCTACATATCCAATCTGTATAAAGCTCTCCAAACAACGCCCTGAACTATTAGAAATTAAAATGAGATTCAATCCCAAGGAACTTGAAAGCAACTACGTTGAGAGCAAACAATCTGCACCTGCTTAGGACATGCCTTCAATTAGTTATTTAGTTACCTAGACTTAAAATAGCTCGCACTCTCTCAGTTTCACATGTCTAGAAATGTGAACACATTGACAGCCTGCTATTCTTCATTACGGAGACACGACGGTGCGAGCTGATTCTCTGCAAGGAGCAGTCCTTTAAGTGAAGCACGGTGTCCCAAAAACAACACTGCAGTGATCGTGGCCACACTGCAAGTTGCCTCTGCCCGTACAGAGGTACTGCAGAAATCCACGAGCTAAAGTCACAGAGTAAAGTGGAAGTATTTCTCTACTTGCTATTGGATCAGAGCAACCCTCTGACTTTCTTCCACGTGAAACACAGTACGTCCCACCCAAAACACGGAGCTCCTTTGGATATCAAAAAAGAAAGCACAACATCAATAAGTCGGTTCATAAAAGAGGAAACTCCGTGATGTGACTCTGTGTTACTGAAGAGTTAGAAGCCTTCTGGGTTTAAACAAGGATCTGATGTTAGGTTTTGTTTCACTGCTACTGTCAAGCTACACACGCAGGAATTATTTTTACACCAAGCACTGCTGTATTAACGCTGGGTACATGAGGCAGCAGAGCACTGCTCCTGTTGTTTGGTTTTTCTTTTCCTTTAAAAACGTACATCTTTTCCACCTAAGACATAAGGAAAGATCATTTATGTTGAGTCAGAAAGCACGTGAGTATTAATGATGAAGAACATAAATGGCTTCCATTTCTACATTCAAAAACGAGTACCTGCAAATTAATGTTAAAGGCAAGCGGTCTATAAAGCAGCCATGTTTCCATGCCAACTGATCACAGAAATACATATAATTCAACAACAACAACAAAAAAAAAAGAATAACCTACAAAACAAGAAAATAAAAAATGAAAGCAGAAGTGCTGGAAACCAAGATCCTGAGCATAGCCAACTACTGAACAAGAATAGCGAGGAACACAGCAAAGGATGCAATTTAAGACATGAATGGCATACAGCTAATGGCAATTCATCATTACAATACTTGTAAAAGCTGTCATTCTCCAGTCAGCAAGAAAAACAGGATACAGAACACCTCTATTAGGAAGGAGGGAACACTCACACAATAGCAGCAATTCTTACAGAGGTTTCACAGTTGGTAGACATGAAAGCCAAGTCACTATTCAGTGCACATCTTTCATGAGGATTTTATTTTCTGCCTCCATCGAAGGTCTTGCTTTTTCTTCCACCGAGTCGCACAGGGGTTCTGCAATCAGGCAGCAGAGCTGCTCGCAGAGTGAGGAGGCAGTCTGCTGCACTACTTGCAAAATCAGGAACACTGGGAACAAACACATACCCATCTGCACACGAGCAGCTTGCAGAACTGTGCACACACACCTGATGGAATTAAACATGTCTGTGCATATGAGGGAGCTCAGCCTCGCCACTGATAGAAGATGCTACTGCTTCCTGTGCTACAGCTGTGATAAGTTTGATGTTCATACAGAAAATTAAGGTATATATAGTCCACACATGTATGCACATGCATACAGAGATGTGGAATAAGCTGACACTTGCAAGGAGGCTGAGAAAAGTGAAATAGAAAAGAATGCTACATGCCTAAATATAGCTCATTCCAAGATACTGACGCTTATACCCAATAAAACCAGCAGTTCAAGTAGTTGCTCTTTACAGTGCAGAGAAATAAATAACCTTCAAGTGAAAGGTCCATAAAACCCATGTTCTAAGTGAACACAAACTGAAGATAGCACAGCTGATTTCTGTTTCTTAATACATCTTTGCTGTAACCAAGAAAGCAACGGTGCTTTTCTTCCTATATGGCTCCTGAAAACGTATTGCAGGTTTAGAACGGATGAAAAATTACAGTCTCAGAACTGGAATTTGGAAACCCCACATTTTTGTGCATTTGCATCTCGCTGTTTCTGCTGCACTTTGCGTGAGAACGGAACGCTACGAGCGCCCACGCTGCTCCTGACTTCATCCTGATGTGAGCGTACAGATCGTGACAGCAGGCCTACTCACTGCGTGCAAAACTGCACCGCTTGCACACTCTGAAATCTAGGTTCGTTTACTAGCTTCAGTGCATGCAAGGACCTCAGGAATACGAAGGGGAATCGTTATATGGCTGTGTCTTGAAAGATCAAGTTTCGCCAGTGACCTTCAGATCTCAGCGAAGATGGAATTTTTAGAAGTGAAAGCTGCTCGTCGCCCTTCTGACAATGCACCAATAATAAACGCCACGTCTTCCTATGAAGGTATTGCCACTGGTGGTGAAAAACACTCTGGTAGGAAAGCACTAATCCGAAAAGCTCTGAAGTCACTCAGATGATTCTCAGTGAAGAACAATGTTTATACAACAGCTCAAGAAACCACAGGCTAAACATTCAGCATCTCTGAAATACTCCATGTTTCTGACAGCACGCTCCCACGTAGAAGCTCGAGAATGATCGTTCACCTGGATGGAAAGGTCGCTGGTGCACGGGGCTTTTCATGCAGAAAGCTGTTACTTGGAGGCAGCACACACTGCATTCCTCTCAAAGAACCAGAAGTAAAAGAAATGAGAATGACACGTGGAATACTCTTCACTGATAGAGCCCCATATGCAAAGTTTAGCACTTTGCAATAATCTCTGCAGTAAAACAGCAACTCTGAAAGGTACAAACTGAACAGAAAAAAATATGTGGGTTGGAGTTCCAATGAAGCCTTAAAATTAAACCAAAAAACACACCCATCCTCAACCCAGCAGTAACAACGGGCGGCCCCAGGGCAGCCAGCTCCCTGAGCACCACTGCCGTGCTTCAGAAGGAGCAGGGGTGGCAAAACGACAGGCAAAGCAACAAGGGTGAGGGCAAACAGCGACCCAGCAATGGCCTTGGGCAGCAGCCTGTTTGTCCAAACCAATGGGAAGCATGCTTGCCCATTATCCCACAGAAAAGGTATTGTGGGAATGTTAACTTTCACCTGGCCGGCTTCCAGATGCCGGCAGGAAAAAAAAAACAAAAAAACAACGCCCTTTTCAAATTTTAGCCAAGCGAAGAATACTCTGCATTTTTCACATTTTCCAATTATTCCGAGCTATGTATAAACACAGGCGTCCAACGGGATCCACAGAAAATGGATGTAATAACATGGTCGGCTGCCCCGTGAAAGAATGAATCGAGGGGTCTCTGGTCCAAACCAAACAGGCAGTATTGCATTTCACCAACTACAACAGCGCTCCAAAAAGCCAGCACTCATTTCTAGAACAGCAAAAACGTCTGTCCTGTCCGTAAGAGCTCTTACTGGACTCAGTGGGTAGGAATTAAGAATGAGCTGTCGTGATTTCAGCATGGTGGTGCAGACCTGTCAGCACGTGATGAAGGTGCTGTGTGAAGCCAGCATTCTGCCACACAATTAACAAGAGGAAACTCATCTCACTGATGTGTGTAACGTCTGAACGGGCCCCAGCACAGAAACTGCAGCACAGCAACTGCACAGACTGGGGAAGACCCCAAAAGACAACTTGCAAAAATCCCCTCTCTGCGTTAAACAGCAGGCACTTCTCTTGCTCTTTTCCATCTGGCACTTCAAGGAGCTGTCTTTACTCAACAGTCATCTTGAAGTTTTTAATAGTCACACAACGTGCAAACTCAAAGCGAAAGAAATTATCCCATACCTCTTCCCTTCCAAAGATCAGCTGTTGGGAACAAGCAGCTCGCAGCCGTGTCTGCAGTCCAAACCTCTGTATCTCAGTGGGATGAGGAGTGCTCAGTGCTGGCACAGGGCAGCGTTTCAGAGCACAGTCTGGAGCTGCAGCACTCACCAGTACCTTGCTGGTTCATTTGCATGCAGGTCCTGTCAAGCTAATGGATGAAATAAAACTTCCCAATTCAAATACACAAGAGGAAGAGCTTTAGTAATGGAACATTTTCCATTTGACAAAAACCAAGCGCTTCCATCACAGCAGAATATTTTGGACAGATGAGTCCAGCCAAGCCAGGGGTTGTCCTTTCCTCCATGCATTTACTTTAATTCAGTCCTGAATTGAAAGGATGCTGCCTCACCTCCACATTTACTTGTGCTAAAACAAGACAACAGTGCCTACCAATAACCAGCTCAGAGCACTAGCACTGAGAGAATCCCACTGGGATTTGCTGCCTATTTTCACATGATGCACAGAACGGGGATGAGAGCATCAGGACCAAGCAAGCCGCTGTGCTGCCACTTGTCCAGCCTGCCAAGCACTGCTCTCTGCTTCCCTCTTTCAATACTCTAAGCACTGATTTGGTCCAACTTCCCCTGGAATTCAGCAAGTCCCTGTTTTCTTACTTCAGCACTCAAGATTTTTAGGTAACAGGGAATTTCTATAACCAAAATGGAAAAAAAAAAAAAAAGAAAGAAAATACAAGGTAATTCAGTTCTCGTGTTAGTCATTAACTCCCTGATAAATTGGAGCTTCAAGTTCCTCACACAGAGGTACAAATCCCACACAGAACATCCCATTAGAACACCAAAGCGTATGCGTACATCACAATGCAGACACCCAATATTCAGCAATTGCAGAGTATCACATTCTGGATTAGCATCTCCAATTCCCAAATCCCTTCATGCAAATAAGAAATAAGCCAAGTTTACACTCAAGCAAGAGTCCAAACAGGCACACACCAGCTTAACAAACCCAACTGAAAACTGTACTTCATTAAATGGGAGCAGATTCCCAGGTATCATAAAGCATATTCACGGACTGCTGCTTTCACTGTGCATTTCTGTGATCAAAGAAATCTTAGATATGACAGAGGAGCTTATTTACTATTTATAAAAATAATCCATTTAATGCTCATTTTGAATTGGTCTTCTAAAATGAAAACTAATCTTCACTAATTCCCTTTGATAGTCTGAGCACTGGATGAATCTTGAGGTCCTTTTTTTTTTTTTAATTACAAACCAACCCACACCCCCCAATTCAATGGCTGCTACAATTGTACAAACCACAAGTTGGAAACTACATCATTTCTGTACGACAGCATCCTTAAGAAAGCCAAAAATAAACTTCATTTTCTATTCCTCATTTTTTTTCTTCAACTTTTGTGGGTGTAGGAAAATATTTGTGCCTTTTTTTTGACAAAGCCAGAAAGCTCAAGCAAAAAAAAATAAATAACAAGCTTGAGAGCAAGTCCAGAGACAAGAGGCTAACAAAGTTATAAAAAGAAAGGCAAAATAGAATAGCAGCACTCACAATACTGGAGGTTCTAAAATACCAACTCGATGTAATACACTTTAGTCACAGCTCTAGGAAAGTGAGATTCATGACTTTGGAGAGTTCTCAGAATCTTAATTCTCCCACCCAACAGACAGAACTTGTTCCTCAGTTGAAGGTACTGAGCCCAAGCAACTTCAGGACAAAATTCCAGCACCAGGGATATGCCACAGTAACCCTGGCTTACCACACAGGTTACATCCAGGAGTACATGGATTTGTAAACTCACCCCGATATCAACTGGAAAAGGAATGACTCAACGTCCTGCAGAATCAGAAATCAAAATCTGCAAGGAAAAGAGAAGTTGTGCCTGCAGCATAATGTTCTCCAAATTCCTACTTAAAATCATTTTTTATTGCTTGCTCTCGCTGCTGAATGCATAATGCTAGATTTGAATTTTAGATGGCTGCGGGGTGGTCATGAGATAAATACCAAGCACATTCGTCTGCCTCTGTATTTACAGTAAGAAGGAAAGTCAGCTGGATTCAAGGACTCAAAACACGAAACCTTTTGAACGCCGTAAGAGAAAGCCCTGAACAGAGAGCTGCCAAACACAAACAACGCACACAACCGAACCCGAAAGGCAACGCATTGTGAAACCCTTTCAAAGCCATACAATACTATGGGAATTAAGTAAACTTCAAACTCCCCTGCAATACTCTCGTCATAGCTAATTTGTGATTTCCTGTACTCTCAGTACTAACAGCACAATGGAGCCTCTATTGTGAGCCTCCTCCCACAAGCCTTTAAAAAAAAAATAAATGCAAGACATTCTTTTTATCTAGACTGGCGTGGCTAAATACATCCAGCTCCGCGCAGATAAAAGGTTATTTTTTTAGATGTTGCTTTTTCTCCTAGGGAAAAAAAAAAAGGATGTGCTGTCTACTTGTGCTGACTGCAGAGATCAGAGCAATGCTTTGGTTGCTGCGCTGCTGACCAGCAGCCTCACGCAGGGCAGACACAGGAAGCTGCTTTAGTTCTAGGGTAAAGAGAAAAGGTTCCAGAGGACTAGCTGCAATTTCAGCACAGTTCTAACAGGTGTCAGCTATCTCACAGGAGCTGAGAAACCAAAGTCTGACAGAGCCAAGGAATGAAGTGACTGCAGTACAAATGCTGAGCGATGGCGAAGGCAGAAAGCCCACGAGGTGCAAATAATGAAGTTTACTGAGGTACTGGACACGGGTAGTGCATTTTTTCATCTTAAAGCATCTCGAAATCTAACTCAAACAAACCAAAAATACTTTCCACACCAAAATCCTGTGGCTGAAATGAACGGCTGAAAGGTTGGCACGAGGTATTTTAAAAAGGATCTCCACTGGCGGAGCAGAACACAGTGAGGGTGTAAAAATCAAACACAAAATGCTGCACTGGGTTTGGTCAGCACCTTCAGGACCTTCCTTACCCCAAAACAGCATCCAACAGACTCCAACCAGCAAGGAACTCACACACACAGCACAGCTATGCTCTCTCAGTAATGCTGATTACACAAACGGGAAAATCAGCAACGTGAGAAAGGCCGTGATACACATTAATACTACTCAGCGGAGCAGCAGACACACATTAAGATGGTTGGTAGACCACAAATGTGAAAACGCTCATTATCTGGTCGAAAATAAACAGCTTAACATATCTGCTACTACACATTAAAGAGAAAAAATATTTAAATACCAGTTTAAGAGTCTGGAGACTGGCTTGTGGTTATCTCTGCTGAACACTTCAGTCCTGCATGACTCCGCAAAGGCTGAAGCTACAAGCTCAGAGAAACTAGCTGCAGCCATCTAATGAAATTTGACACGTTTAGGAATGTTGACAAAGAGCTCCATAACCAGCATCTGCTAAGCCAGGCATTTTCTTTACAAGACTGAGGATGCCCAGCTGCACATACACAAGAGGAGCAGTGATTTTGGACAGCTTGCCTTTAAGTACGGGCTTGCATCTAAAAATTCACGTTTGGGTAAAATCCCCACAGAAGCCAACAGGAACTCTGTGGTTGTAGGCTAAAGGTAGCAGGCTCTGCAGAACAGTGAAGCCCCAGCCAGCTGCCAGCCCTGCGGCACTGCCTGACTGTGTGGATGAGCCCTGCCCGCAGCCTCCTGTGGTCAGCCCAGCAGAACTGCGAGCAGGCACCTCCACGCAGCTCCCTCCTGCCTGCTTCTGACTAAGCTGGGAGCTGCAGGGACAGCCCACAAAGGGAGGAAAGACAGAAACACCCTGCAGCGCTGCTTCTGACTCCCTCTCACAGTGGCTGGGTGTGATGCAGGTCAGCACTGTTCCTCTGCGTGGCCAAGTACAGGCTCTCCTGACTAAGAAAGGAATAAAGATGTATGGGAATGCAGCAGGAAGAGCCTTGGATGGTTAGGTCTGTCGCTGCCATCAAACAGCAGTCAAGGGCTAATTGCTACTGATGACATTTTGGAGGGTAGAGGGCGACGGACAATCCCTCACGTGGCAGCAGGAACAGACAGCCTGGCTTTCCAAGGCTCCAGCACGAGCAGAACAGAAAGCAGAAATGCTCTCTTGTTGACCCTTGAACTCATCCATCTGAAGACTGCTTCCTTCACCTACAGTGAGCTGCCCAGAGTGGATGAGATGGGGCCCTGGGCCCTTCCTGCACAAGATGAGATACCACAGAGCACTGGACTGTGGTTTCCCAGCCACTGAAATCTCTTGCTTTGGGAGGTCACGAGCCAACTGACCACAGAAGCTGACAAAAGCTGTGCTTGAGGAGCAGCAGAACAGTTCTGCTCCTCCCATGTTCCACAGGGCAGCATGTGAATGAAGGGCTGAGCCCCCAGCAGGTCCCACCCGGCTGGGCTGCTCACAGCTGTATCCCCAGGTATGTCATGTACAGCAGGGCAAGACACAACCTATGAACAAACCCTGGGGCTGCCCAGGAAGGCAGCACAGCACTAAGGAACACAGACTGTACACCAGGATCTGGAATTGTGGCTCAGGTCACAAGCAAGAGATGTCTCCCTGCTTCCTTCCTCGTGGTGGGGTTGGGTCAGAGCTCTCCTGAAGAGACTGAAAGGAGAGGAGAGCAGCTCTGAATTTGGGCACACACAGAGTCAGAAATGTACAGCTTCCATCCAGACTTACGTAACTCCGCTGACGGGGACACAAGTCACTGAAAGTGATTTGGGCACAGATAAGAGACATCCACTGACCTGTGAGCAGAACTGTTAAGATGTGCCTTCAAGTACCTAACAAAGCGAAATTACATAATCGCATTACCTCGTGTTTTAATACTGAATGCTTTCACGTGGGGACAGAAATAAAAGCTTTCTGTTACTAAAAAGAAAAGCCTCATGTTTCTAACTGCTGCCTGCAGCCCCATGCTTGCTTTTCTTGCTTTCTTCAGCAAATCCCCCCCGGCTGATTAGACAGGCAGGTGCTCTGCAAGAAAGTCCCTCTGAAGCCCCCTAAAAAATGGAAGAGTAGGTTTTTCTGCAGGCAGCAGCTACGAGAGGCACAGATCAGACGAGGCCTGGGACTCTTTGAGGAGCCAGACACAGACTCTGGCCGGGCTGATCCCTGGGGAAGTCAGGCTGAGGAGCACTGCATGCTGGGAGAGATCCGATCCCAATCACAGCTCGAGGATCCCAGCACCTCCCAGGACTGGATGCTCCGGGCAACTGGGAACATTCATTTCAGATCTGGTTGTGATGAGTATTTGCTGTCTTACCCTGGTCATACAAAAGTCCAGATGAATCACCGCCTTTGCTGTTACGGCAGCTGGGAAGAAAAGATGTAAAAGCACAGCTGGGAACTCCCGCCTTCCAAAACTGTAAATCCCTTTCTGTGCTGTCTGGGTGCGAAGAAGTCTGTGCAGCAGAGCGACTGAGGCTAAAGGGCCATGGAGTACAACTTCGATCCTCACCTTAAATTTTAGGATACGCATTAAATGTGCAACTCCACCTCACCTCCCTCGCTACATAAATAATTATGGGGCCAGAAGGTTAGGGAGCCTCAGCTGAGGCTGCGATCTGAGAGCTTGACACATGCTGCACAGTATCACCTCATCAACGTTCCCAGCTGGCCTGGGAGGCAAAAGCCTAAATACTACTCTTAAAGGCAGGTCTGCCACACACGCAGCTGCCCTGCCTGGGTACGTTTCAAGGAACAGATATTATAAATTCATCATGGGTACGGAGAGACAACATGGCCACGAGCGATTGTAGTCCAAAGTATTTGCATGGCTTTGAATAAGTGTTGGATTTCACATAAGCAAATGAAAGATCACGCTGCTTCTCAGGAGCTTTTACTCGAGACATTTAAATCTGTGTCTTTTCACACACTTACTGCTGCCCAAACTACTCACTTGCTAAGAAGGCAATTCTTTCACCCGGAGCCCATTGAGGTAAAGTCAGTTTTGCCCCCAAAAGGAGCTCCCCTGTGCAGACAGCTCACAGCGGTAGAGGTCCTCTAATTGCTAAGGAGGGACAGACTTTGTGCCCCAGAGCACTGGGAAACATCCCACTGCATCTGCACGATAACGCTGCGCAGGATCCAGCCCAGCCCTAATCTGCAGGATCACACTTCTGGCTGAGCTCTCAGTACGCTGCGACGAAACTGAGGAACAGGGAGAGCAGCAAACCGAAGCACCGCGCGTTTCCAACAAAGAGCAGACGCCATTTATCTGCGTGCTACAGAAGGACGAGTCAAGAGCTAAGCAAACGGACAAACGGAAGGACGCTTGTGATTTGTTTCGTCGCGCTATGGGGAGCTCCACGCCATGATAAAGCATCACGCCGCAGCGAGCTCCGTACGAGCAGAGCACTGTGCGCTCCGGCTCCTCTGTGACCACGTCTGAAACGTTTACAGAGGTGATCGCAGAGGTTTTATTTCCCAACAGCACTTTCGTTGACTCAACTCCTCCGCCGAGCGTGACTAAAGCCATTCTCGGGGCTGTTAGTCCTCACCAACAGATGCCTCCAAACAAACACAAACTCCATCCACCTCCCCAGGATTACTCCGCTCTAACAATGACCCAAACAAGGCTCAACTCTCCAATTCCCCCCTTGTCTCTGCTTACGCCTCGCATCATAAATATCAATTTCTCAGCTCAGAGAGCCGAGGGCTGCCCGTTTCATTTGGTTCTGAGATACAGCAGTGCATCGCAGCTGGAGCGATGGTCGCCAGATCTCCTTCCCAGTGGCTGACATGCTAACATGCCAAACGGGTTGTTATCCATCAAACAGTACAGAACTGCAATACTGAAACACTTTGGGCACAGGGGGGGAAGTCAATAAGGAGCAGCATTAGGAGACAGACCAAAGTGAGCGGTCTGGGTTGCTATTTCACACGCCTGCTTCGACAACACACAGCTAAAAATAGATAAAACAGATAAGAACACAGAACAAAGAGATGCACTGGACAATTATCCTCCCGCCAGCACCGTCTACTCGATAATAAGCTTCTTAACCCTTTTTTTTATTTACAGGGAGCACAGATTTCAAAGCTTTCGACTCGGAGCAGAAATTATTTAAAGGCAAACTGTATTTCTCTTTGTGCTCTCTTGTCCCCTCCCTGTAGGGGCACAATGGGGAGGGTTAGGGTACTTCCATAGGGCACCAAGCTCCTCGCCATGGGGGCTGGCATGCCCCGTAAGGCCCCGGAGACGGAACCGATGCGCTCCAAGCACTCACACACCACAAACCGACATCAGAGTTGGTTTCCATTCCGTGGGCAGGAAAAAAAAAAGAAAGTACAGATCCGGCGCAGTTTATTAGGCCTCGTCATTGCCAGCGGAGCCGAGGGGAGCGATTATCTCCGCCGCAGCCTAAAAGCAAACACCGTTCTCGATGAGGGCGGGCCGGCAGCCGCAGGAACCATCGTTTCCCCGCAGCTCCGACAACAGGTGAAAGCTCCGGGGCGGGCTGCGGGACCTCGGCGCTCCGGGAGGGAAACAAAAGCAGCGCAGTAAACAAACGCCGCAGCCGCTCCTCGCCATCAAAGGCGGCGATGTTTATAAACAGCCCCGACGCTGTGTGTGTGTGTCCCAAGCCGAGAGCAGGGCGGACCCGCAGCACTGAGGGGGGGGGGGGGTTGGGAAGGGGGGAAGCGGAATTGGGTGGGGGGGGGGGGGGGGGGTGACGGAGGGCCCCGCGCACTTTCGTCCGCTTCCAAACTTCCATCTCCCAGCTCTCCACGCTTTCATGTTGATTAAGTTATAAAGCGCTCGCCCCAGCCGCAGAGGTAACAAATCCAAGCCCCGCCGCACATCCCCCCCCCCGCACCCCGCTCACTCGCTCCCACCGTCCTCCCCAACCCCGAGCTCGTTACCTAGCGGCAAGCCCTTGTTCAGCAAGTGCGAGCTTCCCATTGAAGCGTCGGGGCCGCGGGGAGGGAGCCGGGCTGGGCTCGGCCGCTCCGCAACGGCCGCGCTGCCGGGGGAAGCGGGCGCCGCCGCGGCATATGGCGGCCGCTCCGTGGGCGCCCCTGAACTGAGGCGCCTCGACGCGCGGCCGCGCGCATGCCCTCCCCGCGCGCGCGCGCGTCCCCCCGCCGACCGCCGCCGCGCGCACGCGCACTCCCGCCCGCCCGGCTTCGGGGAGCGGCCGCTGCCACAGCGCCCGTGCGGGCGGGGCTTCCGCTCCTTGATCTCGTGGTGCCGGGAGGGGAGGAGGGAATGAAAGAGAGCGGGGCGGGAGCTGCAGGCCCGGCTTCCGTGGAGCGCCGCGAGGCCTGGAGGCCACGCAGGTCTTGTTTTGTGTGCTTTTTCCCCTTTGTAAATACTCATCATAGAATCACAGAATGGCCTGTGCTGAACGGGAGCTCTAGATCATCTAGCTCAAGCCCACTGCTGTGGGTAGGGTCACCAACCACCAGCCCAGGCTGCCCAGAGCCCCATCCAGCCTTGCCTCCAACGCCTCCAGGGATGGGGCATCCACATCCTCTCTGGGCAACCTGTTTCAGTGTGTCACCGCCCTCTGAGTGAAAAACGTCCTCCTAACATCTAGCCTAAATCTCTTATCTCAGTTTAAAACCATTCCCCCCCCGTCCTACCAGCATTAACCTGCGTAAACAGTCATTCCTCCTTCTGTTGATACACACTCTTCAAGGCCACAATGAGGTCTTCCCAGGAGCCTCCTCCTCTCCAAGCTACACAAGCCCGGATCCCTCAATCTTTCTTCACAGGAGAGCTGCTTCAGCCCTCTGATCATCACAGTGAGCCTCCTCTGGACCCGTCCCAAGAGCTCTGCACCTTTCTTGCACAGAGAACCCCAGGTCTGGATGCAGCACTCCAGATTGGGCCCTACAAGAGCTGAGTAAGATTGCCCCCAAGTGCTGCCTGACCTGCAGCACCGCTCCCTGTGCCTTTACCACCGGCAAGAAGAAATGCAGAAACGCAGCATCGTGCTCTGACGTTTTCCAAAGCAAAGCTGAGATGTGGATCGTGGCATGAGGGAGAGCAACCCAATATCTCGAGGAGATGGGATCCAACATCTTACAGACACCGCAGCAGATGTACACACACACACATACAGTGCTTCCCTGCGTGTGTCACAGCGTGGGAGCACTGGAGCTCCGACAGCGCTTCAGAAAACAGCTTATTCTTGTGCATTCTAAGGGCATGCAGTTGCAAACCCCTTGCGACAAATGGGGTTATCCCAGAATACGTTATCACTTATGACCAGCGGTGCTTTTTGCCCTTGGGGAGAGCGGCCTCAAGAGCCGCCCTAAAATCGGCGGCGGCGGCGGACGCGAAACAAAGTCTCCGCGCTGCCCCTCGGGCGGCTCAGCTGACGGCGGCCCCGCCCCTCCCCGCCCGGCGCGGGGTCATGGCGGCAGCGCGGGGCTCCGCTCTCCTCGTACCGAGCTCAGCCACAGCCGCGCGGCTCGGCCTTCCCGATTCGGTGACGGGAGAGCGGCACTAATGCTGCGGTGCGGCGGCCGACCGAGAGAGGGGAAGCGCTGCAGCCGAGCGCGGGGCTCCGGGACGCGCTGTGGGCGTGCAGGACTGCGGCGGCGGCGGCGGCGGCCCCGGCACGCCCGCCCGAGTCACTCACACTTCGCTTTGAAGTGGTGAACCGCTTTATTGATGTTAGCAAACAGGAGGAAAAAATAAATATATACGAATACAGAAAATGGCACCGAGCGAGCCCTCAGGAAGGAGCTCGGGGAAAAGCGAGGAGCAAAAACGAAGGCTCGGGCTTGCAGGCAGAGCTCGGTCCCGATTTTGTAGTGAAACACAGAGAGCCCTCAGAGGGGCACCGGGGGGAAGCGCTCAGCAATGATGGGGGAGGGAGTGTGGCACCAAATATTGTGACAGGGGGAGTGCTCCGAGTGAGGACACGTTGGCATGGGGAACAGATGGAGTATTCAGTAACAGGAGGTTATTAATACTGCAGCTTGGGATTCTCTGCGCTGCTTCGTGAAGGGACTCATATGCTTGCTCTTTTTCTTTCCTGACGGCGTGCAGAGCTGAAGGCGCGCTGTGGAGGTTAATGCTGTACTCGTTTCCTTCCCTGCGTGCACATCACGGACCCGTGTTTCCTGGGAAAACACAGAGGGCTGGATCCTCCCTACGCTCCTTTCAATAGCAGCATGCTGATCTGCACCTGCTGGAGGACAGGGTTATCT
Organism: Callipepla californica brunnescens; assembly: GCA_023055505.1. Taxonomy (NCBI): domain Eukaryota; kingdom Metazoa; phylum Chordata; class Aves; order Galliformes; family Odontophoridae; genus Callipepla; species Callipepla californica. The sequence continues at coordinate 37,552,761 of JALIRH010000005.1, read as the reverse complement.
GACCCGGGCTCGGAGCCCTGAGGTCTCTCCTCCTGCTCACAGACAGCTGCTGAGGGCACCTGCTCCTGAGGATACACACAAAATAGCTGAGGACTGGCTGAAGCTGTCCTTCAGAACACCGCACAATGTTGTTTCTGAGAAAATGAAACTTGCTTTCACCCTTTCTGCCCTCTGTGGCTCTCAGCTGCAGGCTCTGAGAAAACCCAGGGCCAGAGCAACTGACTCCAGTCAAGCCTTCAGCTACCCCCCCCCCCTCACCCATTTTGTTTCCTATGTTTTCAGGCTCGCTCTGGGTCATAAAACAGTCAGTTGCCTTCACATCCTGATTTGCACAGCTAAATCTTCCACAGAACATAACAAAATTCCCATCCTCTTATCACATCCTGGCTGTTGCTGTGGCTTTTAACAGCAGCGTTGCACAGCTGAGAGGCCTCTGTGCTTTGCAGTAAGAATTATGGCGTTTTTTAAAGCCCCCAAACTGTTTCTTGGCTTCCTAAGAGTCAGCTGGAGGAACACATGTGCTAAAGAGTAAATACATTGTTTTAAGCGTATCTGTTAACAGCCATATGTATAATTTAAGTGCAAGTTTTATTACCCTCAGTATCTCCAACCGTAAGGGCGTGACCTTGGGCTTTCACAAATTAGATACATTAGGGTATGGTATCTGTAGCAGATGTGACTTTGAAGATGGTGAAAGAGGAAGTTTTACTGTTGGGCTATCTAAGCATGAGCCAAGACATCGCCGCGTGCTTTCTAAAGTGAATAATGAGATTTGACAGTATTCTTACATCCAGATACTGAGATTGTGTACTTACAGATGTTCCCTACTTTGCCATAGGTACGCGTGCTCTCGCTTCATTATCAAACATGCATCATTCATGTGAATGCTCACTGTAACAGGTTTTTAAGCCATCGTTTTAAAACCTTTGCGTACTTTTCATCAAAATGAAAGATTGTATTTCAAAGGAAGATCTCAGCTTTTGTCAATAGCAAATCTTGCAGATGATACTAGCAGATCCTGAAAGGGATTTATGTCAGCAGAAAAGAATGGCTGAATAAAGCAGCCTCAACGTTTCAACTTTATCCTAAAAGCACATCTTTAAAAATGAGTACTCAGAAGAAAGTCAATGCAATTTATTCCAAATCTGGAAAGAAGACTTTGTTTGGATTTACATATCTCCTTAATTCTTTCACCGAGATCCTGAAAAGCATTTGCTAATAAATCACACATGGATCAGCCTACTTTCATTTTGCAACTGCATGGCAATCGTGTACTATAATTAGAGCTGCCTTTTTTTTTTTCCTTCTTCTTTTTTTAAAGTACTTCCCATGTGTAAAACTTGCCTCTGTAAGAAGTTAATACTTCCTGGTTGATGTGAAAGAGAAAGAGCATTTTGGAGAAACATTTTCAGCAGGTTCTCAAAGTGGAAAAAAAAAAAGAATAACTGACAAAAGGGAGACATTTAATCTTGAAGAAATAGTGGTCATCGCAAGCATGAAATAAAATAGAGGACCTTCATCTACCATAGAAAAGAAGGTTTACCAAAGGATCAAAGCAGTAGATTAAAGTTCCACTTAATGAACAAGAAGTTCAGCTGTGTCAAACATTCAAAGTCAGTTCTGAAATGCCAAACGTGCGCTGCTCCCTTCTCAAAACGGAATGGCTGTAGCAGCTCAATCCTGGCAATAACAGCCACACAAACCTGAAAAACCTTGCAGTGTGCCGAATGAAAGGAAGAATAAATTCCCTTCAAACCAGCAAACACAAAAAAACCTCTCTCCTCTGATGTTATCTGTATTAAGTGACTAAGGGATTTTCTTCTTGATCTCACCCTCTTCATACAAGTGCTAAAAACACAAGAACCGGGGCGGAATTAAATCCTCTGCATTTTCTGGTTATCATGAAACGAGAGCTATCATTTTCCACCTAGTCAAGAGGAGTTAACAGACCATTTCCAGGAAGGTCTGCGTTCTGGCTGAAGAGAAAAAGAAGATGGAGATGAACAGCAGAAGAAACCTATAGAGGACCGTTAGTGGATGTCAGCCATTGTCCATCTGTTCACAGTGGAATCTGTCCAGACCTGAAGGAACAACTGCAACCTGCCCCATATGGCTCGCTCCCTTCTGTGCTGGCAGGGCTGCTTTGGGGATTTGACATTGTTCGAGGTAAAGGAGAAGCGGCACAATCTGTGCTCCCAGAAACAGCCAATTAACATGACAGAACAAACAGCGTTTGTAACCCACGGGGAGGTTTACTCCTTCTCACCTGTCTGAAACACTGGAGCTCGATCAAACTGTGTAAGCTGCAGAGATCCTATGCTGAGCCTCCTTGTTTCAGAGAAATCCCTAAAAATGGAACTAGTTACTGACCAAATCCTGCGGGCAGTGGGGAGCCCCCCAACCAGCCCTCAGCCACCAGGGTAGCTGCCTCCGAAGCTGTTCAAAAAGGCACCTGGACAGAATATATTGCACTGAAAGTTCAATTATAATTCTATATTAGCACAATACACTTCCATCACAGTGAACTGGAATAACAACATTCTCCACTTACTTCTACATAACTGGTTTGCAGTGAGCTACAGCTGAGTGGTCGTTTGCTTCTCAAGTCTTGAATCGGGAAGCAGAGTCATATTTTCTGTGTGATGAAGGGCAGTGGGTTCAGGCTCATTCAGAGTAGCTATGATATCCGAGGTTCTCTCTAAAACTGTACTATTAAATGGTGCTATTCTCTTCAAAACTGCACTGAACCGCCTTTTGTGGTGCTGGATTCTGCACACAAAGACACAGCAAGTGAAGGGACAGATGTATCTAAGCCAACTGCAAGGATCAGAGAACTGCAAGCCTGTAATACCTTCGATAACCTGTTTGATGGCACTAATTCTGCAGGTAATGTGGAGAATAATTAACTGCCCAGCAGCCTAAGCACGGCCGGCAGATGTCCTGAGTGAATTTCCCACTGTGCTGTATCTTCAGCTTTGTGCGTGAGCTACAATTCACCTGCACTGACCGAAGGGGACAGTGAAACCATTTCCAGAAGAAAGCAGAGAGATGCTCAGGCTGGAGGCTCTATCTGTGCTGCTCTAGCTCTGAAACCACGAGCAGATAAGATTTGCCAGCATTACTTCAAACCTGAGGCAATTTTCTGCTCAGAAGTGGGATTTACTATTTTGAGCCTGGCACAAGGCTAAAGCAGCCGTAGGTGGCACCTTTAAAAATGCAGCACAGACAGACCAATTTGGACTGGCAGTAAGCTAGCGGTCCGTGCTGTAATCTAATTTGCACTCTGCTATGCTCTACCTTTTCTTTGGTTCCCTTGTAACACACATTAGATCTTGTTTTTGTCAAAGCTGCAGAATACGTAGCCAGAAAAAAAGCTAAACTTGGACCAGAGATTATTCCAAATTCACACTTACAAACGTTACATTAAGCAGTGTAGAAAATACCACAGTTGTGTTGGAAACATAATGCGAAACTTCAGACCCCAGTAATCTGAAAGAAGGTAAGAAATAAGAGAATGACTCATGAGTGAGAAAAGTGACCTCGAGTGAGCCATCACACCATCCTCAAACACACATCTCCCTGCAGTGCCTTTGCTTCCACCTCCATACACAACTAAAATCTGACGACACCACGTTAACAGCCATCAGCGCTTGCACAGACGCCTTCAGTAACTCTCAGACTGCACAGCAGCTGGAACAAGCGGCAGAAAACACCTGGAACACCAAAAAAATATCAGATACATTCATATGAACGTAGCAAGATCTGCCTACAAAGAACGATCAGAGCACTCAGTGGGCTATGATAACGCTTGGAAGCTCCAGCAGCATTAATTCTAACTTGCTTCAGATTCGGTTTAAAATCAGTATATTCAAAATTTTTAATACTGGAAAACCCGTGCTATGAAATATGTACGAAGAAAACCCACTAACAACCTCCACAAATGGCCCTTTGTACTCTAAGAAACCCAAAACATTAGAACGGGGAAAACTGTAAGAGAATGGTCAGAGAAAATCAATTCCATAGTTACAGCACACGGAACAACACACAGCCGAGGCAATCTGTAACACGGAATGGGTGACGACGGTGGAACAGTAAAAAGAAACAGGCAGGATTTCAGGAGTAAAACATGCAGCCCACTGGCCACAGAAACACGCTTTATACATGTGTGCCTCCATAAATCCAGCAACAAACTAATACCTTTACACCTCCCCTAACATGGGTATAGTTATCTAATAACGGTTTTATAGGCGGTTATTAGGACGTATGCCTTTTCTTTTGCTAACCCCAAATAAAGGTTCTCGTGCCATTTTTCTCACTTAGCCATCCTCAATGTTCAAATCCCAGCAGCTGAGAAGGAAGCTGCAAGAATCCTTATCGGCGTACGAGACTCTTAAAAGACAACTCCAGGCCTAAAAGACATCAGCTTTCGTGGCAATTTACACAGCGAGAGGGTAACTTCATTTTGAAAACGCTCCCTTTGTATTGCTGAATAATGCAAAGACAGAAAAAGTACCAGTACAGGTTGGGAGATGAGCTGCTGGAGAGAAGCTCTGAGAAGGGGGACCTGGGTGTCCTGGTGGGTGACAGGCTGGTCATGAGCCAGCAGTGTGCCCTGGTGGCCAAGAATGCCAATGGGATCCTGGGGTGCATTACAAAGAGCGTGGCCAGCAGGTCAATGGAGGAGATCCTCCCCCTCCCCTCTGCCCTGGTGAGGCCTCACCTGGAGTACTGTGTCCATTTCTGGGCTCCCTGGTACAAAAAAGGCAGGGATCTCCTGGAAAGAGTCCTGTGGAGGGCTACAAAGATGATAAAGGGCATGGAACACCTCCCTTACGAGCACAGGCTGAGAGACCTGGGGCTGTTCAGCCTTGAGAAAAGAAGACTCAGAGGGGATCTGATCCATGTCCATAAATACATAAGGAGCGGGAGGCCAAGGGACAAGGCTGGACTCTTCTCAGCAGTGTGTGGTGATAGGATGAGGGGAAATGGCCACAAACTGAAGCATAGGAAGTTCTGCACAAATGTGTGTGGGAACTTCTTCACAGTGCAGTGATGAAGCACTGGCACAGCTGCACAGAGAGGTGGTGGGGTCTCCTTCTCTGGAGACGTTCAGCACCCACCTGGATGCCTACTTGTGCAACCTGGGCTGGGAGCTGCTTTGGCAGAGGGGTTGGACTCAATGATCTCTGGATGCCCACAGAGTTCATCATGATCTACAAACAAAAGGGACTACATAAAAGAAAAGAGCTTTCATTGACAGCTTTAAAAGGTAAATTTCCTATGACAGAGGACTGCACAGAACAGCACCGGGAACGTTATGTCAGCCTCAGCTAGTGCACTGCCTTGAACATCTTACTCTTTTCAGGGATTTTTATATCCCTTTTGTCAAAACAATTATTCAGCCCCTTAACATGAGCAGTCTTTTCTACAAAGCAGGGCGCCCGATATTTATCTTCTGTAACTATTATTTCTCACCACACCGATGAGCCTTGTGAACTACCAGGTCCCAAGAAACACATCGAGCAATTAAAAAAATCAGCAACACCAATGCGATCAAAAATCCAGAATGCTCTGTTTTTATCAGCTAATTCTAGGGAACGGCGTCGGGTATATAAACACAAAATATCTCTTCCGTTGTTTATACTCTCATGTTTTATTTCAGTCCTATCCCTGCCATCAGAAGAGACACTGATAACCACAATCAGCTTCTATTAGTTCGTATTACTATGTATCTGAAAGAATGGTCACAGCACGGGCCTGCACACCGCTATGGGAAGAATAAAGTTCAGCAGGCAGGCACAAAATGGAAATACTGCCACATCTCTGCAAACAGATCGTGTTCCTAATTGAAACAATTTGATCCGCCTTACGAACAGTACACGTTAGGGCACAGATGCGGAAGTTACCTTAAGAACAAATGTCCTTTAACTACCGGGGGCCGGAGACTGAGCTGTAACAATAAATAAATGCGTACAGATCGTGTATAAATAATTAATTCGATCTTCCTGAAGGACCTGGAAACAAATGAGAATACTCTGTGCGTGGCTGTACTGCACTGATCTCTTAAGTGGAGTGGCTTCTGAAACCCATGACCCAGAAAGGTTAAAGTTGGTGTCGTTCCCAGAGGCTGCACCTACGTGATTAACATTACAGAGGCACCCGCTCCAGAGAGAGCTATCACAGGAGAGGAATGAACGTAATTCACGGAGATAACAAATAGCCTAATGAAAAAAGAAAAGAAAAAAAAACCCACTCTGCCTTGGTTCAATTAGTGTATTTTTAATGTTTTCTCCTTTAAGCATTACAGCTGTAAGTTTGACAAAAAATGAAGTGCTGGGAGGATTTTTTGTATGCTGATGTCATATAATGACAACCCAAATTGTGTTCTCAGCCCCTCTCTGGATCATTCCTGACAAGAGATATCCAATTGTCCTGAAATCTGTGGACGGTTTGAGATGTAGACAGATGTCTGTGAGGCTGAGGTCATCAAACTCATCTCGTTTGTGACCTAAGGCCCCATCTCTTGGTGGTCTCCAAAAAACAAAAAAGGAAAAAAAAAAAAAAAAAAAAGAGGAGGGAGGGATATAAAGAGAACACCAATGAAACCCAGAAAACCCCAACAGTTCATTTTTAATCTAATAAACTGCTCACGTTTTTGTAACACCCAACACAACACGTACTTGGCCATCTATCATGACCGTGCAGCCACTCTTTCTGGCACTGTTATTCCCTGAACATCTAACCAACAAAGTTTTGAGCACTTCATATTTAAATCTCATTTCCAAGACAGCACTATTGTACTGAAGGGGTGGAAATCCTTGTCATTTCTCTGTATTCTACACAAATCTCTTATCAGTTTTGCAGCTCTTTAACCATCCAAGGAAAAAAGTGCCACGCTGGAGCTGACATCGCTCCCACTGCTGAAGGGAAGATAGAATTGGGTCTCTCAATGCTGGAGGCAAGAAAACACAATGGTAACAAATCTTCCTTGTGTATATATACATCACTGGACCGGCTGTCTCTGGGCGCTGAGTGTATGCTGTGGGGCACACAGCGGGTTCAGTGGGGATATTTTTTTGTTCGAATCACTTCATGTGTGTACGAGGCACTCGAACAGCTGATCTTATTTTACCATCACCGCTACCTGCTCCCTGACCCCAGAGACGCCTTCCTGCTTGAGGCAGCCATCAAAACTCCAAAATACTATGAAAAATATATGCACGCATATATATATACTGCACAAGAGTTTCTGTGACAAAAAAAAAAAAGGCAAAGATACACTGATATTAAATTTTCTGGATTTTTTTCCCCTTTGATAGCTTCGGGGTACTCTGAATTTTTACATACACTCCACTGTTACGATCACCATTATTTCTGTTCTGCTCTTGAAAGGAGAAAAGGAGAAAAAGGTTTTTGTACAGGAGCATTAATAGTTCCACTTGCCCTGTGGCAAATGGGGAAAATATGTCAATGTGAATTATTGTACTGTCTCCACGGATCAAGATTTCTCTTAGTGCTTTCAAAATTCCGCTAACAGAAACAATTGCTAAGAGCATTTGCTACTTAGCCTGCTATGTTGGAATCGAATGAGACTGTAGGATCAGCTAATGCTAAAACACTATCTTCTACATTGATTTTCTCCCCCTGCATTAACCGAGGAAAGAAACAGCTAAATAATTTTTGCCGGAAAGAATGACATATCGCCCTCACAAGGACATTCAAAGATTTTAAATCATCGGGATAATTACAAAAAGAGAATTCTGAGCAGCTCACGATACCAAAAATGTAAGAACATCGCAGTTAATTTCACCCCGTCCTCACCCAAACAAGTTGTACTACATATTCCACTTACTGCACACTGAGTTACACTGGTGAATGCAGTTATCTTTTTTTCCACACAAACCAAGAAGACCCACACGGATGCATCAGAAAAAAATCATTCTACATTTGTGCAACTCTGCGCACGCATTCGTATCCCTGGCAGATATTAACAGGGGGCTGCCATGCCCACTTCCTCCACTGGAACACCACTCCGTGGGTGTTTATTGAATACGTTTTTGCATCTCTTCTGATGTATCAGATGTGATCTCTATTAATAAAGTATGATTGCAGAAACTGATGGGCCACCGGGCAGATCTGGTCTGAACATTTATTTCTAAACATCTGGCAAACAGGAGTGCGGAGCAAGGCTGAACAACTGATGAAATCCAGGCACTGCAAAGTGCACATGACTGACTATTTCTACCAAGCAGCAAATTATTTTCATTAAAAAATAATGCTCTTGATTCATAAGCAATTAATACTTAACCATGAACTCAGGGACTATTAGCATGAAATTCAAACCTAGTTGGTCTTACTGTTGTTGAATAACTCAAAGACTTGGGCTCTTGCACTTCTCTACCCCATCCACGGGGTTCCAGCAGTTAGCACCTCCTTTGTCACACACCGTAACTCTGTTCTTGTTCCTGACCAGCAGAATGGGCTGTGGCCCAGCAGTCTTGGTGTTTAAGTTGCTGACAACTGCACTGATGACACAGCACGTCCTCTCTATTCAGCATGCAGAGATGTTGCATAAGATGGGGCCTAGAGGAAACTTGTTGGCAGGTGCTCTTGTAAAGGAACAGAGGCATCTCATAACTGGGAGAAATCAGACGCAGTAAGGCATGAGCCGAGATTCAGGAGAAGTACAATCCACTCAGCTCCCTGTCATCCCTGTCATTCTACATCACCTCCCTTCTACGTACCCAGGCTCTTCATCTTTAAAACATGTACAGCGTTCACTTATTAAACGCTCCTGTTTGCTGGGACAGCAGATCTGTAAAATATTTACACTCTCATTACAACCGAAGAGACACTGTATGTGGGATGAGCGCAAGGATGGGCACACAGTCATCCTTGGTACAGGTCTCAGTTGTTTCAGCAACACATCATCATTCCAGGCTGAAAAGGGGAGTACAGAGCTTGGACTGTGCCATCCCTACAGAAAAACCTAGGAACAATGATCTGTAAGAAGTAACATATTGTCTGCAGCTTGCACTCACTCCTGCTCTGCCCCCCGAAGCTCCCACTGCGAGCAACAAACCACAACAGAAATTTGCAATCTGTACATTTTCATTGGTTTTAAGAAAAACTACCCCTATTTTGGAAACATCACTTTGAGGAGACACACAGAAATGCGTGCACATTTTACTGCCCTTCTTGGTGTCCTTTACTAGTGCTGAACATTTCAGTATTACATGAGAAGTGGAATAAGGTGAGAGAGGAGTGAAGTCCAGAAAGGAAAATCCTCATAGGTGTGAGTTAGAAAAAAGCCTGCTTGTGTCTTTACACAAAAGAGCTTTACAATAGAAAGCAATTTGGGAAAGAAAACTCTAAAAATGAGGTCAATTCTGTCAGGAAAACCCTTGAAGGATCCCCAAAACAGTCAGAAATTCATCATCTGCAGACACGGATAGAAATTAAGGACAAAAGAAAAAATCCATCCATGAAACATTTTCACAACCAAAACAGTTACTCCTGTTGGGATGGAAAAGGACTGCTGGTGAACCTGAACCTGAGAACAGCATCTTTCTGTATTCCTTTAGCAAACGACATGGAATTTCTTTCTTCTCTTTATGGACCAGGCCTTGATGGTACTGAAATCAATGAACGTTTGCCGTTAAGGTGAATGAGACCCAACACGCTAAGTATGAAGTTTCGACTTCAATTAGTAACTATTTACCACACAAAATAACAATTAATTTCTGCTTCCCACAGCTCTAAAATAATTACGACCGTGACATGAAGGTCACTGTTACTCAGACAGTAGTTTTCAGGTGGTTAAACTGAAAGACCAGAGGGATCCAATTAAGCATTTAATAAACTGTAGAGGACAGCACAGTTCAGTGTGCCAAAACAAACTTCAGCTCGCAGCTGTATCAGATATTTCAAAGATTTTCAGTAAAATAAATCCATATTTAATTAGCACGCTCGCTACAACTGAAGAAACAACACATGCCATTGTAAAGTAAACGTTCAAGTCACCGCTGTATGCCATCCTGGGCACTGCCTGCTTTAAAACAAACCATCTCTGCAGCTTATTTTGTGGAAAACACAGAATAAGAGCAACCTTCTGCTTCCCTTCAGCCACGTCCCACTGCCCATCAGCTACAAGCTCAGGAAGCAGAAGGGGGCATTTTGCTTCCTGGGCAATTTCATGATTCCGTGTTTCATTCAGAAGAAGTTGTTTTGTTTTTTAAACAAAGCCTAACTTAAGGAACATTACCATCTATTATGGGACTCGGATGACAGCACACCAGTAGCTTTTAAAGCTCTCCTGGGAGTGAAATTATAGCTCCTGTGGCGAGCATGGCTTCTGAAATGTAATTTGAATGTTGCCTAATTTTCAGTTCTTACCCATTCTACACAATATTAGCAATGATGTGACTGTTCACAAAGAAATATTCGTTTTGTTATTTTTAGAGGCAAAAACGCAACTTGGGCCATTAAAAGAACAAGCAAACCAAAGAAAGCCCACCCCAAAACCCACCCTGATTAAGCAACATTTCCTGGGCTCTTCTGGCAGCCACACCACTATCATTCTTCGGGACAGTCATGTGTTAACAGAACCATTTACATCACTAACATTTCAGCAGTAGATCTACAGTAGATCTTCAAAGCTGCATCATGGTAAGGACTGGAGGCCCACAGTGCAAGCCTCGTTACTTAAAAATGATTCCAATCTGCTAAATGTTGCAATGAAAGAAAGATAACTCAAACCTCCAGCAAGTGCAACCGGTGGCAAACTGATTTTTTAGTACAGAGATTGTTTGGGTTAAATAAAATTCTAATAGCGTTCATATTTTATTTAATAGCAAATACATGGCCCTACGGATGAAAAATGTGGCCATATTATCAAACATTTGTTCATAAATAATGCATGGCAATATTACTATACTGATGACAGTTATTCTATTGATGTCCTTTTCATTCCTAATCACCGATTTCGTGTCATTTTTTTTAAAGCACATTTCACAGGAGTGGCTTTGATGCTCATCACCTCGAACCACATGGACCGAATCGCAGCAGAGAAAGGAAGAAAAAAAAAAAGAGAGAGAAAAAAAAAAGGAACAGATGGCAGCAGGCCGAGGTGCTTTGTACCTGAAATCAGCATACCTGCAGTTTTTAATAATGCTGACTTACTCTGCTTCCTCCCCACGTGAAGGTGTTGCAGGCAGGACCTCGTGTATCAGCACAGCACTGAGTGCTGCCTCCAGCTGCCTCTTGGCAAGGGAACGTGGAGAGCTCTGCAGTGCTCCTGTGCACGACCTCTGCCTGCCAAATCCTCCCTGGTGTTTCCTACAGCACTGACAACACTGATGCTATGGGCAGGTTTGGTTTGTTGGGGTGTTTTCTTTGCCCGCCAAGCTAAGTAATGAGTGGACTTGAAACTGGCAATGGCTACAGTATCTGAAATATATTTTTTCAGCTGATGGAAGAAGAAGACTCGTTCTTTTGGAAAAGGATTTCTAGTGAAAAGCTTTCAGTATGGTGTTGCATTTGTACTAATTTCAACACACAGTTGCAACAGATGCGACAACAGTACGTGCTGCTCTTAACTTCAGTGCTCAAAATGGCCTCACTGCATATTTTGGTGACTGCGAGGCAGGATGAGAGGAAAAAAAGATCGTCTCGTTGGAAGTAACCTTCCTACAACCTGCTTCTGATGGAGGCAGACGTAAGAGATCTACAGAGATCTACTAGATCCTGCCAGTGTTACTGAGCTGACTCTGCATGGCCAGACTGAAAGATGCATCTGAAAATCCAACAGCTCCTCAAAATGCAGATTTATGCTTTCTACTTAGTCTGTAACTTGATCACAATTTAAAAAACCCAAGCCAGAAAAGCATGTGCTAATTTATGTAACAAATTCATGAGTTCCAATCAGACATCGCAGTAACTCCAGTGAACACACACAGATTTCCCCATCCCCACCACTGTAGTGAAGCAAACACCACAGTCCTCCTGGAAAGAACACCCTTCAAGCTTTGAAGCACATCCTAAACCTACACGTGGACCAGAAAAGGAGCAAGCCCTGGGGCTCAGGACCACATCCTCCTCCATCTCTTCTCCTCTATCCCACAAGCCCCCACTTGCTGGCAGCTGCAGGGATCAGGGAGAACTGCTGATGTCCCTCTGCTGTACATCATTGCTTCCTCATCTCATCACCATCCCAAGTTCTCAGCTTGTCGTCCTCCTACCTCTTGCTTTCTAAATGTAGCCCAAATTGGTAACACTGCTCTTGAGAAAAATTGGTAACACTGCTCTTGAGAACAGAACAGAAAATGCTTTCAGCATGGAAAAATGCCCTTTAAATGTCTCACATGCACACAGCACGGCCAACGGGGTTCTGTGGCCCTAAACCACAGAATCTCACCCCACTGCACAGTTCTGAATGTGGAGTCCTGCAGGATTTCCACCCAACCCCATGGAAACCAGGCAGGGAGACAAGCCCTTCTGCAGAACCAGCACCCACAAACAGCTCACCAAGCAGGCAGGGAGACCCGACCCACGTCAACTCAACACCTTCCCCATCACGGACCACCGCAGCTAAGCCCATGTAACCACTGCTGATTCACAGCCTGGGAAGTAATTACGTACATTTCCATTCTTCTCTCATTTACAGCATGCACCTGACAGCAGGAGTTTTTTGTATTTCTGCCTTTGCTTTAACTGCTCAAATATTCTGACACTGAACGTTGCACAGAAGATGAGCAGACTTTGTATCGTCACAGACCGGTGTAGAAACAAAATACCCCGAGGTTATCAAATTGGCTTGAATTATCTGCCCTGTTCCCAACAAGGAAATTCCTCCTCGTGAATGGAGAAGATTTCATGTTCGAACCGATACGAACGGTAATACAGCTGTGTCATTCGATTAAAGAAAAGCTCCAGGAAGCAAATATTTGCTCCCTGCTGAGTACCCAGAAGGTTGGCAACTTACAAGGGATCTGAAGAGTGAATGAGCACTGTGGAAAGTATAACCAGGATCGTAACAACTACTTAGTGATTTTTTAGTACTTTAAAGACACAGAATAGTACAGGATATTCCCCCCCAAAAAATCAGACCAAAACCATTGAGCTGAATGCTGCATAAAGCAAAAGGAGAGGATCCCTAAAGGCTTTATAATCTAAGTGTAAGGCAAAATAAAGCTCCAAAGTGTTCCTCAGATATCAAATAAATATAGAACAGTAACAAACTCATCTCAGAAATCTCCTGTGGGAAGAGACAGCTCCTCCTGTAAAATAAAAGCCCACTGAAAATAAGATTCAGTCCTGGAAGACGACACAGCACATCCAGATAAAGGGAAACTGAAGGCTATTGAGAGATAGATACACATGCATAGAATTAAGCACGTGGAGCGCCAGAAAACTCAATCAGCGTTTGGGCGACAAAGCACCCCTCCAACAGACACAGATAGGCCATCTCTCAAAGCGTTTAAATAGGAGTTTATCATTCTTGTACGAGACAGGAGCGTTAAGTTTTAATTGCAAGCCTTTATAGCCATGTAACAAAATACTTTAATAACAGAACGCACAAATGCGATGATTAAAATACAGTCAATCTCACTAAGCCGCGCTCCAGTCGAACGCGGGGAAGTAATTCTTGTCCTGAATTATTTACTGAAGATGTTTGTGAGAGGCGATGTGCAATCACCCCTTCAGGCTTCCTGCCTGAACTTAACCAAGAGGAGATCCTGACGCTAAGCTGACAGCGCACACAAAAGGAAGGGAACGGTGTTTGCAAAACAAAACGCTGCATTCCTCCCTCCTCAAGTCTTCCCGGTGATTAGTACTGTGTCACTGTAATTCAACACATCCTTCAACACATTTCTTGTTGGCTTCTGCTTTAAGAAGTGGGACGCGCTCCGTAGCAAAGAGGAGACAGATGGGTTCGGTGCAGAACTGCTTGTGCTGACACAACGCAAAGCGAAGGTGAAAAATGAAAATGGAATTAATCTGTCAAAAGATACAATGAGATATCTGAATACATACAGAAAAAATTCAAGCCTGGCAAGAAAGCCAGCTCTTCCCCAGACCAACGAGTGCGGGAGGCACAAGAATATTATTTCTGCTTGTTTGCAACATCCACACCTGGTAACAGAATGAGGGATTCTCCAACGGCAGAGTTCAACTGGAAACACATGCAGAAGTACTCCTTAGAAAGGAGTGAGAATTTGAGAGAGCTCCTCATTAGTGTGCACCCAAAGTGACCAAATGGAGAATGCTACCTCTGCTGTTAAAATCATCTTGCAACGCTCTACACAGCCCACCAATGCAAAAAGAAAGAGAGAGAGAAAGAGAGAGAGAAAGAGAAAGAGAGAGAGAGAGAGAAGAGAGAAAGAAAGAGAGAGAAAGAGAGAGAAAGAAAGAGAGAAAGAAGGAGAGAAGGAGAGAAGGAGAAGGAGAAAGAGAAGGAGAAAGAGAAAGAGAAGGAGAAAGAAAGAGAAAGAGAAAGAGAAAGAGAAAGAGAAAGAGAAAGAGAAAGAGAAAGAGAAAGAGAAAGAGAAAGAGAAAGAGAAAGAGAAAGAGAAAGAGAAAGAGAAAGAGAAAGAGAAAGAGAAAGAGAAAGAGAAAGAGAAAGAGAAAGAGAAAGAGAAAGAGAAAGAGAAAGAGAGAGAGAGAAAAGAAAGAAAAGAAAGAAAAGAAAGAAAGAAAGAAAGAAAGAAAGAAAGAAAGAAAGAAAGAAAGAAAGAAAGAAAGAAAGAAAGAAAGAAAGAAAGAGAGAAAGAGAGAGAGAAAGAAAGAGAGAAAGAAAGAGAAAGAAAGAGAGAAAGAGAGAGAGAAAGAGAGAAAGAAAGAGAGAAAGAGAGAAAAAGAGAAAGAGAGAGAGAAAGAGAGAAAGAAAGAAAATGGTAAATAAAAAAGCGCTTCTTGTGGCATCAGAGAAAATTTACCAAGGGAAAAAGATGAGGGTCAAAAAATTAAAACAAATTAGAAACAGATGGGAGAAATAGCATCAACAGAATGTGAGTAACTCGAGTATTTTAAAATACTAATTAGAAATTAAGAAGTAAATATTGAATATGCATTTGATAAAAATATAAGAAATTCAGGCTTTACATGCTATCTACACAAATAGAAGAGGAAGAATAGCTGTGGCTTGTGCACATTCCAAACTCCTGACTTGACTCAGTGTATCTTTACAGCACGAAAAGCAATTAAGTACAATAATGAAATAATAATCCAACATTTCTCTGCCAGATGTAGGAGTTCTAAAGGTGCTTTGGTCATGAATTTTCCTTTCTTGCATCTGCCAGAGCAGAACTTGGAACCAACCACCCACCGCCTGCAGCATCCCCATCAAAGCGCTCCCACAGCTACCTAGGAAAGCACAGAAAGCAAGCACCTGGGCTATGAAGCCCTGGAAGGACCATCAGCTCTTCAGAGAGCAATCAGTAAAGGAACCCAGGACCATCGCTTTCTGCATCAGTCCCAGATGCATCCCTCAGAACGTGCCCTCTCCTGGCGCAGGTACCCAGCCTGACTCCCAGCACGGCCCTGAAAATAAAAAGCCAGCAGGATGACAGCACTCTCAAATGGTCGTTCCTATGAAAGCACGTTTATTCAGGTGCTCCGTTGACCCTTTGACAGCAGCAGGGTTCTGTACCACAGAGTGAGCAGGTTTGGGGAGGGAGCACTGGTTCTTTTCCAGACTCTCTTTCCTTTTCCCCCTTGTTTTGATACTGAAGAAGCAGCTGGAATCATCATCCTTCTTTCTTTAAAAAAAAGCAAGCAGGCTGGAAATTGGCATTTTAGGTACTTGTCTGACACAACAGAAGAAGCAAAGTGCTGCTTCTTAAATCGAATTCAGCAGCTGTGAGAAATAAGATGACCTTCAGAACAAACTCCAGCGTGTACTTACAACAACAAGTTCTCACAGGTTTCTGTTCTACTCCGCAGTTACTGCCGTCTCTGTGCCATCTGTCTGTAACACAAAGGCTTTCTGCTGCCCACCCGAGCAGTCAGCGCATTCGAGGCGGGTGATGATGAACAACTTGGACATCCTGGCAAAGGAGGTGCACGTCCTGGCACTCATATGTTATGTGATTGTAGGGAAAATTACAGTTTAAAGAAAAAAATAAGAGGTCATTATTGCTGCTGTTTCTCATGTCTCCTCTTTTCATTGTCTTGGTAAGCAGAAATTCCCTTAGAAGCTGACGTTATTCTGTTTTGTTTAACCATTATGAAAATGGAGAAGTGCACGTGTCAAAGCCACTTCAACCTTGCACGAGTACAGTAACTGCATTTGCAAATATTTGATTATTATTATTGAGTCACGGTCCACTTCATTTGCAGTGATATAAGACAAGTAGGCTGTTCATCCCCAACTGACTCTACATCATTTTTACGTGTTTTTTATACTCATTTTAAATAAGCTCACATGACATTTTTACATCACTAACAGTACAGCTACAAAACCTGCAGTTGTATAATCATAAATCAAGATTTGCTTTACTGAATTCTGCTTTCAAGCTACTATTACTACTACTACTGAAACTGGGGGTCGGCCTTTTTCTCTCTTGTGACTACTGACAGGATGAGAGGGAATGGCTTCGAGCTGCACCAGGGCAGATTCAGACTGGATGTCAGAAAATACTTCTCTGAAAAGGTGGTCAGGCACTGGAATGGGCTGTCCAGGGAGGTGGTGGAGTCACTGACCCTGGAGGTGCTCAAGGAACATTTAGACATTGTGTTGAGGAACACACTTTAGTGGGAACGACTGGTGAAAGATGAATGGCTGGGCTGGATGATCCTCAAGGTCTCTTCCAACCTTGGTGATTCTATGATTAAGGTACAGTTAAAACTTACTTGCTTTTCAGTGAGTGCCAAATGCTGAACACCACCAAAACCAACCTTTCCTGTTGTTAAATATTTTAAACAGGATGAAAAAGAGTGAATTCTGTATTTGCTAATGATAAAACTTAACAGAGATTTCCAGCAGTGAACACACACAAAACTCAACCGCTACCTCGCTGAAAGAGAAAAAAAGAAATAGTAGCAAGCAAAAGGCTTTGCGTGCAGTTGAAGAGACTGACAAGTTGCGTAGGCTCAGACAAGACTCATCTTTTTTTGTTCTCGTTTCACAAATGCATTAGTCACAAATACATGCACACCAATGGTGTGATTCCACTTCTGATCCAAACTTCACCCAACATAAACGTGCATACGGAAGTCTGTGGAAGATATATGCGCACACACACACACATACACACGTGTAAAGTCATCAATACTACGTTTAAGACAACTGAAGTTTCTGCATATAGTGGAAGGCACTACAGTGGAAGCCAAAATTAACGTGGAGATCCGCATCCATTGCGGGAAGATCAACCAGAGGAGACACAGATTATCGTAGACCACACGACCTATTATTATCCATATTCCTGTAACGTTCTGAAAGCGCCAGATGAAATCATGGCCCCATGGTGTGAACTCGGATCCAGGACTTGGAGATGCAGCAGATAAGGCAGAACAGGAGAAAGAGGCCCTGCCAGCTGGAGCTGACATCACCACATTCGTCACTGTCCAAAAGTGCGCTGTGAAATTGCATCTCAGTAAAGCACTGAGTTCCCTTAAGGACCAGAGCACTTCTGCTCTTGGAAACTGATAATAAGACTTTCCCCACTTTTCCATAAACTGAAAAGCAATACCACTTTATGTGCATTTCTCATTCCCACCCTTTCAACACTCGTGGCATCACTTGTGCCATGACAGGTGCCTCTGCAATGACTTTGCCAACCACACCAGGCTAACAGACAACGGTAGCAGTGAAATATTCTGAAGTCCTTCCAGTCCTGGTAGTTGTGACTGACTTTTTCCTCAGTGGACATTCAGTGTTACATCAGTAAAAAAAAAAAGGGAGAAAAACGCCCTCTATTTTTCCAACCATAAATGCATCAGGAGCCCGACCAAAGCAGACAGAAAAGGACAGCAGCTAAAGAATATCTACTGACGCTGGGCGCGATAAAAATATTACCGTGTGCTGTCACTTTTTTCATTGCCTTCAATTAATTTTCTCTCAGTCACATCCAGATAAATGCTGGCAGTCTCTGCCGCTCAAGTCTATAAGCTGTTTTTCATGTTTGGTAATACGAAGGCTACATAATGTGTGAGGAAGAATATGATTTAAGAGTGGTGTAATACTTTAAAAATGTATTAATATATAATAACTTCTCCCATTTAATCTGAGGCGTTTTTTGAATTAAAAATACATCAAATAAATATCTCTGTGGCTCTTGTCCCAAATTACTCAAAGCACACAATAAATCCATTATAAAACTCTCTGCTTTGCTGATGGACTCATGAAATGATTCTGTCACACGCATATATAATCGTACATTTCAGCCTTTCAAAGAAGAGTAAAATATGCTGAAAACGAACTTGTTACGTAATTCTGAGAAACTGCAGTTCTGTGCATCTAAATAGAAGACATACTTGAAACTAAATATATTAAAATTAAGCTTATTAAGTATCAAGTGATTAAGTACCGAAATTAAAGCTGTGAAAACATCTAAGGCGGAAAAAATTACTTGTTAAAAGCCCAAAGGGATAACTATTTAACCCAAAACGCTTTGCACTCATGCTTCTTTCCTGCACTTCAACACTTTGTTACTTTGCTTCCCCTTCTCCTCCGAATCCTCACTTCCTACAGCTGCATCACACAAATGCTGTAATGGGTCAAATCAAACCCATCATCCTGCCTTTGGCCATGGCAAATATGAATGCCTTAGAGAAGCACAAAGCTCCAAGCGACCATACAGTAATGGTTTTCCAAGCATGCTGTAACTCACTGCTCAGGGATGCCTGACGCAGCACCCAGCACATAGCCAACGCCAAAACCCAACAGTGTTGGGGTGGTGGAGTCACCGTCCCTGGAGGTGTTCAAGAACTGTGGAGATGTGGCACTGAGGGATGCGGTCCGTGGGCATGGTGGGGATGGGTTGGTGGTTGGACTTGGTGACCTTAGTGTTCTTTTCCAACTATAGCAATTCTGTGATCCTATGATCTCCTCCTTCAGTTTCCAGGCCTGCTGTGGATCTTCAGTCCCCATTTATACTCTGTTCTTGGACGCAAAAAGGAGAGGGAGGGGAAAGCTGAGCTCTCCTGTTAGCAAACAACATGATTTACTGTTTACAACTTAAGAAGTCAACCAGGTTCTTCAAGCAGTGCACTTTTTATGTGCACTATTTACATGAGGATAAATTATCTCAGACTACTGGACTAGCAATGAGTGGTTAGCACTGAAAATCTGCAGAGTTTGGTTAGAAACTTAAGAGAAAAAACTGCCATCCCTGGCAGTGTTCAAGAGGCATCTGGATGAGGAGCTACAAGATGTGGTTTAATAGCTTGTGGTAGCAATGGTGGATGGCTGGTTGGACTGGATGATCTTATAGGTCCTTTCCAACCTATGATTATCTGGGAATCTGGAGGACAGGCTGGGAGGTGCTTTGATTGCACAGATGGAGCACATTTCAGGCCAAGAAATCAAGTTACAACCGATTTTTAAAAGTCGAATTATTCACCTTTCACAAGTCTTCCACAAGAGTCCTTTCTTTTTCCTTCTTTTTATTATTACCTACGTGAATAGAAGGTTAAATAATGGTGAAATTAACTGAGCTTAAAATAATTTACTGGAGCAAAACTGTAAGCAGATAAAAACCATACAGCCCGAAAGGCCGTCTTCGATAATTTTCTACTCTTGAGCTTAAAATGGGAAAAGTATCCCAGCATAAGACAGCAATCTCACCTGGCAGTAACATGCAAATAAAACCAGATGAAGACAATTCTCTTCCAAAAGATTCTGGCAACGGCACAGAGCGTATCCAAACAGAAAGAAGAACGTCTGCCTAAAGACGTCTGCGTAGGCTGTTAAGTTTCTTGTTTGACTTACAAAGTACTCAGAAAGATTTAATGTGACTCAACAGCTGGAGGTAAGTATGGTGGAGAGGTGAATTTTAACCCTGACTGAGGTTTTTATTCATTCTGACCTCCAGACTTGAGCCTGCCCATCACAAAGGACTTTTACCTCCTCATCCTGTGCCCACAGAGGCAGGACATCAGGGGAAGGCTGTCTGCTGCCAAGGATGGCAAAACCTATGTCACAAGTGGCTTCTGAGCCCTTAGATCCAGGGACAGTTCAAATAATAACAGATTTTTTTTACTGAGATAAGTGTGAGAAGTGTGCGTGTGCGCTCTGCTTTGCTCATACACCACTACTTGGAATGCTCTTCATAGAGAACACGGCTCAGATATTTTCATACCCCCTAGCGATGGTTAGCTGTGGAAATGCACATAAATTTAACAAGAGTACAGCACAGTTTGCTATTTTTAAGGTTGGAATATTTTGTACTGGGGTCTTTTACCACATTAAAACACAATGAAAGCTCAGCAGCTAATTATTTGAGAGGTAACAAAGCTTTTAAACTACACACAGATGTTGAGCTGCACTAAAAGGACAATTATTTTGCCAAAATCATTGCCAAATTAAAGCTCCTATCTGGAAACTTTCACACACTTGTATTTGGTGCAGCTGCAGCTGTTTAATTGCACATAAATTTTGTTTGCCCCTTTCCGATTGTTATTCAAATGACATTAAAGTGCAATTACAGCAGAATGACAATAACCGGTCTGTTAAAAGTTCAAATTGTAGAAGATCTGTTTTAATTTAAATTCAATAAAGTATTAGAATGTTAAAATAAACGCATCTCGGTGTATGCAAGGGAATGCTCTTTTTCTCTACACACGCACACAGGGGTGTTCTCTCACATACCTACTCTATGGGCATCAGGTGTCATTTTCAGCCCTGGCATTAGGGCCACATACACCCACCACACAAGAGTTTGAGACCACAGCTTCCCATTTATCACCTGTAGGCACCTAGAGGCGGCCACACAGCTGCAAGGTGAGCAAGATCCCCATTCTGCAAGGCCCTGATCCGCGTAGGGATGTCCCTATGGAGACACTCAGGCTCACAAATCCGAGGACTGGGCATTTCTTTTAGCTGATTTTCCAGATCTTCAGCACACTGAAGACTTGGATTGCAGACTCCCTATCTGCAGTGTGTGTTGTCCACCTACACACTCCTAATGGCACTGACTACCTCTTATGTAAAAATAGAAAACCTCTTCAAATTTGGCCTTTCCTGTAGCTATGAAGTCTGTATTCTGGCATCTCAAGAACATCAACAGGCATAAGATTGATCAAGCATCCTTCAGACCAAACACATCACACACAATCACTGTGCATCACAGACCTAAGGGACTGTCGTGATTTCCAACTATATGCTGACACAAGCACGAGAACTTCTAACACTGAGACAGCAATACATTCATTTTTCCCGTAAAAATACTGCCGTGTATTGTTTTTCAGCCTTTGTGGCTGGAAATGAAGCACTCATTTATGGGGACGATATTTTATATTCTCACGCCAAAACTGTGATGCCTTATTACATAAAAATATAGAAGTGATATAGATAAATACCTACAGTGGGTAAACTATGCCTTCAAAGACATGCTTCTTGAAGTATAACAATTTAAACCATACATATTAAATCTAGAAGACTTATAAGTATGCATTAGTCTACAGCACAAACAAACTGAAAATCATTCCTTAAGATACCAAGAAAAATATTTAACTAGAAAAACAACTCTAACTTTAAGTAATATCTGTATAGGAATATATAAATATGTATATATATATATAGTGAGGGCTTCTTCTACTCTTATTAGAAAACTTCACTTTCCCAAGAAGAAAGAAGTCCAACTTTTCCCTAAGTCACACAGCCGTTTCTTCTTTAAGTCTTCCATTTCTCATCTCCTTGACCAAAGACAGGATTGGCCACCAAATAAAAAAGATGAAGCACGGACAACTTAGACAATGCTTCATTAAAATGACCATTAGTCGCATACATATGGTTGAGGGCTCTCCATTTAGGTACACCAAACCAAACACTGGACTCTGTGATTTCCTATATCATCGTCTCCATGACTTATGCTGATCCCCATGCCAAGAGATTTCTTATTTCTTCTTTTTGCCTCACGGGGACTGATAAGCTCCAGTTGTCTGTGCCCCGGTCAACCTTCCCAGCTCACATTCAGATGAATTACTGTTTTGAAATTGTTTTTCAGGCAGCACAAATGAGGCAGTATTTCAGGCCCTCAGATATGCGCCAAAGCCTGCAGATATCAAATCATTAAAATTGTGAGGACTCAATAAACGCAGCCTCATAAGATTGATCAGCTGAAAACTGGTCCATCTAGCCCACAGCCTGCCTCTGGGTGTTGCTCAAACACAAGCTTGAAAAACAAGTTTTTGCAAATAAGGAAAAAAACATTTATTTCTGCCTCGCATCATTAATCCTCATTGTACCACAATACCCAAGGTATTTATCTCACTTAAAATTTGCACATACTGTTTAATTGCTCATTTATTTAATTGTAACAGTAGCTACATCTTAAGTTCAGTCCTTTCCAAGACTTGGCATCACTGCTGTCAAGGTCTGTAACATCAACTGGCTCAAGGTCTTCTGTCCCTAAGGAAATACTCACTTATAACCACCACATTTGGATATTTCTGTCAATCACTACAGAATCTAGTGTGACCTGCAATGTTCTGCTGATGGATGGAAGGGCACTGAGAGGAGCTGTCCCTGAGGAGATACAACAGGAAGGTCTGCTTCCAACAGGTAGAGCAGATCACTGCATGGAAACAGGCATTCAGAATATGAAGTCCTACCTGCAAGGCCTGCACTGCATTAAGAACCAACCAAAAAACACACAAACCAAATGCAACCAACCACACAGAAACACCCAGGATCTCAGAATACCACTTCATCCTGAGCCCAATGTTACTTTCCCAAGGCCGTAACGTTCTTCCCCTTACATCCCAAAAGCACTGCTCATTTCTGAAGCTAACGAATGATACCGTGCCTTCTCATGGGCTGGGCACTGACTGAGGATCTGGAAGGACAGAAGGAGGATACTGTGGAGAATAGAGGAGAATTCCCCATTTCTATCAGCTCTGCAAATATCCCCATTTCTATCTGCCTGCAGCCTTCGGATGATGCTGGATGAAGAGCTGGTACATTACTGACACATTCAAAATGGCACAGAGTAATACACTGCTTTGATCAAGATTTTTTGCAGTTGCCAAAGTAAACAGGTATCTTCCCTCACTGTGTGCTGCCTCTGCTTCAGAGCTCGAGGAGATAACTGTATCACTTCCTTTCCCTCATACATCAGAGACGTCAGATTGTAACATCCCTATACAGCAAATACATCTTCCCTTATGAGGAGAGGCTGAGAGACCTGGGGCTGTTGAGCCTTCAGAAAAGAAGACTCAGAGGGGATCTGATCCATGTCTATAAATACATAAGGAGTGGGAGGCCAAGGGACGAGGCTGGACTCTTCTCAGCAGTGTGTGGTGATAGGATGAGGGGAAATGGCCACAAACTGAAGCATAGGAAGCTCTGCACCAATGTGTGTGGGAACTTCTTCACAGTGCAGTGACGGAGCACTGGCACAGCTGCACAGAGAGGTGGTGGGGTCTCTTTCTCTGGAGACATTCAGCACCCACCTGGATGCCTACCTGTGCAACCTGGGCTGGGAGCTGCTTTGGCAGGGGGTTGGACTTGATGTTCTCTGGAGGTCCCTTCCAACCCCTACAATTCTGTGATCCTGTGATCTATACATCTGCCAGCACTGCTCCAGGAAAAAGAATCTTTTACTAATAAAGTGTTGTAATTAAGAACTTAATTTGTGAGCTAGCTTCAAAATCTGTCCACAAAGATGGACTACAATCTGCAATAGCCTGACTGAGTGGGAATCTTGACTGTCCATACTAAGAGCTACAACTGCTCTGGAGAAAGCAGTGGTGATCAAGTACTGATGGAAGAACACAGGGAGGAAGAGGAACGGTGCTCTTGTGACTGCAGATGAGACCTTGCATCTCCACTAGGATGCAGAAGGAGAGGAAGCTGCTGTCCAAGAGCAAATGAGCAAAGAAATACATGCTGAAACCCTGCAGGCAAAGATGCTCCTTTCTTTGTCACACCAGTGCCATCAGGTTAAATTTTGAAGCATAACCTTCAGAAACAAGAATGGAAGAACTTCTGTTGCTGGGAAGGAGGAAGAAAAACAGAGGTTTTATGACTGCTACAGGACGTGAAAAATGAAGACCTCTCTCTTCCCACCAGAGCTCATTTTCTCCCCGCTTCCCTCAGCTTTCCAGGGTTATCACAAAGGTGACTTCTAAAGAGCAACGCACCTTCCACGATGACTTATTAAACATCCCATGCACCCACCACCAGCACAGCACATCTAAATCTAATGAACAGGAAAACAAGGAAAATAATACGAAGCCAGAAAATAAGAAAAAAATTGACTGATGACCAACATCTCTCCAAAGTATAATACTGATGTACAAAGAAAGAATTGCAGGCAGTTTTAGAAGTTTGCATAGGGCAAGCTCTGATGTTACATCCACCCTGCACAGGAACTAAGCGAAGGATGGATGCGTTTGCCCTCAGCAAGTTCATTTACAGACAGCATTTATTTTACAGTTAAGTAAATGGGTTTAGGAAAATGCCAAAAAGCAAACGGAACGGCCATTGGAAAGCTTTTCAATCAATGAAGTGCTCTTTATACATCTGTTGCTTTCCAATGACTAATTCTCTGGAAAAAAAAAATAATGCCTGAGCTTTTATAAACGGGGGCAGGTTTGGGTAACTGTTGGCTCAGACCCCTGGGGCTTCTACAGTAAATCCCACCCAAACACCACACAAAAACACACCTGTGTCTCCGTGACCTAAAAAACACACTTTCTGCTACAAAGGCTCGGCTAACATTAGGATTCATTTCCACTCCACTTTATCATGGTCTTTGCCACACTGTTTGAAGGAGAACGATACATAACATTTTTCATACACTGTCATCCGCTCACAGATCAGTGGGTTAATGTATCCGCCTTTCACCTTTGGGAACCGTGGTTCAACAGCCTGAATTACTTTGGTAATAAACGCCGCATTGTCTTCCTTCAGAACAGACCTCTGCTTGAAGAAACGTAACAAAATATTTTTATAACCTCGTGGAAAAGATAAGAAGTTCTCTTTCATGCCATAAATTCCCTCCGTAATCTCAGGAAAGCTAATTAAACCCAGCCTTTGAAAACAAGCAGGTATCTAACGCTCCGACTTCGCTAAATGAAATGAGTTTCTTTAGCGAACTAAGCTATGATATGAAAAAAAAAACAAACATAAATTGCTTCCATAAACAGGTCTGCAGCAGGTAAAATACAGGCCAGCAACAGGAAAGTGTACATCTACCTGCAGCAGGAGCTCAAAATGTTGGGTTCCTTTTAGGAGCAGGGAGGAAAGAAAAACACGCGTTCAAAATCCCTCATGCAAACTTTCAGCTTAAAAGCAGTTTTCGGATTTCACCAATGGAGCTGTAACAGGCAGAAGCGTTGTGGGCAAAGAGCTCAAAAGCTGCAAGGAGCTGGTGGGCAGCCCCGAAAGAGCTGTATCCGTGCATCCTTCCACTCACAGGCACTCATCACTGTGGGTTTCAGCTTCAGGTTCACCAGTGGCTCCTGGTGAGAGCTCCGTGCTCTTATGACCAGTATGCTTAAGGGATTTATCGTGTCATAACATCTATCCTTCCTAAATGCTGGATAGATTTTTAACTTAATATTGATGTTTTTAAGACCTAGAGCCCCGGGCAAGAGAGAGGGCTCCTTAAAAGCAAAGCAAAGGCTTCTGAAACCAAACACACGGCAAACAAGCACACAACCAGATCGTTTCCTGCTTTCAGATAACTAGCTGGCATGTTAATTCTTTTACTGTAAGAGAGATTATAAAAAACCCTTTCCTATTGATTTTAATGGTGCTGTCACTGTAGCAGAATAATACCTCTCCAGCATTGCTTTGCATTACTGTTTCAAACTCTGATGACAGATGAAAAGTACTGAATCTTGGCCAAAAGCTGAATACGCCATTATCTGTTTTTGCACAGCTGCACAGATATAACCTAACACAGAGTGGTGCTTTCTACCATTTTGTTTAGGGCTAAAAAAAAAACCCCACACATACACACACGTATCCTAAAGGCAAAACCAATCTGAAACTTTGCTCAAAGAAGCATGAAAGTACAATTCCTTTGCAAAACGTATGACTGCTTTATAATGTCACATTACCATACTTGCAGTTAGCAATGGACAGCTGACCTCTGAAATGCTGTTTGTTTTTGTTCTCCATTTGTTCCAGTCAGTTCAGCAAATTCCAGAAACAGGATAAACAAATGCACGAGGGTTTATATTAACTCGAAATTACAATGTAGTTCACATATTTTTAGGAGCAGAGGCACTTAAGCCTGAGAAAGACCTTTTGGGTCACCGAATCCAGTTTCAGCCACTGCTCAGCCTTACTTCACATAAAGCCCTTAAAAAGTAGATCAGGCTCCTCTTGATGCCAGATGGGTGTTCAGATCCACTGCATCCGTCACAGTCATCACTCACGGTTAGAAGCCTCTCAATGTCAAACCTAAAAGTAGTCATTGTCAGTTTGCATCAATTTATGTTTTGTGCCAGTGCTGGCACTCAGCTGAAATAAGTCTTCTCACTCCCCACTTCTTTAACTCTCTGATGTTCTTGTAGGCAACGAATACATATGCCTGCTCTCAGCCCACATTTTGCTATGCTACACACCACTCCTCGTGACCTTCTTAGGACACTCAGGTCCATGATCTCCTCAAACACGTTATCACATCTTCTCAGCCCTGCCCCAGTATGTATTCCTCACTTGTGCATGGGATGACAAGATTATCACAGGCTCTGAGATGAGACAAAAGCCTTACTGAGTGACAATACTACTCTCCTTTCTCTTCAGTGGAAGTCTCTTACATCGTGCACCTCACTTGACCTTCTTCACAGCTGTATTTCCTTCGTGGCTTGCAGTTAATCTGTGATCATCCAACACAACCCATTTTTCTCTTCCTCCGCCATTTCAAAGAATGGAGTAATACCAACCTGAGAAGCTTGCAGTTAAAAATCATATCAGTAGTCCCTTGGTGCATTATCTTTGCACTTCAAGGCATGAAATCTGATATTATTAATAGTACCGCCGTTCTCAAGATCGCCCTCCTCCCAGAGGACACATTGATAAATCTGGGTATTGATAATTCCTAATTCACACTCTCAGCATATTTCATCAGAACACTCCTCTCGTACGATGCTAATGGGAATATTAAATAAAACACCTTAAATAAAACACAGCCAGCCATTCTCAGCCCACTTCCACAGTCTGTCACCAGCTCCTCCATGGGCTAGGAGGCCACACATGGATACCTCTCATAACCGACCTCAAGATGTCCCAAGCCCCAAATGAAACAACCACGTCAGTAACCATCCGTGGCAGAAATAAAAAGGCAGAGCACTTCATCACTCGGGGTTTGACACAGAAGTTAACACCTTTTTCAGCTGTTATTTCTTTACAACAGTTTTACTGCCGGTATCAATACGAGGTCTACCAGCAAGGAGGATGCAGAACAAGCTTCTATTTCCTGTACAAAGTAAGTAACTCAGTCTGCTTCGCCCACAGCAGCAGGTGTTTGCAGTTACCTCTTCAGCCCACCGGCTACTACTAAATGCTCCTTAAATGTCATCTGCAAATTTACTTAGTACGCACTTGAGTCCTGCATCCAGATCATTTACGAAAACACTGAAGGGAACAGGACTTCAAACAGAGCCCTGCAGAACCCACTAGGGGCTGACCATCAGAGGTAACCCCAGAAGCCTCTGAGCCCACCTGTCAGCCAGTTGTTTACCCATCTCATTACATATTTGCACAGAGATGCAACATGAAGCCCCACTGAAGTCTGTGCAGCCAGGCTCCCAGCTACGCACGGCTCTCACATGCCACTGCTCCAAATCCCAAGGCAACTTGCGGGTCGCTCTTGTAGCCCTCGAGCAACCACAGCAGAGTATTTTTTAAGGTCAACAGAGATCACAGTATTCCCAGTTCAATTACTGCGGACAACAGGGAAGAAAGAACGCCTAGCTTTACAAGGATGCCTTCATCCTGCAGTGCAATGGTATCCTACAGTATGCACAAGGAGGAAGGACTTGAAGCACGGCCTTGCAGTTGCAAATCTTCTTGCACAATACGTGATTAAAAAAAAAAAAGTCAAAAGATAAAGCCTTACAGATGTGCTGAATTCACCGGTGCAGCCGTTCACAGGATAAGGTTTGCACTCCACATCATCTGAAAGCCAAACCCTTCCAGAAGACAGAACTGAATCCATCCTGTCCCATGAGCACGTTTCCCTTCAGAAGAGGGCTGGCAAGAAGTTCTGTCCGCACGTGAAGTGAAATCAGCCAGTTTTTGGGGGGGTGGCAGAAAGCTAGAGCAAGTCAGGCACACTGCTACAGGGAGGAATGAAAGCTAGATCTGAGAGAAAGAAAACCATGGGTCTGCTCAAAGAGTGAGCAAAAAGAAAGCTGAAAACACACCTCCTCCCCCAGCTCAGTACCAGCGGCTCCTGTACATTTATCCTTTTATCACGCTCTTTTGCTCCACCTGCTGGCTCTGCAACAACAGTCAGTGCATCCTCCAGCAAGCACAATCACACTTCCAAAACACACAGATAAAAGTACTAAAAATACTGCTCAGGGTCTACCTCATGAGCCATTACCCATGCATTGTCTTTGCATTTTTTGTTTCATTTATAGAAGTATGTCTAATTGCAACGTCTTTTACTCAATTGATTTATTTTAGGATCTGGGAGTCATCCCTCCCGTACATACAGTATGCCTAAAAGATTATTTTTTAACTTAACACGTTCAAGGAGTAGGAAAATCTTATTAGAGTCATAGAAAAAGGCTGAAAAAGACAACTACAGTCATCCAGTCCAACCATATTACAGGTATGAAGAGTTGTCAGAGCTGAAATTCCTCTTAATTCTCAATGGGACGATGAAATATGACTTTCTTACACACTGCAGATCTTAGTAAGGCTATATGAAAATAAATTATCCGTACGTAGACGTGTGGATACAGATCCTCACTTAATAAATCAAATTCTATTATGAAAAAGGATCTTTTCAGAGCGTTTTTCTTATACCTCAAGGGGAGCTGTACTTCAGCACTGAGTCAGAACTTAGGACTGGATGTGTCACTGAGTGCTGCAGTCCACCCAGCAGCTACAGCAACAGCACAGTTAACTCCTTCAGGGAACCTCCGGGTGCCAACAGCTTCTAAAACACTGAAAGAAATCTGCTGAACGACTTAATCATTTCTGAGCTATCAATACAACGGACCACACTCAAAGGTACGGCCTGAGCACACACGCTGCACAGAAGGATGCCATTAGCACAGTAAGGGAATCCTGGCACAGGGTTAGGGAGGTTAAGATGCGCTGCAGAACTGTGCTGCTTCACTACAACTCACCCTGGAGTAAAGGAAGGAATAAACTCAAAGCTGTGCTGACAGCTCGCTGGAATTTCCATGTTAAACACTTCCACCGTGCCCTCCTCAGAGGCACCAGTACTCTCCCAGCATTCAACAGGAGCACTTCATGAGGAAGTAGCCAAAGTATAAAGACTGGAAATAAAAGGGTTTTGGTGACAAAGAAGAACAACATTCAGTATTTTAAATGACACCACTAAATGTCGACAAAGTTAAATCTCAAAGCATATATGGTAACCTATATGGTGTGCACACTCACCTACATGGCAGATAAATAGCAACAGTGGATGTAAACACAAAGGAATCAGAACTGTGTATCTACTGTCAGCTCAGTGTGATTTTATTCTAAAAGGACAAAAAAATCCTTCCATGTTATTTTTAAAAAGCCACTACAGCAGAAAAATATTACCTGACCTTAATATGTTTTTCTTCCACAGTTTTGTTTTTTTTATATATATAATGTGCCTAATTTTACACTTTGATGGCTCCCACATTATTCATTTTAGGTCACCCAAGAACATTAATAGCACAGTAGTGCTCCGCAATGATATACTGAATAACAGCCAAAATTGGGCTGCTGAGCGAGACAGCAGAAAGAGGATGCAGCAGTGTGACAGCAGGACTGGCCTCACCTTCTACTGCCTCTTGTTAAGAAAGAAAACAAGCTCAATCCAGCAGGAGCATCATCAGCACCTCATGCAGCTATGGGTGCTCACAGCTATGAGTAGGTAAAAATTAGCAAATAAAACAACCAAAGTGCTGTGAAAAAAAAACTAAGCTGTGAAAATGTGGTTCAGCATAACGGCCCCATCCCAACCACCACTTCTGAACTATCAGAATCAGAGAATCACCACGGTTGGAAGAGACCCAACAAGATCATCCACCCAACCACCCACCTATCACCAAGGGTTCTCACCGAACCACGTTCCTCAACACAATGTCTAACCCCTCCTCCAACACCTCCAGGGTCGGTGACTGCACCACGTCCCTGGGCAGCCCACACCAATGACGATGCTCAGAGGACTTTTTTATGCCTTCAGAATAAAACATGTGTGCTGCTTGCTAATTACTCCATTATTTACACACGTCCTTAAATCGCTCCTCCAGAGTTTCCAGGTTATGGGATTACAGACGTCCATCTTTGAGAAAGCAGTGGGACAGCAATTAGCTTAAACGAAGAGTAATACGTACAGTCTTTACCATTAATTAGCGACAGCCTTTACCATTAATTAGCAACAAGCTATTTCTATAAGTAATGATGTATTTTTTTTCCCTGTTCCCCACAAATATTTATGCACTCATTGCAAAGCAGAGTGCAACTGTGCAATACGACCCGCCGAAAACAACGCGACGGAGCTCGCCTGGAATACGAAGCAATCTGAAATTAATTTCTGCAGCGCTGAAACCCAACACGCATTTCAGGGGAAGGAAAAGCAAAGCCACCACGCACCCTTCCGCCTCCGGGGCTCCGCTGCTAATTGCTTGCGGACTCCACAAGATGCCAGGAACGGCGGAATAGCACGGATGCTTTCTCAGTGGAAATCATGAGAAAAACAGCATTTACTCTGACCACAACAATAAACGCTTTTAAACACACAGAGTCATCAAAAGACGTTCTGAGCAACGCAGAAGAAATCACTTGAGACAGGACTGCTGCTCTAGATGTTCCCCCCAGGCCTGCTTGAGCCCTGTTTGTTAATTCTGGGCTCTTCTGCTTTGACTTCACCACAGGGCTTTGGAAACGTTAAGAAAAAGCACCACAAAGCTTGAAGGAAACTCATATTGCCTCCTTCTGTAAGCACCCTGCATATAGCAGCTGGGGGAGCGTGATGCTGCTGCCTTTCTGTTTGGCAGTGACCAATCGGAGCAGTTCCTTCTCTGTTGGTTTTTTTTTCCTGATGTGCTATTTCTAATTGAAGAACCGCTTGCTGGAGAAGATTCACCTACGAAATGGAAAATCTCTGTAATTACACAAAACTCCATGAAAGTATAAAGCTGTTCTTAATCATAAGATCCAACGCACATGAGCTGCACTTAGAAAACCGGGTGCCCTATGTGTTTATGAAAATCAGCACAGACAATACATCGTGAAACACAATGCAACAAACTCTGCTTTCCACTACAAAGCCCACCCCTTCGTGTCTGTAACATCTGGTCTACAGGAGACAAGCTGTTGTTCATATTCAGGGATCAGGCTTGGATTTAAGCAACCAAAAGAAAAACAACCAATGAACCTTCACATATTTTACATTCTTTCTAGCCCCATCATCTAGCTGCAATACGAACAAGAAATAAAATCACGGACAGCGATGGGTTTATCAGATAAGGAACACTTTTCCAACAAGAACTACTGGCTTACAAAGGTACAACTTCTGCTGCTTTGAAAAAGGCATCTGTTGTGGCCTCTCTTCAAAGGAAACGCATGCATCCATCCACACATCAAACACAGCTTTTTATATTACTGATCCAAAAGTAATACCTCCTATGTTGTTACGCTGGCCCACAATGTCAGAGGTGGATGCTGGTGGGATGGCAGCAGGGTTGGACCTTCCCACCAAAATTATGTTACAGTTTGCTGCTGTGGGACACGGCAGCAAGAAAGGCAAAATGGCATCTGACATGGAAGTGCACAGCTAACAGCGGTGACTATGTTGAAAAACAGCATTCTGTAGCTAAGAATTTGCTCTGTCCAACAGTGTTATTAAGCAATTTGTATGTGTTGTGGTTTCCACGGAAATCAGTAAGAAGCATCACTTTCAGAACTAGCTCTCCATGCATCATGAACATCATTGAAGAGCATCACCAGTCACATTAAGAGTAATGCCTGAAATCATTTCAGCAACGTAGAGTTCTGAAAGCTTCTCACCATTGACAACTGCGAGACAAAAGACTTCTGGGCAGGTACTAAGGGAAGGTTTCCCAGGCCTAGTCGCACAGCTCTGGGCTGGGAATGTCACCTTGCACAACCAGCAAACACTCCTCCTCCAGCCCCAGGACACACAGTACAGTAACATCATCACTTTTAAGAAAATAGCTTTATATCCTTCAAAACGATGACTGTGTCTTTCAAAAGTGACGGCTGTGTGGGCCTGGAAGTGATGATAATCCAGCCTCTGAAGCATCAGATACTTTCATGTTCTCACGCAAACATGAGAGGCACCAAAATTATCCAGCTAATTTTTAAAGCAGTGGCCCTAAGGTACACTTTGGTGCTATGAATACACTGTTCCTTTCCCAACCTGAAATGCTGTTTAGATGAGTTAATAAGCTGTCTACTTCAAGCCATTGTAAAGCAAAGGAAAAAAAAACTGTACTTTTCAGGATTTTCAGGTTTTCTAATGAATATCATTCTAATAACCTAGTGTTTTCTCTCTTGAGTCCCTATATGGTGTCACATCCCACCATGCTGCTCCATACAAATGTCCACCTATGTATCCATTGATCCCAATACAGCTGTTTGTGGGAGTAACAGGGGCCTACTCACACATACTCAGTAGATCCCAAAGTATAGAATCATCAAATTATTAAGGCTGGAAAAGAACTCTAAGATCTCCAAGTCCAGCCATCAACCGACACCCACCATGCCCACTGACCACATCTCCCAGTGCCACATCTCTATGGTTCCTGAACATCTCCAGAGACAGTGACCCCACCACCTCTCTGAGCAGTCTGTGCCAGCGCATTACCACTCATTCAGAGAATAAATGTTTCCTAATATCCAACCT
Organism: Callipepla californica brunnescens; assembly: GCA_023055505.1. Taxonomy (NCBI): domain Eukaryota; kingdom Metazoa; phylum Chordata; class Aves; order Galliformes; family Odontophoridae; genus Callipepla; species Callipepla californica. Next base: position 37,519,540 of record JALIRH010000005.1, on the reverse strand, counting down.
GAACCTCCCACAGTGCCACTTGAGGCCATTCCCTATCGTCCTATCACTGTTACCCAGGAGCAGAGGCCAACACCTGCCTCACCACAACCTCCTTCCAGGGAGTTGAAGAAATAAGGTCACCCCTGAGACTTTTCTCCCCCACACTGAGCCGTCCCAGCTCCCTCAGCTGCTTTTTCCACAGTAATCTGTACACAGCAGAATACACTTACATTCTACACAAATTAGGAGCTAGACTGGGCAATGAAGCGTAAGCGACCCCTAAACACCCAGCAATGAACCACGTGGTGATTTAAACAGCAGCAGCAGCAAAGCACGGGGATAAATGAATGGGCTCCCACTGCAAACTGAACTCATTACGAAACCTCCATCACAGGACAAGTTGGCTGTAACCTACCTGACCGTATCTCATACCCCTGTGCAAGCGTAAATGGGAAAGATAAATCCTAGTATATGTAGAATAATTTCCTGATTATTTAGGAGAACATGTGTCTCCGTATACAAACGTCCCAGATCCCTATTAGGTTGATCCCTATTAGGTAAAACTAATTTATTTGGTGTAAGCCAAATGGAAAAAAAATAAAAACCGAGACCATTTTAAAAATTGCCTAAGGTCACTTCATGGGCAAAACAATGTATTTAAACTGAAGAGATGACAACATGCTTAATATGACTACACAGAAATTGCTTCCTTGATGACAATACATTAAAATCCTCATTGAATATTCATAGAATTTCTGACAAGATTGAGTGACACGACATCACAGTCTCAGCAGCTGCACAAGGAGGGAGGGATGCAGCACTGGGGCATCTCTATTCCTTCCAAGGAGTTGGGTGAGGACGAGCCCTTATCCCAAACATAACAGGACAGCTGAAGTTCCTTTACTCTGTGGCAACGGAACATTAGGCAAAGAGCAAGGAGAAATCCTTCAAGCGACTTTCACTAAGTTATGACCCACGCATGATAAATAGGTAAGCAGAGTTTAAATGATGTGAAATATGTCAATTCAGAACGCATTAGGATGCCATTAACAGACAGGAGCTTAGACATCGGGAAAATATTAAGATGGATAGATCACTTAGCAACAATGGGACAGAGCAGGCTTTAATAAAAGCAATGCAAGGCAACGTGCTGCTCACGCAGCCACAGACCCAGAGTGGCTGGGCTTTTTTGTCAGATGTGTAACAGCGTGATAAAAAACAACTCCCTCCGAGACTTGCAGGGATAGAATTGAAAAATGCTCAAGCCGCTCCTGTTTATTAATTGAGAAACATAACTGCTGGATCCCGTATCAGTAATAGAATGAGAACGTGATTAATACAATATTTTAATCCCGTAATAACCGTTTCATAATCTCCTGACTGCAGCAGCAGCGCTACAGAGCACATTGCTCATGCCAACCCTCCCGTGTTAGATGATGTTTCCAAGGGTTTCGGACGACCCCAGGCCACAGCAGCTGAGGCCATCGAAGGGAACACACGTGGCAAATGTTTGCGAGACTGCACTCGGTGGAGCAGCGGGATCTGACAGAAGTTTACGGACAAGCGATGAACAATACGCATCCGCCTCGCAGGGGAACTCCGAAGGGATGCGTTTCTCTTTGGCTTTTTCAGCATGGAAACAAACGAGGGTTTGAAATAATCATGAGCTGGCACGGGGAAGGGGAAGGAAAAGAGGCATATATAGCGCTGTGCGTGAAAGAGGACAGTGAAACTGAAATCATTCACTTACCTTGTTATTTCCTCAGAACCGCAGGCCTGTTTCCTGGCAGCAGCTCCAGCCACACAGGTACACACGGCATGGGCAAAACTCTCATTTCTACTGTTACCTCGGATCACTGCCACGTTCCTCTGCTCCTCACACCTCTGCCTGCTCTCACACGATGCTCATCGCAGCGCAGACAAGATAGGGTGCTACCAATAACCCAGAAAGCCCAGCAGTGCTCCTCAAACCCACCACAGAGCACAGTGACACAACGTGCTCAGGCTTCCCGATGTGCTCTCAGTTTGATGATGGCTGTATGGAATGAAGAGTGAATACAAGGTGCTAAAACTCGTGACTTGCCAAACCCTCCGCTACAAGTGACAGGCACAGCCCCAGCACAGCTGCATTTTTTTGAGAGTAAACCATTTACGGCACAACAGAGTGGAGGCTGTGACAGCAACGTGCTGCTCAATGCCTCACCTCCTGCCAGGCAGCATTAAGGTGTGCTGGGCAGTGCTGGACCACGGGCACAGAGAGCAGAGAGACCCTTGGGCATGTCCCAAAGCCCGTGGGGATGGGCAACCCTGATTTGGAAAACCCAAGGAAAATCAGTTCAACTGCATTTTAAAGTTACCTTCACTCCTCTCAGACAAAATGAAACACCCCACTTGAAGCCGTGCTTTGAGAAACACAGCATGAAAATGGAATTCCAACGCATCCCATGTCTCTTAAGGCTTTTTATCTATTTGTCTGCTTAAACTTCACTTTCCCTGAAGCAGACAGCGCCAAAAATTAAAGTGCATTTGTGGAAGAGGCACTGAAAGTAGAAAGTAAACCCAGGGAAAGTTTGCAATGACAAAGAAATGGAACCCATCTTATCACAAGAGCCTCAGCAACACCTTCTGCGACACACACCAGTGCAGTCAGAAGTGTTTTCCCAGCAATAATTTTAAAAAGCCACTGATTTCCTTGTAATTGCACATGATGCCTGAATTGTCTTTACAGAAGCAACAGGATCCACTGGAAAGAAGAAATAATTATTCAACCGTATGTCCCAAAAAGCAATTTCTGATAAGGAAATGCTACAGAACAATGCAGTTTCAGTCCACACTCAATTCCACCTCATTTCACACGTAGTATTTGCAGCACTGCTTTTTACATCCCCTCAGTTTCAGCACAGTGTATTTACTTCCACAGACACGCTAACTAGGTCACGTTAACATTTTACTTAACACAGAGCTCCATGCCACGAGTCCTTATCATCTTCCCTTCACAACCTTAACTTTACTTCAATGTTCAGGTTTCTCCTTTCACTAAATATACTGCTTCAGCCAGGTTTGCTCTCGACACAACGTGAAAGCCTGCTCACAGGAATCACCTGAAGCCACAAATCTGTGAAAAACGTACTTTTAGACTGCTATTTGGACATCTTCCTCCTAAAGTGCTCCTCTCCCCACTCCTGCATATGCCCCCAACAGCCCCAGCAGCAGCTCAGCATCCCCTGGCACACCAGATGCGGAACAAGAAGATGAACAAGTTGGACGTTATACAAGAAAGGGAAATGAAAAGGGACAAGGGAGAGGAAATGTCACTGTCATGCATAGAAAGGTACCAAGAAGCATCAAGTTATGGTGAAGCCGGGGTTTCCAAGGCAGCACCACTCAGATCCCATGTGCAAACCCTATTACTTATCACAGCCAGGGGAGACAGGCACTATGGTTCTGAAGGGCTTTCCTGAAACAGCACGTTTTGCAGTAACGTCTGGCAAGGGAACATCCAAACTGTACTTTGGAGACTTCAGAACAGCAACACAACAAACAAAATCAGTCACTATCACTGAAGTCCCTCTGAGCAGGGACAGCGACCAGGCTGACACCCTAACTGCCAGCTGCTCACAAGCAAAACATTTCCAAACCATCCCTCACAAGTGGGCTCGGCCACCTGCACGGGCTTCTGGCACAGCATCGAGACAGTCAAGAAACTTTTCCCATTGAAAACTTGATGAGTGGAATCACAGAGATTCAAAAAAGCTCTCCCCAACTCACTCGGAAAGCGTACAAAATCCCACTCATCACTGCACACTCCAAAAGCACTGGTGCTGAACCAAGCGAAGTGTCCAGCTTCATTTCAGAGCCCAGAAGTAACCTGATGGAGCTGCTGCACAAGCACTGGCATATTCACCCACAGCTCAAGGCATCAGTGCCTGGAGGCGTGTAAGAAACATTCAGATGTTGCACCAACGGACGTGGTTGAGTTGGAAATATTGGTGATAGTTGAGTGGTTGAACTGGATGACCTTGGAGGTCTTTTCCAACCTTGGTATTCTACGGTTCCATGACTCCCAACTTCAGCCACTGCATTTTCCATGAAAATTCCCAGGGAATTTTCCAGAACGGAAGACACAAACAAGGCTGGGATTTCGAAGTTAAAGCTCTAGAGAAAGAGGAGGATAAATGCAAACAAAGTGCTCTATGGAACAGATTCACCTGGCGGGTCCATCTCAGCAGCTCTATCCCAGGGGTGTCTGCAGGCAAGCAGTGAAGAAAACCCTTGCAATGAGAAAGCACAATTATTTTCACCCATCCCACAAAGCTTCAGCAGCAACTCCCAGTTCAGCGTATCACTCAACGTTCCTACGTCAGCACAAAGTGCTTGTGGAGACGTTACGATCTCCGCCAAGTATCCGCATCCTATGTTTATTAACTTTCCAACCTGAAGGAGAAACTGAAATAAACAAAATGAATTTAAATTCATTATCAATTAAGTATAATTTAATTCATTACTCGTTCAACTTTCTCGTGAGAATTGTGAGCTGCAGGAGACGTGCGTACCTGTGTGACAGAGCTCGATGTACCGCCGGTCCCACAGGAAATCACACAGAACCCATGTATAGCTATCAGAAACCTCTCGGCCAAAAACAAGATGGTAGCAAAGAGAGATTTTAAGAACAACATCTGTACAGGAACTCGGCACGAGTTTCTAAAAAGGTAATGCCTGCTAACTCTCACTGAGCGCCCAGGAGTTGAGATCCGGCCTCCATGTACCCCTTTCTCCACAAACAGGACAGAAAACAAAACGGGCTCCAGCTCTCATTCCCATGCTGATGCTCCTCAGCTCCCAGACTGCTCCTGCTCCATTTTCCCAGGCTTTCATTCCCTTGTACATAATTAAAGTAAAATGCTGTTCACACAGACGCGTTTGTAAGCTGTCCTCTTACAAGAGTTCTCTGTTTCATCCAGGAAAACATCCAAGCTCTGAAGATGAAAGAGTGAAGCACCAAACCGTGAGAACACATCTGCTGAAGAGGTTTCCTAGCACTGCTTTACAGAACAACGCGGCACGGATTACACTTGGATTTCCACTGTGAATGGAGAACACCTGATAACTGCCAAACACTGCTGGAAAACTGCTAGAAAATAAGACCAGCCGTTCCTTATCTCATGCAAGTAAACAAATACTAACTCTCCTGGCACCAGTGAATGTTTATTCCTTAATTCCCTACTCCTGCTTGCTGTGTGCTGCTGCTAGATGCTGAGTGACTTTTCCCACAACCCTCCTCTGCTCTGCACCCCAGCACGTGCGGTCACAGCTCTGCAAAACGTGTTGTTCCCTTCAGGGAAAACTTAACTTTTATTTCACATTTCACGATGTGCAGCAGAAATAATAAATAACTAATCTCAGGGATCTGCTGATACCATCTGCTGATGACCCAAGCCCTAAAGGAGCTACCCATAACCATAGCGTGGAGTGTGCATTATTACACAACGTATAATAATGCCTAAATTAGCTACAAGCACACAGGCCTGGCAAGCTGTTGTGGAAGAAAAGGAATGCCCCAGCAAATAGAGACAACTGGGAAAAGGATGCCAGCACAGCACAAGGAAGGGGAATTATGTAGGATTGCTCCCACAGCACCACGAAGGACAGGGAGAGCAGGAAGGTGAACTGAGAAAAACCTCATTTCCTTCACTTTTATCCACATGACATTCTTCTGAGGCAGCTGATTCTACTGGCTGGGGCTGCAAGATCAAAGGGGGCACATTAAATAGTTCTTCAAAAAAAAAAGTATTTCAATAAAGTGTGCCTTCCCCTAACTCACCTGTATTCGTGACACAGAAGGGACTCCAGATGACTGACAGCACTTCTAACAATAATGGGAAAAAAAAACCAGAATGTCTCTATACCTCAAACTCAGGTAACAGAAACTTCCACCTTTAAAACCTGGTATCACACCACGTTATTATGAGTTATAAATAAAGTGATAAAAACACTGATTAATGAAGTTTATCTTCCTAAGCAAACAACAATCAAAGCAGCAATTCAGCTGCAGAGACTGTTTTACCTGCAGTAATCCATGCTCTGGGGGATAAGTAATGTCTTATTTCCTGTACTGAAGTGTCTGTAGGTACACACACACGCACACATTCATATATGTTATCATCAGACCCTTCCATAGCTCACAGATTCACCAGTTCAGGCTTTCTAGCTGCAGGTGACCCTGTTCACTGCAGGGGAGTTGGGCTAGATGACCTTTAAAGGTCCCTTCCAACTCAAATCTGATTCCGTGATTCACGTGGAATGGCTGGCAGAAAATTCAGGTAAAACTGCACATAAAAGTTGTTGATTTTCCAATATTGAAGAGAAACGTGCAAAGCAGAAACCTTCCTAAAACACATCTGAAGTCAATTCCATGAAATCCAGCAATTCATACATACACCTGCTATTTGTAAAACTGTAGAATAACCAACTGTAAAAAGCCATCTGTAATATGCAATGGGGCAGTGCTTTCAGAAAGTACTTAAAATACCTTAGCAGAATGCAAGTCTCCCGTTTTCGGGAAGTGTTTAAGAGTCTCTTGTCTATTTGCTTAACAAAGACTGCTTTTACTTAATAATGTGCAGAACAAATTATGTATCTGCCAGGCTTTCGCTTTAAATTCACGGCAGGAATTGGCATTACAGAATAACATTTCTATTACCAGATGTTTGATTTGAAATCCTTGCATTCATGAAGTATTTACTGCCACGGTATACGTGGCATAAGTGCACATTTCCAAATATAATCCCCCATCTGATATATAATTCATCTTTTATAAACTCCATACGAGCTGTTCAACAACTGAATTCCAAATTGAATCAAACCCTGCACAATCATCCTGAAATTGTTGCACCATCTCCTCTGCCTCGCTCTCAAGAGAATGCAGAACAAGCTGAGCTAACCTGAGCTGAAATACAGCAGAAATTCACTGCTGTGAGCTTAGCAGAAAAATGATTTCCTGTCTTCCACGCACCTTCTCCTTGCAGAAGCCGGACCAGAGGGTTTGTGTCGGGTCACTGAAGTCTGCCTTGCTCCCCTGTGCACCAATACTGCAACACACATCCAACAACTCTCCTTTCTCTCGCTGGACTTCTCCCCTAAACACTAACAAAGCACGGACTAATTGAAATTGATTTTTACTGAAGTAATTTTAACACTGATACACCTTTCTATTAAGAAAACAAAAGAACCACAGGCAAACAGCTCTCAAGCAGCAGTTGGGGATGCTGAGGAGTCCACAGGCACAAGATGGAAAAAAAAGTAGTTTTGCTTTGAATGAATTACTTTTTCTTCAAAATAAACCATCTGGAAGTGAACTGCACTCAGTCCAATAGCAGCAACTTGTGTCTGGCTGCTCGGAGCCCAGGTTTTGTAAGCACACCTCCACAATGAATAACTGTCTGTTCAGCCATTAAAGACAAAGAGCAAACGGGAATTCAAGAGTAAAAGCAACTTCTGAAAGAGATAAGGGCACAGCCACCCCGAGAAACGAGGGAAGCACCCTCGCAAGGAGGCTCATATCGCTCATTTTTACAGTCCACCCTCATTAGGTGAAGAAACTCAGCCCCCATTTAATCATGCTGAAGCACATGTCTAAGTGTTTGTGCTAAAGAATAAATTCCTTGTGTGGCTGCCCTGCTTGCTATTATACCACAACCACGCTGTCTTGTATGCACAGCTAACTGCACTGCTGCAAGCTGTGCAGTCCAGAGCTTTGCAGTTATTGTCCACGGACAGAGATAGGTATAGGTTTTACATCTGAAGGGAGCAAACAGAAAATCTTCCCCTAGCAAGCTAACAAAAACCAAAACTCAACTGTACCACACGCTGTAGCTTCCTTCTGGGGTGGGTCTTGGTTGTAAGTATAGAGGAACTCTAAGACATCAGCTCCAAAATTATCCATCCATTAATAGAAAGGAACCGAGAAAACACTTCTTGAATGTTACTCCATAATTTATCAACACAGGAAGTTTTTACTCTAGCATTTCTTTAAAGAGAACTTGTATGTGATGGGGTTAGATGATGCAAAGGAAACAAACCGGCTCTTTTGAGTATGAAATTTAGGAAGATACAGAATCACAGTTTTAAAAGAGTGAGGGGAAAGAATCCCTAAAGGAAAGCTCACCAGCCTGGTGCTGGAAGGACATGGACACATACCCCATGGACACAAAGACATACTGACCCACATTAGAGGGCACTCTGGGGACAGGTTGGTGGTTGGACTAGCTGATCTTACTGCTCTTTTCCAACCTTTACAGTTCAATGATACTATACATGCAGACCAAGCAAAATTACTCTGTTATTTTCATAGAATGAAAGAACAGAAAACTGATTCAAAGTACTACTTGGCCATTTTACAGCTAGCACTAAAATCTGTTATTCAGTAACAGAATAGCCAAATATTGCCTCAAAAGCTGAAGTATTTAATAGAGAACCACTGTAACAGTGACAAAGGAAAGGTCCTACTCACAGCCCACAATGAGCAGAAGCCGAAGACCAAGATCTCTTTCCCGGAGAAGGGAGATTTGCTTGTCAGCCCTTGTACATCTTCAGAATAAATACATAAATATCAAATATGAGATACAATTTCTTGATGTGAATATTACCACGGCCACTGCTTTGATGGAGGACTTTCAGACAACTGACAGATTTGGGCAGGCAATGTTGCTTTTAAACAAACAAAAAAAATCGTCTATAATTCACCAAATATTGAAGTAAGAGATAACTCCACTCCAAACCTACTGACCAAGCCTTATTTCCCTTAAGATAAAAATAACAAGGAGGTATTAACAAAAAATACCATGTATCCAGCTAAAACATCAGGTTTTTTACTTATTTCCAAGCTGCCCAGAGAGGTGGATACCCCATCCATGGAGATGACCCAGGTCAGGTTGGATGGGGCCCTGGACATTCTGATCCCATGCTTGAGCTACCACTTGGCAAGCCTGCACAAGGCAGAGGGTTGGAACTTGATGATTTTTGAGGTCCCTTCCAACCCAAGCCATTCTACGACTGTGAAATTAATTAACAAAATATATATATATAAAATAACTTGGTGTGACCTTCTTTATTTCCCCTAGCAGATTCCTTTTTTTTTCTTCTTTTTTTTTTCTTATTATAAACAGTCGACTACATTAGCAGAAATCTCCAAAGGAACAAATTTACCTTGTGCCTCCCTAAGAAAGAAGGCTGGAAGTCCCAAAAAGGGGAAATCAAATTCACAGAGCCCTCCTGCCATGTGATTATCAGATTCACCCACCTCCACATGGGGCACTGATCGCCGATGTGGAGTGGCAGCGAGAAATGGGTAGCACCTCCAGAACATCCACACCACTGTCTGCAGAAACCACCAACCCACAAAGCAGCACACCCAGCTGGCCAGGGTCGAGGCACACTCTTAATTATCAAAGCAAATATGTATTTTCAGAGTAGAAAAGTGAAGCGCTTAATATTTACCTTATGACAATAACAAAAGCAGCGAAACAAAACCACACAGCACTTCCCTAACTGGGGATTCAAGTAAGGAGCACGGGATGTTGTAGCATGGAGAAAAACAAGATGTTTTTTCCCCCAAAGGGACCAACCAGCAGTACCTGGGGTCACCACAAAGGCTGGTGTCACGGCATTTGCTCATCCATGCGCTGAACTCAACGGGCCTGAGAACACACTACACCCTACAGCTTTTCATGACTGAGTAGTAACCTTTTAAGAAGCCCCTCTCTTTTCCCACGGAGCGAAGAAGGCATCCACACCTGAAAGAAGCTGTCCTCCACCCGTGCTGTTACTGAACCCATCGCAAAGGCCTCTCCTCACCCCATGGTGAAGCACAAAAGCAGCCCCAGCAGAACGGGGCCGCTCCGAGGGAACAGATGGGCCACGCGTGCACCACGGTGCTGCTGTGATGGGTGGTGACAGCGACGTCCCGTCACCACGGCAACCCCGGCATCACCTCCTCTCTCGTGACAACACGAAATAGCTCTCTGGAGGTATTTTAGGCCATCTATAAAAAGAGAAAACAGTGATTCTTGCTCTCCAGCCATTCAGAACACACCTAGAATAGGTGCTTTCGAGAAACGGTGGCGTCGCTTGCTTCCGTGAAGTGGAAAACCATCTCAGCATCCGCTGCAAAGACGTGCAGTGAATGTCAGGCATCAATCAGACATCTAAAATGTTAACTACCAACTTAATAGCATTTCCTCTGAAATCTTTACGCTGGCTTTCTGATGTATCTGCCTTTCATTCTTCCTAATTAGACAGCGAGCCATGCGAAGCAAAGTCTAATGAAAACCAGTCTAGATGTTTTCTGGAGACGCTCTGAACCCAGCAGTGGTTTACACCTACCTGCCATGCTCACATCACATCAGTTACAAACACTGAGGGTTCCTTTTGCTTTGCAAAAACCGCTTAGAAGAGTGAAGGAAATAGAAGTACACCAACGTCAGACCAAACTACATGCAAGGGAGAGAAGAGAACACCCAACTTATTTTAAGGATATCCCCCACCGTTTTAAAGAATAATAAATGCTGACTTCCTAAAATCCAGTTCTTAATGCTCAACAGAAGATTCCAACTCTATTTTCAGACTTGCTGAAAAATACACACAACACAGACATTAATGTCATTTTCCAAACTGCTCACGAAACAGTCCAAGTTGTGTGAAAGCCTCGCAGGCCACTTGGGCAACGAAGAAACATTCGATTTTTACAGCATTACCTCCAAACCCCAGGAACACCACCCAAAGCTGCTCCAGCTGTTTCATGTGCACTCAAATAATCTTTGCTACTCCCACTGCTGACACACCCCTGAAGGGCCCCGCGTGCGCTCCAAATGCTGTTTTGCTTGGCAGACGTGCTGTACAATCTGATTTAATATCGGTTTTAAAGCGCTCATCCGGCTCTCATGCCAAGCCACCCATGCTGCCTGGTGCCCCAGGGGTCAGGCTGCCTATGGGATCCCAGCTCCTCGCTGCTCCCTGCTGCAGCTTGTTTCTGAAGCTTGAAGATCTTCAGGAACGGTCACAGAGCTTCCTGAAGCAAGCATTACAAACAACAAGGCATACTGCCAGGCTACTTTTCTTTCTCCCATTAAGCTCTGAAACTCAATGAGTAGCGATGCTTTGGGACAGGCTGCCCAAGGAGATGGTGGGGGCCGTGTCCCTGGAGGTTGTTCTAGAAATGTGGAGATGTGGCACCAAGGGACATGGTCAGTGGGCATGGTGGGGATGGGCTGATGGTTAAACTAGGTGATCTTAGTGGTCTTTTTTAACCCTAATACTTTGTAACCACTGGACACAGAGGGCTCTGGGATGCTGCAGTCGATGGGATTCATGCTTTCCTTTCCTTGCTTAGAAACATCTCAGCTCCAGCTTCTGCACTCCCACCCCATTGCTGCCTCAGCTGCTTCAGCCATCTCCTACACACCCCTTCTCAACTTATGAGTTCGGGGTTAATCCTGGTGTTAAAGCTTACCACCTTATATCTAGCTTGAATTTCTCTAACTTGAGACACCTCTGACTTCTGCTTTTCTCATGGAGTAGCACAGCACCTCTGTCGTGTTTTTCAGATCATTAAACAACGGGCATCTTCTGCAGAATTTTCCCCACACGATGGAAGGACCCACCCTCCCCAGCCCCACTCAGTGCCTGTGCAGAAACACTTCCCCTGTGCCTGATGCAGAACCGTATCTTGGTCACAAGTGTCCAAAGCAGGCCCTGGAAGCTCACATTCACCTCTTCAAGACACCCTACTTTGGAGCTGCTGCTTACCAAGGCAGCCCACCTCCATAAGCACGGCGTGCAGCTTTTCTTTCTCTGCACTGTATTTTGTGTTTGATGGTATTTAGTCATATGCTGAATTAACCCCATTACACCAGGCAGTCCAGAGCCTTCCAGACCTTTGACCTTCAGTAATTACCGCTCTTTCCATCTTTGTCCCACCTACCAGCGCCGTCGATGATGTTTTTATATTATCTTCTGTACCACGGACAGAAACACCAACACGGATAAGACAAAAATGATTCACTACTGGGCTCTGGTACAAACTGCTGATCTTTAATCCACTTCATCTTCACAGCGTTCATTTCGTATCATTGGAGTTTCCTCATTAAAATGTAACACGGAATCAAGTCAAATGTCTCAGGGAAGCCTAGGTTGTTAAACCAACACTATCACAGTACTTAAAAACAGCCCAACAAAAGGAGCCAGCAATTTGCTAGTTCATCTGCTACCAATCTGTGTAGAGAACTGTTCAACAGTTTCGACCTGCACCGCTGCTTTGTAACACGTGGCAGGTTAACTAGTAGCAAAGCCAAGAAGTGTCAATCAGCAGAAAGTCATTCATCCCTCCCAGAAGACACACCAGAACCAGTCCGAGGCCTGAAAAGCCTTGAAACAAATTCTACTTCCTCCGTGCACCACGGATTCTTTGCAGGCAAACTGGTCCATGAAATTGGGGGAAGACCCCTCATCCTCACAATTAGCCTTCTAATTCTGGATTCCATAGAGCCTACCTTGCAAATTAGAAAATCTGGACTCCGTGGAGGAAGGGAAAGGCAACAAGCATAGACACAAAGTTGTTCTGTCATTACACTGCACTGTGAAAATGGGAAACATAATTAGTAAGGACAGCCATGTTAATTTCGGTTCCTTTTAAAACCTGGAGGCAAGGGGAGGAGGAGAGGGAATGACAATATTTGGTAAAAGGAAAATGGAAGTTGCAAAAGAGGCAGTTTTCAAGTCCCCTAACTAGCCTTGCTAACCATTGAGAATAAAAATAAACACACAAACACTTCAGAATCCTTCACAGTGCTGTTCAAACAGCATCCTTCATCGAAATCATATCTCACATTACCACAACGCTCCTTCTGCCCTCAACATGAATCAAGACTATTAAATATGTATGTGACATAGTAGCCCACACTGGAATGTCTCCAGAATGAACTCTGTAGTACTTCCCATTCACCTCCTTTTTTATCTTTTTCTTTTTTCACTCCGAGCTGCAAAGATACTCAAATCCAGGTCAAGCTTACAATACTCAATAGAAGTTACAGGACCTGCAATTTATTGGATTAATCTTTTTACTTTTTACAAACAGCTTTCTATCAGATTTCTTCCTTTATGAAAAAGACAAATATAGATCTCTCTGTCATTCTGGAAACAAGCACACAAAGCAATGAGGCAGCAACTAAAACAAAGTGTGCTTCCTATCCATGGTTGGCGTTGCCACTTGGAAATTCCAGCTATCACCATTTAAAGGATGGGATCCACCTTCTGTCAGCAACACTGACCAACAGAATGGTTCAGTATCCAACAAACCCTTACAATCCACCTTTTTCTCTGTCTCCATTCACACACTGGGTGCCCAATACAGCATTTCCCAATTGTTTTATGAACCTCAGCTCTTACTGTGAATGATGTTTTCCTCCCTCTCGTGTAATGTTCATCAGCATCCTTGCAGAAATATCCCAGCTCCTAGATACAGCTTGCATAGTCCTTGCATTAAAGCTTCTCACTGAAAAGTGATCTGCTTAATTAAAAATGCTTTTAACGAGACAAACTCTAAACAAGTGTAAATTCAAATTTCCTTTTCCATCTCTCTGAAAAAGATGAAAGAAACTGGCTGGAGTACTGCAATGCATGAGGAACATGGGCTCTAGCTGCTCCAGCAGCATCAGTGAGGAGGCAGAATGTTGAGAGGGACTGACTGAGAAGCAAAAATCTGACAAGGAGACCTGCAATCCACCAAGAAACTATTTCCAGTCTATATAGTGAATACTACAAGTAGCTCATATGGTGCAGGCACACAGCTGAGGGAATCCAGTGCCTGGGTGGAGTAAACTGCTTTTCTATTAAGCCTATGATAAACAAACAAACTGGTCTGATGGTTAGTCGTGAACATCTGATCACAGACTTGGATCCCCACACCACCACTAACAACGAGTGGAACAGCAAAAACCTGGAAAGTGAAAACAGCTAACTAAGGATTAAGAGAAAACCTCAGCATAACACAGAATTATCTAGGTTGGGAAGGACAACTGGAGATCATCTGGTCCAACCCAAGCCCCTTCTCAAAAGAGGGTCCCAAAATATCATTTGCACTGCTCGGTTCTGATGATTTGGGAGATATACATACTAGTTGAGAAGCCTAGATAATATCACGAAGCTATTGTGTCAATGAAATGTGCTGCACCACCGGTCAGGATAATAATAATTCTTATTACTAAGACCAAACCCAAGCAGGGGGAAAGATTTACCAACAGCTATTGGTCAAAACAATCAGAAACGAAAGCATTTACACTACTTAAATAATAGAATTATGGAACCACTATGGTTGGAAAAGACCACTCAGATAGTTTAGTCCAACCCTCCCCACCATGCCCACTAACCCATGTCCCTCAGTGCCACATCTACACGTTTCTTGAACACCTCCAGGGGCAGTGACTCCACCACCCCGCTCTGGGCAGCCCCAAGGATTCGCAATGGGCCGGGTTGAAAGGAAGTCAACTGGAGCTCCCAGATTCACACAATTTCAGCAGGGTGGATCTTCATCCAAGAAAGTATTTGCAGACCTATAATCAGACTAAATTACGGATAACAGAGGGAATTATTTCTTTCTGGAGAAGGACCAAAATACAGGGAAACAAGATTTATGAAAATATTTCTAATAAACGTATGAAAACCTATTTTTTCTACATTTTATCTGTGAACGCATCTTGGCATGAAGAATGTATGACACCAAGAGCATTTGTTGTGTTTATTAAGCTTACATAAACATACATCTATATATACACACACAGACAGAAACCAACGTTTAATTAGAAAGACACGCAGTCAAATTAAAAGCGAACAATGTACGAGATCTAAGTTACCACTGCTATTCCCCTGACTCCGGTGGGGATTTCCTGGCTCAGAAAAGCATATAGAACAACCCCTATACTTTATTCACTACAATTATATGGCTGGCAAACCAGAGGGAACCTACAGGGCATTTCTACAACTCTACAGATTGCTCAGAGCAACTGTGTTTAACAGACATTCGCTGTCCTTGACAAAACTGCCCACAGTCCTTCCAACACTCCAAACCCCCTTAAGCCAGAGAAACCCATGCTAGGTATTGTTTATTGTTACCCATATCACCGAATGTAACAAAAACATTAGGGTATTTCTTGTCAACTGGGCCCACACCACATTTACAAGCTCACACCATTTCGCACATAGACAGCAAGACATTTATTGCAGCCCATCCGAAGTTTTTTGTCTGCTGACTCAATATCAGCTACCCATACGCTGCTTACATAAGATGACTGCTTTTAATCTTAATGTATTTGTTTCAGACATGCTCTGACAACCACTTTGAGAAGTGGCGTTTTCCTGACAAAATGAATCACTTCTATCTTCTACCGCTACGTTGCGGATCTTTGCTGCTGAAATAGAAAGGATAAAGCCTTAGGAAGTCTCTCTCTCAATGTTGCCTTGAAATTCTAGGAAGCAGATACAATCAAACTGAAAACATTTCATGATGCGAAATAAAAAGTGGTATGATTTTCACTAGCATGTATACATAATGGGAATGAGATACCATGGCGAATAGCTCTGAAGAAGCAAGGGATTCCATCATTTATTTCTAATTCCAAGTACTGAAACCACTTTATGCTGAGAAAAACTTTCCGTCATCCTGAAGTAATGAGAGGCCTTTCCTTGGCCGGAGGAACGAAACAGAAACAAAACCAAAATGCTGTTCTGACTCATTAGCATCACACTTCTTCATGAAACAAACTTCAGCTCTTTTATTGTTACACAGAGCGCTATCTTCGGCCCGAAGAAGGGGAAACAAAGGAAAAGAAAATAACCACAATCATTCTCAAAGCAAGAATCCATTAAAGGTCTGAAAAATAATGGACAAATCCCTTTTAAAGATCAGACTTTGCTTTACAGCCCTATAACCCAGTTCCCACTACTTTCACTTGACAGGTCAGCACTAAACCCCTCCTTCTCCTCCCTCCCTTAACTCTTCATGTCCTTTACCACTATTAACCACACCTCTTTTTTTCAGCCTTCACCTTCTCAAAGCTACTTCTTCCCTTTTCCTGTCATCCTGGATCTGAGAAAACCACAGCACCTTTATGCTGACAATTCAACTTTTGAGCTTCCTTAAGGTGAAGTGAATCTGGAATTCTGTGGAGGTACCCCATCTGGATCCTGTAGCACTACAGCAGAACGATCACTTCACCTCTCCATCCTCCCCTGAGACTTCATTGAGATTTCTCTCCCACTCTTTCAGAACCTTTTTGGTTTGATGTGAGCTGTGCTGCTCCTAACTTGAAAATTAAAAAAAATGAAGAGGAACACAATTCCTTCTTACGACCCTTCAGTCATCTCCTATATGTTTTCCAAATGGCCCTGATGGCAATCGTGTTCCTCATCAAGGCTTGGCAAAACACTGCTGTTTGGCTTTTTCCTTCCCTTGTTCTTTCATCATCCATTTCACAAAGCCCCTGCATTTACAGTTTTTGACAACACAGATTTTTACCCTCTGAAGATGTAATTACAGCTCCTCACCTACATTTTCTATCAGCTGGGGATAGGCAGCACCACTTGCCAGCTTGCTGTATTCACCTTCAAGCTTTCTGGCTTTTATAGACAGCATTATTCCTAAGTATGTAATCTTTTTTCTCTTAAAAAAATCCCACACCAATGTTTCTCTGTTATACTATCACAAATCACTGTTATTAGTCAGCAGCATAAATGTCCACCAAGTGACAAATGCATTTCTGTTTTTTTTCTCTGAGAAACCATTTGCTTTAGAGCTCTTTGCTTCTCCTTGCTTATTTCATCTGCAAGCTGAAATACAGAGTGACCTCTCCATATGGCACTTCCAACATATGGAAAAGGAAATAAAGAAACCCAAATGTTTTGTGTAAACCAGAGAGAGAAATGTCAAAGCATCCTTCAGCTTCCATTTATCTTCTTTGTACTAGGAGCATAATTTAGAAAAATGTAAATGTTCCGAGTTTAGGAAGTGACATTTCTAAAACACTTCTTCAGAACATTGTTTCTGACAGAACAGGCTTTATAGATCTTCAGAAGTACTTTTGTGAAGGAAAATACCACAGGATCACAGTGCCCGGGTGGGCACGCACACACTTGCTCACAGAACAGACTGGCTGATGACAGAGCGAATGCTTCCACAGAAATCAACATTTGCCTTAAAAATCCCTCAATTTCTTTTTTTAAACCAGTGATCCCAAAGTATTTCAGATCGTTTAGTAATACCAAGCTATTTAACCAAATCACTGCATAAAGGGTACAGCCACAGAGAATTATTTTTATTTTCCATGACAAATTGATGAGTTTGATACCATAAATCTAGATCCACAGATCCACGTGGGAATTGTTAAGTCCTGAAGCCTAAAAAACATCTAAAAAAGCTTTTTTAAAACAAAAACTAGAGGAAAATCATGCTCAGATTCTTCCACCTGATCCTCTGTGGCTTCTTGCAGGAGATGCTACTTCGCAATATGCCAGGGCCCACAAACAGCTTTACAGGTCTAAAAGTGTTCCCTTTCTCGGAGGCACACGAAATCACAGCTTCTCCCCAACCTGTCAGGCTCCCACTCCAGGGGATGGCCATCTCAGATACCAATTTCCTCCCAAACTGAGCTTGTAAGGCGGTGAAGCTGCACACGTCAGAATAATTCCCAAAGCATGGCATGTTGTTGAAAACAACACAAAAGCCTCTCCTGCCATGCACTCTCCAGCAGGGAAAAAAGACAAGGTCCTGGTGGCAACACAAGCAGATGATGCTAGGGGTTATAATCCAGGCACTGAGGCTGCTGGGAAGAGCCATCCAACCAGCTCCTCTTGCCCAAAGAATGTGGGAAAGATGGGAGAGGCCAAAAACCCAACCAGCCCCAAGCAGGTGTCAGCTCTGTCCCAGGGACCTCTCTCCATCAGGAAAGGAGCAAAAAAGCAACGGGAATGAAGACTGCAGAACATTTATTCAGTCACCACAAACAGTGTTTCTCCATCTTCTATGAGAACATTGTGACCGCATGGTTTGTAGCTCACTTGATGTTTTGGACACAGGTTTTCCTAGTAGGAAAGTTCCTCTGCAGCAGTCTCCTCCAGCTGTACCAAGCTGCATTCCCTCTTTCCTGTAGTCAAGATGTTAAACTGAGCTCTTCTCTGCACAGAAACACACCAGTTCTGGTCCTTCCAACACACGCGTGCTTCTCCATGTAATTCTCACAGTTCCTACAAGAGCACTGCAGGATGATAAGAACTGCAGGTGTACACAGACCTGAGGAAATCATCCTTACTAATCAACATCTTCAACATAAATATATATACATATGAAAATAAAAATGTTCCATTTTCTGCTGTTGCTGGTCAGGGTACTGCACCACTTGTTTCCCCATCACATCATCCGAAGGGTCGATCCATCCTCCCCAGCTGCTCCCACGAGCACACCAACACACTGTCCTGTGCTGAACTGAGAAGTCTGGATGCACTGTGTGTCCTCATCTGCTGTGTTTCCAGGTGAGCTCAGCTCCCACCTGGCAGCACGGCCAGGGGTCCTGTGGCAGGAGATGGATGGGCACGGCAACCCAGGGCTGGAGCAGCCAGCTGAGAGACTGCCAGAAGTCTCTGGAATGCACCCTTCTTATTGTCATTGCCCTTACACACAGAAACTGTGAAATTACTGCTAATTACGCCCTTTCACCCAACCCACTCCTCTAGAAATTTCAGTAACTGAGGTGGATTAAAAACAGGGAAGAAAAGGAAGAGGAAATCTGCAAGTTTTGCCTCCTGGATAACTCCTTGTACAAAAGCCAACTCTGTTCTGATTCTCTCCACTATTTTCTCTTTCTTTCCTCTCCTCTTCAACTTCTCTTCTTCATCTTCCTTTTGTTTCTCTCTGCAAGAAGAGGAATCAGGTTAGGAAAAAGGAAAGGTGGAGAATGCCGATCTACATCGCTTCATATCTTCAAAACCGTGGAGGTAAAATGATGGGGCGTGGGGAGGGAATGGAGCCCTGAGGCTTTGCTTTTCCAAAGATGACTTTCTTTTTCCTTCTGTTTCATGACTGGAGGAGGTATGACAGAGTTAAGAGAACCGCTGGAGAATTTGGAAAATACTGAAAAAGGAGACACATGCAACTACAATTATTTGGAGAACAAGAAGCAACTGCTAAAGAAAAGTAAACCACCAAAATACAGACTGTGGCTTCTTTCCAGGGGGAAAATGCTTTACTGAGTCTGAATCAAATCTATTTACTTTTTCACGTGAATTCAAGCGTGGATTTCCTATAAAATTCACACAGATGCATGTCAGATACAGCGGTGCACACTAGTTTAGACACATTAGAAAAAAAACATTTTATTGTTAGAGGAAAGACATTCAGTTCTGTTTCCTGAAAGATGCCAAGGAATCGGACAGAAGTAACAGCGTGACCCGAATGCTGTAACTAACAATGCTAACATGTTC
Organism: Callipepla californica brunnescens; assembly: GCA_023055505.1. Classification (NCBI taxonomy): domain Eukaryota; kingdom Metazoa; phylum Chordata; class Aves; order Galliformes; family Odontophoridae; genus Callipepla; species Callipepla californica. The sequence goes on along the minus strand of JALIRH010000005.1, from coordinate 37,500,040 downwards.
TTGCTTGTAAATGAAGGCACTTTTTGCTTACACAGACATTTGAAACTACAATAACCTAGACTAAAAGAGACTGCAGCACTCTGTGCTGTTGTCTGGAACAAGATTCTATTCTTATTCAGGAGACAGGACCTCAAAAATAAAGATACAGTAACACGAACGTGCCTGGGAGCTGAAATAACAGTTTTTGTCCTTGCAGCATTTGAGCCATTTTCCAGGTACCCGAGCAGAAGGTGCTGCATTAGAAGCTGCCAACAGAGATCCTTGTTTCAGTCTGCTAGCAAGTCCTTGCCTTGTCACCTTGCAAAAACCAGAGCAGAACTGGGGCTCTTAACAACACAGTGCAAGCTCAGAAAGTGAGGATTTACTCATCTGCAGAGGTAACACCATTCATGTTGAAAGAAAAAGCAACGAAAAGCAAACAGCATAAATACCTGATTATTTTTTTTCACCAATCAAATAAGTTAAAATGTCTTCCATCTTTTTTCAACCAACTTAAACTAGAGGTTTCCTTCACTAAGATATTCTTCAGCAGAAACAGGCAAATGCACTTCATTCCCGATGTTTCCAGGAACATATAAGAAGTAAGAGGAAATCACTACTATTTCTGCCTCCTGACTGGGTTGTTGAGCTACGGATTGAAAAGTGAGGATTTGCACTGAACTGGATTTTTGCTCGGATGTCACTGCAGCTGAGAAGTTCCATGAAAAGCCAACAAAGCTGTGCTGGGGCTCCCCTCACCCCAGGTTAACTGCACTGCTAACTGCCTCTCACTTCCCTACCTTAGATCACTTCATAATGAGTCACAGAATCGTTAAGGCTGGAAGAGACCTCTGAGGTCACCTAGTCCAACCCCAACCCATCCCCACCACGCTCACTGACCATGTCCCTCAGTGCCACATCTCCACAGCTCTTGAACACCTCCAGGGACGGTGACTCCACCACTTCCCAGGGCAGCCCATGTCAGTGCATTACCAAAAGGGACAGGAGAAACATAAAAAGCAAGTACTTCCAAATATGAATTACAAAATAGATGCAATTCTGGCACATCTTACAAGCACACTGCCTTTCCTGTGTCTCCAGCACTCAAAATCCATGCAAGTAAACTTTAAGGGATGAGCGAGACAAGAAGTTACTTTCCTCCTCGTTTCATTACCCAGCACTGCAAGCAGAACCACATATACGATGCAACTGTACTCATACAAAAGCAGCAGCACACCAGTGAGCACTTCATTAATTAAAAGCCAGAAAAGGAAGTTTGCTAAACGAAGCAAATGTTCTTATCACTCCTATCTATATTCATTAAAACTGACAGGAAACCAAATATCACCATCTGTCTCCTTGCAATAAAGGCACTAAAAACAGCTCCAGGGTAGAAGAATAATATAAAGTTTAAAACTGCAGGTTTTCAAGTTTTGGCTTTAAACGGACAAGGGGGAAAGTGACGTCAGGAGGAGGAGAAGGGACTGCGAAAGGAATTGCAGATCTGCTCCTTCGACACCTCACCAAACACAGGGTTGAGCCCGAGGTTTGCTCCAGGGCTGCTCAATGCCCAACGAAAAGATAAGCACTGCAGCAGCTCGCCTGCTCGGAAATAACTGCTAACAAAAACAGTCAGAAAATTGCATTTTGCTCCACAAAGTGCCAAGTTTGGGCTGCTGTAATGCTCAAGTCCCAGGAAGCAGCCTGGTGGTTTTACTGCCTACTGACGCTCCGCGCCCGTCCCTACGACGGAACAATTTTTCCAACGATTCCTGTAATTGGATTTTGTTGCCAGTCAGCCACTCGGCATAAAAAAAGCTGAATAAGATTCCTTGAAAGAAAGCACGGCAGACTTGCTAACTTAGACGTGGAAAAAGCACTACAGTTCCCAGCAGCAGCTGCAGAGGTGAACGGAAGGTCGCCGATTTAAGGCAGTTTCCAGCAGTTGTGCAATTCCTGCCTTCCAGTAACTGCAGTCTTTTTGCATCCCACCTTCTGGCTGACTGCAATGTTTTGCACTGCAGGAGAAAAAGCAGACGTTTAAAGACAAAAAATGAACTACTGTCACTATTTAAACGCACTGCTAATTCAGCACAATGCCCCATCTGCATTTTGCATAGCAATGATAAATGCTTCACTTCGATGCACGCTCTGCATTCCCCCTTTTTAAGACTAAATTAAGGTTAAAGTTATTCAGGGCTGAGATAAAACCACAAAAAAATTCACTGCCTCGTGGGGTACCGGGGCACATATGGTGCAGGGCAGCTCCTGCAGCAACTCGAGTGCAATTGGGATGGGACAGGAGGAGCAATGGAGCCAAGAACCAGACTGAAGGATTGTGGATTTTCACCCTCATGTTACCCCAGACCGGTACTATTTAGGTACGTATTTTTTTGGTAGCTTAATTTTCCTTCCTGCAAACAATAATTCATACGCATAAAAAGGCTCATTAATATTCCATGGGAGTGCTTTTTCAGACTCAATACAATTACAACAGAGCAATTACAATTCTTCTGTTAATACTTTAACAATACTAACAGATCCATTAACAGCTCCACACAAGTATGAGAGACATTAAAGAAACAAAGCGCACCACTTCTACTTACTACAGAAACCTCAACAAAATTATACAGGGTAATAAAGCCTCTGTGTAAAAAGTTAATGCAAACCAATGCACAAATTGCCCCTCAGTTTCCTCTTTGATTCTGAGGAATCTTCTTTTAAAAGTGAATCAATGAGGATATCAAAACAGCAAAATTCATGAACCTAAGGCTGAAATTCAACAGTAAACTCTCTATTATATTACATTATGGCAGGTATACGGTCTATACGTGGAGATAGGATACATCCAACTGCTCATCCATTCCAATGGAAGCATCTGGATGTTTAAAAATGAATTCCGAAAGCTTGTAGGCAAGTGCTGAGATGAGAAAAGACAAAACCATCCGTGAAAATTTCCTCTGGGTGCTTTCAAAATGCGTCCTCCAGACAGAAGCTGGAGGATGTTTCTTCTTAAGGGGGCTGTATCACATCTCACATGAAAGAAACAACTCCTTTGCTTGGTAAATGCTCTCCAATGAAGCTATTTATCCTACAAGCTAGATAAAGAACACAGAGAGCAATCTATCCTTTAAGTTCCTCTTTCTATAGATCACCCACTTCTCTCTGGTTGCACCAAACCCCTTGTGCACAGGACTATGTGCACCGTGTTTAAATTCAGGATGCTTTTTCCCCTTTTGTACTCAAACGCACCCCATTCTCTTGATCCCATGCAGTGAAACCCAAATTTGTCAGGTTTGACACTGCTTTCCAACGTGACTTACCTCGGTGAGCAACCACTGCCATACCCCCTCATCACTACTATTCCTGAATCCACTTAGAGTTAGTAACAGCTTCTCTTATACCTCTGCACAGCTAAAAACGTTCTGCAGCATACTGATCATCGTGCTCGCTGCTTCACAGTATTAAAAATCAGCTCAAGTCTGCCCTAAATGCACCTTTAATCCACACAAAAACAAAACAGAGCAGTGTAAATAGTAATGCATTAAGTATTTTTAAGTCACTACATAGATGGCCTTAACAGTAATGTCTGCAGAAAGATGGGACCGGTTTGCCATACACCAGAACCCAGTACAAATACTGAGAGACCAAGCATGAATGCACTGAGTTTGAGTGAAGCACAGCAATCTTACAACCCAAACAGCAAAAGTCTGTAGAATACCTTCTCTACACATACAACTACTGATAGATGTTTCCAGACCAAAAATAATCCAGAGCTTCTATGGGTTTCTCTGATCACTGCCATTCTCTTATTCCAGCGTTCCCCTATTCCGTAACAGAAGCTCATCAACACCGTAAGCTCAGCTCCATGCATTTATTCTCTCACATTTCACTCTACTTTACACACTACCCATTACCTTTCGTGGGTTTTTCCACTTCTTTTATCCTCCTGTCACTATCACGGTCCTTGAGAGAAAGACAAGGCCATTAAGTGCCACACGATGGCCACCTCAGCATTATGAATTAGGAACTGACTCTGATAATCCTGGAACCACCACAAAGCAGCACTCCCTTCAAGGTATGCCATGTTTTGTCCCCAAGTTATTTTCCCAGAGACACAGCAAAACCCTCAGGTTTTGTGGTGTGAGAAGAGCAGAGGAAAAGGCTGTTGATGTTTGAGAGAACAGTATTAAAGTTTGACGTCCAGATCCCCAGCTTTGGCCACTGGAAATCCCTACGTCAAAGACCAAACTGCCATTATGTGATTCACTCCATCTAAAATATACATTCAAGGACAAGAGCAGGAAGTTTCCTCAAAGCAAACAACAGGGGCTGACACTCATGGCTGCGTGCACGCAGGTTTTGCTGCCCCTCAGCAAGCGGGGCTCTGGGGCTCCAATACGCCATCAGGAATTCAATAATCACGTTCGTTTCTCTTTATCATAAGATAAACACAATCTCTGGGGCAGACTGCTTGTGTCCTTTCAAAAGATCTTACTGAGTGAGCAAAGAAACCCAAAAGCACACAGTGAGTGAGTGCACGGGTTCAAAACGTGCAGCAAACACTTCTGAAAGCAAGGCTCTCATCTGGGAGAACTGCAGCAGATGTTTATCAGGAGCTACTGCAACAGTTAATCCAGCTTCCAGCCAGATTAACTCTTTGCTGCTGGAAACGAGACTTTTTGGGCACGTCGTCTGCAGAAAAACAACGTCCGCTGCTGCTGACAACAAGCAGTTAACCAAAGGAAGGAAAAACAACACGGCTCCAAAGCCCGACCAAATAAACCAAGGTCTGGCCCAAAAAGATGAACAGGTGTACGTGTGGGTGGGAGTGTGGGGGGAAAACATTTCAACAAAGCCTCCACTGACATTCTGGTCACTGAAGAGAGCACACTGGAAATGCGTCAAACGGTATTTTTTGATTCAGCAAATAATTGATTTTTTTGGGGGGGAGGGAGGGGGGAAGATAGGAAGCACAGCTTTTGATCTTGGTTTCTCAAGTGCAGTACTAATGCATCACAGCAACAACTCAGAGGTTGTGCTATTTAAAGCTGTTATGAGTAGGAACGAAAATCAGAAGGTACCAAGCTGGATCGTTCAATAATAATTCGACAGCTCAGAAACACTGCAGTATTTCAAAATGCTCACACGGCACTGAAAGTCTACCTCAGTTACACAAACAGTGCACTAAACTGTTTTTCTCTCTTATTAAAACTGAATAACTTAATGGTAATTTGTCTTTTCAGCGTAACTAATTACAGCACCTATGGATGTAATCTGGATTTTACACCTTAAAGGTACAACTCACAATCACACTGCTGTTTAAAGCAGTGATCCTCAATTCTTTACGGGACCAAATTGAGTCCATACTCACAGCCTTCCTCAAAGGCAAGCAGGGAGCTGGTTGGCCAACCCCTGAACCAAACTCCCTGCTTCTAATTTAACAGACATTTAATTCTGGCAAAATCATGGAGCACCCATGGGTCCCATGAAAGCACAAGGAGAAGTTCTGCCACCTCAAAGATAAGGAGCAAGAAGGGAACTGCTTCACAGCCACGCTACCCTCCCCTGAAAGTGAGATTTTGTGATTACAGCACTGTCCCTGCACAAAGATTTCAGCTTGGGCACGCATCCTCCAGCTGCAATAACAGGACAGGTCACTCATTCTGGAAGCTCTGCTCACAGCTTCCTTCCTGACTGAAGAAAATATCAGTTTGTTGTTTTGTTTGCCTAAACAAAGAGAAAAACAAATACCACTTTGTCAAGCATCATGCCAACCTACAAAGGTTTTGTTTACTAATTGTAAGGCTGAACTATAAACAAATCAACAGCTTCAGGGAGTCCTTATGACCCTGCAGTACTTTCCAATGTTATTCTTAGCATTACCCTCAAAGCAACAGCGAGGATTACCAGCCCCTTTATATCTGATGAAGAGATTTCTGCTAGTCATTCATGGAAACGTTAATCAATATCTCTCCAGGTCTAAAGAGAGAGGTGACCATGCAGCCATGTGCCAGCAACACCTGCACCTTCATGCCTGCATGGAGACCACCAGCCTGCAGCCTGGTTGGGTTATTATCCCCTAGATATCAAACATCACTCACCACACATCTAATACCGTACACCACAAGAAGGTTCTCCTTCTAATGTTTCTGATATCCCACAGGAAAATACTGCCACTCCATTCTGAGAACCCAGCCAGGAATATCTTTTTGTTCACAGCTTCATTGTTAATGATAAATTTTGCACATTAAGGGTACAAAGTATGGCTTAAATCAAACCTTAAACATAAACGCACAAGTAATTTAAACTGGTGAACTGAAAACAACGATGTAAATAAGTTCATTTTGCAAATGCAGCCCTCTTAAAGAACTGTTTGTTTTCAATGGTTGTTAGCTGATGCTGAGTAGGTAAATAAACTACATGCATCTACTTAAGTGATTATGAAGCTTAATATACTCTAGATGTTTTATTAAGTAGACAATTTACTAGGCAATTATCTTTTTAAATGTGATTCCTAAGTGCTTCAGAAATATTTAATAAGTCTTAAAGCACCTTTTGCCATGGTGATCCTTCCCCATTTCAAGAAGGGCAACCCAAGGAAGGGATGATTAACATGTTCTGACTCTCCTTCCATCAGACCAAGCCAGCTCCAGGATAAAAGGATTGCTCTTCCCTATACCAACCACCACCTGTTGCACTGAATTCTTCACTCTGACTCAGCAATGAGAACAATTTGCACTATCAGGGAGGGAGCCATTAGCAATGAAGGCTGCCTGCCAGCAGAACACTGGAGTAAGTGAAGGCACAGGAACGAGGAGGTTTTGCTACATGCTTTCATCAAGATGCCAACTTCACGTTAATCTGACTTTGCCTAATAAAATACCAAAGTAAAGGCAAGACACGCAAAACCAGCTGCTGCCCTTCACAGGAACAGGGCTCACTTTGGGAATGGCTTCAATTACTCCACTATGAATAACAAGTTCAGTTTAGTATGTTCTCAGGGGTTTTAAAAATACATGCGTACATCTCAAGCAACCATCAGCACAGCTACCATCATGCTGCATCTCTCCTCTTTCTGCCTGTATACTCCTCCATGTCTAACTGCATCATCATGCACCCATTTCCAAGTTGTACAACTCCTAATCTCTGCTTTGAGCACTCATTCCTTAATAATGTGCATCGAAATCTGCAGTGTGTTCCGCCAGCGGTGCTTGTCATGAGCATCCCAGAATGATTCCTGAGCACTGAACACTGCGCAGCCAGATGTGCAGCCAGGCTGAGAATTTACACATTGCACAGCTTCTGCCCTAAGGGATAGAGCCAGTCCTAAGAAGCTTCCAACACAGGAGGTGTGCAAGAAGCAGGTGGAGAAGTATGGAATTCATTTTAAGCCTTTTTGTGGTCTCTCTCCCCACTGTCCTGCTGCAAGTCCTCATCTTCAGCTTTGGGAACTGAACCCTGCTATTTGAAAGGCACAGAGATCCATCAGAGAGGAAGGTGGGGGGTTAGGGAAAGAAAGTTTTATACCAAAAACCATCTGAACCTCCTACATACGCTCCCAGCACCTCATCCAGCCCATGAATTAACCAGCCTGGCCCAAGCACCCCACATGCCCCTACCTGCCTGAACAGGCTCTGGGACCCAAAAGGCCACGGTGATGGAAATCCATGCTTCACACACACAGTTACTGCAACAAGAGGGCTATAAAAAACCTTGTACCACATAATTTATTTCTCCCCTTTGAGGAACTCTGCCACCTGGAGATGTCATACCCTGCACTGAACGGGAGGCACCGGTGGTAACCTTACAGCTCAGGAGTCACACGTCCTTAAAAAATGGAGATCAATCTTTCTCTGCGTAATCAAAACAGTCATTTAAAAACAAACATGGCGTGTAAATGCCATCAGAAGTTTTCCAACCTAACACTGCATGTGTTTACATACAAGGAATTATACTTTTGAAACAAGTATTCTGCTTTCAGTGACAGCTGCTCTTGTCAAACCCATCGCTATCTTGCAGGCACTGCACCCCCAAGAACTCCATAACCCCTCGAGTTTTACCAAGAACACATTCTCCCTCCATCCAATTAAGTCACTAATGGGGAAAAAATTAAGCAACCAAAACAACTGAACGCCTCTTGACACTGATGTGCAAACATTCAGAGGTATACACAGGCAGGCAATAGATGAGGAATTCAAAGACTGGTTTTGAATAAATGAATCTATTGACTGATGCACAGAGATCCTCCAGCACTCAGTGTACAGAACACTTGCCTGCAGACAGATCTCCTAGCACGCACAGGAGTTCTTAGCCCACTCACGTAATTTGAAAAACAAAAAGGAATAGAGAAAATGTAACTTTCCCAGCCTGATTTTGTTTATTTAATAAAAACTTATTACAAGCTTATTCTCCGTTTATATTTGGAAGAGATTCTTTACATATGTAACATGCATCTCCCTTAGGTAGTAGTACTAGTACATGTTAACGTGTCAAGAGCAAAAGTAAGCAGCAGGGTTTGGTTCAGCTCAGGTGGATCAGAGGCACTGCATCACCAAGCCAGACCTCTGAGAGGGAACGGTTCCTCCTGCTCCTTCCCCTGTACACAAACAGCAGAGTGAGAAAAGGGGGATCTCCACACTGCAGCACGCACACCACCCTTCTCATTTCTGTTACACCACAAGCAGGCCATGCCTGATCACCTGCTGCAGCTCGCCTGCATATTAACAGCCATCAGAATTCTTTCTGTTTCCTAGAATCACAGAATAGTATGGGTTGGAAGGGATCTTAAAACCCACCCAATTCCAACCCCCTGCCATGGGCTGGGTGTCCCCCACCAGCTCAGGCTGTCCAGAACCCATCCAACTCAGCCTTCAGCACCTCCAGGGATGCTCACAGCTCTCTGGGCAGCCTGCACCTCCCTCTGGGTAAACAATGTCCTCCTAACATCGAACCTAAATATCCCTTCCTTCTGTCTGAAACCATTCCCCCTTGATCCCGTCACTGTTTGTATTTCCACTTCAGTAATTCTCTGAGTAGATATCAAACAGACACAGGGTTATTTTTGTTTTCCTGGGATGCCCTAAAAAGTTTACACAGAGTATGACATACATATTTTTACAGTCAGATAAATGCATATTATGTGTGTATTACGTTTGTACGACGTGCACTTGAATATTACATGCGCATATAAAATATGAAAACATTTTTATACGTTATAAAAGCCACAGTGCCATGAAATCAAAATAGGATATAATGTACAGGGATGCATATAGGGGTATTTCTCCTTTTGAAAGGTCCTCACTGAACTGGAATTAGATTACTGCTGAAAGTTCGCACTGCTTATACATGCATTTATGTACACACCGTACACAATTAACATTATTTACACACAGTTATCCATATCTCCCCATCCAGGTGCCCACAGCCACCGAGCACAAAGCACAGCACTCTCAGCCATCCACACACCCATCTCCCACAGCACAGGAGACGTGGGGAGCTCTGTGAAGCACTGCACTCTGTGTTTATGTCACTGGGACAAAAAAAAATAAGGGTTTTAGGCCCAGCAGGCCCAGCTCTGCCAGCATCCCTCTGCCTCTATGGGAGTGACAGAGGGGTTAATGGCACCAGGGGCAACAGCATCACTCATCCCAACCCAAACTGCTACACTGGGGCACTGTAACGCTTAAGCAATACATTTATTATTAGTAGTAGTAATTATAAGTACTTAGAAATGCCTGGTTGGAAATCAGTGCCCATCTAAACTTCACCCAAGCGATGACACAAACGAGCCGTTCCAGCACTGCTTCTGGAGGAGGTGGCGGTACCGCGGTGCGCTGACATTTCCAGCTATCAGAAAGCAAACATCCCTGCGGTGCTGCCGAGCTTCGGGCGCAAAGAAAAGTTGCAGAACCCGGCAGCAGCACGCACCTCGGTCACGGAACGCGTCTCCATCAGACGCAACTTGTTTTCACCCCCCCCCCCCCCCCGCGCAAACAACGCGCAGCCAAACGTGCCCCGTGAGATGCGCAGCAGAGGATCCCGGAGAGCGAAGCGGAGCGCACGGAACTTCCTATTCGCTATTTTGAACGGAAGGCGGACGCGCAGCGCTCGGAACAGCCCACTTCCGACGGCCGAGAGCTGTCACCGCGGGTGGGGGGGGGTTAAGGGAGGGGGGGGGGGGGGGTCGGACGGGGCGGTCAATGAGCGCTCTGCGGGAGCCGGGGCAGAGCCACGCAACAAAGAGCCGCTGGGAAGGCGCGCAAAGAGGAGCGCGCAGTGCGTTCCCACGCCGCCGCGCTGCGCGTCCGGTTGCGCGGCCACCCCGCCCTGCGCGCCCCGGAGGTGGGTGGATAAATGGGGAAAAAAAAATACTGAAGGGGGGTGGGGGGGGGGGAAGGACGTGAAAAATGATGAAATATTAACGGAAAGAAGCACCCCGCCGGGCCGGGCGCTGTAGGCGGGCAGGCAGCCCCCGCGCACCCACCTTGCATCCCCGCCGCCGCCGGCCCCGCCGCGTTCTGCCTCCGCCGCTGAAAATACGGGGCAGGAGGAGGCGGCCAATCGGAGCGCGCGGCGCCACGCCCGCAGCCAATGGCGGCCGCCCGCCGCTGGCCGCCCGCCAACCCGGGCGCAGCTCATTAGGCGGCCGCCAGCAGCGGGGGGAGGGGCGCGGCACCGCCGCCGGGAGAGGGGGGGGGGGGGGGGGGGGGGGGGGGGGGGGGAGAGTCTCCTCCCCCCACTTTTTTTTTTCCCCTTTCCCTTTTTTCCACTTTTTTCCTCCTTTTTCTCTCCCCCCCCCCCTTTTTCCCATTCCCAAATCTTTTTGCTTTCTCCCTCCCTTCCCTCCTTTCTTGCTTTTTCCCCCCCCTCCTTGCCAGTTTCCCTCTTCTCCCCCCCTTTTCACCCTTTCTTCTTTCCATCTCCCCGGTTTTTCCCTTTTTCTTTGCCCCATTTCCCCTTTTTCCTTCTTCCTCCTTTTCCTTTTCTTCCCTTTTTCATTTTTTCCTTCATATTCCTTATCCTCATTTTCCCCCTTTCCTCTGTTCTTCCCATACTTTCCCTTTTTTCCCCTTTTTTTTCCTTTTTCCCAAGATTTTGCCCATTTTTTTCTCCTTTTTCCCCTCCTTTCCACTCTTCCTTTCCTTCTTCCCCATTTCCCCCCTTTCTTTTTCCCCAGTTTTTCCCCATCCTCTCTCCCCCCCTTTTTCCCTCTTCTCTCCCTTTCTTCTTCCCCCTTTTCCCATTTTTCATTTTTTCTCATTTTTTTCACCTTTTCTCAATGTTTCTCTCCCTGACTTTTTTTTTCCCCTCTCTCTTTTTTAATAATTATTGCACTAAAGCGCATTCTGGGGGCTATTTTACGATCATCTTTGGGAATCCCAGCAGAGAAGAAGATGGAAACACCATGTCCCCCAACTACACAGGTGCTCACTCAGCCTCACTTCTTTCCAACAAAGGCACAGAAAAACTCAATTGCTACCATCCAATCCACCTTAGGAACACCAGCTCCAAACCCAGAGCCGTGCAGACCACAGCTTCACTCCAGCACACAGAGCCCTGTGCTCTACTGCTACTGGGAAATCAACAGCAAAACCTCATTTTTCTTATTATTTCACTCGAGTCCAGCAACTCTGGAAACAAGTACCTGCTTTGCTACAACTGCTCTGCCCTCATCTGGCCCCACCTGCAGTGCTGCAGCCAGGCCTGGATCCTCCAGCACAGGCAAGGACACGGAGCTGTGGATGCCCCATCCCTGGAGGTGCTCAAGGACGGGGCCCTGGGCAGCTGAGCTGGTGGGGGCACCCAGCCCATGGCCTGGAGTTGAAATATATGGGCTTTAAGATCCCTTTCCAGCCCCAAACCGTGCCATGATTCTATGAAAATTACCAAATCGCATTCGCTGAAAACTCCTGCCCCAACAAGCCCCGTTATTAATTAGCTCAGTGTTTGCTAATACAGGCTGCCACACGCCGTGAGGTGGTGGAGCTGATACTGACACAAGTCCCAGTGCTGACTTACGGGAGGAAGCAGCTCCCTACCAGCTCAGCGCTGACAGATCTGCAAGGTGCCCCGTGAGCCAAGCAGCCAGCAGAGCCCCGAGCTGCTGCCAGGCTCCCACTGACTGTGACACCTCTCCCAGCCCTGGCATCTGCCACGGTCGATAAAGTGATCCGCCGAATTAATAAAATATATATCACGAAGCATACATTTTTATTAAGGAATAATTTCACGATAACCAAGTAACGTGGATGCTTCCAAGCATAAGATTAAATTACATGCTGAGCAAATCTGGCATTTTGTGATAAACTGCAAAAATAGTCCTTGCAGCTGAGGAAGAACACTGCTGACATCGTCCAGAAACATGTTTTATAAAGCATAACCGAAAGTAACAAAAAGTCACTGAAGAGATGGTTGGAAAATTCACTACTGTATCCACAATACTTTCAGCACTTCTTCTTGCTTTGCCATTTGTTCCTTCCAGTGCATTGCTTGGTGTCAGAAGTTAACAAAACTCTCCCCTACGCCGGCGAATATTAAAGCCAAATTAATTCCCTAACTGATCCCACATCAGCAGCCGCCGCTGTGGGAATACACAAAGATTCCCAGCACCTCTGTGCTGACAAGGAATTCATGGAAGCACCCAAGGACCGGTGTCACACCCGACAGACGATGTCTGCCAGCACCGTCCCCACGCTGGCCCTACTCCTCTGCATTGCCAAATACATCGTGCACTCCCACAGGCCTCACGTGATGGCAGGCTTGCCAGGTCTTCCAGAGATTGCTCTCACAGTGGAACATGCATTGTTTCCTGGAATTGTACTTCCACAGTGGCACTGCTTCAGGACTGTATCGAGTCCCTGGGTATTTTACACGCCTAAGATACAGAACTCCCATGGACTTCCCAGCTAAAAACAGGACACTGGGCCTTTCCCATCCTTCTTGCTAACTATCAGTAATGGAGGCTTAATTCTGAGATGCTGTCACGAAACAAAAATCAAGCAGAGCCTATGTGATATAAAACAGCGCTTGTTTCTATTAGATCCGATACGAATCGAGTTCCTGTTTTAAAACAAACGGCATTTAATAATATATTAAACGTGTAATCAGGAACATATTGAAAGTTATAACCCCATCAGCTCTTTCCCATGGCATTCATTTTCTCCAAGGCCATCTCCACATTTTGATTCAATCATTGATAGGATATTGCCAGGTTAATGAACGGACATGGTACCTTCAGAACAGCTGCCTTGCTGGGTAGGCTGCTGTCTTCCTTAACTACAGCAACTCAGATCAGCAACAGAATAAAATGCGTTCTCTGGCATATTGTTAGCAACCTGAAGCGCATTATAAGGCACTCATTTTCTTCACGACGCGGTTATTTTTGTTCGGAAAACATAACCAATTATTCCTGCTTGTAAGGGACCATTTGGTTCAAGATTTTACAAATTTTCTGCACGGTGATCATTTCATTTCTGAAGAACAAACCCACACTGCTACGAATCTTCTCAGCCACCAAAGCGCGACTGCACGCAGCAGCAATGCATATTTTAGAGAAGAAGCAAACAGGACAAGTTTCAGAGCTACACCCACCACCCTCCAGACAAGATGAGGCGAGAGCGTTTTTTCCTTGCCATAAATTACCACTGCCTCCTATAAGCAATTATTTAACTTCTAAAATAGCTGCAACGCAGACAAATTACGAGCTGTAATTACGCAAATGAATCCCTGATACTATATGCACACATGCATATATGTATATCTTCATCTACTCTAAAATGCATCTGTATGCATAATGGTTAAGAATTATAATCAAGTATAGTATACCAGGACATCTTTACATATCTCTCCCGATGACAATGTTTCTATCCTAAATATCTGAAAACCATTTCAGCAGTCAAAAATGCCCACTACTGCTCTTCATCTACGTGGTACCAATCCCTTGACCCTCTTGTATCTTCCTCCTCAAAGCTCATCCTAGTGCTCCCTGAGTTAGGGAATGACACGGGAGGTAACACCACAAAGGGTGGGTTAGGCAATCTCTGTATGCTCAGTGCTCTGAGAATTTCTTTTCTTCGCTTCCTAAACCACCAAATTTACAGCATTTGTCATGCGATGAATGTTACGTAACAATGATCTCAGGTGACCTTTTTCTTAAGTATTTCATAACATTACTTTTTGCACTCCTACAGGGCTCTAAAATGCCAGATTCCCACATATCCGTGTTTTCCAGGGAAACTTAATAAAAAGATAATAATCTAATATAGTTGTCTTTTTTTTCTATGCTGGTTTTCAGTGCTGATAAAATACAGAGCTACAATAAAAAGCCTCGATACTTCCTGATTTGAAGTACGAGAAAAATGCTATTTTTAAAGTCAAAATCTGTTATAATGATGGGGATGGGGTTGGAGTTTGGGTTTCTATTTTTTCCTTTACTTACAGCAAAAATTCTGAATACTGTACATGCACACTCACATCATTTTACAAAACTGTCAACGCCAGATATGTGCTTCCTTCCCTGAACTATCTCCCTGCGTTGTAACCTTCAGCTAAATTTGAAAATATTTTGGTAAACAGAACTGGTGTTTCATGGGTGTAATTTCGAGAGCATAAGGAATTTAAGAAAACAGTTGATACAGAACTAACATCTAAAACAGGCTTTTAAGAAACTGTCCGCTCTCTCAGCTGAGGAAGCTGGTCGGGTAACCACCCAGCATACATTTTCTTCCCAGTACAATCTTTTTGGATCTACTGAGCTCCTTTTGAAGGCTATCTGTACATTCCATTGTGGTGAAATATCTATTGCATTGGTTAAATAAAGGATTTTTTTTTTCTCTTAATGCATTTAGCTTACACACACACGCACACACACATATATGTTATATATGTATTTATATATATTTACTGCAATAGGCTTGCATTCCAAAAGCAGATTGTCTCAGATATGTAACAGTAATGAACATCCACGCTTTTCCCAGATAAATCATATCTTTTGAATAAAGCACTACAAGCGTTAACGGCACAACACATTTCTTGAGAAGGATTTCACTTAGGCATATTACAGGACTACGCAAAATAAGTCCTGCCATCATCTGGTCTTCCAGTGAAGGAAGCATGTCCATTTTTCCACCCCTCTCACCAGAATGCTGCTGTGGAATTTGAATATTCTAGTAATTAGAAAGCCTTTTTAAGGACAGACTTGATTAAATTCAGCATTTGTTGTACCATTTATGCTTCTGCAGCCCTTGGCTTCCAGTTCTCTTAATTCGGCTCCACACTGGCTTCCTCTTATCTAAAAGTCTCTTCATCTCCTTCCAACCAAAAAAAAAAAAAATCAACAAAAACCTCACACTGATAAAGCAGAAAATTCTGTTCTCTTGTTTTTATGCACACCACAGGGGCTGCTAATGCACATCCTGTGATCATTTGGTACTCTTTATCTATAATGAGGATCTTGTTGTAAATGCCCATTTTAAAAATCTCCGCCATTACTCACTTAGAAGATGCGACCTTCAATTTTACATTTTGAATTTGATTCCGCTTCTGTTAGCCCAATTTCCAAAGTCATCTCAGTTATTTCTGTACAACATCCTGATTCTCTTCTATATTTAGGATGCCTTCCAATTTTGTCATTAGCACAGGCCTGCTACTGATGCCAGGTGATGCACATTAAACAAGCCAGTCTCAATGCTCCGCTGGTAACCTCTCTGGCATGCCACACGTTTTAGAAAAATATTTCACTTTCATAAACAACTGCCAGTACATTGATGCGGGAAGAAATAATAATTCCTGAGCTCTTCTGTCCAGCTGCATCCAATCTCCTTTCTGTGCTACTTCTTGCAGCTGGACTAGATGTTCTTAGAGGGCTTTTTCAGCCTTAATGACTCTGTGATTCTTTAGTCTAAGGGTTAAGATACAGTGAAACTGTGCCCACAGCAGCTTGCAAAAAGATGGTGTGTGTGGTCTCTGTACCATCAACACACGATGGCGAGCAATGTTCTCTGGCTCAACGTCCTTACCACCACTGGGTGGGCACTCAGGAATCAGATTCCCCCATGGACTCGCACACGTTCTATAGACACTTCAGACTGATCTTCAAGAGGAAGACAAAAGCCCAACCTCAGCTTGAGAGGCCTGTAACTCTTGGAAGCAGTAGACACTTTAGGAGTCTTGAATTAATTCCCAGGAAGCTTCTTAGCATTCCACAAAACACACTACGCCTGCAAGTGCTGAGGGCTGAGCTGAAGCTTTTCTTCGGAGCCAGAAAACACCTGCATTCAAAACAGCGGTTGTTCACAAACAGAGATTCCCCAGAAATGGCACCAGGGGCTGCTGCGCCCTGCCTCTGGCCTTCAGAACCTCTAAGAAATGGCTCTGCCAATAAACATTTAGCGGCTTAACCCATTTTAAGCACCGCCAACAGCACGGGATCAAACCAGAGCGTTTGCCCGTACCTGCCTCCCCAGCCCCAACCATCCACCAACACCTTTGATGCAACCCAAGGCCAGCGGCGAGGCCGGGATGAGCGGGGCCAGGCCCGACGGCCTCTGCATGGAGCAGCTCAGAGCCACGCGTGGCCAAAAGCATGGGATTTCTGGTGCCAGGCTGCGGAGGACTCGCGCCCAGGCGTGTTCTGCAAACCTTGTCTTTTAATTACAGTCGCTCGCAATCAAAAGAGGCAGCTCTGAAGTTTTGCAGCCACTCGTCTTGAGTGGCGTTACACAACCCTCCTGGCACACAGCGGTTTGCATGCCGGAGCCGCATGCGTGCAAGGCCATTTTTACTTACAACAGCAACAATATAGTCACAGCTAGGAACTTCAGTGAGCTCTGCGCTCATTAAATCACAGCTGCTTCCCCTGGATGAAGACTTAGATCAAACATCACCAGAACTGCCTTTGTGTACATATATACAAATACGCTTTTCCCTTTGTTCCGCAAAACAAACTCTTAAGAGAAAAGTGTTTACAGTAACGCTAAGTAGAATTAAATGTCAATTAACAGTTAATAACAGTCTTAAGATAACACTTTAGATGTATCACAATGCCATAATAAACTAACAGCAAAATCGACATTGTTTTGGTTTCAGCTATTGTTTTCTCCTGGAAAGAAACTGCCAGTGGATTAAAACACCTGAATGATCCCAGGCATTAACAACTCAATTGGAAATGCACCTGAACTCCACTGCTTGCTTGCAAGGAGCTCAGATCACCTCATTTCACTTGTCTATCGGTTCAGTGCAGCTTCACAAGCGTGAGGAAGGGCTGGCTTTTATATAACAAAGCAGATGGACATTGTCCTATTCCTGCAGTCCTCCATAAGGTCTCTGGAACAAAGGTAATACAGACCCTAGCATACTGCAGACAGCACGAACCATAGGAAATGCTATGGCAGAACTTCCTATTTTGTCTTCCCAGAGTGACAACGAGGATTCAATTCAATGAGGATAATACAAACCTGTCATCCCATGAAAGGTATCTGTTTGTTCCCAAAGATGTATGGAATATAGAAATACCCACTGAAGACAAAGCTAGTTAAGATATGCAAGAATCAACATCCATCATTGCATTCTACACTGACACTCCTTGCGCAGCCCATCTTGCAACATGAATAAGAACAGAAGGTTTTACACGGGTAAATCAGAAATAACAGCTTAAAATAAGATTGTCCATCCCTATGTTCCTTTTTGGAAGAGTTTAAAAGCTTCAGGAGCTCTAAAAATGCTTCTGCCAAAAAAGATAAATAGACTTAACCATTTTTAGAAGCACTGACAACACTAATGCTTCAAACCAGACTGCACCTGATGTCCCTTTTGGCAAATACAAGACCTCTAAGTCTACAAAAAGCAGCAGCAGATACTGTTGAAGACTGAACTCTAGAATACACTGAAGCATCCAATTTCAGTTTGTTTGAAGTACATCTACAACACAGCTCACCAACATAGCTCAAAGCTAAGTTCACTTCCACATGAATTTACTGAGGAAAAGTAGCTTGCAGGAGCATTAATCATGTGCCATGCCACCCAACTCCCACATGCTATGCTACAAGCATTTCAGTTTGGAAAAGGAGGTAAAGCTCCTCAGCAGCTAACTTCATTGCTCTTCTTCCACCACGAACCCAACAAGAAGGTGGCAGCTGGAAGAAGGGTAGGGTACAAACTCCCTCCACAGGAATTTTATAGCATATATATGCTGCCCCATTGTCAGGGTTTGATGCCTTATTTTAAAGTTATCTGTCAAAATGTGCAACATATTTAAGTTGACCAAAAAAAAAGAAAGCAATAAGCATTTTAACTTGATTCCATCTGCAAATGGGTACAGGGTAGTGACAAAAATGCTGAGCAAATCTGGTTTAAGAAGAATATGCTTCCAATCTCTTTGGTCAGGGGACATCCCTGAATGCACCACAGATAAATGGATTCCAAAGGCATCCTGGCAACACCTGTCAGCATGTCCTTCAACATGCCAGTGACAGACAAGCAGCTTCCATCCAACCCTGAAGACTCACAGATCAACTAAACACTGCAAGTCAACGAGGTTATGTTTTATTTAAACATAGAAGAAACAAATCCATAAAAAATAAAAGAAAATAGGAAGTAGTTTAACAAGGCAGAAAAGAGTGCTGTAGCTGTCCTTGGCACAGAAAAGGGCTGAAAAGCAACAGCTATTCAAGAAGAAACTAGTTTCACCTTGCTTGAACTAGAAACTCTCTACAGGGGTTAAGCAAACAAATTTATACTTTCAATAACCCCAACACCTGGAGTACAAATAACCAGGCAAACTAACGCATTCAACAGTACTTTGTCCTTCTGCAGCATCTCTCATTTGGGCACCCAGAATTTTCTGGTTCATGTTCGGATGTATCGTTTTTGGATTTACACTCTAACAAAACCAAAATAGAGATCAGAGTGCAGTGAGAGTTTATGAATTTCTTGACTCAGTCTCCACGCATAAAAACTTCAGATGGCATAAATAATCAACTGCCCCAAAGTGCCTCCTAAACAGCCCTTTAATCAAATTCAGTGTCAGAAGTGTCAGAACAAGAAAGCAGAAGTCATTTTTAAAAAAATGAACCACTTCTAACAATAAGACCTGCACAAAACTGTGGAGGTAAAAGATTGATTAATGAGAAGCAGGAGGATGGGATGCAAGAACAGTAATCAATCATCACTCAAACGACTGCATTTCACACAGAAAAGTCTTTGCAGACCTTGCAAGGCCCTACAATGTGATGTTCAGAGGAACTTGTTAGGAACTTGTCTTCTCCCTTCCCTGTAATCCAGCACTGTTTAACATATATCCTACTGCGAACACTTCAAATGTCCATAAGGAAAAGAGATGCTGATTATAGGACAGCATTAAAATACAAAAATGATTTTTGTTATGAAATGCTATTCTGTAATTACAATACTGTGCTTAAATCATTCCTAAACTGTGCACAGAAAGATTGGACGTAAATCTTTTTTATTACTATTATTTTTAATAAAGTGCAATGGGTAAGGGAGAATAAAAACATTATTCATGGCAAAACAGTATTTCACGTCTGAAATACTGTTACAATAAGAACGTGCCATTTGATCACATAACATCTGATAAATCAAAATCAAGAGGCACTAAAAAAATGTCAGAAGCCAAGATATATAGCAACATATGAGAACACCTGAGGTTTAATATAATTATTTGTAATTTCTGAACTTCGCTGTAATACCTACCTAACTCGTTTAGCTGCTTCAAAATTTGTTTAATGATGCTGAATTTAATCCAAAATAAAGGAATTAGAAATATATGTAATTTCAGTTCAGGAAGAAAAGGACCCACACACAGTCACTGGCAGATATTTCAGCAGGCAGTGCACATCTTCACTAAAGAAAAGACAATCTTCTTAAAGCTTGTGTTATTATTTTTAGTGTAAAAATAGAAGGAAAAAGTATTTCCGACAACTAAATAAGTAGTAAAACCCACATGGATATGCCAAGTAGCTGAAGGACCCATAGTGGGTCTGGCCCAGAGCAGAGCTCCTACCTGAGCTATGGCGTGCAAGGAATGGAGCAAAAACCTGCAAGCTTTGAAAAACTGACCCTACAAACTATTTGAAATTCTTCCTGCTAATCTCTCCCCAGTAATTAAGGGAGTTTGGGACCATCTAATGCAAGCTGATGCATATTTTTGTATAATAAACATTTGATTTTCTTTCATTTTTTTCATCTGAATTAAGACCATTTTACAGCGCAGTTCTTAAAAGAGAACTGTATCACAGAGGAGAACAGGAATACAGATCAAGCATGTAAGAAATATTTATAGTGTCAACAGTATTATGTAAAGCAAGTTGCTATGACTCATTCTGATCTAGCCATAATAATAAAGATCGTCTTTGAAGGGGCTGAAGTACCTGTCAACAGAGAAGATGAACAAGCTTCACAATTTAAAAAAACACATTTAGCTAAAATGATACGGCCTTACTAAAGCTCAAAAGCAGAAGCAGACTCATGTTAACCATCACGAACCCACAACATGTGAGAAATGAAGTACTTTTTTCACTGTTTTCCTAAGCTTCTCCAAAGCTTTACTGACTTACCACGAATGAGAGCAAAATGCTTTGTTTTGGTTTGTTTTTTTTTTGCTATTGGTCAACCACTCAGTAGGAAAACTATGTAATTTAAGGCCTTGAACATGAAAACCTGCTCCTCAATAGATTTGATAGGAAAACCTATACAGTTCATGGATTGTATGGATCACTTTTTCTGTATATTGACTGCTTTCCTCACAGCAGAAGCACAAAACTGGTATCAACAAAATGATGAAAGGCATTGAACAGCAAGGATGAACTGCTGACAAGAGTTTCTCCTTTAAAGTAGAAAATGTGTACAGAGATGCAGTTACCTAAGAGCCTGTGTTGGTTTTTAAGGGAACAGATGACATGGCTGATGTGTGCAGGGGATTCAGAGAAGGCCGGGTCAGCCACGAAGGAATTAATGTCCAGGATCACTATTAGAATCTATACAAGCCACCCTATAAAAGAGGAGGCTATGAAAGGCCTTGTATTTCACTGTCACAGCGATTACTGTCTCCCTGGAAAAGAAAAAGGAAGAAATCTCTAGAGGTGCAATGGAGATATTGCCATTAGGGGAACAAACATTCTGTGCCATCCTGAACAGAAGTGCACAGTATTATCCTACAGAGTATTTCATTTTGTAGACATTCCAGAAATGTAGTCTCATCCAAAGAGACAAATACTCATTAACCTTCAAGTTTATGGCTATTTTAAAGCTTTTACTTATCTGAGTTGAAAGAATTAAAGTGATTTAATAAACTAACATACAGCAACTACTCTAAGAACTGAGCTGCAAGATAGGCTGAATAAATCATTCTCACAATAAAGTTTTCTGGTAGCTTTGGGTGAACACGTGGGCCCTACCTATGATCTCCCAAAACCACAAGGGGCAGCTGAATCACTGGAACCTTCCCAGAGCATCTCTAAAATGATCTGAGATAAGGGAATGGCAATACTGTAGTGTTCCTTAGGTTGAAGCTCACCCAAAGTGCTCACCTCTTATACTGCACCATCTCCATGGCAGCTGAAGGTATAGTACACATTTATCAACTCTGTTACCCCAAATGCCTTGCCAAAAGTCGTCATCTGAAGCTCAGAAAAATGTTACAGTTTTCTTGAATGCACTCAATCGCTAACAGGCCCGTATGATTTACATGGATTGGCAGATTTCAGATTATTTGAGATGTTAATTGGTAATTAGTGAAAACAGACTTTGTTCTAAACAACTAAACTATGGATGCGCGATTTTGTCTTCCAATTATTTGACTTCTCTATATTTCTTCCTATAGTCTATCACACATTATGTATTTGTTATATCACTCACTCAACAGTGGATTTGCTCTTTCCAGTAAAACACAAAATTGGATCTTCTTTCATCTCAGTACACAGAGATAATGCTGTCACATGTGTTCATGCAAGAAAAAAAAGCTACCACTAGTTTTTAGGGTAAAGATGTATTTGCTCTCGAGCTCATTCAATTAAACTTTTTTTTTTAATTAATGGTTAACTGGCAGTAAGTTTGCCCAATTTCAGATTGCATTTTTGCACATTACAAGCTTCATGTTGAGAAGCACACATATAATAAGGTTTATTATTTCTATTTTCATGCTCCTCTTTGCCAAAAAGGCACAGGGAAACCCATCTGTTCTGTTTCCTGGCTGAGGTTAGATGAGAAAAAGAAACTCTGCACAGCACTATCACTGCAAGTGATATTGATTAAAGCACAGTTTGGAGATCCAAAGTGCTTACTCAGAGCAGGCCCTGATAAGACTCGGGTGAAACTAAGGAGGAAAAGTGTATCAAATACAGCACAAAGAAATACAGAGCAGGAGATGTGCAGTACTGACATCTGTTCCGGCAGATCCCTGAGATAAAGTCTTCAGGTACCTTCAAATCTACAATCTTTCACTTATTTATTTATTTACTTAATTTTGTGGCAGTTTATAATTGAAGCACGTACCTGAAAGAAAATGAAGTATATTCTGGGTACCTTTTCTGCACTTTGCAATGCAGGAATTCCAATGGGGCACACAGAGTGCACCTTTTTACCTTCCCAACAAAGACAGGAGTGTTTGAAGGTTCTTTTGTTGTTTGTGGGGTTGTTTTTTCTTTAGTTTCCTTTTTGGTTGTTTTGCTGTTTGTTTGTTTTTTTTCACATGGTATCTCTTTATAATGCTTTAGCTATAGCAACTTCCTCATCCAAGACATAAGAATAGTTCTCTGTTTCATCTGTCAAGCAACAAGTAATCTGATGAGAGTTCGATGCGTGAAGGAGCGTAAGTAATCAGGATGTTGGTAAACTTAGCTGAGACGATGCAAATTGATTCTGAGAAAAGGACGAAGAAGGGCCAGCAAAATATCAGAAGTAAAGGGAAACAAAAATCTGCATGACTTACTTTGAAGTAAACAGGGTAGGCAGAATGCCCCAGCCTGTTGCACGTTGACTACGTGGGGAAAGGACATATCTCAGAACTGGAAGCAGTTTGGTATTTAAGATGGCACCTTCGAAACTGAAAACGTTCCAAAACCATGACTGAAAGATGCAGCTGTGAGCCACAAAGAGAGAGCTCCAAACAAAGTACAGAATAATTGCAGGTAGTACCACTGCAATGTAAAGGAGATACAATTAAAGTGTAAGGCAGCTCGACTTCTTAATGCCAAGGTAATGCCAAATCTCAAGCAGGTGTATGCAATGCAGATGCAAATATCAACACAACTGCAAAAGCTCAGTTTAGGCATCAACACAACATATCCTTTCCTTCCTCCCTCTTTGAAAACTGTAGTTAGGGAATGCTGCTTTCAGAGCTGCAGAAAGTAATGTCTACAACATTAAAAACTCAGTGCAGCCATGAGCCCAAGATACATTTGGGCTCCTTTATGCATGCTGATACAGCAATCTGAGTTAACTCTCATGAAGCTTCTGTAACAGCCAGCAGGCTAACTTCCACAAATAACTGCTCTCCCATAACAAATTCAGATTCAGCACTGAGTTGCACAAAGCCACTGGCTCAGATCCGTCTTACCACTTACAGTATCTAAATTAGGCACTCTGATCAAAGTAATGTTCCTCTTATATAGGACTGGAAAGGATAGAAATGTCCAAATCATACCATCTGAATTAAAATCTTAATCACTTTTCAGACTGCTTTTCCTCCCCCACTAATTGGGAAGCCAGCTACCCTTTGGCTTGCCACAGCACTGTGAAATTCAGGTACAATACTGCAAAGAGTCCCTACAGCAAACAGGCAGCCTCCACATATGTCAAACCTTCTTCTCCTTGTGGATCAAAGAATGAGAAGCTACTCAGATCCCCGTGGCTGCTAAGCTGGTGTCCTCACTGAAACTGCCAGCAGCGTTTATCAGCTGCTGTCAACAGTGGTGAAAACAGTAATGCAGAGACATTAAGAGACATTAGACAGCATCAGGCTAAAAAACAATAAAAAAGGCAATTTTGTATTAGTATTAAATATATTTCAACAGTGTGAGAGGAACTGCATTGCAATAAACCAGAAAGCTACTCTTGTAGCTGGAGATATCTATCTTTATGTAGGCATGTTTGTTTTGGCTCCTTTGACTCAAGTTTAATGAAGCTTTCTTATATCCCGTAGATGGTTTGGGGAAGGCTAAGGAAAGAGTCATACCAGCTTCCTTTAGAGCATCTCCACACCTTCCTGCAGCTCTATTACTTCTTGGACTGGCAATAAAGGCTCAGACAGGCATGACTGAGTTTACTAGGTGTCTTCCCATTCTTCCCTCTGCTTTATCATGCAGTGCAGAGATTATGTTCTTCCAAAAAGCCCTAACACAACACTGTACTAGGGATGGTTCATGCAGATTTTGCACGTTTAGGTATATAAAGAATGCTTGGTACAGATAAAGAGATGGAAACAGGACTACCCACTGAGACTGACAAGCTATTCTAGAACTTTTGTTGATGCCTGTGAGTCATTATTTTTGTCACGGTCTTTATTTTAGGGTAAGATCCTCAGCTCAGTGCAATTTACTGGTAACTACATTTTCTTCCATCTCATGGGTATATATCACCCTAATGAAACCATATCTCCTGTATCTATTAATCAAATCTATGGCTGTTTAGAAAGATCACTTTCATGAAGTATTGGAAGCAGTCCAAAACTGATCCATTAATTCCATGCATTAACTCTCAAGCAGCTTAGAAGTCTTGGAAAACTCAGGTAAAGTGGTTCTTGTACCACTAAAGCGATAAAATTAACAGATTTTTGTACTGTTTGTTTGGTAATACCCCTTGACAGACATACAGCAATCTAACAGTCAACTGTAATCCACTTATAGTTTCATTACACTTGCTTGAAAAAAAAAAAAGCAGTAAAAACATCACTGATAAAATTCATGTTAGAAGTAGCAGTCATAAGTGCCATCGTTTTACTGCTATGCTCGATGATATCATATTTAAGTACAATCACCTTTACTAACAAAACCGATTTCTCATTTCACGTATTGCTTTTAATTAGTGCAAGCTAACAGAAATGAAGTCAGAAACGTTAACGGATTTCCACGTGAAAACTCCTAAGTATAAGAGAATCTGTCCTTTACGCGTGATAAAATCTAGTGACACAGCAAAATATTGCTGCTGCAGTGTCCTCAAGGTGTGCCCTTCCTGGAGTCCTGTGCTGCTTGCTCAGATGTGCTGCAATAATCCATTAAGTAAAAATCATTTACATGCACAAAAACAGCTTGACTGCTGAATCACGAAGGAAGTATATAATAATTATGCTTTATAGCTTTTTAGCTTGATAACATTATTATTTTCTTTCAAATTTTCTCTGTAAACACGTTTCAATTATTCCCTAATAGATACAGCCACTCGGATAGGCGAGTCATTAAGTGCTATTATTCTGTAATGCTTCTGTCAGTTTTTTAAACTGACTTTCCACCTTGCCGTAAAACCAATAATGAGTTAAACCTCAGACAATAAAAGTATTACTGTCATTTCACAGCCAAGGAAACACAAACAGTGGTAAATTGCTTCCACGAGGACTCCAAGCACAGCTGGGTAAGCCTCACACTCTGATTTCCCAGATCACATTCCACACTGCTTCAGGAGATCCGATCACGGATTCATTACACGCGTCACTCTTTATCTTCTTCAAACACTTCAGCAGTTCTGAGTTAGCGAAAAGAGAAATTAAAAGTACTCTCTAAAATTAGGACTTCTTACAACGCCTATAAAATGCATCTGAAGGTATTAAAGGCAGTGCTGCTTACTGCACAGAAAGCCCATTGGGAAGGTATTACAGCAGCGTGTGGAGGTCCCGGACAGTCACATGCTGGGATGGTGAAACCAACAAGGGGCACCACTCCCTTACTTCTGGACTTTAACAGTGCCCTAGAGGGAAGCCTAAGGAATGGGAGAGAGCCCCTGCAGAGCTGTACCAAGTTTGTACACGGAGAGGAGAACCCTCTGCAACCAAGGCTGCACGAAAAGCTTCTGACGGATTCAGATCAACGGTCCATCTTACTTAGCAGCATCTTTTCCTGCTGCTGGATTCAGAATCAGAACAGTGGAAATAAATAGAGGAAAAGGGTAATCCAGCAATTTGTCTGCAGAACCCCTCCCGGCCTCCAGTAGTTCACAAATCAGGAACGAAGTGAATCAACAAACCCAGTGAACTGCTCTTCTCCAACCGCACCTGCTCACTTCTTCAGCACTCACAAAACGTTTGGCAACCTCTGCCATCTCCCAGCAAGGAGCTGCACAACTGGCCTGGTCTGCAGAAGGGCATGCTACACACACAGCCATCCTACCAGGTAACGTGGGGAATGGATCTGCATTTGCAGGTACCAGAGCCAGGGGTGTCAGACACATCTGAAGGAAGTTTGGAGCACTGCTGTACACCCCAGGGCTGAGGAGAGGATTGTAACTGCTACTCTTTCATTAAAGTAGGTCAAAATCTTCTTGCTTATTCCCAGTAAGGGACTTGGTGTTCTGACTATCAATAGCGCAGCACTATGCTGAGTCAGGCCTTTCCCAAGCACAGCTCATCAGGACTTTTTCAATCGCAAGCAACAGCTCTCTACTCCAACTCGCCAGTTGGATCCAATGGTGAAAAGCAGAAACCCCAACCAAGTCCCAGAGTGCTCCTCCAAGTGCCCATTTTCAACCACACCCTGGTCCATACAGGATGCCCGGGGGCTGAGATGCCCAAAGCAGGCAGTGTTCACATGATATCAGTAAACATGTGTACTTAAGGTACTTTGTGAATACTGTGGTGAAGGTACAGACAGCTCTTTAAAAGCTGTGACTCTCAAACAGATTATCCACTCTCCGGGTTCAGAACTCTCAGTTCTGAATTGACTAATGCTGAATTTGTTGAATGACACCCTGGTTTACTGTCCTGAATGCTTTTCCACGTTTAATTTTCAGCCAGTTCAAGGCTTTTGGAGAAGAGCTGCTGTCTCAGGCTGGTTGGGGAAGGAAAAAAAAACAAAATCATAAAAAAAACCAACAGCCACCCCATAAAAAAAGAAAGAGTAGGCTAATGGCCAGGTTTCACTGAACCTGAATTATGAAGACATGCTGTTCAGCCTGAACCGCAATCAAATGTTCTGCCATTTAATCTGTTAACCTTAAGCATTAAAGGAACGCCTTCAAATGGCATTTTCATCTTGAAACCTCAATTCCGTATACATTTTGGTCTTGGTAGCAGTTCCGCTGATAACATCGTGTGATCAACCTGGTTCTCAAATAAACTGAGCATGAGAAAGCTGTGGCTTAGTGCTATCTTCAGCAGAGAACAACTAAAATCAGCCTTTCAGGAAGTAAAGTAGAACTAGATCAGTGTCTCTCTTTTGGGCTAAATTATATATATATATGTATCCTTAATACTTTACTATTTGTGGGCAATATACTTAAAAACAGAATTAGCACCACATTAGACCAGAAAAGTGATGGAGCAGATCCAGGTGAACTTGTGCAATGAGTTTGACACTGTACCACATATGACATCCTGGTTGCCAAATTGGAGAAAAATGGATGTGATGGATAGACCACTTGCTGGATAAAGAACTGGGTGAATAGTCACCCTCAGAGAGTTGTGGTTAATGGCTCAATGACCTCGTGGAGAGTGGTGATGAGTGGCACTCCTCAGGGATCAGTGCTGGGACTGGTGTTATTTAACATCTTTTTGCAGGAGACACAGAGAGTGGGATAGAATGCACCCTCAGCAGTTTTGCCAATGACACCAAGCTAAGCAGTACAATAGATACACTCGAGGAAAGGGATCTGGATGGATCTGAGATGTAGGCCCATGCCTACATCAACAAGGCCAAGTGCAAGGTCCTGCACCTGGGTCAGGGCAATCCCAAGCACAGATACACACTGGGCAGAGAATGGCTTCAGAGCAGCACTGAGGAGAAGGATTTTGAAACGTCAGTTGACGAAAGACTCAACATGATCTGGCAATGCGTGCTTACAGCCCAAAAGGCCAACTGTACATGGGTTGCATCAAGGGAAGCATGACCAGCAGGTCAAGGGAGGTGATTCTGCCCCTTTACTCTGTTCTCATGATACCCTATCTGGAGTACTGCATCAAGTTCTGGGTCTCCACACATAAGAAGGACTTAGAGCTGCTGGAGGAGGTCTAGAAGAGGGCCACAAAGATGAACAGAGGGCTGGAGCACCTCCCCCTATGGGTACAGGCTGAGAGAGTTGAGGTTTTTCAGCCTGGAAAAGAGAAAACTCCAGGAGAAGCCTTATAGAGACCATCCAATACCTGAAGGGGCCTACAGGAAAGCTTTGGAGGGACTTTTTATAAAGGCAGGTAGCAATAGAACTACGTAACAGGAAGAAGTTCTGGTTGCCCAGAGAGGTTACAAATGCCCCCACCCTGAAAGCATTGAAGGCCAGGCTGGATGGGTGTGAGCAACCTGGACTAGAGGGAGGCATTCCTGCCCATAGCAGGGGAGTGGAACCTAGATGATCTTAAAGATCCCTTCCAACCCAAACCATTCCATGAAAAAAATTCCATGAAAAATATTGTGCAGGTATATACAAAAGAATACAGCTGCCTACAAATCATTTAAAAGAGAGCGCTTAAAACTCACTGCAATGTGAGGCTTTTATCTGGAACAGCCCAACAAAGCCTTCATCACTTGATTTTTCACGATTACATCAAGCCAAAGAGGCACAAGTCAATCACGCTGCTGGAGGGTTTCACAAATCCGGGAAGACCAAAGTTTGTATCTGACAAACGTTTGGCACAACTAGAGCAGCTGACATGGAAACCCCATATGTATTTCTTATGTAAAAGAAGTAATACACAACTTGGGGGCGGGAGAGCTTCCATGTGGAAATCAGGAGTAGACTGAAATCTGCTGTTAGAAAGCATATGCCGGTAGCATGGGTTTCCTCGAGTTAATCATTTACAGACAGAACAAGAGATGGAGCAATCTACCATATCTGACACATAAGCCTCCAGACTTGCTAGCTTTTGGAAACATAAGTCAATGTCAGTAGAGCTGTTTTATTTTTTATTTTTTTTGTCAAAATACTGTTTGACATTTTCCCAGCTAAGTCAGGTCAATATTACACTCTGCAAAAAGATTCAAGACTTCATCCAAAAGAACTATAACTGAGAACTCTGTAAGCAGTTAAATAACGTTTTTAACTGTGGAAAATCATATTTTTAGGAGTATATCTGCAGGTGCTCCCATTCATAACAGACAAATGCAATAAAAATCAGGGGAGATATAATTGGGAGATGAACATTAAATTAAAAATTAACATTTAATGTTAATTGATTTCCAGTGCAAATCCACTTGCATAGCAACAAACATAGAATGACAGAATTGCTCGGGTTGCAAAAGACCTTTGAGATCATGGAGTCCAACAAAATGAATATACTAAAGAGCACCTTCTGAAAAATTAGAAAACTAGGAATGACATAGGAATGATTTTATTTCCTCGTTAGAAAATGAAACCAGAAAAACAAGGAAAGGAACACAGAATTGAGGGGCCAAGGGAAGGGGTTGATTAGAAAAAAAAGAACTGACTGCAGGACCTGCCTTGTTGTTTGCTATCACCCCAGGCACTGCTGTTATCACCTGGGTATACCGAGGCCTTCAAGGAGTTGCTCTCAAGTTTCTTTCACCAACTCAAACTGTTCTTAGGACGCAAGCATGCATTTGTTGATCAGCATCATAATCATAAGGAGAACCCTAATTCTTGGTGACACAAATAAGGGAAGCAACTAACAAAATTCTTCATTTAATACTTTGGGCCCCGGAATTTCCCTTCTGTGCATTAACATTACAGATGAGGGGTAAAACTCATCTCATGGCATTTTGAGACGGTCAAACTGACACTACAACATTAAACAAGAAAAGATTCTGCAAATGCTAAGATTTCACTAAAACGCATTTTAGAATCTCAGTTAAGGATTAAGACTCGAGACAAATTCAAAAGAAGCTAGTAGCTACTTCAGAAACTCTGCCATTTAAATTTTTTTCTTATGATTCAACTAAGGAAAAAGGGAAATATGAAGAAAACATTGGTCTGGAGGTACGATAAGCTGGTTTTACAATTTCTGTATTGTGGCCATTGGGAGTGAAGCAGAGAAGACAAGGACAAGAGTAGCCCAGTCCTGAGAGCCTCACTCTGTACAAAAGAAAACAGGGCACAGTTTAAAGTCTCTATCCACAAAATTTTGCATATGACAACACTGGAAGCAAGTAGGAGAATCTTGAATTCCCCATCCTGAGTTAGAGCCCTCTGTATTGAACTCAGTTTTCCCTTCATTTCTGGCACAATGAATCAATCTTGCAGTGTCTGGAAATGGAACTGCAGTAAACCACTGAGAAAGGATGATGACAAACCTTGCCAAAAAAAAAAGAAAAATCACCTTCAGACCAATAATCACCTAGAGCCCAAAGCTTCCCCATTCCTGAATGCCTACCTACTGAAAAGTCACTGTTAAATGCAGTGCAATTTTCAGTAGCAATTTTGAGACTCTGGGCTTAAGTCATGTTCCCTCCCTAGGCCAGTGATGGAAGGCGCTGTCTTGGCC
The DNA here is from genome assembly GCA_023055505.1 of Callipepla californica brunnescens. NCBI lineage: Eukaryota > Metazoa > Chordata > Aves > Galliformes > Odontophoridae > Callipepla > Callipepla californica. Next base: position 37,469,469 of record JALIRH010000005.1, on the reverse strand, counting down.
AAGGAATGACCAGGTGCCATTTTTCATCTTTACAGTAATATCTGACAAGCTTTCAGGCAGATTTTCAAAGGAAACCAGGAGTATGCTATTGTGCCTGTCTATCTACCTGCAAGGTAATTAAGGTTAAACACTAACTGAAGAACCAATTTCAACTGAAAGCCACCACTAGTCTCAAGCAGAATTAAGCTCTAGCAAATTTCAGTCAGGGGGAAAAAAAAAGCTTTCAGATGAGAAGAAAAAAATCAAATTGCAGGCCCCAATCTGTGAAGGGCTGCAGTAGGACACCAGCAGCAATCCTACCCCCAACAACGCTGGTCCCAGACAGGCACTTATCACCAGCACAAAGGCACCTCAGGCCCATGCCCTGTTGCCTGAACTTATTGAGTTTGAACATTAATTGAACTGAAACATAGAATTGTTTGAGTTGGATGGACCCTTAAAGGCCATCTAGTCCAGCTTCTCTGAAATGATCAGGGACATCTACAGCCCCATCTGTAAAAAAAAAAAAAAAGCCTATATGGTGTACATCTGTCTGCTTAACTCTCTTGTAGGATCCTACAACAAGATGTACACTGAGCTCTTCAAACCTGCAAGAAGGCAGAAAAATCAGGAAGACCTTAACGCGTGGAGGGAATTGAAATTCCATCCATGAAGTGCAAAAGATTCTATGGTGCTTATCAATTTAGATGAGGTTTGAAGTCCTGAGACTCCCATGTTCTCCTGTCTCTCAAGTTTGGGTGCCTGCATCCCCTTGCAGATGTGGACTCAGCACGTTGCTAGGCTGCCAGGACTGCCAGGCAGCAAATCAGAGCACACAGATGTAAGTCACGCTTCCAGCACGACGCATCAAGCATGTTTTATTGGTAAGGAATCAATAATCTACGTTGCCATAATCAAATGTAAAATGTGACTGTATTTTTCCCCTGGGGAAGAAAAAATAGAAGAAATCTGTAAATCATCCTTAGCGCCCTCACACAGTAAGACTTACACACCCATTCTTCAATTTGTTACAAAATCAAATTTCAATATTAATGAACAAAGCCACTCACATTGCACAACATGTAATTAAAATTCCTACTACTTCTTTCGGAGCTCCTTCTATTCATTGCCTCGCCAAATTATTAAAACAAAGCAGTTTCTATGGCAACTAATTCATTCTCTGCATTATTATATTGTTTCTAAACATCAGAGTCTAGTCATTCTGACTTGCATGCCCTAAATTCCAGTTGGAAATTCTGAACTTTTCCCTTGTCAAAAAAGCCTTTCACAATCTATGCATTCATGCAGATAAGGATAGCTAGAGTGCAGCTGCTTTTGTTTACTGCAAGAAGAAATAACTGTTACTAAATGATGTGAGTTTGATAAATTGCTGATGCCTTCGTGCAAGTGCACAGCAGCACTCGGGGAACGAGCATGGGACTTTGTGGTACACTGCACAAACATGACCATCTGCAGGTTAGATAAACCAACAACAGCAACAAGAAATGACTGGCAGATGTTGTGGAAGCTGAGTAACACCTGCCCGAGCAGTGGCTGCTACCCAGCAAATGCATGGGTAACATGATCCAGCCAGCAAGGGAAAATAAAATGAGTGGCAGGAAACAAGAAATAGAAATTGAATTACCTGGGAGAAAAGCTCTTTTTGCATTTAATAAAAACATGTATTTGACAAAAGAAACATTGTACTGTACATTAACGAGTTATTCCTAATTATCCACTAACAGAAGTCTTAATCTGTTTGCATTTGAGAGTCATCTGCACACAAGGAAATCTGAGAAATGCAAGTAGGAGTAAAAGAATCACGTCTTCCCTCAGCACCTTTCGCTGTGCTTCCAACCTGCTCTGTAATTTTATTGTTATTTGGGTGCATCTTCAGTTAATTGGCAGAATTAGAGGTTTATAAATTCAGTGCGTAGGATGCTACTTAATAAAGAAGCATCAGGGAAAAAACAGGAGCAATTTTGAGCAACTTATTTCTGGATGGAAAGAGAATAAACAAACAAACAAACCACTTTACCTTTTACTCACCAGAAGAAATTCAAGCTTAATATTTAATTCTCGTAGATATGGACAGAGGAAGGAACCTTCTAATTGATGCGCCCAAGCAGGGCACCAAACTGCTGCTGCGATCTCCAGCAGTACCAGTGGGTGTACTTTTAGCTGCTCTAAACACAAGGCAGTTCAGAAGGCAAAGCCTTGCCTTTTAAACCAATTCCAAGAGCATCGTAGCTTGCTCTTAATTCTATCACAGGACCTAGGGAAGTGTCCTACAAGTTCAGCAGAGGGGTCTGGACTCCAGATGAGCTGCCCATCAAATCACAAGGACATCTCTAAGGAGAAGAGACCTCTGTAGGACCCTTCCCCTGGCAGAGGCTGCCTACAGAGCCTCCAGCTTTGGGCCCCTCTCAAGGAAGCAGCCACAGATGCCTCAGAACTAGAATTCTGTCACTATTTCTTATGTCTCATCTCCAGTTGTGCAATCACACTCCCATCCTGACCAAGCTAGAGGAAGAAACAAAATAGAATCCCTCTTTGCATCTCACACTGCCCTTCCCTAAGGGTGGGAACTGCCTCTGTGCTTTAATTAGATGACTATTTAAATTTTTCAACGTGTTTACCAGACATTTAATCATTGCACAGCTCTCTCTCATTCAATTTTCCAAAGCAGGGTGTAAAGCTCTGTATAAACCTAAGACTTCTAAAGCATCTCCCCTGACCCCAGGCAGCAGTATGTATTACCACCAAGCACTTTGACTTAAAAGCTTTGGAAAGTTCTACCAGGCACTCATGTGCACTGCACACAAGCTAAATATCCAGTCCTAAAGGTCTTTTTTAATCCTCTGCAGATTATTTAGATTTAGACAACGAGGTGTGGTTAAATAGTAAGTTCTAATTCAAACACATATAATATTAAAAATATAGCAATCACAGCCCTGTAAACCTGGCTGTGAGTTTCGAGCCGTGTTCTGTTTACCACAGGTAAACAATATCAGTTGTGTTACTTATGTATGTTTAAATATACTTAAATGTTTAATTAACACCATTTTGACTGAAGGGTGCCTACAGGAAAGCTGGGGTGGGACTTTTGATGATGGCAGGTAGCAACGGGATGAGGGGAAGTGGTTTTAAACTGGAAGAAGGTAGACTGAGACTAGATATTGGGAAGAAATTCTTCACTGTCAAAGTGCTGAGACACTGAAACAGGTTGGCCAGAGAGGCTGTGGATGCTCCCACCCTGAAAGCATTCAAGGTCAGGCTGGATGGGGCTGTCAACAATGTGGTCCAGTGGAAGATGTCCCTGCCCATAGCAGGGAGGTGGAGCCTAGATGATCTTTAAGGTCCCTTCCAACCCAAACCATTCCACAATTCTTCTGTTAAGGAGTGTTCTGTCTACGTCATAACTGAACTCCACTGTCACAAGCAAATAATACTTTGATTTCATTATTCCAATGAAAATATGACTATCCAGGTGAAATACATAATGGTGGGCACAGCAAAAGCTCAGCTTTTCTGTAAAAAACTTCAAAATTTAGTATCAGTGACCTGAGAGGTTCAGTAAAATTAAAAGATTACCTCTAAAATTTCCTTTCCCCCACCCGCGTTTTCTTGTTAAGATAATGCTTTTCATTAGCACCTACTGTTCAGCGTCATTTAGGGCAGAATGGGCTTTTAAGCTAATTTCTTTCTGTACAGTTTGCACTGTTATCAGTAACACCTCTGTAGCATTGCAAAAGCTTAAGTGCATGCAAATTCAAAAGCCATTTGGATAGCACATAATGAAGACTGAAAAACAAAGGCAAGTTGCAGCAGCAATCCAAAAGAAAGCCAACACCTTCCCAAGTAAATATTGAGTATTAAGAATAAAATTTAAGAAGGCAGCATGTCCATAAGCAGTTCATCTCTGTGCCAAGAGAAAGGATGGGTTTGAATTGGGGTGAACATACCCTAAATACACAGATATACAAACAGGGAAGTCACAGACAAGCTTCTCACATGGCTGTTAATGGTAGCATCTTTTACACTTCATTGATTTCTTTTAGTCCATAGAACTCCCTCCCTCCCTTTAAGACAACACTCATATAACAGGTTAAATACCCTCTCCATTTCAAGCTCATAGAAGTATTCTCAAAGTTCTTACATGCAGAACACGTAAAAACAGATGAATTCTTACGAACACACTTTGGTGAAGACAAAGAACTTAGCATTTTTACTTCAAGACACTCACATCTGAAAGTAACTTGGGTTATTCATAGAATACTCTGCTTGTGTTATTCATAGACAACTCTGCTTGCTTACGCGCTTTCATTAGTTACAGCTGAAAGATCTGATGGCTGTTCCTGCAGAAAGGCTTTGCTAGCTGTTACTGCCTGATTCCTCATTTAATTTCTACCGGATCACTAAGGAAATAGGGAATTTTCTCCAGTTCAGAGTCCTTATTTATTTGCTGAAGGCACTTTGGGCTCAAAAAGCACATATTTGGTGAAGGTTAATTGGTACTCCATGACGGAGCAGCTTTCACTTAGGAAACAGCAAACAATAAAATATTAGGAATCTTTTAGCTCCCTCTGCTGCCCTAATCCTTCAGCAAGCTTCTGAAGCCTGTGAAATAAGAAAACAAGCAGCAAAGCATCCCATCATTCTCCTCCCAAGAAACACGCGGGATATTCAGTATGCCTGGCACTAAGAGCAGAAGGTGTAAAGGAAAATCTGTAAAGCGCTGTGTGATGTACAACTGCCCACAGTTTTACTATTTCCTTTCATTCTCCAATACCTGCAGCAAGTCAGCCACAAGCATCTTCAAATCTGGATATTGGTTAAGAAGATTTATAGCTAGTTTTCCAAGGAAAATAACACCTGCAGTATCCACTTACATAATAAAGTGCTCAAAAGTACTCCACACCTTCCAACATTTATTCCTCTTTCCTTTTCTATGCAGATTATTATATGCAGTACACACAAGCTTCAGCAAAATTCCTTTCCATACACGGAGAACTCAAGCACTGCTCTCATTAATACCCAGAAAACTGCCTAATTTCACAACTGCAGTGAGCCAAGTCACAGCTCAGGTACTCTGGGTGGGCTCCAGCAGTGGAGTACCATGTGGCCTTTGTCAACCTGCTGCTTTCACGTGGTAAGAAGCCAGGCTCTCTGTGACCAGCACAAGAAAGATCTGGAACCAGAATGCACCTTTACAACTGTATTGCAAGATTTGTTCATAAATGTGGAACAAACATCTGGTTCAGTTCATACCTGCAGTTATGAACATACCACATCAACTATGAAGTAAAGATGCATCCTATCAGATCTCATACTATGCAGCACCACAAACAGAAAGAGGAGTTCTAAGAACACTTATTTGCTGATAGGGACAGAAAACCTCCTCTGTATCCTTGAAAAGAAACCACTCCTTTATCATGCACTTGTCTGTCCTTTAAAGAGCACAGTGTTCAGTTACTCGCCAGTAATCAGACTTCCCTGAATAAAGGCTGCCCTTCATAGGAGCAAAAGATAAGAGATTTTATCTGAAGTTTCAGAAACACATCCCATTAATATGCACTTTCTTTTTCAATTTATGAACCCCGTTCAACTCTTCCTCTTTCCTTAGGTAAGAGAGCCATGCTGTTAAAATTGCTAGAACACATTCCAAGCTTTCTTCTGGGCACTTCTAAAAAGGAAGAGGCAACCTGTGCAGAAAGAATAACGATAAGCTGTACAACAGTGCTTCAGAAAGAGGAACAGGGCTCTCATAAGGATTGCTGAGAAGCTTTGAGTGTGAAGGATGCTGTTTTTCTTCCAAAACCTGAACCAGAAAGCCATGTCACATCCGTTGGGGGTTGGGTAGGGTCTTCACGGACCTGTTGGACACGCACTACCAGTATTTTCTACACATACCACATACCAGGTGTCTGCAAATAATTGTTTGTTTCAAGCTATCAAACCGGAAAAATCAATCTCATTCCGCAGCTACATTTCCAGTGCTGTGCTGTAGTTGTTTAATCACTATTACCTGTGTATTAAAATGAGAAGAAATAGAAGCAAACACCTCTTTCAGCTCCCAGGTCCACCGGTACCTTTGACTCCTAAAGCTCAGAAGCACACTAAAAGCAGAGGGGCCAGCCAACGTATAAAAGATGTTTTACAAAGCCGTGTATTTAGAGAACACTCACTGCACTACGTTTGCCAAGCCTGTTTGTTCTCAGACAATTCAGATGTAGCAGGATTGTCCTCACGCTGCAGCCACCTCCCGTGGCCTTCCTACCTCATCCGTCAGCTCCCAGCAATCCACCAGCCACACATCCCCAAGGTAACTTCTGAGCAACGGTCAGTAAAACATGCACACATTTAATTAAAGACCTCCAGAATATAAGCAAATACACATCATTGTTTACAGATCTGTTACAATGCAAAGTGCAATAATACCTTAATTAGAGATAACAACATTTCAAAATGCCAGAAGCATTCGGATTTTTTCAGATTACTCAGGAAATGAACACATTTTATTTTTGCACTGTGACACTTCCAACTGTTGTGCCAAATGTATACTGCTATAATTATGCCATGCAATCACCAGCTTCACTGGAGAGGGGGACAAAGAACAATATAATCAGTAACTAATAACTATATATAATCAGTAACTAATAACTAACATCTTTCACATGCCTTGTTACTATTTTTCTTCAAGAGAAGAAGCCTCAAAGCTGACTGTGAACAAGTCTAATATTAGCATCTCGGTCTGCCCAGGACCATGCTGTTATGCCAAAGCAGACTTCATGGCTACCAGTGGAGGCTGAAAACCACAGTTTTGTATCTGGCTTCTTCAAGGAACAGTCCGACTGTCATCATCTAAGTAAGTATCAGTTTTTAGAACTGTGTAAACTAGGAGGAAGAGGACAGTTGCATGTGCTGTCTCAAGAAGGTGCCATTCAAGAACATGGCACACCATTCAAATAAGCAGAAGAAAAAAAAAAAAAAACTTGAAAATAGCTTCAGGATTAAAGGCGAATATTCAATTTCATATTTAAGAAACCACTGAAGGGAATCATAGGTACCTCGGAGACAAAAATTACTTACACAACTACATTAAAAGAGAACTAATTGCTCCCAAAGTAATAGAGTCGGATTTTTTCTCTGCTGATTATTAACTGCAATTTAGCAGCAGCACTCCCATCCCGGCATTAACTTGGGATAACAGTAAATCCAGTGATGCCTGTTCAATTTGTTGCTTAATTTGCAACGATTCGTTACTGTAAGCCATTGGAAAGCACTCCACATACACAGCACTGTAACTTACAGGAGCGGACGTGGTGATCCGTTACCTGCACAGAACAAGCTGTGTGCAGCCCTGTGCACGTGTTCACAGCACGAACATCTCATTTTGGGAATCAGTCCCACACCATTCCACTTTTAGGAACTGAATTTCAACTCACTCTCACCTCCCTTTAACCAGAGAGAGGAACTGTAACGAAACGTTGTGCATCGCAACACTGCTGGCATCTCTTTATAGATGCAATAACGCATGAGCGTCTGCTCATCACAAGTTTTTATGTTAAACAATTTAAAAATATACATATAAACAGCAGCAGTAATTAGCAAACCACCACTACCTGCTTTTAGTGAGCTGGCAATAAAACGCATCTTAAAAATAATCTTTTTCAGAGCCAAAAAGGTTGAGAGAAGAAAGCTGTACGAGAACTGCTGAACAAAAAAAAGCTGATGGAGAAGATAAGCCACCTTTAATAGCTGCACAGCTCATTAAGTTTCCTGAGCTTTAAAAAAAACATTACGCATCCTCCTAAGACATGAAATATTTAGGCTGTGTTAAAGGAAGGATGTGCAGAGAACTATTTGATTCTTAAGCCCGAACACGATCGCACACGGAGAACAGCTTTTCTAAAAACAAACCAGCCCCCTCATTTTTATCCCGCATTACACACTGGCGTGGATACTGATCTGAAAACATCAGCCAGAGAGATGTTTACAAACCTCTAAGAACAGTTGGAAATGTGAACGCACAGACACTCAGGAGCAGAATACAGCTCTGACATTTTCCAGAGCCAAAGTGAATTCCTGTAACCAGAAAACTTTAAGCATTTTTCCATATCCATTTTTAATTCCTCTCTCCCCTTGTTCACCTTCCCACTCTATAGTTCCAGCACAGCATTTATCTAGCATATGGCAAATAGGATTAGGAAGTCAAAGTGGCCAAAAAACTTTTTGCCTGCTGTATTTTTCAACTGCACCGATTGCCTACAACGCATGGCCACACAGACGGATTTTAGCAGTAGGATGCAGTGAATTGTACAAGGCTGGGAAAACAAGCCACGCAAATGGCTGTGATTAAACAGTGTCACAACATGTGAACACACAGCCTGAGGGAAGCTGCTGCTGTTTTATGCAGTCACAGGGCCTAACGGTCTGCCACCTCCACCCCAGCAGCATTCTTCACCACATCATCACAACGATTTCCCTTAAGTCATCCAACTGATGAATACAGTGACCCTAAAAGGAGGCTGGAGTTCAGTTCAGCTGTGGGTGGCACAGGAAGGGACAGGCTTCTCTGATCTCTCTCACTTCTGCCTCCTCACGATTTGCTAATTCAGCTCACATTAAGACAGGTCAAAAAATAAATACCAAAATAAAAAGGAAATTGAATATATACCTTTAACTTCTCTTGTGGGGTCAAACAGAGACACTCTAGAACGAGGACCTGGGATCAAACGATGAACAGCACCGCAGCATCTCATCCCTATGTCACTTCCAACTGATCCTACAACAGTCGCCCAGAGCTGCTCAATTTCCTATCGTCAACAGCCAGCTCCCCAGTTCCTCATGAACAGATGAAGCTGACCACTTGGCTAGTCAGTCAAGTAGCGACACGAGACCAATTTTGATCAGGTACTCAGGGTGACCTTAGACACTTTTTGTTGAGACTACATTGCATATGAAATTGTACCCTCTGATACTGATCAATTGCCTTTCTTTGGCTTTGTCAGGGGGAACCATCCCTGTGTGCCTCATTCCTCCTTTCCAACTGCCCCTTCAGTGCAACTCTTGAGTCAGCTATGACCTGGACCAAGGAATTTACCTAAATGGAAAATACATGAACAGAAGAGTTCATTTTTAGTATAGGTCCTCTTCCCAGTCTAGCTCATTAGATGGATACACTCGTATTGGCACAAAGGGGGAAAAAAAGGAGGACACAGCAAAGCTGCCAGTGACTGCTTACACCAAACACAGCTGCTAGAGAAATGTCTCACGACTAACGCTGAGAGAAGTGAGTGCTACAAATGCAGTTTGCTGCTTCAGTATTAGACATGATGCAAAGACTACGCATCCAACAGTCTGTACACTTACTCCAGTCACACCACAGTGGGTCTAAAAGAAATTAACACTTTTCTTTTAAGGAGAAACAAACATTTAGTATAAAAAAAAATCACGCCATTTCAACCATTCATGTGCACTCTTCAAAATAATACAACTTATCCCTCAACCTGTTTTCACACCAAGTCTAAAAGAAAACAAAGAATACCAGGAACATACAATTAAGACAGCTGTAATTCAAGATTAACTGACTGATGCAAGTGATTCCACTCCTTTCACAAATCTCTGTATTTTTATTAATGTTCATTAAGTTTGGGAGTCTTCTGGGATTTTTTTCTTTATTTTCTTTTCCATTTCCTCACTAAGATCAGTTATGGACTCTTAAAACAATCTATACGAAGCACATCTGTAGACAAAAACCCTAGAGAGGATTATGTGGTCTCCTTATCCTTTCGTGGCTGCTGTTACATACAAACCCACAAACTTTCCCAACATCTTGGCAGAACGTGGTAAAATGCTGAGCTGAAAGGAAACGGAACTGGACAACAGTACAGAGTTCCCACACTCTTTGCTTTTATTCATCAAAAACCAACACCTCTACACGGTTCACAGAATTTCAGCAGGACCAGCGACTCAATTAAAAATACACCGAATGACCAAACACGGAGAGTTCCACTCTCCAGAAATGTTTATAATCCACTAAAGAACGAAACCTTAGAAATTGAAATGTCCAACCTTCAAATATGCGATCCAGCCGTTGCCGCTTCACTTTGTGTTTGTCCATCAGAGACATAAGAGGGGAAGCTCAGAGAACGTCTCCGCACAGTTTGGTGATGGACTTCAAGTCAGCCACAAGTCAGAAACGTCTTCTGTCTCTTGTAAACTCTCTTTCTGCACCTGTGAATAGGAAGACAGATTTCTTAAAGATAGTTTTTTTTCACCCCTTTCCAAAAATAGTGACCTATGTATATAAAAAATACAAGAAAGCATAGGAAGCTCCTAAACACATTGTGAAATCCCAGGTTATCAAGTAAGCCTTCCCACAGGAATGCAACATTCTTTTGCATCATAACACAGCAATCAAGAAAAGTGCTCTTCCCATGCTTAACTTCAAAGATCTTGATGTTAAAATAAATTAAAGTTCGATACTGGGAAGTTTAGGGTGGCGATTCAAGGAGCATATAACTGAAGATGCGCATCCCAGTGACAACACGGACTGCCAACATCTATATCAAGCAAATGGCATTTAAAACAGCTTCATGCATGACTAGGCAAGCTCTTTGGCAGCACACACAACTAAGCACTTTTCAGATCTCGTGTAGCTGGGCAAGACAGCAGAAGGGCAGCACAGTGCACAGCCTACGGGAAGGGGGTGGGGAGAGGAGAAATTCTCAGCAAAATGGTAGATTGTAAATAAAACACACAGGAGCAAGTGAACGGGTAAAGCTACACAGATTCTTGAAAAAGCATAATAAGAGCACTGCATCTGTCCCCCTGCTAAGGATTTCAATGGGCTCTGAGAACCAAACTCGTATTACGAGCATGGTGCATATAAACATGAGCCAAATAATCAATTTCCCTGTTCCCTTTTATTCCTGTCCAAGAGCTTTCAACATCAGTGGTGGCCTTGCAAGTGACTGAGCCTAGAAATCTGCTTGTTTCTTTCTAGACGCTAAATTTTTCTCAAAACAAACATATGCACATTTCATCAACATCTTATGAAGACTCATGCTCTCGAGGTGAAGTGATAAAAAAAATATTTTGAATATCAAGTACTGCACATTTGCATTAAAATAGCTATCTTCTTTCAACTCGCTGCTTTTGGATTTTTAAACAAAGCTCCTCTCTGTGTTTATTTTCATTTAAAAACGAGGTAGTGTGCAATATTCATCACGCTTTTATCACTTTATTCAACCTCGTCCTCCCCTCCACTCTCCCTCCACCTCTTCCTTTATGCTCAAATTCAAGACTATTCTAATGTTCTGCACAATGTCTGATTACAGCTGAACATAATCATCGTGACAGAAGAAACCGATGAAGAACGCTGAAGCCAATTTTCTCTTAAATAAAACTGCCATTTAATAAATTTTCTGTTATAATTCCCCACATTGATTACTCCCACAAAACACAACATTCTTCAATATTGAACGTGGCTTCAAGATTATACAAGCATGACACCAAATCTAAGACACAGATAAATGTTTTTTAAGACTAGCCATAGCTACCTGCCTTTCCTTCAGCCAAACTCACGTCAATCCTAAACTAGCACTTAATGTATTTGCCTATTACCTCTGTTTTATAACCTACCTCCTCCAGTAGACACAAAAGAAGAAAAAAAGAGGATAAGAAACAGAAACCAGAATACACTGGAAGTTTCCAATGCTGATCTTGGTTTAAGTTTTTATAACTAATTTCATTTCCTGTCTTGTAGAAACATATACGCCTTCTGTCTTCCTCGTGCTCAGTTTTGTTTATTCATTCAGCGAAAGATTTTTCCACTGCAGTCATTCTACGTACGAAGTTGGCTGACAGCTGTAAAAAACAGCCCATCTGTAACTACTGACCTACGGCTGGAAGTGTCACCAGATGTTTTCTATCCATCTCCAGTAGCTTCAAAGCGTACACTATAAATCAAGTAGCTTTGTTTAAAACACTGTTTGTTTTTATCCGTAGCAAGATGTTGTAAGTTTAAAAAAAAATAAGTGCGAGCAAAAATTAAATTAACATATTAACGTGGTGCTAAATGTAACCCTCATACAGTTTTATTATATTTCATGTTCTTATCCAAAGAGAAGATGATGATATGGAAAGCATTTCCCAGCAAAACAAAAGCGTTATAATTACGGGAGCGTTAGCTACTGCAATTACTAAACCACAACATGAATAATTGTATTTGAGAAATTCACTAAAAATACGGGGCTGTTGCCTAATGAATTAAAACTCAGAACAAAAAACACCAAGCAGCATTTAAGAGCACACTTCTGTAGCTCAATACTTTAACTAAATGAGAGCCCAAATGAACTAAGGATGTATATTGATATATATTGTCTAACTGTACATCGAGTGTTAGCTGCAAAGCCATCTAAAACATCAGCATACAGAACCTTTTTGTGCAGCACAATTTGGAGATTAAAGTTATGTCACTGAAGAGAATATTAGAGCATTTCTTTCAATTAAACAGACGATCCTCAGCTTTGAAGATATTTTTAAGCAAATATGCCTCTGGCAATTATAGCCTGCAGCATTTAGCTCTATCTCAAGAACAGATGAGCTTTACTCTTTGAGACATCATAATAAAAGCAATGGAGAATCTCCAACATTTTTATAGCAGAGCAAGCAAATCCTACAAGCTGAAATGGGAATGTCAAGTAAGCAAAGCAACACTGACTTCAGGCAACATCGGTGATAGAGCAAAGGACAAATACAAAGCTGTGAGTGCAAAGATTTGAAGACAGGCCATTCAAAACCCAGGAGGTCTCTGCAGTAAGATGATGAGAAGGAAGAAAATTAAGAAAATACTTCATTTTTAAAGCAAACCAGTAGGTTTTTCTTACATGCATACTGGAAGGCTGAGATCAAAGAATCATAGAATATCCTGAGTTGGGAGGGACCTGTAAGGATTATCAAGTCTCACTCCTGGGATGAGTTCCAGTTTACTGAAGAACTCTCATCAAACATCAGAGGTTGCAGTGTAAGATAGTTTCCCTGGCTTCCCTTTCATGAAAGACATACAGGTGAAACAGATTGTCTCTGTACTTAATTTAACCAGCTGGTGGAAGCCTACAACAAAGTGATCTGCATCACAAATAACCTGTAAGGAGCCCACTTAGAAAAAGACTGTGTGCATAAAGTTTCTCTTTCTACTATCAATTCTGAATGCATAAAATAAACTACTGCAAGAAAACTGGGAAGTTCATTTTCAACATTCCACTGCAGTCAGTTTCTGATGACTTCATAAATTAAATAAGTTTCCAAGACAACCCAAGCAGACTAATGCTTTGCTTCTCTTTCTCACCCATCCAAATCAATAAGAGCTCTATTTGCCATGACACCTAAAAGCCTTCAAATAGCCATTGCACACAGCCTGGAACTAAGAAGTAAATAACAAAAATTATCTGTGTGGCAACAGTTTTCTGTCGTTTTCTTTGGTTGGTGGTTATTTTGTTTTTGTTTTATGATTATTTTATTTATTTGACTTTCTCTTGAATGGCTATTTTACTGTCTGACCGGTGAAACGACCAGGACTGGCAGAGCTCGCACAGGCTCCCAACAGGACATTGGCTACTCCAAGCAGTAGAAAGATTCTGCACCACATCTTGTCCTCCTGTTTGCACACATAAAAACAAAGCTCCAAACCCGTACAGATTAAAACTACAAGTTATAGAGTCCTGACGTTCATTTTACGCACTTACCTCGCCACAAAGCATGAAGCAGTAAGTCTTTCTGCAAGCCCACAAAGAAGTGCTAATCACCCTACAACAATTTGTGCTTAAATTAATTATTGATAACCCTTAGAAATTAAGCTTCAAGTTTCAGGTTTTTCTTTCTGGGCAGAAAAGGGACAGTAAATGAAATACACTGAAGAGAACTTAGAATGTGAGGAAGCTTTTAACGAGAAATGGAAGTTCATCTATATTGTCAAACATTTATTCCTGAACAGTGCCTCTTGCATTGGGCAGATGAGAGGACTGTACCAGTTTATAAGCAGCAGGAAGGCAAAGGACACGGAAAAACTTTAAGTCAGAGGAATTAGTTTAGCGTTCCAATAAACAGCAAAGATGCATTTGCTTACTAAAGCCATCAGTTTTCTGAGGCTGTGGAAGGAGATACGGGTTCTGAGAGGGGGAAAATAAAGCTGATGGTGCATGAAGCATTCTGCTTTTTTAACAAAGCTCTACAATTCATCACTCAACACTTATGGTCTCAGTAACATAAGTATTGGTTGTGCGTAGTGAAACTTCTGGATCTGAGGATGATGCTTCAGAATGAAAGTTAGGTGATCCTCAGGTCTCACTGAAGTTCCGTAGAGTATTACACCTACCCATGGAACTTCACTTTAATACTCAACTCCCAATTTTTTTTTTCTTTATGAAATTCAGAAGTATTACTCAACAATACCTATCACTAGGTATGTAAAAAACACCAAATTAAGCAAAAAAAACCCAAACTCAACAATGGCTAGAGAAACCTCAAATAGGAGGTAAAGAAGAAAAAAGAGGCCGTGCAGATCTCTTCAAAATGTGGCAATGACTGCTGCATCATCTCTGGATATCCTGCGGGACAGCTGGCCCTGCTGCTGTGCCCCTATGGAGATGCCATGACTTCCACTGTAATCTACTGCAGGATCAAACCATCACAGCACTTACACCATGCTGAAAACTACTCTTAAAAAGGTCTAAGCTGCATTTAAAGAATAAGCATGACACAGTGAACACAACAAGAAGATTCACTACCAGAAGAGAAAGTATTAAATCAGACTTCCTGTACAAAAATGGAAGTTACTCCATCTAGTCACGCAAAAAATGGGTATTTTTGTGTCAGGCAATTTATCTTGCCATTAAGCGTGGCTAAGGCACTTTGCCTTACCATTAGATGTCAGTACAATCTAAGAGAAACCGTACAGAGTGCTTTAAGATCAACAAAATTGTCACAAGAGGGAGGAGGTCACTGAAGGAGATGCCAAGAAATGTTGGACACTACTGAGAAAAGGCTGAAAATATCAAACATCGTAATGCTGCAGTCAGCTGGCTTTACCTGAAAGAAGATGCAGAACTGGAAGTGCCAGCACAGGCAGTAAGAGCGGTCAGAGCACAGGGAAGCTTGCTTAAAGGAGAAGAGGAAATGCACTGGTTGAAGAAAAGCTTGAACAAGGTATATATATATATACATATGCAATATGCACCATGCTTCAATCCAATGCCTAGGGAGCACTGAAATCAGAACAAACATGATAGCTTCCTCAAATTTCTAGCTGTAGTCACTATTGGAGACAGAAATGAGGACCTCTGGTCCCTTGTGATACACGGGCATACCTTATGTTCTTAAAATAAAGCTGAAATGAGTTAATATGATTATGGCTAAAAGATACTAACTGAATCAAACTGTCAACATGGAAAATCAAGATGATTAAAAGACTGTCAGTGGCACAGACCCACCGTAGTACATAGTGGTTGCCCCACCCCTGGAGGTGCTCAGGGCCAGGCTGGATGGCCCCTGAGCAGCCTGAGCTGGTGGGTGGCATCCCTTCCAATGCAAGCCATTTGATGATACGTCTCCACGATACATAGTAAATGGATCCAATAGCGAATGATGATTATATCTACTTGCTTTTGCTCAACTGTCAGTTCAGCCACGTGTTCTAGCCATTGCTCTCCTCCACACATGCCTGGAGGCTAGAAGAACCCCTCTTGCCCTGCACAGGTGCCAGTACTTCAGCTTCTTTCCGCAGCAAAGATCCAGCTCCTTGACATTCTCCCAGAAAGCACTAAGTCGTAGATCACATCAGATGTTGGGCTCCTTAAACTCAACAGCAAATCAGCAGAGTACTGTCTGTGGGCACCAGAGCAAGGCACCACCTTGCCAGAGTGGTTCCACCAGCACCCAGGGCAGGAGAACCCTCACCTCAGGTATATCCCAAGCCCTAAGATGAAAGGACTTGGCACTGCGAGCTTTGGGTCAGCAGTTTTCTCATCCCTAGTGCAAACAAAGCTACTTTTCTCCAGACGGAGTTCTCCACCCTGTGAGAACGGCTCACTCTTCTTCTCTATTTGACCTAAAATTTGCAAAGACAGTTTCACAGAGCGCAGCTTATAAAGCCAACAAGACTGCTCTGCAGCACTTCTGCCTCTCTTCAAAAAATTATTATTATTTCATCGTCAGTTTTAAATGGATTCAGTGAATTTTTTTTTCCTGTTGACAAAAATGTTTCAAACAAGAGCACACCTAGTCAGCACACCATTAAAAACAAAGCTTAGTTTTTTAGCCTATTATTCACTATTTTTTATTGCTGTTTGTAAGTAGCAGAAATACACTTCACTACACTACACTTTTCACTATTCTGTTTTTAATCAAATTACTTTAAGTCTTTATCCAAGATACAGCATAATATTTAGTAATCAGAAGCCAGAATTACGGCGTAAGATGATAAAATGGCCTTGTTGAAAAAGAATATGGTGAAAACAGTAGTTTACTGTCACAACAGGAGGTTGTGATAGTAATTCCATCATTAGAAGCTTTTTATGAGTTATTTATCTTCACCATAAGTTTTTTTTTTTTTTTCCCTAAGCTGTTTTTCCCCTTAGTAGCATCCCCTCTCAATTATGCATCTGTCAACAAGCCAAAAATTACTCACTACTGACAGTGTATTACTGCAGATGTGTGTGACTACAGACAGATGGGAAGCATCGCTGCTAGCTCAGATTTCTGGGTCGTGAATAAAACTTTCTCTCAGAAACTCAAACACGCGTTAGAGAATGATTAGCGGCTACCTGGCTGAGACACCCACGTTCCCAGTAAAATCCCAAAGATGCC
The DNA here is from genome assembly GCA_023055505.1 of Callipepla californica brunnescens. Taxonomy (NCBI): domain Eukaryota; kingdom Metazoa; phylum Chordata; class Aves; order Galliformes; family Odontophoridae; genus Callipepla; species Callipepla californica. Next base: position 37,452,618 of record JALIRH010000005.1, on the reverse strand, counting down.
ATGCTTCTCACCTGACACAACTTCTTCAAGCCTCATGTAAGGTGCTCAGCACAAGCTTCTTCAGAAAGAATGGCCTTCTGATAAGCTCCCACCTAACTCAAACAGACTGAAGGGAAATTAACCATCTGAGACCAATGTGGACTTCCTCAAATCATGTATCCAATTCTTAAAGTACCTGGTTCCTGGCTTTGCCTCTTTCACACGGACCTGGGCTGTGCAGCCAACCTGCGCACCCACTTCACCCCTTGCTGGCTGTGTAAAGCAACATGCAGATGCACATCCCAGCGCACACAGATACTGTGATACATACTGTTGTACAAAGTACTTCAAAACTCCCAGATGAAAACCATTAAAAAATGTCAAATAAGTGGGTTGTTAGATCAGTGTTAAAGTAATCGCTTCTATATTTTTTGAAGTCTGAAATGAAAGAAAATTACATTGAAAGAAGATCAATCTCTACTCAATTTCTCCGCACAGGCTGAAGAGCTGAAAGACTCCCTCCCTTTTGTAGAGAGGGATGAAAGAGCTGGACAGGAACCGTGTAAATGAGCTAAATAAAACCACAATGATTGCGAAAGACAGCAGTAGGGAAGCTGAAGGGCCACTACAGAAAATAACTCAAAACATAACATTTCTGTGATTGGAATGAGAAACTCAAAATTATTAAACATATTCAACGTTTTAATGCACCCGAGAAAGCATAACGGGACATGAAGAATTAGTACCAGCTCACGGCAATAAAAAGGCTAATGCCTCCGTTAATGAATTCTATGGGAAGGGAAACAATTACTGTTGCATTTCATAGATCTCCATTGCTAGAAAGGATTGGAACCAGCAGCGACAAAAGATTACTTTTAACCTTTTATTGATTTATTGAGCCTTCATTTTTTCCCTCTAAAACAGACATAATCCCACATCACAGCAGCAGGCACACAGATTGCGTGCATATCCCACACGTGATGCCAACACAGATCACCTGGTAGAAGCAGCACACAGACACCCACAGCCCCCTGGTTCACAGATTAAAACCAGCGATTTAAACAGCACATCTGTTCAGTGGAAAAGAAAAAGTACAGAAAGAAGAAGAAAAGATTCTGCAAGCGGGTAAGAAAACAGTCCAAAGGACATTAAGGATAGGAAGTCAGCTAAGGCCAGGTCCATTTATAAGAAAAACTGTGGGACATGTTTTGTATCTTTCCCCCTGGCAAAAAGGTTGGAATGCTCAGTTTGGGCACCCAGGTGTGCGTGTGCCTCTAAAAAAGCATGCTCGCCATGGGGAAAGACCATTTTTAAGATACTTTTCATTCCATTTGAACAACAAAATGTTTGAGTAGTATCTAAACGCTACTACTACACCTCAGTTCTTCAGAATTGCTTATCACATCCAGCGATTATTTGAGTGAAATTATTGTATTTTTACTCACTAAATATAATTCATGCACAGGACAGGCTGCATTGTTAGTTTACTCACATCGCCGGCCTGAGGCAAGAGCATCCCGTCAATACTACCACAACAGCAGCCCTTTTTATTCCCTTTGCAAACGTCACACTGCAAAGTGTTTCATACAAAGAGCTAACACCTTGCATTATCAAAATGCACACTTCTATAGCGCTATATTAGATACAGATAATATCCTTCGTGCCAAGCATTTTTTAGACAGATGAGTATAAATCCATCTTGTAATACTTTGTGTTAATTAGAGTACACATAATAAGCTTAAAGAATGGAGAGTTAACTGGATAATTGTAGGGTGAGTAACTCAAAAGAGTGGTACTCAGAGGAAATAGTAAGGAAGATAGTATATTTTGCTAGGCATATCTGGATGGTAAACAGACAATAAAGAGAGGCCCACCAATAACTCCACAGGGAAGGGTTCTCCAACAAGAGATCCTTCCCCAGTGGTGGTCAGCCCTTAAATGGGGTCTGGGAGAGGTGGAGCCAGACTCCACCCCTTCCAGTCACACAGGTGCATTGCCTTCACCTGTGCTCCTGCTGCTGACTCAGCGCTCGCCTCAGGTGAGCTGTGATTCAACAGTTCCCATACAATAACCAAGTAACTACTATAGGTGTCATAGTTTTATTTGATTACGAGAAGAAAAAAAAAAGATAAAACTTTGCTAAATATATAAGATTTGCTAAAAATATTCGTAACCAGATGACAGCTGATCATAGTCAGAAGAAAAGTTCTCTACATGAATTATTGCTTGGTTTGGTTTCCTGGTAAAGCTACAGTTTTAGAAGCACATCAGCAGCATAAATGTTTTTTGGCTCTGTTTGTTTGTTTTTAAACATTGTGTATAAGGATACATAACTCACAACTTTGTTTCTTTTGAATTAGCCCAAATATTGGACCATCACCTTCTCACAGTTTAATGACACCTAAAAATAATTAAATGGCAACTATCGAGTGCATTTACTCTGCATCTCTCATGAGTTGGCCATAAGAAAATACTGAATTGAGAAAGTTCTACAGGATCGTTAATACCACTTAGCAGCAGCTCTCTACATTTTCTCAGTGCTTCTGGTACCTGGAGAATTACACACCTGCTGTATCAATCCGTGGTGTCAAAAAACTCCCTTTCCCTAATGAGTAGGGACAACTAAATTATGAATCAGCAAACAATGCTTTTCAAGTTTAATACTATGAGTTGGAAAAGTGTCTTTCTCCTCACTAAGCAATGAAAAACTTAGTGATAAGGTAAAACAAAATAAGAGACTAAGTAAGTGACAGCTTCCATTTTACTCTTCTTGATCTTCGTTATGCCAAATGGACAAAGTTTGCATCTTACCCTACATTCCTACAAGAAATGGCTTTCTCATCATCAAGAAATGGTAGCCTGGCCTAAAAGGCTCCCTGCAGTCAGAACTTCCATACTCAACAAGATAAATTCTTTAACTGGTAATTCTTTTCCATACGTTTTGGTGTCAATCTGCATCTCAAGACATGACATTTCATTAAGGAATTTCCAGCTAGCTACACTCCCATCTCAATCACAGTAACAAAAAAGTATTTTCACACCTTGCTAAATTTCGTAAGCGATCTCCTATCGCAATTACAGGAATTGCTTATGTAGAAGATTAATGCTAGTGGCTATGACCTGGTATCCTTTAAGCAATTAAGTCAGGGGAAACAAAAAATGAGAAGTACAATTAGATAGCCTCATGCATCTGAGACTGACAGACAATTGTGTGCCATACTAATATATTGTAACCAATGCTAGCATACACTACTAATTTTCCTGATTAATTACATTTTGTCTATGTTCAACATTTATGCTCACCTGCTCTCTCTTTTATTCATCATTGGAAAGGAGGAGGTGAACACCAGAGTCAGGAGAGGCCACTTCACTACGAAAATCTCTTAACTCTTCCTTCCCAGAGAAACAGAGGAGGTACAGGTTTTTAATTCTCCTCTTCTGATTACACACAGTTGCAAAGCAGTCTCTCTAAAGAAAGAAGACCTTAAAAATTTAGGAACTGTATTATTTAACTTTGCATTCAAAAGTCACATTTGAGAGCTGTCAAACGCTGCACAGCAGCAACTTCCTTGGGCTTTGAGATTGACTTCAATGTGAAACTGCTTTATTTTTGCTGCAAAACAATTCTGGTGTCTGCAGAAGGGGACAAACAGATTAAATTTCTGTGTGCTTTGTTAGGAAGATGCTAATGTCAGAAGGCTTCCTCATGCTCACATCAGGGTCCAAGATTCCTACATTATGCATACCAAAACCTGGCACAGAGAATTAGTCCAAAGGAAACAAGTTATTGTATTTCATTCCAAAAAGGCTTTAGTGCAACTACATCTGCCACTACCTCAGTGTATTTCTGTAACAACTGCTATAACTACAAACTTCCACAATCTATCCACTCTCCTGCCTCGCAATTTTTAGTTTCTCATTTGAGCATGTATGTTCCTTCCTATCTTGCTTCGGAAGATCAAGCAAGAAGTGCACCTGGCAGCTGGTCTGGAAAGGGATAAGACCATCATGGTGTTCAATGGAAATTCATTTCAATCCTACTATACTAGAAAATAAAATGTCCAGCTCCTATTGACTTCCAGACCAACTCTTCTTGATTAATTAGAATGCTCCTGCTGCTGAAGGAGAGGCATCACCCAGAAGTTTCAGAACTGTCTTGAGTTCAGAACGTCTTATATCTCGAGGACAAAGTTGAAACCCTAAATTCTCTCACATACTAAGTAGAGTGTTGAGCAAAGATGTAAAGAGATTAAAAGCTAGACACGGGCAAAATAATTTGCATTGCCCAGAAATTCTGGATTAAACCCTAAGTGTGAGAAAAGAGAAGTAACACTGCCTTTAGTTCAAACATCATCAAACGCCTGAACCGGTTATCAGGCAGATGATTACAGCTGAAATAAAAATTGTAGGACTCCTTGTAGGAGAGATCCGGTGGCATGCTCTGTCACTGCACGCTGGATACTCAGCTTCAAGAAAACCTCGAACCACTTCAGAGTCTGATTCTTGTCAGAGAAGCCGGACGTGCACTGCCTTGAGGATGCGATGAGACCATCTGTCGGCAGGCCAGTAGTACCCTGTCATTGTTTCCAAGGCACATTCTGCCATAATGCCAACTTTTTTAAAAGGTCTAGCAAGAAAAGAGTTAGATAAATTAGATGAATTCCCCATTGATTTTTGGTGTACTATGAGCTGCTCCTCCAGTAACGTGAAGTAAATGATAGATGGCTGGGATCGGGAGAAAGGGTAACAGAGGAGAAATAGAGTTCTACAGCACTCCATCCAGGTTAAAAAAACAGCAGATTTCTTCCACAAAAGCCTCAGCGTGCTATTTTTGATTACCTGCAGTCTAACTTGTTGATCTTCTGTGGACCAGCTACTCCAAAAACACCTCTCATAAGTGGTGCTCTGACAGTCGAAGTCTGACCTGCAGGGATCACTGCGCGAAACGCTGCTCTGGGAATCTAATTCCATTACTTTCACAACAGGGAAAACCTAGCATCCCACATTTATTTTCATTATTTCAGGCCCAACATAGTCCTTAAGTCAATTACTGCCTGTTATCTCTATCTGCTTTCTTTTATACTTAAGATTACTATGATACGTAACTTGAAAAATATTTAAATTGCTTTCTAAAGAAAAAATAAATTAATGCCTCTTTTTAATTAAGAGATTAATGACACTGATTCAAACTTCAGACAGTAAGACAAAACAACTGGAAAAAAAAGTTATTTCTGGTTTATTTCACTGGTTTCAGAATCTTGCTTTTATCAGGCTTCCAACCACTTGGCTGAAGGCAGCACTGTGATCCTGCATAAGAGGCCCAGCCAGCAACAAAGCTATTAATTCAGTCTTTTTTATTGACTTCCAAAGTGTATGGATCAACTACAGTCAGATTTCTCAGAGGGATGCTTTTTAGGAACGATTGCTGGCTCAAGAATGTTTGAGGTGATGCTGCAAATTCTTTCAATTTGCAAGTTTTTTTTATTACAGCATTTAATAAAACGCCACCAGAAGTCAAACTCAGTAAGAGGAGACTTGAAAGCTGAGTTATGGTGACTTCGCAGCACTGATCACTTGGCTCTGAACTAGTGAGAACTGACTTAGAAAGTAGACACAAGGAACTACTGTGGATTTCAAATCGATGAAAACACACTGGGGGGAAAAAAAATGAAGTTGGTGACCAAACAACACCTTTTTCCTCCAGTTACGGCCTTGCATCTATAACCTCCCCAAGCACCTATGCTTATATGATCACCTCGTTCCTGTAACTTTTTCTAAACAGTACATAGAAACCTATTTATCTTACCAAGGGTAGAAAATAAAAAGCTGGATGAGAAAATGTTCAGAGCTGAAATATTCATCTCAGCACAGAGAATGCAGGGCTATACTGCTGGTACCACAAGGTACTGTGCCCTGCAATTCCTCTTCCACGTCCTGCCAGCAAATAGCAACTCCAGCTTCTCTTTGCCCCTTGGAATAACAATTCCCTCAGCTCCTGGAGCTGGGCTTCCCCATGTTGCTGTCCTCTCTTCTCCAATTACAGCTTCCTCCCCAAGGTGATATCTGAACTCTCCACAGGCTTTTGCTTACAGCTCCTTCCTTCTTCTCAGCTTTGAGCTATGAGAACAAAGCTCCAAAGCCCAGCAGACTGCCTGTGGGAACAACTCAGGCTCTCTAAGGAAAGCAAGCAGGTCAACACCTCTACTTGTATTACAAGTGGTAAGAACTGGGTGAAACTCTGGTTCCTCATTCACATGAGGGAGCTTGTCTGGATGTGAATCAGAACCGGTCACCAGCTGCCTCTTCTGCACTTAGCACCCCCACAAAATAAACGTTCTTTTGTCCTCAGCAAACAGAGGAGATCATCAATCCCAATGTTTCTTCTGAAACTCACACTAGAAGATGCTAGTTGTTACACTTTCACTAAGAAATAAGCTTTCTTCTCTCCAGTCTGTACAGTAATTCACTGTGATGCTTCACAGAAAGAAGGAAACATGTATCTTACGACTTCAAGCAGGGAAGAACAGCTACAACAGCTTTACAGAGATCTCTCCATTATCTATCCCCAACTTCTAAGGACTGTCACTTGGACCAAACTAACTGGAGCCACTCATAAATACCTCTGAGGTCAACAGACACCAGATAAGTAGAGAATCATTAGGGGCACCTACAGCTGAAGGAGGTTACAACAACTTTGCTAAGGTGCATCTGGTACAGTCAGAACTGCAGCAATGCAAAGAGATCTCTTCACTCAAAAAAGAACTTTAAAATATAAAACCATCAGAGTAGAGGCTGAGTCTTCAGAGCTGCTCACAGGCACATTCTGCTTTTACCTGCTAACAGGAAGACTAAATGAAACAAATCTGTCAGTAAGTCCTACAGCGTCAAGAGCAGCAAAATCAGCCAAACTTGAATGCTCTTTCCATCTCCTAAATGAAAAGGCACAATACATTTTTAAAGGTATTTCATACAGAAGCGTTGGACAGACTGCCTCACCGATTTTCTCATCCGCTTATTTACTGCAGTTAAGAAGTCAGCAACAAAGAATCCATAACTGAAAGCAACAGGAAGGAAGCTCACAAACACATTCAGCTACTTTTTGCTTTCCAACTGAAAGCTGGTGAGCATCCAGCTTTGCCTCCACCAAAGAAATACTGACCTCTTCTGACATTTCTTAGTCAACTTAGTTTGCAAAAACACTGAACATTATTTTAGCATTTCTATGCAACTTTATAAAAGTTTCATGAAGTAACACATCTCTCAGCTTTGACATTACTAGGCTTGCTTTATTATCCACTTGGCAGTATAACTACTCATGCCTCTGCCATTTTCCATTCAGACAAGTTCATCTGTATTTCGATCAACTACTATTTCTTCACTGAACGAGACAACAAAAGTATAAAATAAGCCTTTGCTTTTAAAGCCCGCTTAAAACAAGCAGACAAGCCTCAAGCAGATGTCTACAACATGACTGCAGGATTTTCATATATACAAGGAATCAACAACACGGTATGTTTTATGGGCTGGTTATAAACACTATGATCTGGATGATTTATTATTCATAAAGGAATTTATAACTAGGCAAACCTATTTCAACTAAACAGTTACAAGACCTGTGTGCTGCACTGTTTCCTATTAGCAACAGGCAAGCAAATGTTAACCTAGCTTTGCCTGCTCCTATTATTTCTCCAGAAGTAGTTCAAAGACGGCCCACAAAAGATAAAGACCCTGCAGCAACCTTTTCCTGAATAGTTTCAATATAATGGAGGAACAGATCTCCCTATGCATAATTAGATTTTAAAACGTAAACGTATTTCACTTGAATCAATAAAATCAGGAGCTCAACACTCCAAGACAAATATATCTGCAATTGTATTACAGTTCAAAAACAATTTTTCAAAGCACAGTTTTTCATTTAAGTCTTAAAATAGACCAGAAGTACAACATGCACTTTTGTTTTATCTAACAACACTGCGTATCTGGACTGAGATTCTTAGCTTCTCTGTGTTAAGATCTTGATGAAAATTATCTCTATGAAGGGAGTAAAATGTTCAGTTTTGAGTGATCTGACTTCTACAACAGATGGCCTAAAATATTAGTGATTCAGTTGTTGCTGGCATTCGGTCAGTTCTTCGCTCGTTAATAAAAGATCTTTATTCTGAACTATTATTTCCCTGTAAAATACTCATCAGAAAAAAAAAATGCTTGGCCAAAGATTTTATAAAGCTTGTCCATTTGTGCAAGAATTTCTCTTCTAGATTATCAGTGCAATTCCAGGTTGAAAACAAAAAATCTCTTCTACCAGATGTTTTAATAAGATCTAGATCTTGGCTTTTGTCAATACTGGCAGCATGCAAGTACTGGAATGCTCAATGACATCCACTTTATAACTGTGCATGGCATATTTAAAGAAGCTCAGATCACGCACAGAATTTTAGGCGTTGGAAGAGACCTCTGGAGATCATTTAGTCCAGCTCCCAGACCTAGGTCTTTCTTCCAGATTAGCTCTCCATGTTTGGAAAGCAAATGAGTGACATTACAGCTGCTACTGCTTTGCAGAAGGGACATCCAGCATCAGCCCTTCCCCAGAACAAACAGGAGGTCCTCAGACAAAGTCAGCTTTGTAATACAAATGACACGTTAACTTCTCTCTCCTTCAGATAGGGTGAATCTCCCTGCACAACAGTGGTGGATCTCCATCTCTCCTCTGTTTCAGTCTCCTCTGACTTCAATCCCACCTCAGGTTGCTGCAAGCTGTCCAAAGCAGCTTTCAGCCACCAGGGAATGTTAACTGTCATATCACAGCATTTACATGGGCTACACAGAAACATCTTTCTGCACCGCAGCAAACCGAAGACATACATCTGAAAAGATGAAATTAAATACATCAACTCATTAAATCCAAGATGAGCCTGATGCTTTGAAATCTATTTGCAAGTACTTCTGTGGGCTGGCAATTGCATTATTATTTATGAACTCTAAACAAATCAGACTTTCTTAAATTAAAAATAAGTGCTATAACTAAAACTTCCAATTTCCATTAGAGAGTGCCAAGGTAAACTATATGAGTTTCAATAGGGCCAACTGTCAGGTCCTGCATTTTGGTCACAACAACCCCAGGCAACCCTACAGGCTTAGGGAGCAATAGCTTGAAAGCTGCCTGAAGGAAAGGCACGCTGCTGTGCTGATGGAACAGTTGGCTGAATATAAGCCAGCAGCGTGCCCAAGTAGCCAAGAAGACCAATGGCATCCTGACCTCGATCAGGAATGGTGTGGTCAGTAGAAATAGGGAAGTAATCCTCCCCCTGTACTCGGCACCGGTGAGGCCCCACCTCGAGTACTGTGTTCAGTTTTGGGCACCTCAGTACGAAAAGGACATCGAGGGGCTGGAGCAGGTCCAAAGAAGGGCAACAAGGCTTGTGAAAGGCTTGGAGAATATGCCCTATGAGGAGCAACTGAAGGAGCTGCGGCTGTTTAGTTTGCGGAAGAGGAGGCTGAGGGGAGACTTTATTGCTCTCTTCAAATACCTGAAAGGTGACTGCAGTGAGAGCGGGGTTGGTCTCTTCCCCCTGGTGACAGGACAAGGAGATACAGCCTTAAGTTGCCCCAGGGGAGGTTTAGGTTGAATATCAGGAAAAACGTCTTTACAGAAAGAGTTATTAAGCACTGGAATAGGCTCCCCAGGGAGGTGGTTGAGTCACCATCCCAGAACGTGTTTAAAATGGATGTGGTGCTCACACGATTTAGCAGTGGGTAGTTAGGGCAGTATGGTTTGGCTGGGGTTGGACTTGATGAACTTGAAGGTCTTTTCCAACCTCAGCAACTCTATGATTCTAGATCTACATTCCTTGAAAATGGTGCAATTAGGTAGTGATCAACCTTGATGATATATCTTTACCTGTAAGATACAGTTACTTTAGATTTTCTTGAACAGAAGTTCAAATGGGTGCAAATCTTTCAAGTTTTATTATGGAACAGTAATACCACCAAAATACTATGGAGCATTTAGTTGCTTTCAAAAACTGGGGATATGTGACCTCTGGAAGGGAAACATAGCAAACTGAGACCCTTATGTTGAGCCTGTAAAAGTATTTCACTTCATTTAGAACTCAGGCTTCTTGGCAGTTTAGATGAAGTATTTTTATCAGTAAGCAGGGCAATCAACTCTGAAAAATGTGTTCCCTTAAAGTAAATTCATCTTGACACATTTCATTCTGGTTTTTTTTTGTGTGTGTACAGGGAGTTACGTAACGCCGTAGCACACACTATGTGCAGTTCTGGGAGTTGTGCTGGTCAGATCAGTGACGGAGCAGCTGGCTCCATCTTCACTTCTATTTTGGCATCAGGACGCCAATTGCATCGCGCTCATTTTGCCACACTGCATTAAGCTGGAGGGGCGAACAGCTGAAACCCAACAAGTTCAGAAAGAAGCAAAGCACTGGCCATTACGCTCAAGGTCACGCACTCACTTCTTTCTGTTGCTTATTAAAAGAATAAAATTCGCCAACACAGATGTAAATAACAGAAAATTAACAATCAATTAAAAATCCTAAAGCCCTAAGAGGATGCCCATAGATCTGGTGAGCAGATTTGGATCACAGGAGTCAGGATACCTTCTACTGCGTATCCTAACGACTGGAATAGCTATGGCATAAATTATAATAGTGAGTCTATAAAGGTTGAATTTATACTGACATCTTGGATATTATTACAGTAAATGACAGATTAATGGACAAAGGCAAAAGATCCCAAAAGTCATTCTAGATATTTAATTACTAGGAAGTAACTAATAATCATATTAATTAGCACAGTTAAAAATCCCATAGAGCAGTAAATGATTTCAAAGGAAATTTTGGCTATAACAATGACAAGTTAAGTAATAACTTACACTGATGCCAGCAGAGAATAAATGATATAATGATCCCCATTGAAAGTTTTATTTTACTGAGATCAATATCTGACCCCTATTATATGCTAAAAGCCATGCCTAAAACCAATTATAAGAACTACTGTTGGGCGTCTTGATTACAATGAAACTTCCTCCTGGATTGTCATTCAATCAAAATGAAATAGATAAAATGAAAATAAATACATCTTTTCAGCCCCTCGTGGCAACAGCAACTACTGATATTTTAGCATTTCATTAAAAAATTAAAGGTAAGCCTTCAGTAGTCAACCTGCTGGGTGAGACAAGAAAAAAGCCAAACTGTTTTGCAGCAACATTTCTTTCCATATGTAATGCAATAACGGCTACGTGAACATCAGAACCAGTAAATGAAAATTAAAGAAAATGCTGTGAACTTCAAGTCTGATATCATCAAAAGTATACTTCCAAAAATTAGTCCTTTCAAACTTGGCTTTTATCAAAAGAAATCCTGCTGTATAAAACAAAAGTGATCATAGTGAAAGAAAACTTTTCAACATTTGGTTTTTACTCATTCTCCACTTGTATACCTTTCTAATAGTAATACTCCTTGTACTAGAGCTTCACGGAAACATAAGTTATTATCTGAATATAATGGAAGAAGAGGTAATTACCTCTTAAAAGTAGAAAAAAAAAAGAATGTCCACCTGCCAAATTTCATCATGTTTAGATAGTATATTATTTTATGGAATGATATTTGCCAATAAAATTGAGTAATATTTACATAATAAAGCTAGCATACACATTAAAAAGTTAATATTTAATAGGGCTATGAAATATTTCTACTTCAGTCTTGCACACAGCCTTTGTACAGGTCAGACTGTATTTGTGCAGACATCTTGCAGGGGGATGACAGCAGGCATTGATAAGGGTAACAGTGCCATCAATGAAACCTCATTTAAAAAATATATTAGGTTGAACTGTCAAAGTATGACCCAAACAATATAATTTTTAACTAAAAATTGAGATGGAATGGACATGAAGGGATTCTCAGCTAACTTACCTTGCCACACGTTTGGCATGGTCTGAGAGCAGGCTACAGATATTTATTAGATTAAAAAGTTAACAACTGACAAGTAAAGTAGGCTGCTTATATGTAAGCATACAGAGTATAAATCCCCACTTGTCTTCATCATGAATTGCTTGGTGGGTTTATGCAATAAACACTTATAAACAAACTTCTTATTGAAATCTACAGGCATTCAAATTGTGATACTATTCTGTGTTGATTCACACCTATTAGTGTTCCAGCATTCACACCTACTAATCAGAAACACGAAAGAAAACAAAATATTTCTTAACAAAAGCTACAAACTTACACGGCTCCCTTTCAAGCCAATGTTCAATTTGTCCTACTCACAGTATTGCTTCCCTCCTCTGAGCAATTCCCTTAAAAGCTTCATTTTTCAACCAAGACTGTTTTCAGGAACAGAAATATAGCTCCCAGGAATGATTTAAGGAACAAATGCTAATCTCTTTAGTACTAGGCAGTGTAGTTATAAACTAAGGAATTAACTTGTAAATATATCTGGACAACTATTATGGAAATATGTGAACAACTGAGGTACTGCACTGCTTAATAGGAAGGCTTAAATAATGAATACAAGATTAGCAGGGAAGTTCTCCAGTCCTACTGCAAAACTGATATTAAAAGCAAAGGCAAGACAGTAATGAATTCCAGCAAATTGCCTTTCCTTCAGTAATGTCACTAATGGCTTTTAAGTTTCTAAATGGCGAAACAACTGGAATTCAGAATGCATACAAAACATAACTGCATGTAAAAATTCTACAACGCTAATAGAAACACTCAGCAATGAATCTTGACAGTTCTCACTCTGGTGCTACTACATGGTAATGGAATTTGAAAAGTAGGACCATGAAATAGATAGGTTGAAGATCAATTTCTCAGAGGTTTCTACAGCTAAAAGTGGAGGACAAAAGATTAGCTAGAAGGATGAGAAATCTAGACCATCTGTATCCCAGCAAGTATTAGCTCGTGCCTAACGCTTGGCATTCCATCAAAATTGAGCCCTTAAAAAAACCCTTTTTTGTTTAAAGTTGTAGAGACTGGCTGCTCTTGCTGCCTTTGGAAATTACTTTTATAAACCTCTTATATAAAAACACACTGGAGAAGTCTTAGCAAAATATTCATTTACTTTTATTTAAAAAAAAAAGATTATAGCTAAAGGCAACTTTTAACATTGGGAAGCTGAAAATAGCAGAGAAGAGCAGAGAAGCAGGATAAACACAGCTGGTTCAGAAAATTCTCAGGAAGAAACTAGAAATAGGGAAAAATGTAAAGAATTGCAGGGAATACTGAAAGTTGGTTATTAATGAATATTGCCATTTAAAGCACAGAGGGCTTTTTTTTTACTCAGTGTTTGCTTATGAAAAGAGCTGTATAATGGGTTTGAATAGATCATACCTGCCCCTCACTCTGAAAGTTACATTAGAACAAACAATTCGCAATTCCAAAATCACTTGGAACACCAGTTACAAGGTTACAAGGTCTTCAGCATTCACTGAATCCATCTCTTCCTACCTTCATACTGAAGGAGTAAAACAAAATTTACACCAAGGTTCCGTGTTCTAAAAACAGCAATAAAGACATTGTAAGGATTCTAAGTGCACATATGTGAAAACAGAGATATCCTTTGATTCCTAACCAGCAATCTAACCCCCTTTAGAGTAGTTTTAATCCTCAAACACACAATAATGTACAAGAAATGTACATGAAAGCACTTATCATGGTTTTAGATCCAAAATAAATCTGACAGTCACTCTAAATATCTGAAATAGTTGTGTTACAACCCTTAACTACAGAAATTACACCTAACAGAATGAGAAAGCAAGGCTGTGCCAGACAGAACCTGGGAGCAGCTTTCCAATGAAAGAGACAAAATGTCAGCCATTAAACAATCCCCATTTAGTGCTACAGGTAACCAAAGGACTGGCAGCCAAGTAAACACTGCAGGACTGCCAGTGCTCAGACCAGACAAGGGAACTTCATGTAAGGTTTTGCTAACCTCAGGAATTATGCTGGAACACACCCTCATCATTTTGGCACCTCAGATCCCTCGTGCCTAACCTCTGGGAACATCTCCGTGGAAGTAAAAAGCTGCTTAGGAAGTACCTCTTATTTCAGAGCCTTCTGATCATTTGTTGTTCCCACGGATTTTCCGAGGGCATGTTTTTACACCTTTAAAGAAGTGAAATGTTTTTATTTTCCCTCTAAAAACTACTAAATACGTCTTTGTTATTCTGAGGCGCTTCAGCCATCAGCATATTAGATGTATGGGCAGACCTAGTAAAATACAAACAAAAGCAGACTGTGACAACATTTTAAACTATGCTGACTAATCCATTACTGATAAACCAACAAGTGTTTTAAATATTCACTGTGTACATCATCCAATCCTTCGGTGTATGAACATCAGATGCAGAAAGTCAGAAAGCATCATCACTGCTGGAGATGCAGAGCCCATCAGTCTACACCTCAAAATGTATGGAGAGAAGCAAAACATGGGAAAAACATCCTCCTTGGGTCCCTTCCAACTCGGGATACTCTGTGGTTTTATATTCCCTCCCAGCACATGCCATTTTAACAAGCCCACTGCAACTACCTTGACAAGTCAAACAGACCAGGTAAGAGCTGCCCGTTTTTGAAACCACAACACACAGAAGTACATGGTATGTTTCTCACAAACATGAAAAAGTTTTTAGCAGATGAGAGATTTCAGAACAAAACTCAAGGAATACAATTTCTTAGAAAATGTGTGCAATGGCTCCTGTCAGGCTGTGCCAAGAAAACAAAAGGCACTTCTTGATGCCAGCTCTAACCTTGCCAGAGGACAGTTCAGGCAAGTTGAGGTCTCCAAAGGATTAAACAAAGCCAAAAAACAAAGAAAACAGGGGTGAAGAAGGGTGTAGACCTCAAAGTCAGTCTTTCTTCAAAGACAACAAGTAGAGCTTCTTGAGGAGCAGGAAGCCAAGGATGGGCAGGGGCAGCCCCTTCTGTGCCAAGGAGGAGGCTTGGAAGGATGGAGCTCAGCTGGCAAGTAGGCAACAGGCACTGCTGAGAGCCCATGTGTCACAGGGAGGCAGAAAATGGGACATCACATGCAATTCTGCACAAGTTTCCTGTGATCACACAGAAACAATCTTTTTCAGTCCACTGAAACGAAGACCTCAGTTCCCCAAGAGGATCCTGCTGTAGTGCTGCTGAAAAGCTGCCTCAGCCTCGAGATGCAAATGTGAAGATGGCACCGTGCAAAATGCAGATATTCCTACAGACAGAAGCATGTTGAAGACTTATTTTACGGGGATTCAAAACTCTAATCAACAAAGGTGAAGTATTTCCACCTTTGGAAAAAAAAATCCCAAATCACTCTCACTGCTTCTGGCTTCAGTCCTAAAATCTTAATATAACCTTACAAAACAAAATCTCAGAGATGTAACTTCAGTGTTTATGAAAATCACTGCTTTGAGCGAGACTCCTTTCTACCAACAGTGAGGTTCACTTTCATTCTAATATGTTAAACACAGTGCATTTTCAGGTGATCTCATTTATTACACAAGGATCAGAAATGAGCACTATTTCTTACGTGGAATGACACTCAAGTATTTCTGTGTGTATGCCTCAGATTTAGAACAATTCACAGTTAAATTGCTGTCCAATTGTTTTAAAGTTGCTTGTGCATAAATACAGGCAGCTCAGGACTTCTCAGGATAACACAACTTTAGTAAGAAGAGGAATTTGACAGCCAGTTTTCCCCTGGTCTCTGATACCTTGATGTCTCCTAACGCATTCACTTCAGTACAACAGTATCAATCAGATGATGATGGCTTTTCTCCCAGTCCTTGAGTCAGAGACCAACATCCCTACAGAGATTAATACAAATGAAAACAAAATTTGCCATTTTATAAGACATCAAATACCTAAAAAACAAAAGCATTTATCAAGTTGTCAATAAGGAAAACTGAATTGGCAACTCTACGAAAAATTTGGAGGCCACCAATTTAAAATTCATTCACCATTTCTGCCATGACAAACTTCGTCCTCTCGCAGACTAAAATCGGTGTATGAAAGGAAAAGCAAGGGACAGAAAAAGGCTTTTAGTTTGATATTAGAACAACTGTAAGAAGAGCAAAGGAGTGGTTCTTGAAGATAAAATGCATACTGTCTTCTCTTCAGCTGAAAGCTGCACTCACAAAGCTGTCTTCCACTGACAAACATGCAACAGTCCTTTCCTTTTTCCAAGAAAATGACTTTAGAGATATATTCTATTCTTTTTTTTAATCCTTTTTTTCTTTTTAGGAAGAAGTTAACCACATTTCATTTTTATTTTTTTTGTTCCATCTTCCTTCCCATCAGTCCCATTTCTCTCATTTATGAACAACTGAAAGCATCGGTTCTGACTGTGAAACAACAGATTTTCTTCATTACTTTCATTACTGGAGTGTAACCATGCTGAATATTGTTTGAAACTGCATTACACTCCACAACTACCTGCAGTACTTCCTCTTTGACAAAACACACTGCTTCCCTCCATGAATAGATGAATTTTATCTTAATTAAAAAAAAAAAAAAAGGTTACTGATTGAAACATTCCTGCCATATATTTTATTGCATGGCCTCCTTGTCCAAATACAACTAATATTTGGTAAGTGCTTCAAGAAAACCTAATACTGTAAGGTTACGCCTTCATGGTGCTGTCTTGTGACAGACACCACCTTTGATGCCAAGCACAAAACAGCCCAGCTCCAGAGTCCTGCAGTCACATACACACACATTATAACCTATATCCAACTTGAAGATCTGACTCATTTAACCTACATGCTCTGTTACAGGCATCGACTCTGTAAGGGTTCATTAGAATTATTCCAAATACACTTTTCTCTCTCTCTCGTGGTTACAGGATTACAGTAAATTCATCACTTCAAATGAAAAAAACAAAGGCATTTCAGACATCCTTTGCATTCAGAAATTCCACCCAAGATGACTTTCAACTTGTTCTTATTGTTCTACCAGGTGATGTGAAAGACCTGCTAAGTCATCTTAAAGGAGGACTCATCCCCAGAGTGTCTTCTGCAAGTGATTCACTTCACTGACTGATAGCAAAAGGGTCATAAGCAGAAGCAACAAGTATGCAAAACAGAACAGAACGTACAATCTGCATTTATTAGAGAAAATGTTAAGCACTGCAGCAGCAAACCTAATGCGGCATTAAATACAGCATAAAACACAGCAAGCATCTCCGTCCCTTGCTTTTATTTTTTGTTTTAAGAATATTTTTTAACTCTCAGTGGATAAAGCTATTTTATTTTCAACGCAGGGCTGTAGAGGTGATACATGAGACCTACCCCTAATTTCTTCTCCACTTAAGAATGTTCTTATATATACCTCATATGCAGTTCATCACAACTTAATTTAAAATGACTGTTAAACAACATAATCCACACCTTTTCTGCTTTTAGACTGGATTCAAGAAGTACAATACTTAAAACATTTAAGTTGTTTTCCTGTAAAGAAACCTAAAAAATACAGGCCTTGGAAGACAGCAGTCAGAACACGTCAATACATTGTGGGGTGGGCTGTTTGCTTTGCTTTTAGTTTTTGCATTGCTTTGTTTTTAAAATGTTAGGTTAAACACAGCTATGGAAAACTGTCCGTGGCAGAGATTAAAAACAGAAGTTTGCCAACTCAGGTGTTCAGTGCTCACAAAGCAAATGACAATGTGCCCAAAAATCATTGCGCATGGATTAGAAAAATCCATGTCATAACTCAAACTCAGTATAACGTATTTGTAGTGAGGAATGTTCTTTTCTGCCTTCTGCAGATAAACTGCCCAAAGAGAGCTCAGGTGGGCAGGCTGAAGCACTCAGAAACACAGTGATGGAGAAACAAAACCATCCTTAAAAGTAACTGTGGAAATACAGTACGAAAAGCTACTAAGAACAGAATGTATGAATTCTCCTAAAAACTGCTAGCATTAAATCTCTGCAGCATTTTTGAGTAAAGTCAAAGACTTTAAATGTATATTCCATCACTGGCTTTTTCCACATTTAGCAGGTGACAAAAGTCTCAGCATTCAGAAATCCAATCTCTAGCAGGAAATAAAAACAATGAATGCAAGGATCATTTTTATCATACTGTATTGCCACACAAGTTTTTATGGCACACAATGAAAAGGAAAAAAAGAAGCTGAACTTAAATTAATAGTGGGCTCTTGCATCTCCCCCCACAAGTCTTCTCAGATATTAAATTGTGTCATCACAGAGCACTGCAGCTTTAATTGAGTTTAAAATAGCAGGCAAAGATTAATACAACACAGCAGCTTTTATGAACTTACCAGTGAGGCTGTAACTGGAAATTCAAGACATTCACAACCACAAGACATCTGCTGCAGCATTCAGGGGGACTTGATGCTTATATTTAACACTAAACGCGTTTTAGCATTTTAGACTATTTGAAACATTGACCTTACACTGATTCGTAAGTACACTCCTAATTTTTAGTCAGTGCTTCAGCACTGAATGCGTACACCCTTAAACGAAATGCCCATCTTTAAGCTGCTTCTGGCATTTCTACAAGATAGGAGCAGTAGCCAAATCATTCAGCACAACAAAAGCAGCCTTAAAAAATGATAAAAATACAAATCACTACATTTTAAGTGACTTTGGTTTTAGTGAGGCCTCACCTTCCTAAGAGGAGTGTCAATAAAGTGGAGCATGCAGGTGCTGACAAAAAAAGAGTTTTTCAAAGCTGCACAGACAAACATAAAGCTTTTTCCCCAGTGCCTACATAGGACAGACTGTCCTGATTGCTCTCGTTAGCCAATGCTGCATTTCATTTTCCAGGAGCATTCATATACTAATCAGAAACCCTCAACTGAGAAAACGCGGCCTTTTATCAGAACTTGAGCACTGGACTCTGATATATCTAAGTCAATTGATTTGATTCTTTCCTGGTTATATAGCTAAAAAAATAAAATAAACTCTTTTATGAACATCCTGCAGTTCCTCTGAGAACAGCTGTTACTGTAAACATGTTTTGCTAGAGGCAAACTCTGTTCTTTCTCTCTTCATATAATTCCTGCTTCTCCCTAATTTCCAAGGTTGCTTCAGTGGGAACAGGACAATGGGAATTTGTTTGACATTTTTTTGTTTCTCACCCAGTTATACATATTTCATACATCCAAATCTTCTTCTAAATGCTGAGTGTGAAAAGTTGGAGTCATTCTTTGTTTTACTGGCTTTGTTTTGGCTCTTTTTCTCTGAGAACTTTCACCAAGTGTCCCAAGCTGCAGCACTACAGCACTAGGAATCAATATGCATTTTCCTGCACAAGTCTGTTATATAAAAGTTCTGCTAAATGTACTTATGGCTTAGTTTGTATAAGCATTTCATTTCATTACCAAAAAAAAAAAAAAAAAGAAAACTTTATAGGTTATTTTTCTACATTCCCTTATAAAATCTAAGCAAAAAGAAAAACCATTTTGTACTGAAATCAAACTACTGCAGGAAGGATTCAACATTACTTAGATCACACACACATTATTCAACGCTTTCTAAGACAACAATCATCTGTCACTACAGAATCATTAAGGTTGGAAAAGACCACTAAGATCATCTAGTCCAACCATCAACCCATTCCCACTAACCATGCCCCTGCAGCCCCATACCCCCACATTTCTTGAACACTCCATCACCTCCCTGGACAGCCTGTTCCAATGCCTCACCACTCTTTCAGAGAAGAGATTTCTCCTAATAAACAATCTGAATCACCCCTGGTGCAACTTGAAGCCATTATCTTTCATCTTATCACTGTTTCCTGCAAGAAGAGGCAGACCTCTACCATGCTATTACCTCCTTTAAGATAGTTGTAGAGAGCAATAAGATCTCCCTGAGCCTTCTTCAGACTGAACAACCCCAGCTCCTTCAGCTGCTCCCCATAAAATTTGTGCTCCAGACCCATGACTGCTCCATCACCATTCTCTGGACACCCTCCAGGGCCTCAGTGTCTTTCTTCTAGTAAAGGGCCTAAAACTGAATACTGTACACAGGACGTGACCTCACCAGCTCTGAGTACGCATGCCCGCTCGTGACAAAGGGACTGAGCCAAAGGAGATGGAACCAATTGCTTAGCTGGTAGAATGTAAGAAGCCAGGCAATGCCAGGAGTTAACACTGGCCAACACTGTTCAATACTGCATGTGCAGCAAATGTGTTATCAAACTTGGAAAGCGAGGGAGTGATATGGTGTAAGGTAGAGCTTCAACTCAAACTAACTGTAATAATACTGGGGAATGTGCAAAGGAAAAACCTCAAAAGGCACCCATAACAAACTTGCACCTGGTCCACAACAGCCCACAAACCAGTGCAGATCGTGAACAGGCTGCAGATCTGCTGGCAGGATTCTAGGGAATAAGTACTGTGGGTATAAGGAGAGGATGAGCCAGACAGATGAACCACAGGATCCCCTATTACAGAGCCCAAGTCTTTGCAGGAGCAGCAGAGAGAAAACAAAGTTTGTCTGTAAGTAACACTGAGCATTAACTGAAAAGCTGACCTTAAATTAACTGATTTATTGACTTGTGGCAGAACAAAATGTCTCCTGGCTGCAGGGTTTTTTGGTTTTGTTGTTTTTAGTGTTTTCTTCTTTTTAGCTGAACATGTGAAAAGTACACATCCGTGTGACAGAAAAGACAAAAATAAGTCCTGATCACAGTAAGCATCACCACCATCACGTTTATGACTCAGGTTTGTAACCTTGGTGCCAATCTTAGTTTCAGACCTCTCCAAGTGCTCAAATTCAAACTAGGTCTAAACACTGGTGAATCAAAGGCTTATAATTTATATGCAAATAAAATTCTAGTCTAGGGTGTTACTAGCAGACACCTTCATTATTTCATTGTGGGTTGTTTTATTCTGACCTGAGAATACAGACCTTCCCATCATATAGCCTCCAGCACGCTACCACAACATTTATTTGGCTTAATTTTTTGAATATTTCATCTCTTTTCCAGCCTGCCATCACTTCTCTGTTACACTAAACACAGCCTACTGAGGACTGCACTTTCAAGATTTCCATGTCATACCCTAATGCCAGCCTCTGCCTCTCTGTCAGTAGCTAGGTGTTCATTTATGATTGTCCAACCCCGCAAAGCCAAATTCCATCAATGCATCTATGGCATTTTCAAAGAACCTCAGAGCTTTTTGCTGTGAGATGCCTCCCTCACAGTTAGAAATAAATATCATATCAAATAAATATCAAATATCTTCAAAGTCACTCGGCTATGGTGGTTCTATAACTCTGCAGCAACCCAAGCAGTACTGAGTACATCAGTGCCCCAGAGGATGACAGGCACACTCAAAGGTCAGCCATAGAACTAGACCCTTGACTGGGTGAAAAATAAAATGCGAAAACTAACACTCTCTATACACAGCACCCCAAAATGTCAACCTTTAGTTGAATGATTAGAACTCCCATTCATCAAAATTCAGCAAAGATGTGGCCAGGCAAGTCTGGAACAGGGTATCTTCCACCCATCTGGTGACACCTGAACCACAGCACTGATAAGAATTCAGAGCTGGAGGGAGCAGGAAGAGGAGGTGTAAGCAACTATTCTGTAAGAAACAGGACACTCAGCTTTGGTATCCACATTTGAAATCACTTCAACATTTAACAGAAATCAGAATATTTTAAATAAAGCCGATTTCACAGTTCAACTTCCAGAGCAGGTTATTCAAGATGATTATACTGGTAAAGGTAAGGAGGTAGTATTTATTTTCCTATTTCATGACATTCAGACAAATACTGGAAAGGAAGCATTCCTACTGCCTTATTCTCAGGCTACAGAAATATTTCTCATGGAAGTATCCCACTAAACCAGTAAACAAACACATGTTGCCACCTGCTAGCAATGGGAAACAACGGTTGGCAGCACACTGCAGGAAGAGCAGCACAAACTCCTAGCTGTTCCCTGTACAGTAGGTGCAAACTACTTGTCTAACTTGGCAAAGGCAGCATTAGGGAAACTTTACAAGTCTCTTGGCTTGTTTATGACATTAATTTATATCATTCCTGATTAGATCCAAGCAAATACTTCTGAACTATAAATAAAGCTCCCTGTTGAAGTGCACAAAGCTAATTCAAAACAAGACATTCTTTTTCTGGAATGTGAGCAGCTGTGCAGAAAATAATTGGGACTGCCAGTCAAGGATCGCTATTTCAAAGTATTCTCCAAGTAAAGACAATTTTTGTTATTCTACTGTACTATCTCACTCTATGATTTTCTATTCCACTTGTATTGACAGTATGAAGTAGTAACTCCATGATAATATTTAAAAAAAGAGCTGGAGCACAGGAGAGGACCTTGTTTCTATCAGCAAGGGAGCCACATCTTCGTCCCACCCTCCCCCAAATGATCCATCTGTTAACTATGCAAGGATCAGAGCACAAAGCAATACAATTTCATCCCACAAAACACCACTGCAGCATAATCACCCCATGACTATAAAGACCTTCAAAAAACAAACTCTTAAACGTACCCAGTAGTCACCCTTGAAGCACTTCTTCCTATTTCCCCCCTCAGCAAATCTTCTGATGTACTTTATACCTAGCTTATAATCTCACTTTAATTTTCATTCCGTTCCTGAAACTCTGCCATCTGTTATGCCTCAATTGCTGGATCAGCCTGTTATGCTGCCCAAAAAAAAAAAAAAGGAAAGAATAATGTTTTTGACATTGTACAAATCTCAGCCACAAACTGCAATTTCTCCAGTGAATAAAGTAAAACATTAAATTTAACCTCTCAGCATGATCAAAACACACCTCCAGCACCCAGATACTTGGGCTCTGAAAACACAGATGTATTTTGTCTTCAGAAGATTTTTGGAAATCAACATTAAGAATCAGTATTTGTTTACTCTGGCTGTAATCCCCTCTTTATTACTATGTCTCTTGGTAGCCCCCAGTTACAGTAGTTACATTCTACAGAAGGGCAACAGCTTAAATGATTTTGTCTTCATACTCACTACTGTTTGCAACAGGAAAAGTGTTTCACCAATTCTATGAAGTTACCACTGAAAAACAGACTTTTAATTGGTAAAACTGATTAAGTTTTTAGGCCAAAAAAGTGTTTTATTTAGAGTATCTTTCCAAAAAAAGCACTTAGATTGGTTGGCAAAATATCTGGTAAGCAGCAATAGCTCTGAATATTTCTGCCCTTCCAGACTCCTGGGAACTCAGCACAAGAGCCCCATGTACCAGGCTGCTCATGGGATGAAAGCAGCCCTTGCAGTCATCAAAGCCACGAGCTTCGCCCTGTGTAAGTAACGCCAGAACAGAGGCTAAAGTGCTGGGTTTAAGAGCACAAGAAACCAAAATTACAGTGAAGGAACAGGAGATGGGTTAAAAAGAATGAAACAGAGCAAAAAAGTTGAGTGTGGTTTTACTTTCTCTCCTACTAAGTTCCACATTTCTTTGTCACTGAATACAAAATTCTGCAACAACTTCTTAAACCCACTGTTCTAAGCTGTAAAGAGAGAGCTCCCTGATAATGAAACTTAGAAATCACTTTATCACTGCTCAGAGCATAGTTTAAAAAAAAAACCACACTGGCAAGAGTTTTGAAAACTCACACATTTCCTTAATATACAAAAGCTAATAAGTGATTAAAATGATTTTAAAAATATTGAAGTCTTAATATTTAACCAAACAACCAGTGGTGTTTTGCATAGCTTACACTAAAACTTAAGATTAAACTTGGCTAATAAAAATAACACCGTTTGTGCACAGCAATTTCTGTTTCAAGGCTCCTCTTCCCAGTGTGCCTTTTCAATTATGTTTCATTGCATATAAAACTTATTTGACACAATTAAATCAGATTAAAAGAACATGATTAACGGTGCAAAATCAAGCGTGCCAAAGTTAGGAAACAGTAAAATTAGAAAGTAACACGGTCTGCATTTTTCCAAATGCAAAGCATTACAAGAGAAATTACACTTACCAATTCTTTTCTCCCCAAAGATCCTGCCTTATTCAGAGAGAATTTGTTATACACAATTCAAATCCTGCTTTGAAGAAATTCCTAATGTGCTTTTCTTTGGCACTTTCCACTATAACACTTAAACGCTCACGTTCATACAGTGTGCAAAGCAAAGGAAGGATGTTTTCCAATCTGTACAGTAAGTAAATTAAGGCAGAGAAAGGATAGCATCAAAGGTATTAAACTGACTTTGAATAGCTATTATGAGATTCCTAGACCTAATTTCTCAAAGGATGTGACAGTGAGCAGCAATTCATACGGTCAAATATTTAAGCCCCGTGTTAAAGTTCCAAAGGTATGGTCAGGCAGCTAGTAAGTCAATGTGACAGCTCACTGCTGCTAAGGAAGCTAGTCATCATTCTTCTCCTTCTATTCCTCCATACGAGAGACTCCAGCCTTTATTTGCACAGTTTGGTATGCGACCACTCAGCAAATCAATATCACACCAAAAAATAAAAAATAATACTGAGATAAAAAAAAAATACTACTGGCTTCTGGTGACTTTGTGAGCTCAGGACTTCATTAAGCAGTCTGGCAAGCAGAAGACTGGATGCAAAGGAAGAAAGTTGACAGGGGACCAGAAGAGAGCGGGGTTTCCCCTCCAGGAAGGCAGTTCCCATTGAGTCAGCTCACACATCCCATCCAGCCAAGGGACCGCCTGCTCTGCGAACTGACTGCAGGGGCTCCAGAGCAGGCTGCGCCAACTGGCAGATGCCCCAGGAAAGAGGGGCAGCGAAGAGCAACAGGAGAAAGCAGGAGAATAAAGAAAAATCCATCACGTGTCCTCAGCAAACAGATTTTCCAATTTAATTTTGATCCCCACCGCTGCTGCAATCCCGCGGGAAGGGATTTATCTGGAAGAACTCACCACTCTGAAAGTCACACACACTCCAGTTTTCGCAGGAAGGAGGGACTCGGAGACCACTAGCTCTTTAGCCACGGTTCTGAACTGACCCTTCCACACAGCTGACTGCAGGACTTAATAAATGGGCCGCACCAAGAACATGCACAAACAAGAAGCGACCCATCCTGCACGCTGACTAAGGCAGAAATCCTGCTGACAACAGAAGGTGCAAGCAGCGAGTGGAAGATGCCATCACAGGAAGGAGCAGACAGTTTATTTTATCTGAACACCAACATGTGCTAAATTCTGAGGGCTTTCCTTTGGAAGCTTAATGTTTTTTTTTAATATGCAGTGCACATATCCTTTGAGCCCAATTTTTAAAACCAACACAAATTCTTTCCAATGGAGTGCTACTGAGAGCCCAAAGTTGCAGTTATGCCATACAGACACTGCCAGCTTTGGACTGAGAGCACAAAGAAACAGCTCCAAATTGTCCTTGGGCAACATGACGAGGCCACAGGCTTCCCTCCATAAATGCTTCCAGCCGTGCTGATGCAAACATTCCCAAGAATGCAAGGTGGAACACGGCATCAAAATGGTTCTTCTTCTAAAAAACACTAAACCACCACCTTAAAGCACTATTTACTTCACCAGTAAAGTTTATACAGCTGAAAGGCATTAGAGCTTGGTGGAGGATAAGGGAGGAAAGAACAGCAAACTGTCTTTTTACACATGAAACAACACAACCATGCCTCACTGGACCTGCCCCAGTGGGTTTCTTTTCCCCTTGTCTGGATTTAACATGTGATCTCCACACTGGGGATGGGAACGGGTAAGTACCTGAAAGATTTAACACTTCAAACATAACATTTGTCCCTTGTTCTTATTTTGTCAGTAATCTGAATGGACTACAGGTTCACAAGCAGAACCTGTTTACTGAGGTTTGTATTTGGATGAAGTGACTTTTTCGGGTCTGGGTCAAATTCCAATGAATTATTAAATCTGAAGTAATGCCAAAAGCAATTCTTCCAATTTTCTGCCCAACTAGTAGCTGAGGGGGTAGGGATGGTGGTAGGAGGATGGTTGGACTAGATGATCTCGTAGGTCCTTTCCAACCTCATGTATCTATGAATCTATGAACACTGGAAAGGTGGAAAAACAACTCCTTTTTCAGTCATTTCTCAGCTGCAGAGATGCTTCTGAATGCCCACAAACAAATGCAAGGACGCTGTCAGTTCCCAAGTGATGCTAACATTCACAGATCCTGGATCACAAGCATCGCTGCTGTTAAGTAGCTGAAGAATCAGAATTTAATTCATCTCCTCCTTACCCCCTTTGCAGTGGAGAAATATTTTCTTCATAGAATTCTTGAACTACATCCGATTCCACGAACATTTTAATAGCAAATCTCAAGGTGTTTTTTTTTTCTTTTTATGTCTTTATTTGCAACATCCCATACTTGTATAAAATTCACACTCGTCTAAAAGGTTTATGTTGGAGTTGTAAGTCACAAGCTGCTCCTTCCAACAACAAAGCAGATGATTTCAGTGATCAAGTTCCAAAAGTTCTTCATTTTGATTTATAAGCCTTCTTCGTTTAGTTGTTTTTAGCAGCAAAATCCCTGACTAAGCTTCATTGCCAAAAGAAACAGAGGATGTTTGTTGGAAACACTGGAAAGAATTCGTGCAGTTTGCTTTGTTCAGTCCTTGGTAAGGCAGCACAATTCCTGCGCTGATGGTTGGTCACCGGGACATGGCATCCAAGTCTGTCCAATTGCTTCACATTTCTTACGGCTTTACTTGCTACAAGTAACAGGAAATCAAATAGGAATCTAAGTGGTTTACAGAACTTAACATCCAAAAACCTTCCCTGTACTTAAGTACTCCCTGGAAGAGCCAAACATTGCAAAGCCTCACAAGTTCATCTACTCCTCTTTTTGGTCATTCGGTGCTAAGTTCAGGCTAACCATCTCTCTTATCAGTGGAAGACCAATCTTCATTTCTACAGAGCTCCTGCAGTTTCATTTCATAGAAGACTAAGACAGCACAAAAATAATTGACAGCTATTTTAGAATACTTGAGTTACTTCATGATTATTTTTTTTAAGCAAAAACAAACAAATTCATAGAATCCTCATATAAAAATGCTATCATTTAAAAAACCATCTAGGCAACAAGCAAGCTCAAGACAAATGAAAGCACTATCTTATATTCCTCCATTCCCCTCTTCCTTCATAACTCATAAACAGTACTCAGACTGAAATACTCCTAATGCCTGAACTACAAAATACTCTGATACACTATTTAAACCACTCTTCGTTTATTCCATAATGAGAAGATACTTATTAAAACATATGTTGAAACTTGAAGTTAAAACGCTTGCGAATGAGACAAATTTTAATCACAGAAAGGTGAAGTTAATAAATATTTCTGAGACTCAGCATACTTTTTCCTGCAGTTTCCCTGTAGCTGTTTACACACCGAGAATGAAAAACAAGGAATGCAAATTTATGAGTAATTCCAGTCACACAATGAGATGCTCATTATTTTAAATTGTACCATACAAGAATTTACAAAACATTCTCTCTTCCAACCTTCTCAGAACAGGAGTGAAGCAACATGAGCTGTAAGTTAAGGTTTAGTTACCACAAATATATTCTTGGCTCATTTTTAACGTACTAAAGGGATTCACCTACAACAAAAAGTAACAAAAAAGACCAAGTGAATGATGTTTTGGTTAGAGTTACTTATATATATATGAGATATGGATTAGTAGCTTGTGGTAGCAATGGATGGGTGGACAGGTTGGACTGGATGACTTTGTAGAATCACAAGGGTGGAAAGGGCCTATGATCCTATATTCATTTTTCACGTGAGAGATTTGAGGGATCATCCTGACAGCCTGGCATGACCTTTTCTTAGGGCACTACTTCAAAATGAGCGATGGTACAGCATAAGAATTTCTGCCCATCATTTCTTTGGGCATTATTTATCTATTTTGTTGTATAGTTGACAATGAGCACCATAGCTTTGTGACCAAGCAGAGTCACTGCGTGGATTAAGCCAGAAACAAATGCAAAATACAGCAGAGGGGACTTAAGGGGAACTTTATTTTCAATAAATAGTATCAATTAGGTGAATGTACAGAATAGTCTGTAGTAGTGACCTAGGTCAACAGGTCAGCAAAAACAACAAAAAATTCTAAAGGCAGAAAATAGTAATAAATTATCTGAATACAGAGCTAAGGGAATGTACTACTCTAAGGGAAGATACAAGATTCTACTGATCTATCTTGATGAGTGGTTCCACTAACGTAGATACGTAGAAACATGCTTTCAGCTATGGAAATATCAAACTAAGAGAGGAAGAAAAAAAAAAAAAAAAACAACCAAAACATCTTAAAAGGTTAAAACAAAACATCTTTAGAGGTACCTTAAAAGGTAGGTTCTGTGTGCATGAGGGCAGCTAGGATTAATTTGAGAACAACCAAACGAACCCCAGGCCCTGCCATGCTAACATAGTGCATTCCACAATGCCTTGCTTTCAGTTTCAGAACCACATGAAGCACTGCCATGTTTCCATGGGCTATTTTGGCAACAGAATGCACACAGTTCTTCGAACCGTCCAAAAGAAAGTTCTGAAAAATTAACCTTCAAAAAGAGGCTGACAAAAAGAACCAAGCTCAGGAGCTCAAATGATTTTTCATTCCTATGGTAAAATGCAAGAATTTCACTTCCCATCAGCTACTGAAGGCCATCTGGGAAATAGCTTTATTAAACCTTTGGATTAATGAACAGTTCAAATTACACAGTCTAAACAACATTTACTTATTTCCACATCAAAAGTTTGATCTTTTTCAAATGGCAACTAAATGCATTCCAGTGCAGACACTTTTTAAGCGAATCCGTCATTTTAAAAAGGAAAAAAAATAAGGAAAAAAACCTTCAGTATAAATCTGTAGCAGATAGAACCTTAAAAAAAATAAGAACAGTAATTATTGGGTGCCTGCTTTTAATTAAAGTTCATTTGACCGATTTCAACAGACTGTTTCTGTAGGTGGGCCTCTTAACATCCAACTTAATTAGGTCTCACAAACGCTAGCCCTGGGGCCATGAAGAATAAAAGGAAAGTTACTGTTTCTCAAGGGTAACTTTGGGCTGTCTGTACAGACACCCTGAGATAGACAAAATCAATTCCTTCCATCCTAAAACTGCAGGAAGAATTACTCTTATCCTGAAGAACAGATAAATCCAATCATCACATTTTAGGGTGCTGCTTTCAGGTGCACCAGTAAATTCTCAAGAATCTCAGTGGCTTTACTGCTGGTGTCTCGGACTATGCCAGGAGGACGCTAGGGCATTTTCTCATTAAATCTCTCATCTTTGAGGAGGAACAAAATTAAGAGTGCAAGCAGAGAAGAGCCTGGACCATGCACCTGAACTCCCACCCACCTCCTGGAGACTCAGCAGTGGAAATTAGCACAAGTGGCCGAGCAAGAATATATTCCAGTACTGAGCTTTTATTACATAAGGAGCAATTGCACAATTACATAATAGTAGGTCAACAGCTATGGAATTTAACAAGAAAAAATCTTTAAAAACTCTACTTTCAGAGAAAACAACTTCATTCATGTGGAAGCATGAACATAATGAACTCCCAAATACTTCAGCGATATAGTCATGAATAAACTCACGAGGGCTGAATAAGCATTTACCCAAATGCACTTAGAGAGTTCATAAAATAGCAGGCCACACCAGATTAAAAAACCCACAGGAAGAAAATGCTCCAGAGCTGTCTCTCCTACCGTTAAGGCCAAATTGCAGAAAAGGAAAAGCTGGCGCGTTCTGAAGAGAGACTTTTTCAAAAGCGATGAAAAACGAAGCACAGATCGCCCCAACTCATTGACTGGTGCTGCTAAACAGCTGCATACTAATGGCCCTGCATACATTAGAAGTATTAGAGAACACTCTGAAATGAACAGACAACTTGAATCTTGGCAAACTGATGGAATATAATGCTGACAGAGTCATACTGGAAAGTAGTTAAACATGCTAATTAGCATTGGTAGTTCACTGCCCCAGAACACATGTCCAAAATAATAATAATAAAAAATCATACAACAAAGATGAATGTTGACTAGAAGTTGTATCTCTTTCCTTACAAACCACAATACAATAGTGACAAACGCAGAAACTTTTCATGCTTGTCTTATTCTATTCTTAGGCTCACAGAAAAAGAAACTGGAAAAGAGAGCTCAAAAGGTCATCTGGCCACTCCTTTCCCAAGCTCGGATCATCTATACTTCTGTCATTCCTGACACAAGTTGTCTAAACTGCAGCTTAAGGTCTCAGATAACGTAGACTGCACAGGACTGCCAAGCAGCTGATCCCAGAGTTTTTGTATCATTATGCTTTAAAATAAAATAAAATCATCTTGTTTATTTTAGTAAAGGTCAACCTGACTAACTCTTACTGTGATCCAAGTCCATCATTTCTCGTACTCTTCACCATGACTCCACAAAATTTCCTGCACACCTGAAAGCTATAATGTCAGCCCTTCACAAACTCCTCTTCAGATTAAACTCCTATTACTCTTCATTTCCGCTCCAAGTCATGATTTCCTAGACTTAAGTCTACACGACAATTAAAGGCATCTCGCATCTTGCTGTTTCTAAAGAAACTGGAAATCCAGAATGCAACAGAGTATCACTGAAAGCAAACAAAAGGTCTTCAAAGAATCCTAAAACAAGACAACTCTTCATTTACAGCTTAATTTACTTGATTTTATTACAAAAAAAAAAAAAAAAAAAAAAAAAAAGTAAAAAACACCTGCCCCCCAAAAAAGTCAAAAGAAAATGCTGTTTTTAGGAACAACTCATCACAGAGAAATAGAAAAGGCTACCCAGATTGTTTAAAGCAAAACTGAAAACTTCTTTGGTAGATCACTTTCAGACTTCAGGTCATCAAAACAGAAGAACTGTAAATAACAGCTCTAAATATTGCCTGCTGTGTCTGAGAGGAAGGCCTACCAGACAGACTTCAGAAATGAAAGCAAACAGCTTTCACGTGGTTGACTTCTCCCAGATATTTAGCCCTATCCTTCTGGTCAGCTACCAACAAGACCTCTCCTAAAGTGACACTGGGAAGGAATACAAAGGAATCCTGAAGGCATTATCTCAATTTCACGCCAGTGATTTCTTGATCATAGCAGTGCTAAGATCACTGAGATTATCCCTGCTGATTCTAGTGGTGGTACAAGAAAAACAAAGCGTTTGGCTTTGGTAGGAATGACTACAAGAGCACCAGCAGATATGTTTTAATATCAAACAGATGTCTATTTTATACAGTTTGATAGTGTTTCACTGTGCTGCAAAAATCACTAAAACATAGGGCAGATACAGTAGTTATTCTTTTACTTTTCAGGTCTACACCATCTTTGTTGTTCACTGACTAGAAATCAAATCCATTAAATCCACTCAGAAAGGCAGAAATGTCGTGTAAATGTCACTATCAAGTTAATTTGTGACTTTATCAACATCAGATAAGACAAGATTTCTATGACAAACTGAATCCAGAACACAAATTTCAATGTCATGTCTACATCATAAATTTCCTTACTGCTAAACACAGTCTGAAAATCTGTACCTAAAAGGAAGAAGCATCCCATTCAGAAGCTTCAAGCCATTTCCATAACACCAGATCCTTGTTTTGATACACATTTTCAGGGCACCTGAGGGTTTGTCTAATTTACATTTTCCCTGAGGTCTCCAATATCAATACCTTGCCCAAGTAAATAACTGAAATTAAAACTAGACATGAAACTAGAACTAAATGTAATGCTTGTTTCAATGTTAATTATGAAATTTATGTTTCAAAAGTGAATGACATGCACACTCTCCAAATTCCCTTTCTCCCCTTGTTGCAGAGCTCACACAAATTCTTACAGCAGAAAGTTACTTTGGTTAATATCATTGCATAATGCTTAACATAACCCACATGGATGCAATGACTCACAATGAAGACATTCTACAGTTGAAAAGTGGAAAATTGAAAACTGTCAGCACATCATTTTTTGTTATTCCACTTTTACATCTGATGTATATTACAGGGTATGCAGTTAAAATGAACCCAGGTTCAGTCTTTGCTCCTCCTTCCAAATTAACGCTGCTCGTTACATATCAGGTCAATTTATTTGTTCCTTGACTATAGCACACTTCTTGCTCCAAAGGAGCAGAGAGCCCCTGAAACAACCTTCTCCAAGCCCCTATAGCAGACACAATGCTGGACCTTCTTTCCTATCAGTATGAAAAAAAAAATAAGGTAGATTTTTTTGAAATTTACCTCTGAATGAGGCCTTACAGCAACACATCTATACACTCTCCTTTGGTCCATTGGAGTCCATGGAAGACCTCACAGCAGATCAGCACAGCATATCCACTGTGCTTCTGTTGCAGTTCCAAGCATACATCACTTACAATTCAGTCCATCTTAAGTAACTGTATTACCAGAAAGATGTTTGCAAGCTTTAACTACTCATCGTGTCAATCCACATTCTACTACTTGAGTCATACTCAAAGAAAAAAAACAAAGAAAAAAGATTGATGTAATAACCAGGAGAAGCAAAAACTGGTCTATAAGACATCATAAATATAAATTCTGTATTGATTAAACTCTGATTCATCTCACACAAGATTTAGCACACAGATAATTTTCTGTCTCAAAACAGAAAACTCTCAAGATCCTTTTTGGATTGAACTAGGATCTCTGAAAACCCAAACAATGAAAGCTTTTGGCCTGTCAATTCAAATTCCAGATCCTTGTTGGCTCTGGGTTGCGCAGCTGGCAACATGACAAATTCTTTTCCCACACAAGAACTACAGCAGAAATTCCCCAACACGGACTTAGTGTAACCTTCCCAGTTACACAAGAGTGAACACTGAAGAGGGAAGCCTTCATCAGAAAGTCTGCTCTGAAATGTGTGACTGCCAATACCCATGACGTGTCTTTTTTGACTTGAAGTAAAATACATTTGGTTGAAAGTAACATTATTTATTTTAGTGGAAAGACTAAAGAGGGACAGGATGTTTGCTTATTCTGTTTGTGAGTACAGCCTGTCAAGGGTAACAGATAAAACCAGAAAGAAAATACTGCTGGAAACCATCTTCTTTGATTCCTCACTTATTTATTAAAGCCAAATATTACTCATTTTTTACATGCACCTGTTTCACTACTTGTAATAGCTGATATTTAAAAATCATATTCTTCCCTAGAACATCAGCATGCATGAAAAATAAAACGCCTCTGATACCGTACAGTTATATTTTTTCCTCTTTTCAAGTATTTTCCTTTATTTAGAATGTAAACTGAATTCAGTTCTATTTAACCTTGAGTTTGTCCAGAGGTACATATACAGATTCTGAAAAGCCAGCAATAAGAGGATGTTGTATTATCATCCGGTGCAGTATACTACAGCTTTTATGAGGCCTATTTTTACTGTCAGTCTTGATGTCAGTTTGAACACCAGTTTCTAAGAATGTGAATCGGGTTGCAAACTGTGGAAAACTTTCACAGCCGTGAAACTAAACAGTGTAGTCATTAGGATAAAGAGAAACATCAGCTACTACATCTGGACAGATTATTCTGACAAGTAGCTGGGCATTACACTATTCCAGGATCAGAATCTGACTGCGATCCTGGGCTGATGAAATATGTAACATCCTTGCCATCAAAGTGCACCAAATCTAAAACGTAACTCTACAAACATTCTTCAGAAAAAAATCTTATTACAATATATTACTAAATAAATGAAATTCTTCATGACAACTTCAGGTATACTTTGGCTTCACGGACTTCAATACATACACAACTTCTTCCAGAATTTCAGAAATCTGGTTACTGCCATCTACAATCAATTTCATGTCAGTTATCAATTTAGGGAAGAATTCTGAAGCTGCAGAAATCAATGCTTGTACCACTAAAAAAAAAAAATCCTCTGCGAATCCATTAGTGAAGATGATAAATGGTAACACAATTTGATAATTTGAGTTTAAAGCTAAGTGATGAAATGAAGACAACACTCTCCCCAGGATACAAAAGTATTCTAGACTAAACTCTGCAGCTAAGAATTCAGACAAGAGCAAAACCTTAATTTCTATAAAACAAGATAATCAGCTTATCATGAAAGGAGCAGTGTTCTTAACTTCAAGGAAAGGTTGAAAGAAATTGGCACGAGATATGAAACAAGCCTCTGCTTCATGCCCAGATCATTAATTCTCAAACACCGATGTTTTATTATGAAGATCCTGAGATACTGTCAGCATCCACAGCAAACATTACTGAAATGGTTAGCACATAGAGAGAAGTGGCTATTAGTCCAGCCGCTCACATGGCTTGGTGCTCCACACTCTTCAGCCTTAGCTTACAAGAGTCAGAATGATTCATTCATACTTTTAAAACACAAGAGAAGGTTTGAGACTCCACTCTCATCCAAACAATTTGAGGATCACCAGCTATCAGTACGCACACAATCTTGTTCATTATGATGAAGATGGAAAAACACTTGCAGAACCACAACACTGGAACAGAAGACACTGACAACATGCATTCTAATGAGAAAGAAGTGAACAAACACTGAGGAAACTTTCAAGACTAGTCACAGTTTGCATTAGAAGGTGCTGCTCACGTTCTAGAAAGGTCAGCTTAGCATTTTATCTTATGTACCTCTCCACACAGAAAACTCCAGCTTACATCTCAGCTTGCAAACAGACTCCATATTTATCCCAAGATGGATCTAGACAATCACAATCTATTATTTATCACCTTGAGATTAAACCGCTGTACCTTTTCTTACCTTATTCAGGCAATGCATTCCTAGAAATACATCCAAAAGGAAGAGAAAATCTTACTGGCATTCCTGGGAAGCATGTGACTATCAGGCAAAGCTATCACCACGGCCTCTAAACTACAAAAAATGATACATTTAGAATATGCTACTGTCGTCAAATCATAATAAAACTTAAAATAAATAAATAAATAAATAAAATAATAATAATAAAAAAAGATGGGCAAAGAGAGATGTAGCAAAACTCAGAGCTGAGAAAACAAAGGCAAGCATTCAAAACTTAGAATGACATTTGAAACTGATTTAAATATGTCATATCTCCTAATTCAGTGTCTGTCAATTTTGCTGTACAATGATAAATAGAAACTTGAAATGATCCTTTCTTACACTACTGCTGACTTCCTGACCTCTGCAGGATAACGCTCTCTCCCAGCTCAACGGGAGCAGGCAATCTTTTCTGTACTATTATTATTATTTCCAGCACTTCCACAGTCCCTCTCTTCCATGGATGAGCACAGATGCTGGAGCTGAAAACAGTGAGACTGACATCTGATTAAGTTCCTTCAAAATAAGTATCAAACAGGTCCAGAAATTTTGACCTACAATCAAAATAGAAGAGTTTGTTTTGATACAGGGATGTCAGGATCAGTAGTTAGACTTCAAAATGCTCCTACAGGAATGTGTGTCATCTTGTTTTTGACATCTTCACCAGCCTAACAATTTAGGGCTGAATTAAACAGATTAGAGGATTTCATCTGCTTAACTTTTATAGAGCAATGACTCTACCACAATCTTGACTTTTCTCAATCTGACTTCCCAGGGGGTAAGAATCTGCAGAGCCAATTTCCTGTCCCACAGTTATTGAGCAGAATGGGAAACGGCAGTTTTCTCAAGAGCATCTTTCCCAGATACTTTGACACAGGACCTTTTCTTTCATTTCTGTGCCAAGATTTTGGGTGAACACATCAGCCAATACACAACAGCTCAAGTATAACGGATCGATCCGACTGCTTCTCTGTCAGAATTCCACTGGTCACCTTCTCTCAGCTCACACTGGAGGATATTATGGCTTTTGTTTTTCCTATCTATTCCTACCAGAGGGCCTGAAGAATGATACACTAACTGCATTAGATCAAATTCACATCACTTATGCTGAAAAGACAGAATGGCTGTGACACTGATATCACTCCCTCACAGCAGCAATGGAGGGTGAAAGGAGAGCGGATGTTTAAAAAATAATAATAATAAAAAAAGGAAAACAAAAATAATATGCTTAAAAGTAGTCAGGATAACCAGTTAATTTACGTCCAAGTTCTACTTCTACTTTTCTGTCATGCAGAAGCATAAACAACAAAAACAACAAAAAGAGATTGCACCCATGCACCCTTACGTTTGGAAGTTTAAGAGAAGATGGAAGAAAATATCATGTTATATTTTTCTTGGAGGAGTCTCAGGAAGCAAAGCAGGGAAAAGACAAGAGTAGCACAGATTGAAGAAAAAGGGGGCACGCAAAAGCTTTAAAACTGTCATTATTTCCCCTACAAAATACAGGGAGGTGATTCCAACCTCTGCAGGCATTACCAGTTCACAACCTCACTGGTTACCTTTCCTCACCCCAAGCACGGTTAGGAAGGTAGAGAAGTGCCTTAACAACAAAGCAGCGGCTATAATGATTTCCACAGAAAACACACCTAATCTTTATTGTTTTAAAGGGAAACCGTCAACAGTTGTGGTTCTAAGATTTACCAAGCTGAGAAACATGCTTATCTTCCAGATAGGGCGCACCGTTTCTCAAAGCTAGAAATCCCTTATCCTTACACACACATCTTACTGGGAAAGATAAACAGAAGCTGATTGGATACAAAAACTTCTATTTATCCTATTATTTATGCTCTAAGACATATTCCAGGCACTGTGTAGAGAGAAAATATCGCTGTATAAACAATTTTCACAAACTAAGCCATATTGGCTTGTTCTCCAGACGAAGAAAAAATATTCCTGACAAATGGAAAACTGCTGGAGACATTTTAAGATTCTGAAGTGGAATGAAATGTTACTCTTCGAACAACAGAAGGGTACTCTGAAGCTGTTGGGGATTTTTCAGCTACGCCCAAGAACAGAATCCAGCAGGTGAGCACTTTCAGTAACAAAATACCAACCTTAGTAGGGGAAGACAGTAACAGATAATTCAAGAGGAGAAACATGTGAAGGAAACTGTGGAATCTTAAGATGCAATTTGCATTTCCAACTATCATTTCTTCAATTTAATATTTACCTGCCCCTCTCAGGCAAGGGATTTATTGATAAAATTTATCAGCCCTTGGCAAATCACCATACTGTGAACTGTTGTGAATAAGCTGTGCAGGCTGCCACTTCAATTCTCCCTAAACTTTGTTTCACACTCTTTCAGTACTAAGCTATTCCATATCCCCTACACTGCACCTGAAACCCATTTACACAGCTTTACATGAAGTGCAAACAGAGTGAGAATCATCTCTCAAAGACCTTCGAATTGCTCAGCCTTTGCATTGCACTGACCAATTTCCACGTACATTTCATTGCACATACATGCAGAACACGTAGATACTGTAAAACTTAATCCTGCAAACCTTTACTCAGCTTCTCTAGATCCAGTGCCTTAACTGAGACTCCTCATCTGTTTGAGCACAAACATAGCTGTCAGCAGTGAAATTCTCAATCTTCCATTTCTTGTCTTTGCAATCTTTGAATAACTGAGAGGGCCAGAAGCTCCTCTCCACTGCTAATGTAAGCAGCCTCACTGGGGAAACAGAGTCCCTTTTCCCACTCCAACATCTTAAGTTGGTGCAAAAACGACACTTCTGGCTGAATCTCAGCTGAACAGCCAAGCAGGTCAGTTAAAACCTGCCTCCTGTCCTAAGCATTAAGAGATTGATATTCTGCCAATACTCAATTACTGGTTACGAACAAGCTACCCAGTAACCAGCTGCTTAGAGAGCTTCAGAAACAGCCACATCCTGAGATTCTTCCTGGAAACGCTTCATTTTGAAATAACTAGTGATTTATTTGTTTATGTTAGTGATTAATGACTTTTATTGCAAATATTAAAGCATTACATGAGTAAACACCATCCACTGGTTGCACTTGTCCCCCTAAAACAAAAATGTTGTTTGTCCCAAAATTTCATCAAAACATACTGGAGGCACTTTAGAAGGAATTACCATCTTGAAAGATGAAGAAACAAAGGTGAATGGATTTGACCTGATCCAATAGCAAAGCAAGGGAGACACTTCCACTGTCTTACCCATTAGGCTGCACAGTGTCCTGAACGTGACTTATCAGGCACACATATACAGCTCTTGCTCACACTGCAGCCTCATAAAGAGTGATAAAAATTCAAAAATACACCGAACAATTAAATTAATTATCATGCATCAGCAGCTAAATCTGAGTTTTTGTTCTAGTGTATGGAAGCTTTTTGCTTCGATATAAAATTTCATCCGAAATAATGATTAGTAAATGCAATAATAATGTACTTATCCCATTCTAATGACAACTCCAACAAAAGAAAAAAGCAAAGTATTGTCCCCTACTACAACAATAAGGAATTCTTTTCTTCCTCTGTGTCCCTCTTAGGGCGCAATATAATTTTGCATGTTTTAATATTTTTTCGAAAAAATGACCGTTTAAAAAGAAAAATTAATAGAATTTGTCATCTCTATTGTGAAAAAGATCCATAACCAACATGAGTTACAGTGCAGTTGGGCCTATTACTTATCAGCTTGCCTGAAGTCCAAAAACTCACATTCCAGTCTCATGTTTAACACACAGTGTAGCACTGTAGTAGTGAATGGGCTCTCCTGAACAGGTATCTGATAACACAGACAAGAGCTGAAAAAGGAAAGCGTGGGATTATGACCCACAAAGGGCTGAAAGAGGTTTCCCAACAAAGACACAAACATCTTTCAGAGTTTTAACATTGAGTGTACAAAATACACCGAGTCCTCCTGTGGACTTCTACAGGTTTTCTTTCCAACCACTGTATTAGGGGAGGGGACACTCAAAGCTTTAATATGTTTTATTAAAGATGCTTCTAATATAGGACCTAACACCTGGAAAGTTTTAACCTCTACGACCAGGAAGCTGCACGCCTCTTATTCCCAACACGTCTCTACATTGTAATACAGCACATACTGTGAGAAGTGGTCCTTACCTACTGGAAACGAAGCCTGACCTCTCCTCTCCCCTTTCTGTTTCCTAAATATTCCCAACAGTGACTAACCTAACCCAAGAAATTCTCAGAACACACAACTCACATGCAAGGCATGGCAATCCTACCCATAACCCCCTGAGCTGATCAGCATAATCTCAAATTCCTCCCTGAAAAGCCCAGGGTAATGCTGAACCCTCTCAACTCAAGGAAAACCAGGAACAAGGTCAAAGTCTCTCTGGCTGCAGTTCAAACTCCCCCAATATTTACTGGCTAAAATGCTAAACTCTGGTTTTGTTTTCCCACTCCGTACGACCACCATTTTCAAAGTTTTCCAAAGAAACCCTAAATACACAACACATACATGTTGAAAAATAGGAATGCTATGCAATCCAAATAATCAATACTGCTTTATTCTGCAATGGCCTAAAATGAGTTAATTCAGAATATCAGACTTCACTTGATTTCATGCTGTCACTTGGTAAAGATCTATGCTGGGTTCTGATTATTTGTTTTTCTTGGAGTAGGAGGATTATTTTCATGCGGAGAGGATTGATTTCATTCCTGTGTGAGCTGCTGTTGATATTCCCAAACAGAAAAGATTCCTTTCTAGAATTATCATCAATATATATTACGGGAGTGTTTACTTCCATCCTGCCTCTGTTCTAAAAGCCTTCTCTGTGTTAATTCCCAGAGCAAGGCTACAGGTCTCCTGCACAAATTCTCTCTGTAGATTCTCTAATCCTTTTCTCCTTAATCTCCATTTTACAAAAAGAAATCCACATATGCACGGTCTGTGAGAAGCTAAGTAACTTTACCTCTCACCATAGTTACCACATCTGATTTATGCACCGACTCCGGACATTGAATCATTGTCCTTTAAGATGAAAGATTTTTATTTGCGTATGTGCCTTGATACGTTCAACAAGCACAAAACCCTAAAAACAGATTGATTTTAATATCGTTAGCAGACAATTACATTTCAATTTATGCAACAGCAAGAGAACATGCCATCCACCTCTGCTGCTTCTGTACAGCGTTGTTTTCCAGGATCTCAGAAGCTCCAACGTTTAAACGTGTTACTACGACTGTTATTAAAAAGATTTTCAGCCTAATTCAATTCTTGGAACGATTCTGAAGCAATTTTACATTCAGGTTTTTTCATCTGTGCGCCCAACTATTCCATTACACTTTTTGTCTCTCATGGTAACCAATTTTATTTGACTTAACAGAAGCTGTTCAAATATTTTAAAGGCGCTCCGAGATGGCAGGAGTTTATCTAGGAGCATACATGTTGTGTCACAGATATTCCTTTCCTCGTTCTTACTCGCTGCCTTTTTTTTATCCCCTCCCTAGGAAACAAACGAGCTCTGGACCGGCCCCGCCGCACCGGGAACGTGCTCACTTCATCTGTTTATGCGAATATTCAACTTACAATGGGCACATTTGGAAATGACGAGCTCGGCAGTGCGAGCAGATGCTCCTTACGTTCCTTCATATGCACGGTATCCCTCTGCCAGGATCGGCGAGCGCGAGAACTAAAGTATAAACATCTGCAACACCTCGCCGTTTTGTTAACATTCTTGCACGCATTTCCTCGCTAACTCCAAAAAGGCACAACGGTGTTAAAACGGGGGGAAATCGGGAACATCTGGGGGCGATAGCGACGGCGAACGGCATGAAACATGAATAAACAAAAACATGGCGAAAGTGGCCTGGGGTTGTTACACTGTCAGATCATTTTTCCAAGCCCAACATCAAGGCTTTTGTTACAACCGAAGCGGTCATTTGCATGGAGAACCAACAGGGTTTCTTCTTCTTCAGCGTTTGCCGACCGTGTAACACACACACACACACACACACACACACTCGCTCTCCCCGACACATACACACGCAGGCACAGCTTCTCTTAGGCAAACAGCACCGAAACGCACACGTATTCACAACTACGGAACCCGCGGACCGAAAGCTTCGCTACCGAGGAGGAATTTCGGCAGAAAAACAACAGACAAACCTTTGGAGCGCTGCCCCAGCCGGAGTTGCTCTCCCTCTCCCTCTCCCTCGGCTCTTACTGACAAGATCAGGCTGAGATGAACAAGTCCCCGCTCCTCCAGCCTCGCAGCTTTGCTCTTCCCACCCGCTCCGGGCTTTAAATAATGGCAAACTTTCATAAAGTTAAAAAAAATAATAATAATAAATAAATAAAAAATAAAAATGCCCTGAATTAAAGGAACGCAAGGCACAATGACAGGAAAGCAGACAGCGCTGCCTGGACAATCACTGCAGCAGCACGAAGGGCACTGCTCCGTAGTTAGGGCTGTGTCAGCACTTTCTTCCTCAGCCCCCCCACTTTCCAGGGGCTGAGACTCGGAGCACTTTTCAGTGCTCACGACTGAAACACGAGGCTCCAAGGTGAGCCCCCCCGCCCCGTGCATCTTAACCCATCCATTCACAGCACTCAGAAAGTTACAGGAGCGCAGCAGGCTGAGCACTTTTTGTCCACAGCACATCCCCAAACGACGTTGTTTGTTGTTGTTTTTAATGTAAATAAGGCTCTTAAAATGAAATTTCAAAAGGATTCTAAGTTGTGTATCTCCCCCCCCCCCGCCCCTTCCCCCCCTCCAATATGTATATATTTAAATCAAAGTTGACAAATCCTTTGACACCTGAAATTCGCTTTGTGTAAGCATGGTGTAATTCCTCCAGCCCTGCTGATTCTCATGGCCTGCTCACGCTGCCCATGGCCTCTGCTGTGGGTTCAGCTCCCATCCATTCGGGCAATGTAGGAACCTCCACTGCTCGCTGAGCTCACCTGCACCTTCCCCTGATAAGCCCCCAGTCATGCTAAAGTGAGAAAAAAAATGCATTTGATCTGCACACCGGTAATTTATTTTAAGGAAAAAATGTGCATTTACTGCAAAAATGCAGAACAACCAAAGACGGTTGGGCAAGAAAGCCAAGTGTACGTTTTGCCCCTTCTGACTGATACAGAAGAGCTTATTTACGCTCACAAAGCTCAGCAGATCAACACTTGTTCATCAAAAGAACTTCTCTGCTCTCTGTCAATTTCTGACTGCGGTTTTGCTCCACATCTACTACGTGCAATGAAACGGCGGAGCAGCCCCTCACAAACGCCTTGTTGCTGTGAATAACTCAACAAAGCAACTCTTTTCCCAATAAGGTGCTCTCAAAATACTCCAAGAGCTTAATTCCCAAATCCTCATAGACCTCCCAAACATCGTAACGACTCCTGAATAGCTGAAGGTATCTGAAAATAGCATCGCTCGCCTCGCTCTTCTGTCCTACTAACACAAATGAGCTGCTGTGCATCTTTGGAACGTGAGCTACTTCTATATCAACACCTTGTTACGTATGCAGATGCTGAAATAAAAATAAAATATTAACATACCCATTCTTCAGAAGAAGAAATACTAAGATGAAAGGGGAGGTCCTCAGTATCTCACACACATCATTACTCACCAGAATACAGCAGAGGCTTCCTCTGCCACAGTGGGACATGGACAGCACCGTAACTACCCATCTACAGAGAGCTCTTCCCTGCCTGAGTATCAAGGCCTGCTCCTACCTAATCCTCACACCCAATCCTCACACCAGCTTTGTGTACTACAGAGAGAGAAGACAGCGATGCACATTCCCTTTGCCACCTCAGTATGGAGGATATCAGTCCAAAGAAATCCTCAGAGCACCAAGGTTTCTGCTTTGCTCTACCAAAACCAAACAGAACACGGAGTGTTTACGCGTCTGAAAGATACAGGATTTGCATTAAATGCTTAACAGTACACATCTGCCTCTCCTCATTAACCCAGAGCAAAGTAGAAAACAATTGGAAATGCCTTTAAGATATCTCCAAACAAGCCTGGAGGATTCTGTATGCTCTGCTTAATTTTAACTGATTGCTAATACACTAATAAGATGCTAAACGAGAACAAGCATTAACAGATTATGATTCAACTGGACAATGCCAAGAAATACAAAATGGAAACTAATTTTTATTCCGTTTACACCACTAGGGGACAAAGAAAAACAAACAAGATGCAGTGTGTAAACCTTCTTAATTGATCCAAATTTGTGTTTCCTACTGAAGAATAGAGTAGTAGAATTTACAAGACCTCTAAAAGTAAAGCCATACCGGCAATTAAACTGAACTTAATTTAATTAAACCTGGGCTTGATAACTTTGTATGGTA
This sequence comes from Callipepla californica brunnescens, assembly GCA_023055505.1. Lineage (NCBI taxonomy): Eukaryota > Metazoa > Chordata > Aves > Galliformes > Odontophoridae > Callipepla > Callipepla californica. The sequence continues at coordinate 37,409,586 of JALIRH010000005.1, read as the reverse complement.
GGTTAAACAGAAGACATTTATTAACCTAATATTAAAGAACAAAGTACAACCTCTGTATATGAATAACCATAGCCACGAATAGAAACGACCATAAATATTTTGTTAAATTCAGCAGGAAACGACAGATTTTAACAGGTTCAAAAGATCATTAGCTTGGTCCTCTCACCGCATCTACCAGGCCAGCATGTGTATTACAAACCAACAGCTGCAACCTAAAGTTGAAAACATGCCAGAAATACGAATAGGTCGTATCAATATTTGCACACGAAGCCTAGAACATAAATTAGTTGACGCTCAACAATTAAAGCTTCCTCTCCGAAGTTGCAATATTTAAAGGTTAAAGATTAGACATGCTCCCTCTTGTGTTAAACTAAGAATACACAGAATACATGCTGCTTTCTCTGACATGATGGTTACTTGGCCATCTGTTCCATTAAGCAAGCCCTTTAACTCCGGCTACTAACGCCTGACAAACCATCACCAGCAATTCTCAAGCTTAAAGACAGGTAGAGCCTGAGCACACAGCCTTCATCCAGAGAACGTCTGTGTTATGTTACATTAACAAAAAGGACCGCTAAGGACATTACTTAAGAAAATCTTGTGTGAATAAGATTTTTGGACAAATACATACACAGCTTGGTGCATTAAGCAGGAAGACTCCCTTCTTCAGTGCCTGCACACAGGGATCTGAGGAGTGCACCCAGTTCAAGCTGTTCAGGAACACCAGTGATACAGAATATTAAACAGCAGACTTCCTTGTAAATATTAGCTTACAGAATATTTAAAGCAGACTGGAACAACAGGAATACGTTTGTAAATTCAGCAACAACTGAGCTAAGCTCTCAGTTTGACAAGCTCAGATAAACCATTCCCTGCACAGAGCTTTCCTGGAGTCAAAACTGTTCTTACTCCAACCCTCCTGCAGAATCTGGCCCCAAGATCGTGCCTGGACATGAGCGTTAATCCCAGGTGTAGCTCCGACAAATGGATTTACTAATAAACCTTTTAAACAAAGACTTTGCACCTGGCGTGGGCTTGGCACACTGCATTCAGGCATACCTTTGCTGACTGCGGTCAGCATCGGGGGAGCTGAGAACCGACCCGAGTTTGGAGGCAGAATCCAAAGAGAACGCAGCGCACAGCGGCACGGCTTCGCTCATTTCCTTCAAATGGCATCAGCCCTCACTTGAGGTAGATGCAACCGGGCCCAATTCCCAACAGCAAACGTTCGTTAAAAAGCAGCTCGCTCTTTCAAAGCCAAGGTCTGAAGGCGAGCGTAGGTCGCTCCGAAAGTAACGCCTCCTACTTATTTTCAACAGAAAGCGCTACAGGTACGAAGGGAACGATAACGCTATTGGAGAGCGCGGATTTTCACCCACAAAACGCTGCTGTTCAATACCATCACCACCACCAGCTAGGCGTTTGTGCCAGGTACCAATAAGAGCCTGTGTGCCATGCCCCAAGGACCGCAGCAGCAGGGCTGAACCACCTTTGCTGCCGCTGACGCCAAGTGAGCATCCCTGCGTGCCCGTGGGGGACCGCTGTGTTCCCTCGTGGACGGACTCGGTGACACACCTTTCTCCATCCACACTTGCACGCCAGACGCCATTTTATCAGTGCCCCTCTGCTGCCATCTGTCACACGGTCGCAAACCGCAACGGGACAGCGCTGCGGAGGGCTCAGCCCCGTCTGCCATCCCGGCCACGGCCGTCGTGGGTGAACATCGCCAAGCAGGAGGCGATGCTTTCGGAGCTTTAAGACGGGCGGGCACGGAGCGAGGGAGAACGCGACTGCCGTCAATCTCAATGGGACCGCTCCCGGCGCAGCCCCCACGGAAACCGCGGCGGGGAAACCCCACGGGGACGGACCGCCCGAAGCCCAAACCCGGCGCGAAGTGCCGGCGCCGGGCGGAGGGAAGCGAGAGGAAGGGGACTCACGCTGTCTCCGCTATTTAAACCTCTTCCCGCCGCCTCCGCCTCACTGCCTCTCACTCGCTCTCTCCTCCCCGCGGAACTTACTAAGGGCGGCCCCCTCCCTTCCCTCCCTTCCCTCCCGGCCAATATGAACCGAGCCACACTGCGGGCACGCTGCCCCGCCCGCTTTCCCTGCCCGCGACGCCCATTCGCTCGGCCGCCTGTCCGTCAGCAGAGCGGCGGGATACCGTTGGCCCGCGCGCCTGTCTATCAACACCCGCCCCTGCTAGGCTCCGCCCCCCGCTCCTCCCCTCCCCTTCCCGGACACCTCAAGAGAGCGTTAAAACGGCCGTTCCAAGTCACCGGCAAAATTTACTTTTAGGTCCCGCCTACAAGAGGCCCTGATTGGACGATGAGAAGGCCCCTTCCATCCTGATTGGGTCGTTCGACGTCCGTCACCTCTCAACGTCCCGCCTATCCCCGTGCCGTAATCCCGAACTCCACCATTTGATTTGTCCGCCTTTCCAAGCGGCCCCGCCTTTCTCCGCGGCGCCACCCAATCAAGCGCGGCTTCTCAAGCTTAATCGCAGCGTGCGAAAGGGCCGCTTTCATTGGTCGGTGTCTCTCGCCCCGGTGTCTGTTAACGCCGTTCTGCAGAACGTACCACGGCGCGGCGGCCGGGGGGGTGGGCAGTGTGGGCGGGCAGTAGCGAGCGGCGTTGGTTCGCGCCGTCTCTAAGAGCGATGGGGCGGAGGAAGGCCCTTATTGCCCGGCATGCCGCGCGCGCTGTAGGTAGCTGCCTCCGCTCCGCGCTGGGGAGGGCGGGGGAGGAGGAGGAGGAGGAGGAGGAGGGAGGCTGGTGCCCGATCCAAGATGGCGGTGCAGGAATCAGCTGCTCAGCTCTCAATGACTTTGAAGGTGCAGGAGTACCCCACTCTCAAGGTGGGTGCCCGGCACGCAGCATGAGGGTCGGCCGCTCCCCCTTGCGCCTCGTTGGAGCCGCCTCGGCTTCTTCTTCCTACTCCTCTTCCTCCTCAGGCTGTGGGGACGTGCCTGGAGTACAGCCCTGTGGGGTTGGGGGGGGGGGGGGATGTGGGCGCTGGGAGCTGCGTGGCAGTGCTGGGGGGGATGCACACAAAAAGGAGCTGTGGGGGGGGGGGGGAAGAGGAGGAGAAAAATAATAATAATAAAAAAAAGGGCCTGTAGGGTTGTACGTGCGGGGTGGTTACGGTGAAACGAAGCCGCGCTGGGAGCGTGGTCTGAGGGATGGTGGCTCCCCGTCCTGATGGGCTGAGCGCTGGGGTCGGTGCCGAAGCTTTGAGGTCACGGGCTCGGGAATGGCTGAGCTGGGAGGGTGATGCTGATAGGAATCGGTGGGGATCTTTGTTTGGAGCCTGGAGGTGTGCCGCGCTGACAGCCGCGGCTGTGGGAGGGAGGTGGGAGAAGGGGCTGCGGTGCAGAGCGCTGATTCGGGCATCTCCCAGGACCGTGCTTCGGCTTTTTGTGTCTAGCAGCTGGTTTGCAGCTCAACTTTGTTATGCTGAGATCATGCTGCACTTTCACACAGTCAGTGCTGCGTGCCCGGAGCAGTGTTTGCTTTGCAGGCTTTTTGGCCGTGTGCGTGTCCTCGTTCCCCACCCTCCCGGCTTTTAATTTTGCTTCCAAGAAGCAGAAGAACAAAACCGTGATATTTCTTCTATGTGCAAAGGCACATCTTTCCGTCGTCGTTTCCCTGACACTATCAGTCTTGCATTCTGAAGTGCGTTTAGAGAGCACTCTAGCACTTTCCACAGCCACAGCAATGTGAAGGCCCTTAAAGTTAAGAGGATCGTTTTACAGCTGCATTTCAGACGTATTCCAGTTGTTATCGCAGCTCTGCTTGTTACATTCCTGAAAAATTACTGGCAGCGAGGATCAGCGAGTTCTTGTTTTCTTGGTTGTGACTTAAGACGAATTGTCGTGGTGCCAGCCATTTAAAAACTGGAGAATGCATTGGACTGATCCTTGCATTTCTCCGAGCTTGCTTTTTCCCTGAAAAATGGCAGCAAAAATATACATTGAAGAGCAGAATGTTGTTTGTAATGTTGGGAGGCTCAGTAGTGAGAGAGGCACCCTTTATATTTCTCAGGGAGGTTGGTTTTTATTGGTTCTTCCCAGCACTGGTCCAACTGCTGAGTTGTTTCTCTAATCTTTTCTTTCTTTGCTTAAGAAACCTACTGTCTGCTCAGAGCTTCTCTGTGTGTCCTCTTAAGTGCTCTTAACCACGAGTCGTGTGGCAAAGGTGGAAAAAGCAACAGGGAGAAGCGATCACAGAAGGCTCAGGCCTGCTGAAATATGTTGATAGCAGCTTCCACTTTACTAGGAGGCAGGTGCCTAAGTTCCTGCTGATCTGAGGCTCTGTGAGGATTTGATTTCCAGCTTTGTGAAATGATGCACAGTCATTTATGGGTTTAATTATCATCACCAATGCAGTGGCTGAGATGTTTCTCTTAGAGTTTGGGATGCTGGTGATCTTTTTCCCTGATGTAAGGGAAATATAAAAGATTTGTAGGCTTGCATTTGTATCTTTCCTCTTTCCTCCCTCTAGCTTCCTCGTGCCGACATCACTAGACAGTGGTTGTGTAATAGCTCTGCATTTACTGTATGTTCTACACAGTGCCTTTCATGTGAAAGAGTGCTTAAAACTGCAGAGGGATATCCCTCTGCCACTGCTGGATTGTGGCTGCTGCTGATGTGGAAATGCTTCAGCTGTTCTTCAGCAGTTCAGCTCAGGAGGAGTAAATTGACTTCTGCAGATGAACCTAGAGAAGTTATTTAAGCATAGGGAATAATGCTGGAGTATTTCCTCGGCTTGCCTCCTCCTTGTCAAGGACAAGAAGGCTGCCAGCTATTCTTCCTTCAAAGTGCTGTGGAATCGTGATGGGGGCGGGGGGGAGCCTGCTGATGGAGAATTTTGCTGGCTTCATCTGGAGGATACAACATGAAGGCTGGCAATCTAAAAACGGATGAATGTGAACATTGTTATTGTGGCTCTTTGCTGAAACGCTAATAAACAAGTGATGACAAGAAGCTTGATAATTCATCTGTATCCTTAGCAGTGAGAGTAATCATTAAACTGAACTAGTGAGAGAAGTGGAATAAGACCCCAAAACTGTAGGGTCTTCCATATTAAGGAAGGTGGTGGTCATGTGTCAAAATATTCTTGTCTGGATTGTTCACTGGCAGCAGTTTAGGGTTAGCTGTGTTTTTTTTTTTTTGAAGCTAGCTGCTTTAGGAAACAGCTGATCAAAATGAAAGCTGTGGAAGCACAAATTTCTTGAGCATCGTCTCGGTGCTGCTGATTGGCTTCCTTTGTTGGCAGCAGTGTTGGGGGAATACTGGCAGCAGATTTAATAAGATTTCCTTGAGAAATTAACATGTCTACCTGATCATTTAACAGGGGAACAGATAGCAGGACTAGGAAGCATATGCTGTTTCTGTCCTGAGTTCACAGCATCGCTCCGACCAGCTGTGCTCAAAGTTGAGGCAGTTAGAGTGGGTTGCTTGGGGCATTGTCCTGCCTGGTCTTGAAAATACCTAAGATGGAGCCTTCAGCCACTGTGGGCAAAGCTGTTCTAATGCTTGGCCCCTGTTGTGAATTAAAAACAAGCTTACATGGAGTTGTTCTGACCTCTACTTTGTGCCTGTTGTCTCTAGCTCTCCTCCTACCAGTGAGGTCTGTTTGTCTTTTCCTTTCCCTGTCAGGTGTTACTGCACGTGAATTTGATTTGCCTGGAGCTTTTTCTTCTCAAGGCTAAGCAATCCTTATTCTCTCAGCCTCTCATGTGTGAGATGTTCCAACTTGTTGGTAATCTGTGGTCGTTTTCTCTGCATGCTGTGGCGTCTGCCTGTAGTGGAGGCCTGGAACTGACTACAGCACTCCAGATGAGTATGATTCACATAGAGGGGAAGGATCACCTCTGGCCATTCTCTTCTCAGTACAACTCAGGATGCTCTTGGCCTTCTCTGCATAGGACTCTTGCTGTTGTGTGGCCAGCTTGTCCACCCTGACCCCCATGTTCTGTTCTGAAGCTGCTTTCCAACCTGTTGGTCTCCAGTAGGTACTGCTGCTTGTGTTCGTTCATTCCCAAACGCAAGATTTGCCATTTCCCTCTCAACTCTGTGAGCTTCTGCTTGCCCTTTTCTCTGGCCTGTTTAGATCCCTCTGAACAGCAGCATGACCGTCTGGCATATGAGCAGCTTCAAGTTTTATATCACCTGCAGACTGAAGATGCACTGTGAACCACTGTGTGAGATCTGGAGTGAAGGTGGCAGACTACTCTGGTCAACTTTTTTTTCCTGCTGAAGCAGAAAAGGTGCAAGAAAATTCATTTCCACCTTCATATGCTTGATTAGAATTTATTCATTGCTTAGTATTTTGACAGAAGTATTCAGTAGTGCATGTCAAGCTTTGAATGTACAACAGCAGAAGCTGCACAGTGAGAGAGGTACAGACAACATGAGGCTGGGTAATCCATTTTGAATAGTGCGCTTTCAGTGTATCTGCACGAGTTCATGATCAGTAATTGACTGTGAAATGCTCCTCAGGTGGAAGGCTGGAGCTGGCTGTAGTAGTCAGCGAGCTCTGTGCTAACTCGGTGTGAGCACTTGTATCTCACACTAAATCAGCCTTCAAAGAGGCTGCTGTGACTCACGCAGCGTGCGTTACGTATCCGTACCAAGCATTAGTATGTTGCTGAGCCATGCACTTCCTGTTTCGACACATCGTGCTTGCATGCCAGCAAACAAGTGTGGTGCCTCGTGCTGCTGCTCTGCTGCACTTGATTCTGTGTACTTCTGGTCAGTGAGAAACCTGGTATTGGTACTGCAGGAGGAGCTGAACGTTGGAAAGCAGTGAGGGTAGGAGTTGCCTCCTGTGGGGTTTGGTGTCTTTTGCACCCCTCCGTGCTCCCTGTAAAATACATCTTTTAAGTGATCAGTGCAGGAGGAAAACACGGTTAAAGATGTTAATAGATGCGTAGATTCATAGATTCATTAGGTTGGAAAGGACCTACAAGATCATCTAGTCCAACCATCCTCCCACCACCATCCCTACCCACCAGGCTACTAAATCAAATCCCTTAGCACCTCATCTAAATGCTTCTTGAACAGTTAAGGAGCAGTGTAGGCCGTGATCTACGACACATCTTTTTTTTTTCCTGTGGTAGGAGTGCAGCCCTTACTGGATGTTGGGAGCCTACTCAGTGCCAGTTCTCTTCTCTTTGAACCTCTTCAGTCTTTCATTTTAGTACTTCCTGCATTGAGCAGCGTGATGGTCCACCTTTAGGGCTCGTGAGCTTAAGGAAGCAGTTGTGACAGGTGGGCATTTTCTAAAAGGGCTCGCTGGTAAAATCCATCGGTCCTTGTAAGCTTCTGAAGCTGCCTTCATTATTTGTCTGGCCTCCCGTAGTGAACAGCCCACAGGTGCACCCTACAGAAGTATTTGCTCATACAGAATGTGAAATATGCTGTATCAGTGGCTACCTAATCCAATCTGACATACATTATTGCTTATTTAAATAGATCAAGGTTATATTGTCAGGATGCCTTTATCCAGTGATAGAACTTTTTCACATCCTACGCTTCGTTCACTTCAGCTTTTTTTTTTCTTGAGCACTCCTCTGGGCATTGCCTTGAGGTGTAAGCTGCACTGAACACTGAAGCAATGCAGGTAATCTTATTGAGCAGAGCTTTGCTTGTTCGTACTTCCTGACAGAGGTCTGCTGAGCCAGTAATCCTTAATTATATGTTAGGTGCAGTGCTGTCACTTCAGCTGGGGTTGGTTATTTTGGGAGCAGTCGGACCAAAAGCAGCATCCCCAGCCTGGAGGCTCATGGCTGTGCAAACGTGGAGGAGGACAGTGATAACTGCTTTTGTTTAAAGAGCTGATGCTGTGATTAAAATGAACAAATATTTGGAGAATGAAGACGGATTTAAACAAAGGGACTTGCTTAGGGTGCAGTCCTGCTATGTGATCTTATCCAGTTGGCTGCTTCTTTGGGTGGGGAGGAGAGCTCCAACGTGGCTGTCAACCTAATGGCATTGGGATGCAAGTCAGTGCTTTGTCTAGCCGTACAGTGGCTTCATAAAGCATTTGGTTCAACTTAGTGGAGATTGCATTCAAAAGCTTCTTACATATAGGAATGAACGCTTACTGATACGTTACTAGCAGTTTGTGTAAATGGGTAATATGTACGTGTAGCAGATGGACAGTCTTTCTCTGTACAGTAACTTTCACTGTTCATTCTCTACTGCATTGAAGTGGCAGCTTCAAATATTGTGGTGATGCTTTCTTTCTAGACACAGCTGCTTTAGAACATGCAGTGCTGTAATCCTGAGCTCTGAATTGAGGTTTTTAACTAAGGAGAATTACTTGGCATTGTACTTCAAAAAATGTTTTTAGAAATATTTCTGAAAGAAATAAAAATCTACAGCTGCATTTAAGACTCATGCAGTTATTTTTTCTGTTTTGATCTGTATCTCTTTAAGAATTCATATTCACGCTTGTACCTAATTCAGCCGAAATCCAGCCATTATTCTGAGCCTCTCATTTTGGATATATGCTGCTTCTCCTTTCTTTTAATTTTCTAATTTTGCCTAGAACCAAAGCAATATCACTACAAGGGATTGATAAGAGCTGTGAATCGGAATAATTCATTCTGTGAATAAGTGATGATATAATTTACATTTTGGATGAGTTGAGTGAGGAATAATGATGCCAATTCAGCTCTAGAATTATCTAAGAGCTAGAGGAAGAAATAAAAAACATTAAGGACTGCATTAATTCTACTTAGAAGTGCTTATGTGCTGTTGGCTGGACTGGAACTTGCTGCAGTTTATTGTACTCTGCTTCGTGTTTGGGGTGGTACTATATGTAATGATTGTGCTGTCCTTTTTGCTGTTGGAGGTAAGCAAGGTGACTGAATTTGTTAACGAGGAAGCATCTTAAAGCTCAAAACTATTTCCTTGCTCTATTTATTTTCTGTTGATGTTGCCTATTTTTTTTTACTTTAGGAGATAGTTCTTCATGTTTCTGTTCCTCCTTGCACAAAGTGGGACTAAGTTGGCTCTGCTTCTGTGTTCGTTTGATTTTATTTGATATCACTTAATCACTCTTTCTTTCTTGTCCCTATCTATGAAAAGACTTAAATTCATATACAAGCACGATATATTGCATTTGAAAAAGCTTATTTATTCCATGGGAAGTCATCTTTTGAGTTGAAGGTGTGTAAATTCATACAACTCTCTGGTGCTTTGCAGGTGTTATAGGCTAACAGTTGAGTGGAAGCGCACCATTTTTCTGACCCTTGAAAGGAGAGCGTAGCTCTGTAATGGTTCCCCCATCTAACCTGGTAGGACTCCTATTTTTCTTGAATCTTCTTTTCTGTTCTTCCCACTAGTTACCTAACTTAATGTACCTGAAAAGAGTTTTGAAAATCCATTTCGAATTCCTTCCTGCCCAAGGCTGGGTCCATTGGTACGCAGTGTAGGTATTTCTGTACACGTAAGATTCGCTCTTCATGGCCAGAAGTTTTGCTTGCTCTCAGCTGTGAGGCATTAGTGTTGAAATGATGATTCATACAGACATCATTACAGTTGAGATTTATAGCTGAAGTTGTGTGCATGAGTTAGGACTGCTATCAAGCTGGACCTGATTATCTTTCCATCAAATAAACGGAAAATGGGTTCTTATTTTACAAAAATTTTAAACCTATGTAACAGATGTTATCTCTGCTTTTTTTTTTTTTCTGTGGAAAAACTGTCTTTTTTAGAAAATAAACCTTAGAATCCCTGTTAGCTGGAGGCTAGAGTGATTAGTGGCTTTCACTCTTTCAAATGAAAGTGCTTCCACATAATTCTTCCTTCAATTGTGATGTTTTTGGAGTATCATTCTTGCTGTATCATTTCCAGTAGTTGAATGGTAGCTGTAATTGAAGCAGTTTCTTATATGCAATCACTGTGGAATAGAAACATTTTTTTTAATGTTCTGGTCAGACAGATTGTTTGGTTTTAGTTTTTGCTTTTAAGTGGAACTCTTCAGGCTTGAATCAGTTCAAGTGAACAAGGAATTGAGTCTGTAGGATGTGATCAGTTTGAGAACTGGTGTTCAAAGGCTTAAGACTTGAGGGAGGATAAAGGCTCGTTTGTCTTTGCAGAGACTTAGATATTTTCACACAATCCTGTGTCCATAGCTTTCTGGAAGTCCTCTAATAAGTGCAGTTACCACACTTTTTCCTGGTGTATTGAGATTATTTTTTTAGGATAACTATGAAAAATCAGAAGTATATGTTCCAGTGATTCCCCTTCCTTAGGGAATTCTTGTGATGTGTATCTGTCATCAGTTTCCCTTTCCAACCAACAGCTTATCGATGCACAGAAACTATTCTTCCTAATCGAACAGGAGCTAGGTATGTTAGTTAGCAGGGCCTCAAAGTGAGAGACACCCCATGCACAGATCCTGGATTTCTGTGGTCTTTCAAAACTAAAGGTAGGAGTTGGGGGGGAGGGGGTATGACTCTTTGCTAATTATTGTCATAGAATGCTTTTTGTTAATATCCCTTATCAGGAACTCTTGAGAGAAAAGTTCTTAACTGGATAGGTAATTGGGCAGAAGATAAGAAATGAACGTAAGGGTTTAATAGCCAGCCTCACATAGAATAAGGTTAATATTAGCGTTCTGATAAGGGCTCTGTAGTGCTGCTGCTATTTGACTTTGTGAACAGCTTAGAACAGAGAACGAGTGCTGAGTTGATTCAGTTTCCTTGAACATACAAAAGTAATTATGGCACTGTAGACACAAAGTGCGAAGCATTGGAGATGGTAGAGGTGCTAAGGTAAATGAAACTGGGTGTAGGTAAATGTGTGGCACAGTTGATTGAGGCTGTGCGAGGAAAACCTATCCTAGTTCTATGTGTGAAATAACAACCTCTGAAGTGTTCATGATTGCTTACTGAGATTTAAGGGTTATAGTGAATGTTCCAGGAACAGTCAGGGAAATAAAGTGTTGAGAGAGGGAGAAACATAGAGATCCTGATTTTTGTTGTGGTAAAAATGCGCGGTATCATCTTCTCTTGGGTAGTATGACTTTCTTCCTTGCCTTATCTTGAAGGGTGTAATAAAGCTGGAAGGTGTCCACAGAAGGGCAAGAATGAGTAGAGATGTAGAAAGCTGTCTTCAAACAGTGGAGAGCTTCTTCGGACTCAAGGGGCAGTGTGAGGGTTATGGGGATGGTAAATGTTTTCTCCTGCAAAAGAACAAAATGGTTTCAAATGAGGCTAGTAGATGACAGATCAATGCCAACAAGTGTTTCTTCACACAGTGCTTGAAACAGAGATGCGTCTCACTGCAGGATGTTGCACTGCTGAAATTCAGCAGGTCGTGGACAGCCAGCAGAGTTTGTGGATGATAACCTGTGGTGCTTCTGCTATAAATCTCCCACCTCTTGCTCTGGTAGTCTTAAGAGACCATTTGGGATTAGTGAAGTCTTTTCAAGTGCTGATGCTGTCAGAGGAAGGGTAGTTACTGTGGGACTTCTGGTCTTACCTGCTGTGGCCACTCATATCTCCATGTGCCTCTTGACAACTGTGTCCTTTTAGCTCTGAGAAAAGTCTAGTAAGCTCTTATCTGTGACACTCATATTTAGGTAGCAGAAGACTGCTATCAGGCTGTGCCCCTCCCAGCTCCCTGTCGCCTTCTCTCCTACAAGTGAAACAGGTCTGTCTCTCTCAGCCTCTTGATTTCGTGTCCTACTGCTGTACTCATCTATATGGAATGGGGAAGGCCCCTGAAAACCAGCCTTAATATTCCAGATGAGTATGCAGGAGTTCTGAGCATAGAGAATAATCATTCCTCTCAAGCCTCTGTCTTCAGTTTTGCTAATGCAGCCCAGTGTGTGGTTAATTTTCTCTGCCTTGGGAGTCTGTTGCTTATTCCAGTCCTACCTGTGATCCATCATTTTCTTCAGAGGCGGTGCTAGCCAGTTACTTTGCAGCCTGTGCTAATACATGGAACTGTTCTGTGCCAGGTGCAGGGCTCTGGTTTTTGCCTTGATTGAATATCATGAAGCTTTTAGTGCGTTTCTCCAGCTTGTCAGCCTTAATATCAGATCTACCATCCAGGATTACTGAGCACTTTGCTCGTTTGTTGTGCTCTATGAGCCTGTGAATTCTGGCCTATTAGTGGATCACTGATGAAGGCATTTATGTGGGAACTGATAACAGTCCTTGGGAGTCCTGTAGTGTAAATCATCAGGTAGATTTTTCAATCACTGATCATTGTTGCTTGAGCCTGGCTGTCCAGTCAGCCCCAGACCCAGGTTGTGTTTCACTCATTCAGCCTGCCTCTCCCTAATCTGGCTACAAAGGAGCTGTAAGAGACCATGTCTCCCAAATTTTCTCTTTTGGAAGAGCCTCAATAAACGTGGCCTTCTGTAGTCATTGAGGACTTGGCTTGTTCATCATGATGCTTCAGAGAGGTGGTGGCAGGTTTGCAGTGTCATTTTCTCCTTTCTTTAAGACCAGTTGCTTGGTGCAGGAGCTGGAAGGTTTGGGAGAAGACCTGGTAAGTAAAGACAAAGGCAGCATTTACTTGAGGCTTGGCTATCTTTTGTTGTTAGGGCACACGTTCAACTCTGCTGATGCTTTTCTTCATGTTTATTATTCTGCTGATCTGTCTGTAAAGCCTCTGTCACTTAAACTGCTTATGAGTGGAACTCCAGTTGGATAAAATGTATGTCTGTTTACCATGATGATAGGGAGCGCTGGATTTCCAGTTGTAGCTCAACATGCTTTTTGTTGTGGCTGGATTAGTGCAACGCCTCTGCGAAGATCATCTTGCCATAGTTATTTTTTTTAATCTCATACATTATTGAAATGTTCTGTGTTTGGGGTTTGGAAACCCCAGTGCCTAATGAATGAGGAGTGACTGTCTGTCATGGAAGCTGTGGGTACACTTAACAGCCAAAGCGTTACAAGATGCATTCTCAAGATGTCTTTAAGCTGCTTAGTGGAATTCGAGGTGCTAAAAGTGGCAGAGTCCAGTCTGCTTCTCTGACTCCCACCGATGTTAAATACCTCTGAGGCAATGGATGCTTTGATCACTGTAATCATGGAACTTCAGTGAGGGTGGAAATAAATTAATTTGCTCCACTTTTCTATAATGCTGAAGACTGAAGATGGTATCTCCTTACGGCATGTTATTTTTTAAGTCTATTTTCTCTAAACCTGTGGAGAAGTTTGGGTTGAGGTAAAAATATTTATAGGCAGTGTTTCTATATTTTTGATTTATGGGTAGGACACTAAATATGTGCTTGTAGATGCATTTAGAAGAAAAGAATCTCATTAAAATGTTGTATAGGGAGCGCCTTGTTTTGACTTAATGACATTATTCATACTTCTGCATTGATTCTTTTAAAATCTGATAATGTTTGAGAAACGTATGCAGTCTGCTTACCATCAGGATACAATATATGCAAGCATTTAATGCTTGGTGTTTCTTAGTTTCATTATGCATTTAGAAAATGTCAAGAAAATGGCCTCATTTAGTAAATGAATGGCTTGCTGCAAAATGTAGTTTGATGGAAATTGTATTTAGCAGTTAATTTCAGTTTCAGCTGTCAGTATATTTAAAGGTACTTCAAGTGGTGTATTAAGAATAAAAATCTGTTGTTGAACAGTTCTGGCCACTGGTCCTACACGATTTGAGATCCATCTTATCAGACTGAAATCATGATTTTAGCCTTAGTCAGTCTTGCCCTGTTAACTTATTCATGGGCTGGAAGGGGGACCTTATCTGGGCTGAAGGCATTGCACTTAACACTGCAGTTGAGTTGCTAAGTGTAAGCTTAGACTGCTGCTGTATGTTCTTAGCTCTGTCCTTCACTTGAGTGGAAGGAAGAGAGAATTGAGCTGTAGCTCTCAGGGTCAGCCTGCCTCCTCTTCTGCTGATTCCAGCATGAAGACCTGGAAGAGTTCTCTTTTAAGACTATCTCCAGAACTAGAAGTGGTTGTGCTGTCCCAGAGCATGCTCTGCCAAAGCTTTCTGGCTCGCTTTGCTCACGCTGCGGAGTGAAGTAACGGCTGCAATGAAGAAAATGCTTGGATCAGATTATTCAGTTATGTCTGCCTCTCTGTTAGTACTTAGCACCCTCGAAGCAGTCATGTGCAGAAGTCTCCAGTCAAGCAGACTGTCCTTAACACTTCAGTAGGAAAGTCTGGGATCTTGGAAAAACTTATTCCTATGATTTTAGCCCTTGTGCAAGTTGTTTTAACTTCAGAGGAATTGGAATTAAATTGGATGCTTCTCTGGGATGGTGCTTCTGCAGCTGTGAAAGCTCATGAGGTAAAGATGCACAACTGATTCAGTAATCCTGAATTCACACATGCTGCCTGCCATTTTTCAGTCCTTTTTATCATCTTCTGTGCTTGTGATGCAAGATAACTGTAGTGTTGTTTGTTTTTTTTTTCTAGCTTCAGTGAGTAGGACAAGTTGGTATTGAGCTTTTCCAAGATACGTCCTGCTCAGCTCTTGCAGCTTGTTTCAAGCTGTATGATGTTTAGTAGTGTTTTCCTTTTGTATTTTCCCTTAATGTAGTGATTTTAAATCAAGCTCTGCTCTGTTAACCAGTTGCTCTGATGAGAGATGGATAGCTATATTGTCTGGACTGGGTCACAGAATGATAGGGCAGTAAAAATGTTACACCTCCAGCAGTCTGACAGCCTGGGTACTTTCATTTATTTTCGGCATTGCACTAAAAAGTAAACTTAATGCAGTGCCTGTAACCTTTTGAAGGGTTCTGTGGTTCCTGGCTGTAGGTAACAGCAAGACAAGTCGTCAGGATTTACCAGTTGTGCAGATAAGTCCTTTTACCTGTGGTCATTTCCCTTATGTTAAATTGTTCAGAGATATTTGTATCCGCTTCTAGAGGATATAGTAAAATTATTCAGCACCTAGCCTCTTCCAGTCAGATTTTAAACTTTAATGTGGGGAATGGATAAAACAAGATTCAAAAACCTGTTGTATCTGGTCACAATGTAAATGTGTAAGGATGTGCTGTAATTGAAAGTCCAGTTCTAAATGTCATAGGAACACAGAGCGTGCCAGAAACTTACACGTGGCAGAGACAGAGCATGGGAAACGGGGAAGTGTTATTGCTCTGTGTGCTGAAAAGAAACTAAGGAAAAGGGAGGTTAAGGGTAAGGCTTTCAGGCCAGTATTTTCTCAATTGAACAAAACCACTTTTGACAGTCAAAGGTACTGCAGGTCAGTAGTACCTTCTGCAAGTGCTGACTGTAACGCTGCTTTGGTGTGCTGTGGAAAGCTGATGAGCAAAGTGCTTGCAGAAATTAAACCCAGTAGGTGCAGGTGACTGAAGAAAACGTTTTTCAGTGAATAGTAAGAAGGGGGGGGGGGGGGGGGTGGAAGGAAAGTATTGTCTTCATGTTGTCTGACACTGAGCTGTAGAGTTGGAAACAAGCTTTGCTACAATGAAGTGTGTTCAAAATCATGTGCCCCTACATTCCACCCTGGATCTGTAAAACTGTTGATTTATTTTTGTGGAAGTGCAGAGGGAAAGTGAAGGCTGAAGACAGATCATGGTGTAGACGAGCAGGCATTAATAAGCCTTTTGTGATGTTTTATTTCGCAGTTTCAGTCTGGGGAGGGATTGTGGAACTGGGATTTCCAAGGTGTGTTACAAGGGAAAACAATCTTTTATCTTGGTTCTTCCCATGGTGAAGGTTTTTTGTCTTTTGATCTTAGTTTGAGGTGGCAAAAAAATGCTCCATAGCTAACTTCTTTCTTTCTGAAAGGAGGGGGTGTCCTGTCAGACCCTGTCAGGGTTACATTTCTACTGCAAATATGAACCACCTGGTGTAGGCCATGTGAAGTCTTAAGAAGCTCCTCTTCCTTGTTCTGAGCCTGAGCTGTTTCTCAGTGCATTTCTAATTGTGAATTGCAGAGGTTGTATTGTGTCACTGTTCCCTAGAGTCTGGAAAGAGATCAACCCTAGGGATGCTTTCTTGCATGCAGATGATTAGAAGGCAAAAAATGGATGCAGGCTTGGTAAGAAGTGATTAGCAATGATGAAACTTGAGGGGTTTGTAATCAAACATATACATGATACATACCAAACAGAGCTCTGATTTACATTTCCTGTTTTACCTTCCGTCACCAGTTTGGTGGTTAGCTAAGTTATGCCTTTCATCAATGAAAGAGCAGTCAGGATTATAGTAATGACCTGATGGAGCTCGTGGACTTCTTCAAGTTAAGGTACAGATGAATTATGTATGCAGCAGTACAATGTTTAGTTCTAGAGCTCGTGTTACTGTTGCAGCTCTGGAGTAACAGAACTTTGTCTGAGTTGCTTGTGCTCACTGTAGTGGAAGCACCCTGTTGGGAACAGCTGAACACTGTTTTGTCCAAGTCTTTTAGTACCATAAAATTTGGCCAGGCTGTAGGTTACTCCCCTATGTGCTTTTAACAGCCATCAGCAGCAGTTTCTTAAAGGTATGGGACAAATAAGAGGGCTGGAGACTTCCCAGAGCAGTTAGTCTTTAAACCAAGGAGTTTTAGAGTAATTGACTGAACTCAGTCATATGGGGTAGGCTTTTTCACTGAAGGGAAACTTTCTTGCATGAAGTTCCTCTTGGCATTATCTGGTGAACTCCTGCAGGAAAGAAATAACACCTGAAAATTGTGTTCTGAAGGATGATCTCTGGTTGGTGGTTTAGTTGTAGCTTTCCTTTAAAAATGTGTTTCCTTGCTTTCTGTTTTTGTAGGTGCTTGTTATGGTCAAGGCAGGGTAAGTGACATAAGCATGGAGACTTTCTGATACTTATTTCCTGTCACTGTTTTCCATGATCTTTGAAGTGTGTTAGTACCATGCTGAGAGCTTAAATAAGGGCTTTGAAATGAGAACTCGGGTTATTAGCTGAACTTGTATGCCCTGGAATGTAGGTACTCTCCTGACTGCGTCAAATCAGTGGCCTCTCTAAGCTTTAGAAGACCTTTTTTTTTGAAGTATGGAAATCCTAATGGCTTTGTATTTCTCATTCAGGTGCCATATGAAACTCTGAACAAACGGTTTCGAGCTGCGCAGAAAAACATTGATCGAGAGACAAGTCACGTTACAATGGTTGTGGCAGAGCTGGAGAAGACACTGAGCAGTTGTCCTGCTGTGGATTCAGTTGTTAGCCTCCTAGATGGAGTAGTTGAAAAACTCAGTGTGTTGAAACGAAAGGTAAGTGGTGTTCTCCCTCATTACTGTTCTGCCTTTGCAGAGTTTATGAGGTGTTTTTCTGCGGTGCTATCTGCTTTGATTTGCCTCTCAAGATATGCACAGTAAGCAAAGAACCTAGGATCCACAGTGAAACCTAAGCACAGTGAAGCAAGGTTCAGTTCTTTCTTATGGAGTGTCATGCTCTTCATAACTGAACAGAGGAAAAAATGAAGTAAAACTTATGTGCTTGTAGTCTTGAAAATAAATTACGTACAGAAAAGGAACAGCAGTGAAATGAATTTGTGTATCAATTCCTGCTCGTTTAATGGAAAGATTTGTGCAGTTGATTATCCTCCAGCAATAAATGAAAGCGAGTAGAAGATGAGTCTGGAAAAACACAAACCCTGGTGGAAGTGGTTATGTGCAGTGCTGAGGATTCTTAGAGCAAAGTGAGAACTGTTCTGCATTTGTGACTTCAGTGCTTTACGATTTTAGATGGTGAACCAGCAGGCTGGAAAAGTTCCTTGGGAATAATGCTAGAAGTGTTTTAAACCAAGTTCAGTGAAGTAACTTGCTTCCGGCTGCTAAGCTAGAGTGCTTGTCTGAAAGGCATCTAGACTTCTGTGCTTGTACTGCTTATTTCTGAAAAGAATGAGTTATAAACAGTGCATCTGTTTTGGATGGGAATATTACTCATCCTGAAATTCAAGAGAAAATTTACTTGACGTATATATTGCAGAAGAATGAGAACAGCTCTCTTGCCTGGTGTTAGAGAAGTGCTGCTCTAAAAATAGACAAAACATAGTAGCAAAGGCATTTCATTAAAACTTAAATGAAGTAACAAACAGATATAGATCTTGAGACTATTAAGTGAGGCATCAAAATACTTTGGAGGTTTGTAATGTAAAAACACTGATTTGGAGTTTTCTACTTGAGCAGGTTATTTCAGCATTGAAAAAGCTAGTCTGCAAAACCTTTCATAAATCTAATTTTTGTGTTTTTTGTCTTTGGTTTGTGAGACTTAAAGAGGTTTTAAAAGAAGTGGATTTTTTTCACTTGTCTGTTGCACACAAAGAAATTATGGTTTCTAAAAGAGGTGTTAGATTTATGCTTGTAGGTGGATAGTTATGATGTGGAGGAGTAAGTTATTTGCTTGTTAAATCTGCTGACTTTGGGAGTGTGTCTGAAGGCACTGTTGAATGCTTTGGGTCTGAGGTTTCACTGTAATTGCTCATTTGTTTTTAACTGCTGTGGAAGGCTGGGAAATCTTGCATCTTCTCAGGAAGGGCAATGGGTAAGAAAAAAATGTCTGTTAACATCAGTCTTCCAAAACTAATGATCCTCCTTCTGCTTTAGACTCCAACTGTCTTCTCTGTAATCTCCACCAGGAGCAAAAATGATTGTTTCTTTAGGGCCTTTGGATGCAAGTGAGATCTCTGCTTCCTCCTGTGTATAGGCAAGAAGCTCATGGACTGCTGAGATGGCCATAATATAACTAGATGCATTCCTCTATTTCACACCTTTCTCCCTCTTAAAAAGAAGCTTTTCAGCACCGTGGGTTTCTTGGGTTCTAGAAATGATCCTGGGGAACCTTAGGCCTTTTGTTTTCCTCATGTATCCTTTTTTTTTTAATATGGTTGTTCCTTTAAGTTCTGTTTGTGTCCAGCAGGGCAAGTCCAGATGAACTTGCTTAAGAGAGTTTTGAAGAGTATCTGTAGCATTTGTCTGCATATGAGAAGGATCAAAAAAAACCAGCAAGAGCTGCATAATTCCAGCTACAAAACCATATAAAATGAGCCCTTTGAAATGAAAACAGGTTCAACCTTTGTGCCTGGTTGCCTTGAATTCTCCTTGGTGTGTTCAGAATAGTTCTTGTGGTTGTCTTCACATCTGGTAATGCTGCAGACTTCTGAGAAGTGAAAGTATGTTTTGGTTTTGAGTTTGTGTTCCCCTGCTGAAAGGGGGGGAGGGGGCACACTCTAAATGGAAATATTGATCTCCAGACTGTATGTTATCAAATAAAGCTGAACTTAGTAATAAAAATAAATCATCCTGCAGAAATTTATATGAAATATAGCTAAACATCTCGTATAGTGACTATGGAAATTTGTAAATGAACATCTGTTCTAAAAGTTATTAGAATCAACCTGTGCTTCTGCAGCTGAAGATATTAGCTGGGAATGATATTGTAGCCTGGGTACACTGCTTGCCAGTGTGGAGCATGATGTAGGCTGCTTAAAGCTGCCCAGGTTTTTGGTCTGTGCCCGAATGACAGAGCTTCGTGGTATTTCCTGTTCCTGTAGCCATGCAGGTACTCCAACACAAAGCCAGCAGGCTTAAATTACCATGGGTAAAGTAGCCCAACTTGCAACTGCACTGCTGGTGAAATATCACAGAGGAGAAAGGTAGTAAGCTTCCATCTTCTGGTTTGCTTTTACCTTAGTAAGCATGTAAAAGTACTGCAAGCATTGCTGTGTTCTGTTGACAACTGTGGGCTGCATCTGTCATGTGCTGTATATGGAGTCAGCTAGTTTTTAAATTACAAATACAGCTGTAATAAAATTGCCTAGTAAAACTTGAAGCATAAGTAGTCAACCATGCAACTTCAAGGCTGGATAAGGACAAGTTTGACCACAGTATTTGGTGGCTTTATTAATAAAGTTTTGGGAATCCTGCTGTGTCTTTTGCACTAAGCACGGCAATATGTGGATTTAAGTATTGGAATGAGTAGTTTCAGTTGCAAGGGACATAAATGAAGCAAGTCCAACTGTCAGTCTTCTTCCTCCAGATACTTTTATTTTTCCTGAATAAGGCTTCCTGCCTAGAAGTCGTATCACACTGATAATGCTTGTGATTTTGGGAAAATTCCTCTAAGACTCTTGGATTAAAGTTGCTGAAAGGCCAAATGTTTGTGTAATTGTTGTAAGAGCTGATTAAAATGGCTGCGGTACACTAGAAATAATGTGGGTTTATTGTATACCACTCCCTGGTAGAACTAATGCAGTAGGACAGCTGCTTGAGGAAGAGGCCATGCACAAGTTGGAGGTGGAAATTCATGAATTCCAGGTGACTGTGAACCTCCACGAAGGTCTTTGTAGAGTATTAGATGACTTTATGCCAGAATTGATTTTGCTTTTTTCTTACTAGCTGAATGTTAAACAGGAAGAAAAGAAACTGATTAATTGTGCTTATGCTCATTAGTAACTTATGTCAAAAAGTGTTTGTTAATAATATGCCAGTGTCTCAAGTGCATCAAGCATGCTGGAACTGTTACCATGAGAGTTGTCTTTCTAAATGAAATGCTGTCAAGAGTAACTACAGTATATAAGGAATGCTTAGAAGTAATTCCTATTTTATTTTTTAAAAGCCATTTGAAATGTTTAGTCCTCATTCGTTCCTGTTCACTGTTGCTTTTTAGGCAGTTGAGTCAATCCAGGCCGAAGATGAGAGTGCAAAACTCTGCAAACGTAGGATTGAGCACCTGAAGGAACACAGTAGTGACCAGCCAGCTGCTGCCAACATGTGGAAGAAGAAACGTATGGACCGTATGATGGTGGAGCACCTCCTGCGCTGTGGCTACTACAACACAGCTGTGAAACTAGCGAGACAAAGTGGCATTGAGGTTGGTGACAGTGTATGCTACAAAATGGTAATGAAGAGGAAAGTGCTGCAAACATGCTGCTTTACTCCTGTAGCAGCTTTATATGCTAGTGCCTTTATTATTTATCTACTGGTATTTCTAGGCCTGAGTATGTTCTCCTTATATAGTAATATGATTTGTGTGAAGTATTTAATAAGCTGAAATTGAAGGCAGAACTTCTAGGCACAAATGAAATCCTTCTAGATAAACTCCTTGACCTTTAAAAGTTATTTTTTTTTTCAAATGTCATGCTGAATTTCTTGTCCAAGGCCTTGAGGCTGCTGATTAAGCATCTGGTGGAGCCTTCCATTTGTCTTAAATGGCTTGTGTAGGTGATTGGGCAGAATAGCATATGTTGATTGTGGGAACAACTGTTGTATCCCAGTTCCTAATGCATGCTGACTTGCACTTTAGGAAAGAAATAGTCATATGATTTAGGTATATAAGTAGCCTGTTTATAGTCAGCACAGGTTTTATGCTGTTCTCCTTGTTTCCCCATGTAAAATTGTGGTGGTAGTTTTACTTTGGTACCTAGCTTCTATTTCATAAATGCTTAAGTGTTTGAAATGTATGTGTGAAATTTAGACTACTGCTAAACACCTTGCCATAGCTTCTTTATGCCATGGTGAATCTGCACTGTTGTCCTCTGATAACCACATGGACATTATTAGAACTGATTTTAAGGAGTTGCTACTCACTTCAAGTCTTGTTTTGCTAATTTTTGGGTAGATTTACTATTTTCTCTTCTGTGATTCAGATTCTGTTGATTAAGTTCTTCTGATCTTCCTAATGGCAGAAGGTGTGTAGTTCATCTTAAAATCATTTGCTTGTGGTGGTAGTTGCAGAGAGCTTAAGTGATTTTGTGAGGTATGTACTTTGCCTTTCCTGGGTGATGTAGCTGAGCATCTCAGTGTGCCAGTGAAGAGATTTTAGTTACTGATGTCCAATTAGAGTGTATAGATATGGTGTTCTTGGCTTACTGATCTGATTTTATTCAGCCTTCATTGGTAGTGGTAAATACCAATGAGGAAACAAAAAGAGGTTGAAGGAAGAGGGAAAGAGTTACGGTCTGTTAACAGGAAATCTTGCTCTTGCTGAGAAGCTTTACTGCCCTGAATCAGTAAAACAGGCCAAGACAGTTCTGTGTAGGGATACTGTAATTGCAGCTGAATGATCAGCAGCACGTGCTGTGAAGGGGAAAAATAGGCATGAATAAGTAATAATAGAATCATGGAATGGTTTGAGTTGGAAGGGACCTTTAAGGTCATCTAATTCCAACCCCCCCCTGCTGTAGGCAGGGACACTTGCCACTAGACCAGGTTGCTCAAAGCCCCACTCAGTTTGGCCTTGAATGCTTCCTGGGATGGGGCATTCACAGCCTTTCTGGATGGTGATTGTGGATGCTCAGTTTTGGTTTAGAGGTGGACGTGGAAATCTGTTACGATAGATTACAAGACAGTACTGTGAAGTGTTGCACTTGTGAAGCCTCTCAGCTTTTTTACTCAACAGAAGCTTTTGTTTATTTTTCAAATAAGCTCATTTAACTGCTTCCTCCAAGCTGAAGTATTTTTATTTACATAACATCCAAGTATAATGCAGCTTAGTTGTACACATTGAATGTGGTGAGGCTGTATTTCTTCCAGCTTGCGCTTTATTTGATGCTCACATTTGCTGTGGTTAACTGAGGATAGGCATCCCTCAGTATCTCAAAACTGTATTGATCTTTTACAGTACCGTAGATGGCTTTTGCAGCAGTAGGACAATGAGACTTGATAGCTGCACAGAATCTGTGGTGTTACGAGTTCACTAACAGACTGCTTTCCTGCTCTTTATTTCTCTCTTGCTGGAAGATCTGGGCATTGAATCGTTCTCTAATGCTTAATAATGCATCTCTGCTCTGGAGATTACAAAATATCATGGTATTTTTCTCTCATCCCCAGTAATCTTTCTGTTTACTGTACTCTCAACTGTAATTTTGATAAATGTCTCTACCACTGCAGGGTTCAGGATCACATTTTCTATTGTAAATCTGGTTATGTCTATTACCTGTTGGGTTTGGTTTTTTTTTTTTGACATACCAAGACAATATTATTACTGCTCAGTAGGCATTATGCTCTAAGTAGGAATCTGGAGAAGGGCTGCAATACCTGCATGATTTACAGCAGCTCTTTTTTTTCTTGTTTTGTTTTTTTAATTTAGCTTTTGTGCTTCTCTCCTTTTTTTTTTTTCTTCCTATTTTCATGTTCTGGGAGGCAACGCTTCCTCAAATCCTGAGCTCTTAAAAGGACCTGCCCTTCATTAGTTTCTAGCACAGCTGCTAGGATCAAAATTGTGACTGTTGTAACCTCATGTTCAGCTGAAGGCCAGTCATGAGTGTTGCAGAACAGGAATCAAGATTGAGTCCGGTTCTGCTCAGAGTTGTTCATCATGAGCTAGATGATGGGACAGTGTCCTTAAAATGTCTGCAGGTGACGAAAGCTAGGATCTGTGGCTGAGGGTTGTGCTCCTCTTGGAAGTACCTTGAATAACTGGAGGAATGAGTAAACAGGAACATGGTGAGGCTCTGTGAAGGAAAGTCCCACACCTAGGGAAGTGTGACTCCGTGTACCAGTATGTGCTGTGTGTGAGCAGAAGGCAGCTTTGCAGAAGAAGAAGGGATGATGGGTGATGAGGCTAGTGGGCAAGTTGAACGTGTCCAGGCAATGCTCCCTTGTGACAAAAACTCAGCAGTACTCTGGGTTTCATTAGGATGGGCACTGCCAGCAAGTGGAGGAATGTGATCCTTCCCCTCAACACTATTCAGGCTTGCCTGGTGTTCATGTATTTCTGGGGTCCTCGGCAGACGTACTAGGGCATGGAGTCTCTCTGTCCTTGGAAATTGTCAGTCCAGTCTGCTTTTGAACTAATCCTTGGTAACCTGTTCTGCTCAGCCCTGGTTTGATCAAAGGGGTTGGACTGAATTTTGAGAATTACCAACCCTGTCCGTTCTGTGATTTGTTTTTGTGGTTTCAGACCAAGTATTTGCTGCTGTTTAAAAACCATTTCAGTTGCACCTTGGGGATCCTAGATTAAGTATCTTTCAATAGTTGTTAGACCAGTCTTGGGAACAAGTTTCAGCCTGTGTGTTTAAAGTTCATTACGTGGCCTCTGAATGCCAAGAGACCTGCAGAGCTGCTGCGGTACTTCATGGGTGGAAACAGCTTAGAAGTTATTCTGCCTCAGTGGCCAGAAGCCATTAAATCATTCATATGTTTGCCAGTAGTACATAGCAGACAGTTTGCTCGCAGATTGACTCACCGTGGTGTCCAATTTTAATAATTATTGATGGGCTGAGGCAAATTCTAGTCTGCTTACTAAATTAAGTATCTTAATAGGAATTAGATTCTTGAATTTGTGTCGTGGAAGATAAGTACTTAAAAGTTGTGGTTATAAACTAGGAAGCAAACGGCTATGAAAAGTGCTGATGTGAAAATCATATGGGAAATTTAAATACCAGAATTAACTAGCTCAATTTAGAAATAAGTTTTGGTGCACAGCTTATATAAAACCTAAGGTTATAAAGCATAATATAGGAGATAAAACTGCTACCATGTAGTCTGCGTGGCATGTCTTGAAAGAACAGCAATCCTGCTTGGAAATGTACATGAAGATGTGAGTCATGTTAAAATAAGGGCTGACAATCGAGAACAGAAATGCCATGCTTGTGCCAAAGTAAATAAAGGGGGAGGGGATTCTGTTGCACTTTTCTTGATGTTTTCTGACTCCCTAATGATGTGAAAAAATGGTTTGGATTGAAGATATAAACTAGATGTTAAAGGTGTTTCTCCTATTGCATATAAATGAAGCTCATCAGTATCAGCTTGTTACACTTGATGATCCTACTCTGACTCCATTGTGACCTTGCAGTACAGCACCAACATAAGTGTTCTTTTCATTTACAGATTCATATATTCAGCTAGCTGGCAGAGTTGTCTCTAAGCTTAGGCTTGCCATTCTGTGTTCTCTGTTAAATGTTGTTACAGTTCTGTGCCACCATCAGCAAATCTAATTCTGGAAGCGTGGTATCTAGTAGGAAGTTAGTTGCTGTTTGTAGGCCAGTTTTTAAGATGAGTTTAAGCATGCAGCCCTTCTGTTTGTGTCTGTTGGGGGGTTTTATAAATCTGATGCTTTTTCTAGCCTCTGTTTAATAAGCTAGGAAGGGAAAAGCTTCCTTGTGTTCTGTTTAGTATATAATAACAGTGATTTTGCCAATATTGTGAAGAAATTTAGATTCTGGAACTGTCACTCTGTGCTGTAAACTAAGCAAAAACAAAGGCTATTTACTATAACATAAATATTCCTGCCTTACTGTGTGCTATCACTTTTTTTCTGAAATAGTGCTTTAAATTTACACTGTGTGTTAGGTCAGGGAGCAAATGAATCAAAAATCTTGAAACTGAGAGGCAGAAGAGCTGCTGTACCCTATGGTGTGTGCCAGGGAGTGCTGGCAATGAAGTTCCAGATGCAAGAGAGCACTTGAGTTGAAATAAATGGTTTTAAGCCATTAAAAAGTTAATTTGACCTTGCTTTGTGGGTTAAGCATGCCCATCAGTTTTGCAAATTAGTGGCCTTAGATTAGTGGTTGAGTAGATGCACAATCCTTCCAAGATACTTAGCTAAACGTGTGTGTTAATGCCAGTGTGCTTTTTGCTTTTCAGAATTGTTGGGGAAAAAAATGAATTCTATTATTGACTTCTAAAGTTTTGTGACTGTTATAAGTGTTGGCCTGTGTTAGAAGGACTTCTTGACACTTCAAGCAGTGCTACACCAGTTAAGAACTGCTCTAAAGTAAATCATTTTCTTGAAGTGGGAATTCAGATCTTAGCTATTTTTGTCAATGTGTTCTTTCTCAAGCAGAACTTGTAAGTTTTTGGTCACTGTTAGTCCCTGTGGAATACTAAAACAGAGCAGACACTGTAGAAGCCGTTCTGGAAGTATTTTAACTTTGCAACTGGTGCAGCAAATATTCCTTTCACTTATAATCAAAATCCAATTCAGAAACGTGGCAGTCACTGTCTCAGTAAGTTGATTTGCTCTTCTCCCTTCTGTATAATTTGGTCCAGTTTTTCCTCCTTCCTATTGCGCAGACACAGCTTCAGTTTTAATTATTTGGAAGTAACTTTGGACAGATTAATTAACTCTGAGTATTTGGAAAGATGCCTGCAGCAAACTCAGGTGCATTCTGTCATCTTATTTGGTTATGGGAGTCATAAAATCTTATTTCGATGACCTTTAGAATAAGAGAGACTTATATTCCTCAAGACAAGCTGCATGGCTTTTGACCAAGTGCCCCATCTCTTTCATTACATACCACATATCACGTTACCCCTGCCTTCAAGTTAGAGAGTCTCTCTTTGCTTTATTAAAGAAAAAAAAATCCTCAAAACTGTAAAATGGATCTTTGAGCTGAGGCTTGGGATGGCTGCTGAATGATTTGTTGCGGAGCAAGACCTGATGCCGAAGCTGCATCTTGTGAAATCACCCTTTCTCTGAGTAACTTCATTTTCCTATTCCTTAAAGATCAAGTGTAATCGGAAGTGAAAATGGCATGCGCTCTTGTGCATCATAAACTGGAATACAATGAAGTCTTTTATCAAAAAGTGAGTAGAAAATGTTCTCCAGGAATGTTCTTCTGGTCAGAATGTGATAGGTTTGTTCAGGACTCTGAGGCTCATGTGTGGTAGTTGACGAAGCAGAGCAGGTGGTGCTGAGCACATAGCTTTCAGGATTCATCTACATATTTAGATGGTAGTCTACATCCCACTGTAGAAGTTTTATTGTGCCTGTGCAGCTGGTATTCTTGCTCTTAGGGATGTGCAAGATGAAGGTGTTCAGTGTCAGTGAGCTGCAGGTAGATCAGTATATGAGGAGTAGTGTGCAGGTAATGTCACTTCTGTCTTCCTGGGAACTGATCCATGCTCCGCTGGGACTTCTTGTGCTGCTGGAGATGCTTCTGCTTTGACAGTATTGTTCTGCTCACGCATGTAGACTGATAGTATGCATGCATATGAGCAGTAAATGTTATGTACAGCTGTGCTTCTGCCAGCCTTGGCCCTAGAGGCCTGAAATGGTCCTTTCCGCTTAATGTGTACAACTAGAGGAAGCAGGAGTGAAATCTAAATCTAAAAGCTGCCTGATACTGATTCAGTGTTCTTGGAACTTTCTTCTGGAGTAGGATAGGTGTCAGTACTATGATCGCTTCAGTAAGAAATAAATGCAAGTGCTTATAAAAACATCACATCGCTTCCTTCATGCAAACTTAAAGCTGAAAGCTGAACAAATACTTCCTTTGTCACACCACTGTACCCTTAGGAATGTTTAAGATGTGGTCCAGGCAAACACCTGAGCATCATCAGAATAAGTTTATGTTCATAACACTTCTGTTTTAAATAGGTCACTAAAAACTTGTGATCACGCTTGTGCATAGTCTTTGCTTCACTGTTATGCAGAATGGTGAAAGTTAATGTGAAGCTGTCTGTTGTGTCCATCTCCTATGATTCCCACACTGGAGAGGTTGGAGGAGGCTGTCTGTGAAGGAGCTGCTGAACTGGCTTGGCTGCTGCCTTGGAGTGCTAAGCTGTACGCGAACAACTCATGGCCTCCTTTTATTGTTCTTAGTGTAGGCATGGCAACTTCCAGTGGATTGATACAGTGATCATCTGAGTGTGTTCCATCTGAATTTTAGAGTGCTTTAATTCCTGAACAGCCTTACATCTGCAGTTTGTCTCCAGCGTCTTTGGGAGTTCCAAATATGTAAATATGTAATAGTCAAGATCAGTCTAGAATAACAAACTTTCTCATTACAAATCATTTGACACTTCAAAGCCAACAGCATGAAGTACGTTGTGATATTGAGGCTGGTTCCTTTTTTTAGTTTTCTTTTAGACAAAATGAGCTACCTGATGGTAAATAATATATCAAACGTTTCATTTCAAAATCTTAATCTGAAAGGCTTGTAGAGTCTCCTTTTAAAATGTACTGTCATTCGAGGTTCTTGAAGTGAAATGCTATCTAAAGGTAAAATAGAGCTCTCCAGTAGAGGCTGTCTAGATGTGTTAGAGGCATAAATGAAAGCAGACCTATTTTTTTTATTATACATTCTTCCTGCCAGATATTCCTACAGAATGTAAATGTTGTTCTACGTGTTATGCTTTCTCCTATTACAGTACTGGGTGAGGGAATTTATTTCTGTCTGAATTGTTAGGGCTGACTGTTCCTGCTTGGGTAATGGCAGCAGTTTGTGCCCACCTGGCCAAGGGTTGCTCCTCTTTCCTCAACCAGAAGCTATTACAGAAAGCAGAATTGTGAGCAGAGGCTTTTTCCTGCCTGTGGATGCATCTTAAAAACTCTGAAGGCTTTGTTGCGCTGGTCTGGTGTAGACACTGCTGTGTGAAGCTTGGTATGATGTTCTGGGAGAGGTGCAGCTATTTGTTGAGCTGCAGAAGCTGCTGAGACAGGATGAGAGGCTTTGGGAAAACAACTTGCTATAATAACCAGCCTGGCTAGCTGCACTGTGGGGCTCCACCAAAATGACTGACGTGCCTGAGGAAAAGTTGGCAAACAAAACACTTCTTTATTTGGCTGTGAAGCAGTCAGTAGCAGAATCTGTGCATTTTGGTCTCTACTTAATAAAGCTGTTGGAAAACATGGACATTGACGGATGTAAGGAGCAGGGGCTGGGAGTAGCTTGGTAGGGGAATCGTGAGGTACAGGAGCAAAAAAAAGTAGTAATTTGAGGGACTACTTCATCTAGTGAAGAAAGGTTTAAGAAAGAAGCAGTGTGTGGAATTAGAAGTTTAAAATGTCTAATTTGAAATAAAATTCACTTCTAAGTTTATTCATTAGAACCAATTGCCAAAAGCAGCAGCAGCATCTCTTTGTGCCAAGGGCAGTGTTCTGACTGACAATGTCTTCGAGTTACTGGGGTCCTTCAGAGATAACTGGGTAAAATAAAGGGTCTGAGCTTTATAGAGGTCACAGAAGATGCTCTCATGCAAGAGTTCAACTGTGTACACCATGGAATACTGTGTTTACTTTGTAGACAAAAACTTCTCTGCCTTGTCTGTTGCTGGGTCTGTGGTTTGGCTGTCTCTCTGCTTTTTTCATAGGACTAGCTTTGCAGCTGGCTTCTGAGTGGGGCATTCCATCATTTACTCTGTTTATTTTCTCCGTAGTGCTGTTAATGTGTAGCATTATAACACTTAATAGTAGCTTAATGAACTTCGGACAATGCTATTTTATGAGCAGGGAGTAAGGAGGCCTCTTAATGTTAATTTGTGCCTCTTCAACAGAACTTTAACTGTGGTGTTGCTGGTTTGTCACTACCTCTGCTTCTGTTTTATTTCTGCATTCTGTCTGAATGTGTTTGTTTTTTTTCCATACTCTGAATTCACTTTGAAGGATGGGTTCTTGTGGTAAGCAAACTTTTCCCTTTTCCCTTTGTATAGGGACAAAAGACTAGACCCTGCAAGCACTGACGTGTGTTCTAGTCGAGGCTGACACGTTTTCATTCTTTCTCCATTGTGGAAAAATGGTAACCTCCTCCTTCCCCCGAGGGTCCTGTTGCCCACCTTTGTAGGTGCTTGCATCTGCTTTCTTCCTGAGCTGTGTAATGATAGTTGCAGCATCAGGACAACCCCTGCCCTTGCTGTGTATTCATCGCAGAGGAAAACCAAACCAATTTGTATACAAGTATATGTAACACTGATGTCACCTTTTGTTTGTAGCTCTTCATTGTTGTACTTCTATCTGTTTTATAACTGTTTCCTAAATTCTGCTGGAGGTTAGGCCCCAAGTTCAGGATAGGTGGCTCAATATGTGGGGTATTGAAAGCTTAACACAGCTTTTTTTAGACTTGCTCTAAAGTGATCCAAGTGTTTATTGTATTTCATATACAAGTAGTTTAAATGGATGTTTACTATACTACTGAATGCTTAAGTACTTCAGCAGAGCCTTTTTTAATGTGAGAATGGTGCTTTTATGCTTGTAGTGTCTATAGGAAGTCAATCTCTCTAAAACTGTCGTATCTCCACTTGGCATCAAGCTTGGTTCTTGTTTAGGAACAGGCTTATAAAAATAGCAAACGGCTGACTTGTTAAAAATAATTTGTAGTGAAATTCAGAATTATACCTGCTGTGAAACAAACCACCTCTCACACATGTTGCTGTCTCTTGGTTATGTCTGGAACTAATGAATAATCTGCAGTTTAATCATAAAGTTTTAATTAACTCAGTGAGTGATTACAGTCTAAAGATGGATAAACAAGTTCGGACAAAATGGATGAAGGGCTCTGCATCTGTGCTGATCTTTAAATAGGAGGTTGCAGCTTTCTGAAGATGTCCCAGGGGAGCTCTAGCATTGCCATCTTTGAAGAGGTCACTTTTATAAGTCAGTTAAAAAAAAAAAATAAAAAGCTCTTGGATTGAGTTATTGCTGTCTTTAACAGCGATGCAGTTAGCTTGCAGTGAAGTGAATAAAGTTTGCCTGAGTCTTGGAATAAAAGAATACTGTGCAGATATGTATTGTCAGCAGTTGTGCAAGTCCTTCAGAGTAAGAAAGGCAAACAAGTTTGGCATTCATTATTCCTAGCAAGACTCTGCCTTTGCTGTGCTCACTTAATTCCTGTAAGCATGTGGAGTAGCTGCTCTTTCTCCAGTTCACTACTGAATTCTGTTTCAATATAGGACTTCAGTTACACACTTGGCTTAAATTTTATTCATATTTGAACGTGTGGTTGCCGATTTCTCATTTGCTTTAAAACTTTGTAGTAGAAAAGCTTTGCAGCATATATAGTTGTGTTCAATTTAAAATTTACATAAAGCTAAAATATCCATAACTTAAAAGCAAACTATCTTACTGCCTTCAGTATGCACCTCTTCATTTCACAGCTGTTCTTCTCATGCAATGTTCAGTGTATTTTCTGTGAATCGTGGTTGTTTTTTTTTCTATCACAACCATGTGGATTCATGAACTTGAGCCCATTTCTCATGTTCTTCTTAATTTTGCTGCCTGAAATTAGTGTTTACGTTGATTATTTTTTCATACCTAGGCAGTCCTTCAAGGATTTTTGGAGCTCTTAGAACTGGCTTCATTGTGGGTTTGTCCTGCAGCTGATGTGGGCTTAATTCTGAATGCTCCTTCTAGGGAGGAAAGTTTTCAGTCTCTCCAGGGCAGTTTGGTATCTAACAACTACTTAGTGTTTGCAGCTGGCCCCTTCAGTCAGAGTGGGTGATGGAGTCTCTTGAAAATGGGGTGCTGCTGCTCAGGTGAGAAAACCAAGGTGTTCTCAATCTTTGCCCAGGGCTGTACTGCAGTCAGCTCCTGCTGGCAGTGATCAGAGCTCAAGATGCCCTCAGAGGAGACATGCCTGTACATGCTGGGGATGTTCTTTACTGAGAACCCATCTCAGAGAAAGAAAATGGAAGTACTTTTATAGGACTGTGGATTTTATGTTGGCCAGGAATATAGGTGGTAATCATCACAGTAAAGGAATCCTCATTCTTCAAGGTATTTTATGCCTTAATTATTGGAATTCTGTGCAGTATTATAGGGTTGGTAGCCTTCCTCCCTGTAAGCACTTGCAGCTTAAGAAGTAGTGATGTTTTAAAGCTATATATATGTAAATCATGCCGAGCACACGGTGATGGATAGATGTATAAATAAGTCTCTGGTTTCGCCTAAGTGTCTTCAGACTCAGAATGCAATTTTCTGTAATAGGTCTTTTTTTCCTCTATGATGTTTGAACTATCGTAAAGAAATTGAATAGTCATTTTATGATAATGCTTATCCAGTGGTTAAACAGTTACCCTTCGGATACCTGGTGAGTAGATGAGAAGTGAGGTTGACTTGGGTCCAACAGTTTCAAGCAGAAACAATAAAATGTAGCTGGTAATTCCTTGCTTTCTGTAGAAGAGGGATGTTCCCCCTCTTTGTGTAATTGTTGATAATATTTATGGCCAGAGGGCTTTTTTCTCCTACCTGAATGTAGGTTTACTATTACTTAATCTCCCTGACAAAAGTGTTCCATATTTGTGAGTTAATTTAGGCAAAGTTATCATGGAGATGCACGGGAGGCTGGAGGTGTGCTTGTAAGTTGTGATTTGATAACACGGTACAGCTCAGGGCTTGCCCATAACTTCTGTAGTCTTTGGGAATAAAATACTGCAATCACTTTTAATGTGAAAACTGGAGCTGTGAAACGAAGAAACACTTGCAGTGTTGCAAAAGATGATAATTAGAGACCTTAGAATTGCTTTGTAACTTATATGCAAGATGTGAGATATGAGTAGTTCTCCGCAGAAGGTAGTGTTGACCTGCACATTTAATAAAGCCAAATAATCCTCTCATGCTCCGTATTTGTCTTTAACTGTTGTAGTGCACTGTGGAGGCATAACCAAGACAGGAAAGTGTCATCAGATTTAAAAAGTCACAGTAGTTTGTATAGGTTTTTTTTCAAGTGTGTTTCCTGATTGAATCTTAGCATTTTGATTGTCAGCCTGCTTAATTAAGATTTGGAACTGTTTGTTATCAAATCTATAAGCTATTTCTTTCCCTACAAATGGATTTCTTAATGCTTTTTTTTATATTGTTCCATCACTTTCTACCTACTCAGCAGAGAACAAAAGCGTTTATTGGAACAATTTAAATGCGGTTGTAGTTCCAAAAGAAAACCTTTCAATTAAAAATATTCTATTTTCTGGGTGCATACTATCTGTTTGATGGAGACAACTGCTATGCTTTGACTCCAAACACAAATCTAATTAACATGTCTGTACCAAATAGAACCTTTATATTTCAGATTTGCAAAAGGTTGTAGGAGTTATTCTCACTTTGAGGTTTTTTTCTTTCTCAGCAGCAGCTACAATCTCTTTTCCTCAACAATAGCTGAGGAAATAGCTGAAGGTTGCTATCCTATCACCTCACTGATAAGCACTGTTAGTTGGGATTCTCACCAGCTCATTTACCTGTTCACATCTTCAAAAAAACACTCTTCTTTTGATGAAGCCAGGAAAAGCTAACAAATGTGACAATAACTGTGATTTCTTGGTGTACCTCGTATATCCAGAACTTTATTGGAGTAAAAGAAAATGCTTTTGTTTTAACTTGATGTAAAAACAAATGCTTCTTACTATGTGGTTGCATGTGACTCAGGCTTGGAGATGTATGGAGAATGCTATTCTTAACACTGGTCAGTTTTAACAGCTGTATGTTAAACTGGGCAAACAAGGTGGTGGATATGGTGGCATTGAATGTCGAATCACTTATACAGTTGATCTACATGAACAGGATTTATTTCATTTTATAAACTTGCCGCTACTTCAGCTCTGACCTCAGTCTTACCTGGATTTGGGAACACTAGAGTTGTATGATGATTTCCTCTTTTGATGGTGTAATGCTTTTGTTACAGTCACATGTAATGAGCGCTGCACATAAACTGTCTGCACATGACTTTAAAAACTGTTAAGTCACGGAGAAAACCTCAGGAAAAGTTTTTGTGCTGCAATTTAGAAATACGTAGAACATGCCTCCATTTCTGTAAATAACCATTCTGGCCCAGTCTGGCCTCCTCTTCCAATAATAGGAGTCTTCCTGTATTCATAAGCAAAAATTGGCTGATGAAATGCAAGATGTGAATGTGATATGCCTGGCACTATTTCTGTGTTTTTTAACTTTGCCTCGGGAAAGTCTAAGACTGAATATATTCAGCTGTTCTAACAGCTGAAAATGCCACCTATTTCAGAGAGTGGTTTACATCACTGCAGCCGCTATAACATTTGTCATACTTAGCGTTTCAGTTGTATGATTTTCTGCTTTTTGCTGCGAAGCCTGCATAAAAATGAACCTGTTCAAAACTGGTGTGTTAATCAAAAAGTACTAAAGTACTGGGTTGTTGCTCGTGGATTGAATTATGGTATCTCACAGCGTGTTTTCTTTAACAAAGTGTGAACTGTAACAGCATGATGTGTTTTTGCAGCTCAGAAGTAACTTCTGGCTGTGCCAATTCAGAGTGGATCTTGTTCGTATCGTTTGGAAGCAGACTAAATCCTTTTTCAGAAATGTATGGGAAAAAATTACTTGCTAGCCTAGGAGATTTTTAATCTTATTGAGTTGTGTTAGTCCCGGTTGGTATGAATGTGTAAAGCAGCTTGTAATGAAGTAGCAGAGGTGCATACAAGGCTTGCTCCAGGCAAACTTGATGCCAGATGCTTCTCTTTCTTCAAACACGTCTACTTTTGTTAAGCAGTTGAGGAACTATATAATGACGTTGTCATATTTCAATGCCATAAGAGAGCACTGTGCAAACCAGGTTTTCTTGGGAGCATGGACTGCACCAAACTGATGAGGTCTTGTTGATTTCTTTGCAAAACTTCAAGATGCCGTCTTCACTTTTTTTTTTTCCTAGTTCTGTTGCATAAATAGATTTAGAAGAGCAGTAATTTTACTGTGAGACTTTATCTTGGCACATGGAAATGCAGTCTGTACAAAATCACGTTACAGTATATTTAAAGTGATGCCCTTTAAAGATGCCCCTAGAACCAAGACTTTTGTATCCCTGTGTTCCAGTTGGTTAAACGTGTGAAGTATCAGTACAATTTAACAAGCTGTGCTTTCCTTTTTCTTTACTTTTAAAGGACTTAGTAAATATTGAGATGTTTTTGACCGCTAAAGAAGTGGAAGAGTCATTGGAAAGACAAGAGACTATGACTTGCTTGGCTTGGTGTCATGATAACAAATCCAGGCTCAGAAAAATGAAGGTATGAAAACATGTCAATGTTTTGCTTCAGTAGTGGTTGTATAAACTACTTGGTTATTTGATATGGTCAATTTGGTTTAAATTATAGGTCTTGAATGAAGCATGGTATATAAGTGAGGGCAGTAAGTACAGAACTTTTTTTTTTAGGGTTAAGGTTACTGGTGCTGAACTGTCCCAAGTGGGTGCCAAACCTTAATGCAGTGTGTGTAGTACTGTCTCAGTGCGTGTGAATCTAAACGTGTATAGCTCTTTGTATCCTGCTGAGCATGTAGCTCATAGTTCATATTGGAAGAATGAGCTTGATTTGTAAACATATGTCTGAGAAATATCATATTTTTTTTGAAGTGTAGTATAGATAAATCCAAAACTGACCAGACTTGAGTGAAGAAGTAACTTTATGTGAGAAAATATTGGGGAGTTTCTTCCAAAAATAAAAGCAAGTCTTGAGTAATGAACACAATAAGTTGTTTTGAAGCCACTGAATACTGTGACCTGAACCTGCTCTGTCTTGGTTCCTTGTCTCTTAAGTTGTACATTTTTAAAATGTTATAATCTCTTATAGGGCTTGCAGAAATCCATTTGATTGTATTAATCAAAACCTCAATCTCTTTCAGAAGTTTTGTGCTTTTTTTCTTTAAGAGCTTTCTTTAATGAAAAATATTTAAATACCCTTTAAGATAAGCAAAGAGTGATGTTCTCCATCACTCAGGGGGCACCAAAATGAGAATGAACCAAAGATGGGATGCAAGAGTGGAGCGGGCAGTGATTACTCTAAAGAAAATGATCTTTTTGTGGAGACTGTTAAAGGAAAAACAGAATTGGTGTATGATAAACACTACTGCATAATCATACTGCTGGGAAAAGAATGTATATATCATTTTAATGTATTAAGTAATGGAAGAAACATCAAAACATCTTAATTTTTCATGACCAGTCTTCACCAAATTAGTAAGGAAAAGTCTTTCTTGTCCTTCTCCCTTGAGAATGGAAAAAAAATTCTGCAAGCCCTACTAAAACAGACTGTGCAGATTGGGTTTTCTTGGGTGGGGGAGGGGAGAGCTCTGTGGGCATTTTCTTTACAGTTGAAACATGTTAATGAAGTAACTGAGCCCTAGGGTTTGGTATCATTAACAATTAAAACGTTTGATTAATTTTTTTTTAATAGAAACCAACTTAACTAGTGTTCTAAAGAAGGGTTTTGCAGTGATCTGAACAGAAGAACTTTAATTCTATCTAAAAATTGTGGATTAAGTAAAAAGAAACGTTAGTGCTCTGCAAGCCATAGATTTGAGCATACAGGAGGATGTACTTGGAAAATAATTTTCTTTCCAATCTTTCAAGTATACTGTAACAGGACAGAACATATCACTTATTTTCAGGTGGCTTACGTTTCCAGTCTTAAAACAAGGAGTTGCTGAAATGTGCACGTTAGTCACCCCAGGCAGTTAACTGATAGAAATTTGGAGTTGCTCATATTCCTACTGAATTCAGTGAGGAATGGATGGTATTGTACTGGTGGACAATAAGCAAGAGATGACTATTCATTTGAAGCTTTGGGGAAGAGAAAATAGATTTGCTGAACAGAGCAACTCATGGTAATTCAAAAAATAGTTACTTTTCAAGATTCAGAAAGGACTCTGGTTTTTGTTTAAGGTAGTAAATACTGACTCTTGCTTTTCTCTTTTAAGACAGTACAGAGAAGCCACCTGTTACTCTTACTTGCATCCTGGATAATGATGCTTTCAATCTAGAAAAAGTTAATTCCTCCTAAATACTGAAGTTTGGCAGAGGCAAATGGAAGAGCTTTTTGTTTGCTTTCAGGAAATTGTGTTGCTTATCTTGTCTGTAGACAGCATTTCAATTTTTTTCTGCATGAATACCTGAAAGCAAGCAAACAAGGTTGCATGTAGTTAACACTTCTTTGTTGTGCGTACACAGCGCTTCTTCAGATGTTAAACATTGTTTTGGCACCATCTAAGCCCCTGTCTTGTCTTTAATCTCAGAGTTGTCTGGAGTTCAGCCTAAGGATTCAGGAGTTCATTGAACTCATTCGACAGAACAAGAGACTGGATGCTGTGAGGTATGAAATCAGGATGCTTAACAAACAAATATCTTATGATGATAGAATGCTTTATTCAGTAATGTGGCTATTATTGCAATACCCCCCAAAGCCCCACAGCTGCAAGTGATCTTGCTGGTGTTATTGTGGTCAAATTTTGGGTTTTAGTTGGGGTTATGTTTTTGTTTTCTTCCAAAGGTAAGATGTCAGTCCAGTTGCAATTTCTTTGAAAATCTGTTGTTGCCATTTAAACTGCATTTTTTTCTGTCTCTGGGCATGAAAAGTTTTATAACTATTTATTCTGGTGACCTGTAATGAACAAACTTATCTCAAATTGTTTTTTCAAGATGTAAGGGTAGTTTCTTGCAGGAACTCATTGTAGTTTTGTTGCAAAAAATGCTGCAAGAAACACTTGTCTGAAGCGTGACATTCCATTTGACTGAATTATCTTCTGTTATGTCTAATCTTGTTCTTCACTTTTAGGCTATAGGCCAAGTTCACTTTTTGTACTTCCTGTATTGAATGGATAACTTGATAATTCCTTATTGTTATGTGATGATAACAAGTCTTGTTGTTGTTACCCTCCCATTCCCTTTCCTTAGCCCCAAATAAACTCAATATCCATTTTATCTCTTGAACTCATTAAACATGAGAACTTCAAGAAATTAACACTAACCGGAGTGGTGTGAATGAGTCAGAGAACTCAAAGTTAGGTCTGATCGTGGCCTGGCTTCTATTGTAAGATGATCTTTCTGGCATTTTCAGTTCATGAGTTGGTTTATGCTTCTTAGTTTGCAGTTTTGGTTTAAAGTCTTGGAATAATGTTCCAAGATGATGGAAGAAACCAGTTCTGCTGAAATAAGTGGAAATTTGATAGTTGGACTATAACATGTGTAAGAATCATCAGCAAGGAGTGTACTTTTTCCAGCTCCATAGCTTATGGTACATGGAGAAGGGAGAGGACCTCACAGCAGGTTCTGGCTGTTTTTATCTTTAAGGACGTTTAAACCCAGGGTGAGTTGACAAGTTTTATGGCTAGATTTGAAGCTTCTGTAATACATCACAGTGATAACTGTTGCACCTTAAGGTTTCTGACAACTTTTTATGTTGAGGAAGTGGGAAGTATTACTGCCTTTGAAGTTGTACTAGAAATTGAAACCAGCAGGAGGTTTGTAGTTCGTGGAAAAGCTGCTTTTTGGTCTGAGGAGTGCAGAGCTGAAGAAAACATATCAAGTATCATAAGCATAGACTGAGAGCCTTTTTAGCTCTGTCATCTGCTTTAGATATAGCAATTCCTCTGCAGAGTGAACCAGATGATTTCTTTTGAATAAAATGAATAAGAAACTTGGTCCTTCTTCACAGAATCACAGAAGTGTAGGGGTTGGAAGGGACCTCTAGAGATTATCTAGTCGTGAAAAGGCAGCTCTGTGTTGAGAGGCTAGCCCTAAAACTAACACCTACACAGAAATGACTCACTTCTTAGTTTCAGGGGTTATTTCAGATTATTTCTGGTCTTGTTCAAATCTGTTGTCGGCTTTGAGACACTTCATATCGTCCCTGCTTGCACTACTTAAATGGTTGTCATGACCAAATATGCAGTCTGATAAAAAAAACCAGTACATAATTGCAGCTCCTCAGTAATTGAGGGATGGGGAGGCTACACGCTGACATTTAGGTATGTACACAGAGCTCTGTTAAGGAATATGAGATCCTAAGGAATTAAGTCAGGTACTTAGGAAGGGATGGAAGACTGAACTACTTGGTCTGTCTTCTGAAGCCCATTGTGCCCTTTTTATACCCAGTGAATACTGTGCCTCTGTGCCTTTAGCTTTACTC
This sequence comes from Callipepla californica brunnescens, assembly GCA_023055505.1. Taxonomy (NCBI): domain Eukaryota; kingdom Metazoa; phylum Chordata; class Aves; order Galliformes; family Odontophoridae; genus Callipepla; species Callipepla californica. The sequence goes on along the minus strand of JALIRH010000005.1, from coordinate 37,371,090 downwards.
TCTGCTAATTTTGCTGCTTTGCCAAATGTGCAGTCATGCATCTTAACAATGAATAGTCCGTGCTCTAAAAACTACTTTTTTTTGAGCTTCAACTTCCTTATGTAGCTTGGAAAACAGTGTGGGGGTAGAGCTGAAGTAAGGAGATGGGCTAAGAACTGCGGCAAAGTAACAAGCTCATTCTGAATTCTGTTACTGTTTCTAGCAGTTCATTTCCTCCTGGTTCCTTTTCCTTGTCAGATCTAGTAAAGTTTGCAAGTTGTCACGTTCGTTTTAGGACCAAGCACTCTTGGCGTGGAGTAACTGGTACTTTCACAGGCTTTTATGGATTGATGGTTCATTCTTTTACCTTTGAGGTTTTCTTTGTAAACATGTATTAAAGCATAGATTTAAAACTTGTATGTCCTGTCTAAGTTGGATACAAGCTTGAATGTATTGTGTTAAGGATAAAGCGTGTAGATTCCATGTACCTGTTGAAGTTCAGGGTTGCCACGTGTTTACACTTGGCAGTTTTAACTTACCAGAGATGTAATACTGCTTTAATTTTATAACTTCTCAAAGAAAAGGGCCCGCAGAAGGCCTTCTCAATTCACTTTTCTAACATGATGACTTCTGGTAATTTGGTACATTGGGTTCAGCTTCTCATTGCTGTCCTTAAAGAATGTGGCTTAATGTTGGCTTTTGGCATTATGCTCTACTTTACTTCTTCAAAATAAGTATGTAATAAGGGAAGATGTTTTTGGGAAGGTGTAGCATAAATCTTGCTGCAAACCATCGCAACTTGTGTTTTTATTAGCTTGCTTCTGTTAAGTGCCTGCAGCAGGATTCTTTCAGTATTGTGTCCGTGGTGCAATAAATAGGTCAGGCATCCATTAGAAAGCAGAGAAAGGCTGTTTACCGAGTAGTTTCCTGTACGAGTGGAACTCAGAGAGCTGACATTTTGTTGAAACGCAGCTGGTGTTTAAATAAGTTTGAAAGCTTTGCTTGCTGCCTGCTGCGAACCTCTAAAGTGCCGTACTGCTTTTAGGATGAAACTGATGTGAGCCTTAAAAATATTTATCTTATTAAATGTGTTTGAATCTCTGTCGCTTTTTAGAATGGAAGTACAGACTGACCTTGCTCTAAGGTAGCTGATCAGAGCGGGTTTCAGAGAGCTTGTTTCAAGAATGTTCTAAAGCTGTTTTTTTTCAATACTGAGTAAATCACTTCTGCCTAAATACATCAAAGTTCTCAGGCTAACTCATCACCCTGTACTCCTACAGTCTCTTCAGGTTGCATAAAGCCCGTGCCTACTGCAGGAACAATGAATGGCACTCTTGTCGTGCTTTTGGGGCTCTCATTAACTTCTTTCTTTAATATGACAGTGTTCTATTGCTTTGCTTTCATGGGAGGCTGTGGATGCACAGTTCTCAGCTAAAATCTTAGCAGAACACCCTATACACTTAAGACATAAAGAACATACATAGTAAATAAGAGTAGCCAGTGATGTCCAAAGAAAATATGGCTACTAATTTCAGTGTACTTATCCCCTGTGAGGGTATTTATGCACAGTTTTTTTTTTTCCCTTCATCTCCTGGGAGGTGGGGAAGAGCAGCTTGAGCAGTTGCATAAAAATAATAAAACTTTAAGTGCTCTGACAAATTTTTCTGGTATTCATAATGGTCTGAGATAAATGCAGTCAGGCATGGGTCCGAAAGACTGAGCAGAAAAAAAATCAATCCTCTTGATAACAGCCTAGGTTCGTGTTAAGTTGCTGTTTCTTCCTGATAAATACTTGAATGGAGGTATTCAGGCATGATAGATGCGTACGTGCACATTCTGTAGTTTAAGTACTCTTCCAAAAACATTGTACTCTCAGGCAGACTGTAAATCAAGTCTTCACAGATATCCTTTCCCTTTTGGATTTGCCAAGTGTGCTGTTTGCATACATAACTGTTCCTTCAGCTCATGGAAGTATTTCCAGCAGCAGAGTGATTCTGTAAGTTCTGTAAGCACCAATTTGTAAAAGGAGCATTCAGTGATGGCCCACACGTAATGATGAAAGAATGTAACCCACTGCTAAAGCGATACTGACAGGTATGTGTGATGATAGTACAAACATTGCAGTAAGCATTGTGGCAGTGTTCACGTGCACCTCCAAGAGCTTGACATTTGGACAGAGATGGAGAAATAGCAGAATACAAAGGGAAGGGTTAAATAATGGGATGGGAGCAAGTAAGGTGTTACTTCAAAGTTTGCACTCACAAATACTCATAGTACTGCCTCCTGCTTCCCAGTGTGGGAAGAAAAAACAGTGCAATAAGTTACCGAAATTGCTTCTTTCTAAAGCATATCTTCATTTTTACTGTGGCTTTGCTAGCTCTCAGTAGATGAGGTTTGGACATTAGCGTCTCAAGCTTTGTGGGAAGACTTCCTTGTTTTTCTAAAGGATGCTGCAGAGAAAAATCAGGAGATAAAAACTAACACAATGGATCTTCAGAAAACCTAATTCCTTGTAGAAGAACTAAAGATGAGTGTCATTCTAAGTTGCTTGGTACTTCTCAAGTCATTGAAGTATGGCTTGGTGAGCATTTCTCACCTGAAGGGCTAACATACGCTGGTTTAAAATGTGTACACAATTTATTCTAGATATTCTTGAATATATATGTTAAGTGTGTGGTCAGTATTTGCATGCTGGAGCTTTGGGTCTTCCTATAAACAAGAGGGATGTAAGAATAAGTTGGTGCTCAACAGATTTAAAGAGTATGTTACAAAACTGAATTACTGCTCCTGTTTTGCCATCATAGAACATAAGTGCAGAGCGATCAGATCACTTTAATTTTTTTTTTTTCCTCCTCCTTTCCCTCATGTGTGCACACAGTAATGCTGTTTGACTGGTAGGTCTGAATTTTTGCTTTGCCTGAGCTATCTTTTAAACAACTATTGCTTTCGTGTGCAGGGCTACGTGAACACTTCCAGCATGCTCAGGCTGCCTGGTCTCTGCTCACGGGGCATGAGCTTTGTACTTTTCCTATCGGAACAGTTATCACCTGAGGAACGATGTTTACATTCCTGAATTGCTCACCCAGAATAGGAAGCTGAGTGGAAACAGTCTGTGCTGCATAACTTCCACTGCTTCCTGGTTTGGGTGGGTGAGGAAGTAGGAGCACTGAAACTCTGCTGAAGAGAGCGTTCTCGTGGTGTTGTTGGTGACCTAAGCACAGTTAGTGGAACACAGAGTTAAAATTAAATCTGTATCTCTCCTTTGCAAGGGGAACAGTTTGGACAATTGAATACTCTGTGCTCTCAAAATCATTTGGACTTTTAGATGAAGAGATCTCTAACAAGCTTATAAGAAGCACTCATTGTGGTAGCTGAGAGGTAACTTTTATCTTCACTATAACACAAGCTGTGGGGAAAATGCAGCACAGAGAAGACTTCTCTACGTTTAAGCAATGCCAGGAAACCAATACAGAGCTGATTCTGTATTCAGTCTCCAACACTTTTATACAGCAATGGAAAAGGCCTTTGGCAGAAATGCTGAACTAATCTCCCAGTTAAAAGATTAGAGAATTGAAAACTCGTGTTGGGAAGACTACATGGGAAGCTTCCATACAGGCTTTTAAAGCAGATATCCCCATCTGATAATTCCCTAGTTTCTTAGTGTTCGTCTGTGAATGATCTTAATTTGTCTCTGCTTTAAAGATGTTCATGGTAGTTTTCTTACTTCTTCGAAATATCTAAGTTTCAGTCTTGTATCTGTTCTGTATGAACTTGTGGCTAAGTTATATTTTTTTCATAGAATTAAAAAAGCTTTTAGTATCAGGGTGAGTTTTATTGCATTACTGTGCAATTTCTGGTAGTCTGTACAGAAACTGACGCTGCCTTCCAGCCTATACAGAGTGATCACTTAGTCAAAGGTAAATGTCCTCTCAATGAAAACAAGATGCAGTTTTAAATGCTTCGATTTTTAGTGGTTTGGAATACCACATTGACCACATTACTGGACCACAGTTGTTTCTTACAAGTGTATGCGAAAGTATGATACATTGAGCTTCTGTAAATGGAGACATTTTTCAGCCAGTATTGGATCTGTCATTCTGGGTGTAGGTGAGGTAAGAGTACATGCTGCAGTAGCAAGTTTGGTTTCTAAGTAATTGCAGTATAAAATTCCCAGTGTTTGAAGCTGTTCTTGCCATTCCTATTTGTGGGGCTGTCTCTCATGTACACCACCTGTTTGATTGTGCTTTGAGAGCAGAATTTCGTTCTTCTCTGAAGTTGAACATAACATGGATTTACTTGATGTAGAAACAGCCATATCTGAAAGGTCTGAATTATCCATTTCAGACATGCAAGGAAGCATTTCAGTCAGGCTGAGGGAAGTCAGCTGGATGAGGTTCGACAAGTGATGGGGATGTTGGCTTTTCCTTCAGACACTCATATCTCCCCCTATAAGGTAGGTAATGTTATGCTTGAAATCCAATGATACGGTGGGATAATAAAACAAGCTTGTAATTTGTTTTTCCTTACAACAGAATGCAAAGGTGATCTGTAGATAAATAACTTTTTTCCTAGTTTGACTTCCTAAAAAAATCCATGTTTGTAGTCCTTAATTTTAGTACCAGCCCTTGCCTGCAGATGAAAACAGTGGTACACTTTGCAGTTGAATCTTACTCTTAAGACAGCCATTGAGCTGGGCTTACCACAGCCCCAGTGCTAAGATCTGTGGGTCTGAAAACACACATCAGAACAGAAGATAGGGAAGTAAAAGGAAAAAATAACAGTTTAGCACATTAGACTGTGGCCTTAACAGATTAGCAGTGGGTCTTTATTGCATTCTTCAGATTAGTGTTCTTCTCAGGGTTGGGGTAAAGAAAGATCATTCAAACGATCTGAAAGAAATGTTTGCAATACTTGAATTTATTTGAATTTTACAAATGAGAATATGACATTAGCATCAACAGCTACATCTGAGTTTGAATCGAATGAAATTCATAGATGCTGTTCCTACAGATCAAGTTTATTCTAGCAGAAAAAAGGATCAGGTCTTTAAATACGTGAAATATAACAAGTGTGTTTCCAGAGTCTTCATGTAACGTGCCTCTTTAAGGCATGACTTTAGAGTTCAAAGTATCTTTGTCTTCTGTGAGTTTTGTTCTTGATTCTCTTATTTTAAATGTGGGTTATATTTTGTACTTAGGTCTGTTCTGTCTGTAACCTGTAGCATTACAGCATAAGAGAAACGTGTCCTTAAGTCTGTAACTTTCTCGAAGCTGGAGCTGTGCCAGCTCTTCAAATTGAACTCCTTCACTTCACAAGTGATTGGAAATTCCATAAACAACGTTATAAAGGTGTACGGATAGAATTAGTCTGACTTGAGGTAAAAGTGCTTCTGCCTTTGCAACCAATGTCTGCCAGGTCTGATGTTACTGGTTCAGGGGCTTTAGAACTAATATCCACATACTAATGTTGCTTCATAGGTAGGCTGCTATTCTGGAATGCCAAACGAACAAAAATCCTTACACAGATTTACAAACTTGAATTAGAGTATTGGATAGATGTGAATAGAGCAAGGAAGAGTTTAGGGACATCACTTACTGCAGAACTGCTTAGTGGAGTATTTCATTTAAAAACAGAAGCATGTTCTTTGAACTGAGATCTCATGTTTTCAGGAGCTCGTGTGGGAGTACAGTGAGAAGATTGGAGACTGAATGTCAGTGCTTTATTGAAAGTTCTGCTAGCGCACTGTTAAGAGGTCCTTCCTAAACAAGTACATTCTTACTGTGTGTGTGCATGTATACCTTTTATTTTGTAGTGGATTCAGTCTAGTGAGCTTCTACTGCTCTCAGGCTCCCCTCCAGGATAACTAGATCAAAAACAACTTATATTTGTGTTGTTTTGTTTTTTTTAACAGGATCTCTTGGACCCTGCTCGATGGAGAATGCTGATACAGCAGTTTAGATATGATAACTACAGACTACATCAGCTGGGAAACAATTCTGTTTTTACTATAACACTCCAGGCAGGCCTTTCAGCTATAAAAACACCGTATCCTTCAATGCAGGTTCTGCTGTTGAGCATAGAAAGTGTTTTTTCTGTGAGTAGTTTTCAGAGGGCACAAAAAGTTCTGACACTTATATATTTTTGCTTCTACATTGTTTTCGTACTGGGTCATCTTTCCACACATCATAGAGTAATATATTTGCAGAAGTTAGGGAGCTGGGTGAGAGCTACAGTTTGTTTTAACCACGTAAGAGTTTATACTGCTTGTTTTTGTATGGATATTCAAATATAACGTGCATCTTCAGAAGGCTGGTGGTGTTTGCTACGCAATATAGGAGATTTAAGAAGGGCTGGTGCTGCTGGTGTGCTCTAGAGGAAAAATGTAGCCTGTGGAGTGTGCCAAGTACGTGTTTCTCACTGCTGTTCCTTCTGGAAACCAAGCACTTGGTTTTTGTGTAGACACATTAAACTTGAACAGTTACGTACATTGTGTAACCTAAGCAGAATTTGCAATCATTTCATTAATGAGCTGATTCCTGTTGGATGTGCTGATTGTACCTTAACTTGTTGTGAAATAGACAGTGCTATAAAGAGGATGGGAGTTCAAAAAACCCAGACTGCCCTGTGTGTAGCAAATCCCTGAACAAGCTGGCTCAGCCTCTGCCTATGGCACACTGTGCCAACTCCCGACTAGTCTGCAAGATTTCGGGGGATGTAATGAATGAAAATAATCCTCCCATGATGTTACCAAATGGATATGTCTATGGATACAATGTAAGTGTTGAAATCAATGCCTCACTGATGTCTGAAATAGCCGTGGTCACAGTAACTTCCTCTGTCAAAATAAGAGCTGTTAAACTCAGAAAGCTGGAAGCATCATCCCTATTATGAGGTGGGGGGGAACCAACAACCCTTTTTACAGTAATTCTTACGGGATTGAATGTGAGAAAATTGTTTAAAGAAGCTAATGTATGATGAACTTGGAAGCTGATAGCATGAAATCAAGTGGCAGTGGAAATTTTCCCCTCTGGAGTGTAGTAGTATAGAGCAAGTAACTTGTGGACAAAGATGTTTTCACCTCAGACTGTGCTTTTAGAAAACAGCCCCCTCTTTTCTTTTTAAACAGTGGAGAGGAATGCTCTGAGTTACGAACCCTTTGTGATACTGTTGTGAACGTTATCTTTTTGATGTCATTCTCTTCCAGTCTCTGCTTTCTATTCGTCAAGATGACAAAGTAATTTGCCCAAGAACCAAAGAGGTCTTCAACTTCTCACAAGCTGAGAAAGTCTACATCATGTAGGTCCGTAAAAACACAAGACGAAGTGCCGCTGGAATTTTGACGCAGTGTACGTTGGCGTTCCCTGTAAGGGGGGGCCTTAATGTGTGGCAAAGAAGCAAAACCTGCCACCTTGCTGATCAGACCTGTCGGTGGCATTATTGTTTCTTGCGACCAAAGATCAATAAGCAACAATAAACACTCTTTAAACGAAAGAAAAGAGGAATTATGACTTAAGTTTGTACTTGAATAAAAACAAAAAGAAACTTTGATTGTCAAGGTTTTGTAACGTAAGGTCAAAAATTGGACTTCTCAAAAGTACTTTCATCTTTTAAAGGATAACTCTCTTTAAAGATGGACACTTGCACTGGGGGGAAAGTTGCAACAGATTGGAAACTAAATCCATTTTTCTTCCCTCTTCTTCACAATTGTCCGAGACCCTTTTGTTACGAAAGATTTCAGTGCTACAAATATTCTCCTTTAAGCTCCTCTTTGCCTTCTTTGTGATCCTCTCGTGAAGTAATCCTGAACACGAGTCGTGTGACTTATTTCCATGGGGAAAATATTGATGTCATTGACACAAGTCTGGCTTCTCTGGAGGATCAACTAGGGACCGGTTTGAAGGAGTCTTCTTTTCCAAACCCAAACATTTTAAGGAGATTGCATAAATATTGAGAGAAACTGAGAACATTTCAGGCAAAATCTGATGCTTGTTCAAATGTTCTTTTTTCCAGTCTACCATAGTGTTAAAGTCCTTCTAAAGTTGTTAGTTATGTGCATAGGGTTCAATATGAAATCATTAGTGCTACTGCCTTATTTCTTGCTTTGAGAATGTACTCACATGAAAATGAGCTGGTATTCTTAAGTGTTGGGCAAAGTTTCTGAAGATGCCTTGCAGGATAAATACATAATTTTAGGGCCTAAATAGTATTCATTACTGAAACTAATAGTTCAATTTTAATGACTACAGAACACATCCTTATGACTTTTGGAAAGAATTAAATCATTGTAGTTTAAACAGAACCATATTGTAGAGGTTTGTATTTAGCGCTTATTTTTGCATGTTGATGTTGATTAGCTAATAAAAGATTGTAAATGTAAAACATGTTAATAAAAACTGTTTTCCATTTCTTGATTATATAAAAGAAGAAAGTTGCTTTTATGTAAACGTTGAAAACAGAGTTAACCTCTTGTAGGAGTTGCAGTGCAACTTCCACGTGTCTCTGAGTGTCGTGCGAGGTAAAACCATCAGTGTTTTTTCAGGCTCTAAGAGCATCTCAGTCAAATACCCGTTCTTGGTTTAAACTGTTCATGATTGAACCATACACTGCGTTCTAAGTTACGGTCACTTCTGTTGCTTCCCACAGGACTAGCAGAATCAAACATGAGAGGTTACGGATACGTAAGCAGATTCTGTGTCCGCTTTGTCAGTTCCGCGGGGTCTCCCACGAGGTGTGTCTTCAAAGGTTCCATGTTCAATAAGCACACGTTATTGTTGCTGCTGAACTGCTGTACCTGGAGCGCTGTGGAGCTGTCAGCTTGGCAGAGACCAGTTTTTCCTGTGCTCCTTGCTTGGAACTGTCTGCTTCCCTCAGCATTTCCTCAAGTAACAGGTATAGGTGACTCCTGCCTAGGTGGAGGCATAATGAGAGCTGGCATCGGTGACTGTCATTGGCTATCAAAGCGATTCTTATTTTCTTCCTGATAATGCAAGATGAGGAGCATCAGCTCAGACTTGCCCTGGGGAGCAGCACTGCCGAAATCCAAGTGTAGCAGTTCTCGTTCTGCTGACTCTGCGCATCTTCATAGTAGGAGAAGGGCAAGGAGAACTTTCGAGAGCAGCAGCCTCACTTCTTCCTACTTCATAGGATGGCAGGGAGGCAAGGGCTGTGTTTTTCTGTTGTATATGTATGTTGGGTTTCTTGGTCAGTTCTGCAGAATTGCGTGGTAACCAGCAGACAATAGCAGGTCGTGGTAATTGTTGCTTTTGCTTCTTTAAGTACCAATTAGAGCTGTGGCTTCCTGGGATTTCAGCCCTTTTTCCTTTCTGTGGCCTAAAGGGAGTGGTGAAAGTCCCTGAGAAACTAGCTGGGGAAGTGAGGGGAGGAGAGCTGCTGTCCTGCAGCAGGAGGGCCTCTGCTCACAGGTGCCAGCCTGTATCCCTGCTGGTGCACTGGGAAGTATGGTTGATGCTTTCTGCTGGCATCTGTGACATGACTGCGTTTATTCCTGCTTCTGTGTACAGTGGGAAGGTGATTCTGGCAGTACTGTTTATGTAACACTGAAAGTGGGGCAGGGTTAGAGCTGCTTCCCTCCGTAGCTGAACGTTTGGCTGAAGGTCACGCTGAACACTCCGCTGTGCTACTCATGGCAAAACCTCAGCTTGAGATCTAATCCCACGTTCAGTCTGAACTCAAGTTTTATGACTCAGCAGAGTTCTTCAATGAAATTATTCCTTGCCTTATTGCTGGCTGCTAATGCTGACTTCACTGAGGAGCCGCAGGGTTTTAAAGATCGTGTTTCAGACCAGAGATGTGTGCCCCGAGCCAGAGAAAATCAGACGCAGGATAATTAGCACCACAGAAAGAGTAATAAGAAGTGGAAAAGGCTGATGGATGAGAAGAGCTGTTTGTTTGGCTCACACGCACTTGCTGGAGTAACTGCATCGTAAGGGGAACAGAGGGAAAGGAGAACTGGAGCTGCCTGGGTATTCTCACATGTATGGCACTGGATAACGCAGTTGGTGGGCAGCTGAGCGAAGGGGAGGTGTGGAGTGAGGGTACAACTGCCACGCTGTTGTCGCTGCTGTTGCATTAGCTAGGACCTGGGGAAGGCAGGGATTAGAAATGGTGTGAGGATCCGACTGAGAGAGAGATGACAAAGGGCTGAGTGAAGGGCACGGTAACTGATGAGGTTCCTGAGTCCCTGTCGTGCAGCTGGTGCTAGTGGTCATCGCTGACGTTGCACAAAAAGCGGGAATGGGCTCACGTAACAAAAAGAGTTTCAGTGAGAGTATTGCGCAGGAAGGAAAGGAGACAACGTGGAGGAGCTGACTACCAAACCTGAGGTGGTTTTGATGCTGGAGTCCATTCAACTGTTGATTGGGAAAGTCAGAGGGCTTTTAGTCTCCTGTGTGTTGCATCCTTGACGTAGAAACACAGCCCTAACGCGGAGTTACCACCGGGGTGAAGGAGTGGGGCAGTGAGGGGACCTGGTGGGGACTGTGCCTGTTCCTTTGGCCCTGTTTCCTGCCCCATGAGATGAGCTCTTCCACTGTACGTTCCTGAAGGGTGGAGTTTATCTCCCCCGCTGAGGAGCAGGTTTTCTCAGGGAACTCTGAGTTCCCAGCGGGGACCTTCTCCTGTTGGAGCTAGAGGGAACAGTGAGAGGAGAAAGATGATAAAGCCTATTCAATCCAGGACAAAAAGATTGTCAGTTAACTTAAATATTTTGTTCCCCACCCGCGGGCATTAAGCAGGATCATACAGACAAACCCCAAAAGGAAATAAACAGCAGACAATGTCCTTTTCCTCCATTCATAGCCATAAGCATCATCAGATTCCAGGGCTGACTTCCACCCAGAAAGTGAAGGATGTGGGCCGTGTCTCTGGATGACTGCTGGGGTGAAGGAAGCAGTGCTGTCTCAGGCCATCTCTTGGCTGCAGTGTTACCTCAGCTCTGCACAGAGGGATGAGCTGCAGCTCGTGGTGGTGATCCACTGGGTGGTTTCCTACAGTGCTATGGGAGGAGCTGGGAGCCTCCAGGCTCTGTAAGTGCGACCTGCCCTCAGAATATTTGGAATTTAGCCATCTCTGAGCATGACTCAACTGTGTGCATGCAAACTGGGACTCATCCAGCTCCAGGATCAACGGCCCTGGGACACGCTGAGTGCCTTCAGGGCGTGGTGTGTCCTGTTAGGTGGTCACGAAGTGAAGAATATAGGGGGACTGATGTTGCCAATGTGATTTTCTGTGAAATAAACATATTTATTAAAAGCTCCATCCCCTTTTCTGGATCCACAGACACCTTTCTAGTAGGAATAAAAAAGGCTGCTGCTTCAGGACGTACTGCATAACCGAGTCACCACCTCTGCTTTGTGGACAAAACCTTCTCCATAACTCAGTGCCTTACAACAGAGCCAGGACTGCATTTCTGCGGTCTCCTGATATCAGATGACCTCTCTCGAGCTATTTACAATCCAGAGCTGTGATTAGCTGGAGCACATCTGTCAGAAAAACTTCATCAGGAGACCAAGAATGCGCTTTCTCACTGCCAAAATATGTGCCTCGTTTCCAGTTTGAATTCATCATTCGTTTGTTGTGTCGGTGGGGCTTTTTTTGTGGGTTTTTTTGTGTTGTTTTTTTTTTTTTTTCAGTGCCATTCTAAAGATCGTTTCACGTGTTGTATCTTTCCCTGAAGATCTTCTCGTTTTACGAAAAGTGCCCTCTCAACTTTGCTTTGGAAAATCAAAACCGATTCAGGTTTTAAGGGCATCCTGTCTGGCCGCTCCCAGCACTGCAGATGGGGTGGGAGCTTTGCACAAGAGCTTTTTTTGTTGTTTTTTTCCTTCTTTTCCAGATATGCCACTGCAAATCTGTAGTGCTTCTACGTATTTTTCTGAAAGATTCCCTGCACCCGTTGCTCTGTACAAGCAGAGGGCTGTTCTGCTTGGGAAATGCCTCTGCGTTTGGCTCTCCCTCAGAGAGCAATGTTTTCTTTCACTTGTTGTTTCCTTGATGTGATAAACCCAGGGAAATAAAACCTGTATGTTTTAATGCAAGACCCTGCTCACGTTAAAGATCTGATTGAAGGCTCATTCCTGGCCTGGAAACTGTTACATGTACAGCAGTGAATGCATATTAATGGTGGTTTCCAGCTTCGATTGCTGATACTTTGCTGAGCTCACACATCACCCCAAAGGTTTCGGATGCGGGACAGCCATGACGAGCCTGTAAGTTCAAACCCTACCAAACAACATGGAATTAAAACAGCTGCCAGCAGAAGCTGCTCGCCCCCAGCAGGGTCCCTCTGTCCCCAGGCTCTCCCACCCTGCAGCTCTCCTGCATCGCCACCTGCCGGGTGCAATGGCACAGCGCAGCCCCAAAAGCCTTCAGGGCCGGGGTACTCTCCTCTTCCTCTTAGGTTTACTTCAGTTATTTCCTTCTCCCCTTAACCTGTGCTCTTTGTAGGTTTTGTCCCAACAACCTCAAGATCTCAAACCAGGGACTTTCCTTCTGCCTGCAAAAGCTGGCCTGCATTAATAGTCTCTTCATGAGAACAAAGTCTTCTTTATTACGACAGTAAGCATTTCCCAAGAAAAGCTTGTTTTGATCTGTGTAGCTTTCTTGGTAGCAGCTCATAAAAGCTGATGGACGTGTCCTTGCTGCTGCATGGAGAGAGGGTAAGTTGTCCCAGGCACTTGGGAGCTCTGACGATGGAATTCAACAAGGTGTCACACTTTTTAAGGATGGATTTCTCAGGTGACGGACGTAGATGCACTGTATGGCTAAAACGAGTTGATTTCCTCCCCAGCCCTAAGTTGTTTAAGAAGTTTCTGCTAACGTTTTGTGTTGGAAAGCAGTCCCATTTGTACCACGCTTGTGTCTGTGTGAAATTGGTATTTCTGTCGCTGTACAGTTTAGCAGCAGGGGCTCTTCAAGCAGAATTTGGACTGGATTTCCTCTTCTTTTTGTTCTCTCCTGATTTTGGATTCTTCTTTTCTACACACTGAAACCTTCACGCTTCTTCTGAACCATGCAATCCAAGTCTTGCCTTGAAAGCTGCCATTCCAAAAAGCAAGTAAACAAAAAACCCGAAGGATATCTGCTTGCAATGCAATGGGATTTGTGCTGCTCTTCTTTGGGCACATTCAAACAGAAATATCAACTTATGATACAGACCTGTCTAACCCAGAATGCCAGCTGGCTTGGGGCCATTACTTGCCTTTCTCCTTGCACTCCAGTTAGACCTTCCCACAGAATCAAAAAGCAATTTTCTGACGCTGGCCTGAAGATTTAAGGCAGTGCTGTAAGATCATCTTACAAAAACGATCCTAGACAAAAGCAGATAGAAACTCCTCGATTTGAGCTGGTTCCCTTGCAGCTATTCCTGCCCCATCCAACCTACAATGGCTGCTTAATCAGTGACCCGACCCGCACAGAACAGGTTCATCCATCTCCTCCTGTGACAGTTATAAAGCGTTACAGCAGGCTGCGGTGTTGTCACCGTCAGTATTTCACACCATTAGAGGAGGTCGCAGTACCTTTGGCCTTGCATTATTGATGGTTTAATGAATAGAATATTTTTCCTTCGAGAACATGTTTAAGTGCAGCCCTTACCCTGTGTGAGGCAGTTCAGGGCTCTCAGATAACTGTCATCCTGTTGCCTGAATCAGATTGGTGGTTAAGCATCTATTCATCTCACACGAAAGGTCAGTGTTTTCTTTGCAACCCAACTGACACAAACTCTGTGACAACTTAATGTCAGTGTTTATCATGTTTCTGCATCTTCAGGCCTGGATCCAAAGTTGTTTTAACTCCGGATTGTTTGTAAGGAAGCCTTTTTGCCAAAGTTACGTTTTGGCAGGAAGATAAACCCTCCTTTTTAATTTCATATCATTAAGCAGAATACAGCTATTTTAAAGTTCTGTGGCATTTCTTTCTGCCTGACATGCTCTGCTATTGCAAAGCTGAAAACAACCCCAGGCCGAGACCCTCAGAAGAGTCCAGCAGAGGGCTACAAAGACAATAAGGGTTCCTTATGAGGAAAGGCTGAGAGACCTGGGGCTGTTCAGCCTTGCAAAAAGAAGACTCAGAGAGGATATGATCCATGTCTATAAATGTCTGAGTAGCGGGAGACAAAGGGATGAAGCTGGACTCTTCTCAGCAGTGTGTGGTGATAGGATGAGGGGAAACTGAAGCATAGGAAGTTCTGCACAAATGTGTGTGGGAACTTCTTCACAGTGCAGTGATGGAGCACTGGCACAGTGCACAGAGAGGTGGTGGGGTCTCCTTCTCTGGAGACATTCAGCACCCACCTGGACTCCTACCTGTGCAACCTGGGCTGGGAGCTGCTTTGGCAGGGGGTTGGACTCGATGATCTCTGAAGGTCCCTTCCAACCCCTTCTGTAATAACACAGTGGAACTGTCTCCTACCTGAATATTTCCTTGATAAAATCACTACACCTGAAAATGTGACATTGCATGAATGTTTGAAACAGTCCTTCCTGGAGGTATCAGCGTGGCATGTTAAATTTGGGAAGAGATGGTTCTTCTTTAATGCAAGAACTCTCAGACCCGGATAATTGGTTTAAAGAGACAAAATTCTGCATTTTCTCATTGGGCACTGTATTTCTTTGTCTGTGGGTTTGGCCAAAGACACTGTGGTTTCCTGAATCCACAGCCTGTCCCAGTCCAAGAACTTCTGCAGCAAAATGACTTGGCAGTCTGGCTCCCCTCATCCCTTTATCAGATTGGTGCAGACAAAGAAAGTAGAGGAATATTTGAACAGTGCGTATTTACCACATTCATTAGAAAGCAGAAGAGGAAAGAAACTCAGCAACTTGAGCAAACACCATTTTATGTAATTGTCTGTGATATTTATTTTTTTTTTAATTAAACAGCTTAGCTGTCACTGAGATTTGCCTGAGGGACAACTGCGGGTGAGTTATACAACTCAGCGTTCGTTCATCAACTAATTCTCCGCAAAACCATATGGCTCCTTGCAGGGATTTCTTTCAACATTCTGCAAGGATGCGAATTGGTGACTTTGTGGATGTTGAGCACGTTGCTTGAGGCTCATTTTGAAATGCTCTTTCTAGACATTAAAGCAACGGTATTGTTGCAAGCGATAGCCTAATAGAAAGCAGTTGTATAAGCACTGTCAATCAAATAAAGAAATAGAAAAATAGGAAATATTGAAAGAGTACCGATGGAAACTTTAAAGGTGAACTATGCCATAGTATGTGGTTTTCCCACGCAAATGTAGGATATGCAGTTTACTAGATAGAAGCTAATGAGGAAGGAAAACATTATTAAAAAGACAGTCTCATCAACTAAGTCAGATATAGCAGAACACCTGCAAAGCATATGTATGCCTAGAGTGCAGTAAGTATGTTTGAAATTATGAGTTCGTTACTTCAGGCCACCCTAAAGTGGGTGGGATCAGCTTTGTGATGCTGATCTATGTGGTCTAGGGACGTGGGTTGCTTTGGTGGAGCTGCAAGCAATAGTAATGAAATGATGCGTACCAAGAGCTTCAGTGAATTCCCTCACTCAGCAACTGGGATTACATTTGCCCTCTAGTTCAATGCAAAGTGTCTGGTACTCTCCATTTTTAGATCTCATTCGGCATCTCTCGTTGTTAAGAGGAAGAGGCATAGGACATAATTATAATAGGAATTCACTGAGTATTACAGATTAACTTTTCACACTTTTTTGTTTTCTAGCCTTTCTCTGGCTCCTATTAGCTTTCACTGCATACCTGTCAGTGCATCATTGTGCCTAGGTCCAGCCTGCCACCAACTGCTGCAGCTGAGATCACAACCCATCAAACACAAGCAGGGAAAACAGGTGACTTTATACTCAGGAGAGGAAAAAACGAAGCTGTGATACTCTGCTGAGAAGTCTGACAATGTCTTCCAAAATAGCGACCTGCTGAGATATTTTGTCTTACGTGTAATAACTGAAGTTCTTAATAGCCTTTGTCTTATGTGTAATAGCTAATGTTCTCCACAGCCATGCCCAGCACGGATCTTGCAGGCTAGGGTTCTGGCTGAGAGAAGTTTTGACATTTGCACCCTGTTTACAAGTAGGGAAACCCATGTGGGTAGAAATTAAAGAGCTCACAGGAGCTTTTTGCAGCTGCAATACTGGGTAGACCTGAGAGAGAGCTGTAAAAAGTCACTAAGGAGGTACTAATTCTTAGGCATAGCAAGTGCCTGTGCACTGTGTTGAGCTCAACTCATCTGAGAACAGAGCAGTTTGTTCATCTGCATTATAATTATTTTATACAACAGGTGCATTCACTTCTTTTCCCACATGTCAGTGGGTTACCCACAGCGTTCATCAAGCTCTGAGGTTCCATAGTGGAAGATGTCCCTTAAATACTGCTCTGCTGTCATACTTGCCCCAAAAGTGCTGCAGATGAGCTTCAATCACCCTTCAGAGCATAGCTTGCTTCTATATAGGAGTACCCCTCTGCTAGGCTATGTTGTAACTGTGAAATACTCCACAGACATCTTCCTGTTCAAGAGTTGCAAAGAGGAGGTGCTTTCTCAAGGAGAAAATCCATTGTTTAACCACTGGAAGCCAAACGTGCCAAAACAGTGGGAAAAAAAATCTGCAGTTTTGGCTGGTGAGGCCTGGGCTGTGCTTGCTTATCTGATCATCCCAACACATCCCTGCACCTCCATCCTACACAGCCACACCGTGACGATGCTTCACACCATGCAGTGCCACTCAGTTTACTGGGCAGGGCTGTAAGGACAGCATGTATAGCTCTGGATTGTGGCAGCAGCTCACGTTGCAGCACAGAAGGGCTGGGGTCACTCGGTGCCATGACTGAACGCTGCTTTCCTGCCTCCTTTGCTCTATTCACCACTCGTTTTGCTTCAGGAAGGCAACAGAGAGGAAAGGGAGGCTGAAGGTCTGAAGACCTGAAAGGCAGAGAGCCACTCAAAACCTGGTATTTAAAACCAGAATGCTGCGCTGTGCCTCCAACACATCTTATTGCTTCCTATCATGGAGCACATTGCACCTTGTGGGCCAGTGGTATCCTGGGCTCCATCAGAAGAGGGGTGGCCAGGAGGGACATGGAGGTGATTGTCCTCCTCTATTCTGCCCTTGTGAAACCCCATCTGGAGTTCTGGGGTCTCCAGAACTGGAAGGATGTGGAGCTGTCGGAGAGGGTGCAGAGAAGGGCCACAAAGATGCTCAGAGGGCTGGAGCAGCTCCCCTATGAAGACCAGGACGCTGAGGGAGCTGGGCTCGTCCGGCCTGGAGAAGAGACGGCTGCGAGGAGACCTAATTGCAGCCTTCCAGTATTTAAAAGGGGATTATAAAAAAAGGAGGGGAATCGATTTTTTGCAAGGGTAGACGCTGACAGGACAAGGGGGAGCGGTTTTAATCTCAAGGAGGAAAAGGTTTAGATTGGACGTCAGGGGAAGTTCTTCACAAGGGGGCGGTGAGGCGCCGGCACAGGCTGCACAGAGGCTGTGGGGCTGATGAAGACCAGGCTGGGCAGCGTGTTCTGCTGCCACATGTGGAGGCTGGAACCTGCTGATCCCTGGGGTCCCATCCAACCCACAGCACCACACGTCTCTACAAGGAACGACGCGCCCGCAAATTGGCGGGCTCGGCCCTTTTAAGGACCTCCCCCTCCCTCAGTTCCGGGTAGCGTAGCATGGCGCGCCGCGCTGACGTCTCCAGAAGGCGCCGGCATGGAGCAGCGGTTGGCGGAGCTGCTGGAGGAGCTCACCACGGCGGGCGAGCCGCAGCCGGAGCCGGGCAGGATGAAGGAGCTGAAGCGAATCTGCAGGTGCGGAGCTGGGGGTCTGCGACGGAAAGCGTGGTAGAGCTTGAGAGTAATCGCCCCCCTTTCCCCCCCCCCTCAGGGCGGAGGAGGAGTACGTGAGCCACGCGTACCGCCTGCTGCTCGCCAGGCTCCGCGAGGAGCACGCCGAGGTGCGCTTCTCCGCCTTCCAGATCGTCCACGAGCTCTTCTCCCGCTCGCACCGCTTCCGCACGCTGCTCGTCTCCGACTTCCAGGAGTTCCTGGAGCTCACCGTGGGGGTGAACCACGAGCAGCCGCTTCCCCCGCCTCGGGACGTGGCCCTGAAGCTGAAGAAAGCGGCCATCGCGGCCGTGCAGGGCTGGCACGAGAAGTACGGGGAGGCGTACAAGAAGCTGGCGCTGGGGTATCACTATTTAAAGCAGAACAAGAAGGTACTCTGCGGTTGTACAGGCCTGGGAGTCTTGTGGGGGTTGTCTCAGTGGGGTGTTTAAGGTGAGGAGGTCAGTAAACCTCCCAAAGAGACAGACCCCAGGCTGACCCGGTGTCCGTTGGACTCGTGGTGGTTGCTCTCACCTGAAGCAGAAGCCCTCTCCTTAAGGTATAAGGTGTTAAAAGTAGCAGGTACGTGCTTCTTCGCATAGCATGTTTTCTAAAGGCTTTTCTAAACCTGAGATGCCTTTAAGGAAAATACAGGCTGCCCACGGAGCTTGTGGGATCTCCTTCTCTGGAGATATTCAGCATCCTGGTGTAGGGAGCCTGCTTTGGCTGGGCGGTTGGACTCAGCGATCTCTTGAGGTCCCTTCCGACCCCTATGATTCTGTGATCCACCCAGTGTGACCTACTACAGGGAGCCTGCTTGGAGTGGACTTGGAGTGGAGGATTTCCAGAGGTCCCTTCCAACCCCTGCAATCCTCTGTTCCTGTGTGATTCGTTCCTTCTGTAGCAGGGTGAATGCAAGATGGAGGAGGTGTCACACACTTCACCACATACTCCAACATCATGTTGTGGTGCTGGTCAGAAGCTGAGTTCTCTGCTTTTTTCAAAACCCAGCACCTTCCCTGAGAGCACTGTATTGATTTCCGGGATTCTTTTCCTTTTAAATTGTTTTTAAACTTCTCAGCTGAATATTACACGTGTGTCACTTATGATTTGATGACTAAATTAAGTACTGATCAGGTAGAGAAGGCAAGGAAAAGGTCTGTCTGAGGCTCCAAACTCACTCACAGTGTGTCAGAAATACGATGGAACAGTGTACTCGTGGGAGGGGCTGAACTGTTTAAACACCTTTCTTTAAAGTGATTAAAGAAAATAACCAGGGTCAAAAATTAAGGCAGTGTCCACAGTCGAATAGTGGAATACTGGGGCGTGGTGGTGGTGGTGTTCCTCTTTTAATGTGGTTGAAAGGTTTAAAACCATAGACTTGAAATAAGAGCTGGGCTCAACCAGTGCTTTCCCAGCGTGCAGAGCAATAGGGCTCCACCCACTGACTGCTGCCTGGGTCCCCACACTCCAGCTGATCCAGAATGGAAGTCACACCCACATCTTAAGCTGACAGAAGAATAAATGCATGTGTATTTATGTATTTTCTGCAGTATTTTTTTGGTTCAAGGAAAGCACAAATGGAGTTTCAGGTTGAGTGTGGATTATAAACTGAACGTGACTGAGTGTGTCAGTGCTGAATTCCGATGTTTTCCCTAAAGTTGCAGTATGTATTGCTGTCTAGGCCCACAACTTAGGCCTTTTAAAGCAAGAAGAGTTGTTTGGACCTCATCGTGTCCTGCTCCAACATTACAGACTAATAGTAGAAGGCTGCACGTGTCCTGCTCCAGCACAGAAGCTGAAGAAGAACTCCAGTGTCCCTCTGTGTTGTCTGAATGAAGCTGTTAGATGTGTTCTGACCAAGTTTCTGAGTTAGTGCTGGCTCAACCAGCAGTTATAATAAATGTTCAGTGGGTGCTCATAATGCAGGTGTAGTGCCAGGGAGGGTACAGCCGTTATTAGCAGCCGAGGATGGGCTCACCCAGCCCTCAGCATAATCCATGATGAATTTTAATGAAAGCTATGTGGTAGCACTCAAAAGGAAATACTTACATTTCCTTTTCAGATGGTCTTTCTTGTGGAATATCACAATTCAGGGTTCATTTCCTTAAAATTGAAGTGAGAATATGTGCATTTTCAAACCCTTTTAAGAAGAAAACAAAACCTAGAAACTTTTTAGGAAGCAGTGTTTTGAATTACTCAGTTTTACTCACAAGAAGGTGAGGCTAAATTATATCCTTTCCTTCAATCAACGGGTTCAGCAAATAGATAAATAAATAAAGCCCATCGATTCTGAGTAGTCTCATGTTAGTAGAAATAAAACCTCCATTCAGAATTTCTGTAGTTATTGATTCCAGGGGGAGAGGAGATGAAAGGAGGTACTGCTGAGGTTCTGGCTGATTGCTTACATTAGAGGATTTTTCACCACTGATAAGGATCTTAGGAAATTGATTTTCTATGTACTTCTTACAAGGAATGTTGTACTTTTTCATTTCCTTAGGTGGATTTTCAAGATGTGCATGCAAGAACAGTGGCTGAAAGGAAGAGGGAAGAGGAGAGGCAAAAACGGTTGGATAATGTTTACAAAGAGAAAGCCAAAAGAGCTGAAAAAGAAATGGCAGGTGATGTGCTTTGACTCTGGTGGGTTTCTTTTTAGAGCAAGTTTTGTAAGGTTGTATAAATCAAATCCCAGCAGAATATATACCCAAAGAATAGCAAACCCCAGAGTATTGGAAGAGTACATTTGTTAGCACTTCACTTTGTCTCTCTCACCTAAAAAATGTCAAATGAAATGAGTAAGAGTCCCGTAAAGCTCAGGTAGAATGAGAAGATAAGAATAAATGTATAAATATCTGGTCAGTAATTCTGTGAGGTGTGAATGTATAACCTTGCACAAGCATACCGTATGCAGTTGGACTTGGTGATCCTTGTGAGTCCCTTTGAATTCGGGGCATTC
This sequence comes from Callipepla californica brunnescens, assembly GCA_023055505.1. NCBI lineage: Eukaryota > Metazoa > Chordata > Aves > Galliformes > Odontophoridae > Callipepla > Callipepla californica. The sequence goes on along the minus strand of JALIRH010000005.1, from coordinate 37,350,328 downwards.
TGTGATATCAGAAGAAGTTTTGGCTCTAGTGGCTTAATTCCTGTGTCTGTGACTAGGTACAGTCTTCTTGACTGATGACCTTAGTGTTACTGCACGTGCATTATCTGTGTTCCAGAAGTTTGGGTGTGAGTCTGCACAGCACTCCTAGATTCAGTGCAGGAGATCTGTGAGAACTATCACGTTGCTGGGAGCTGAATCTCTGAACAACATATACACAGCCAATGTATTGCTGCAGTATTGAAGAGCAGACATGTATCCTAAGTTGCAGTTGGAAAGGATTATTTATTTCAGTTGCTTCAGTTTGTGCAGTGAATGCATTTGTCTACGTTTATTCTATGTGCTGTGCAAATGTTTTCATGCATGGGGGGGAAAAAAAAGGATTTAACCTTCTTAAAGTCAGTTTTGGCTATAGCATATGTTCATGGGTACACCTGCAAACAACTACAGCATTTATGGCTATGGAATGAGTACCCATTAACACTACTGAGGTTATCTGTCTCTTACCAGTGCTGTTCTTCTGCTTTAAATTTACTGGAGTATTTGAGTCATCTTTGATACAAGGTGAAATTTGAGGGAGGGTGGGGAAGGTGGGGTGCTGGCCTTAAATCTAGGAAGTTCTAGAGTTCCTGCTTAAGGGAAGTACTGACTCTCTTACAAGTGCAGTCTCTGCATTGGGAAGAAAAATGTATGGACAAATTATGTCCTATTACTGGATAAATGGGTTACCGCTTTGGCAGTAGTATTTGTATTGTAGATGTATCTCTGCTCGGGAGTCAGCTTTGCACACTGCTTAACAACATTCTTAAACAATTGTTTCGTGATAGAACTGTCCCAGGAGATTGCTGACACACTGACAGAGATGGAGAACTGCTTCCGACTTCTGCTGCCAGATCCTTTTGACTTCACTGTGAACGGCACGGGACTGGAACCCAACGAACAAACGTCTGCTAATGAGGATAGATCTGCGTCCTCCTTGTCCTCATATGTGGGATGTGTGGATGATGAACAGCCGTGCTGCAGCAAGGACATCCTCCCTGTTTCTCAGTGTGTTAGGACTGATCAAAACAAAGAGTTGGGTGATAAACAGAAGAAGCCTGAGCAACCTATAGTAGATGAGGACACACGCTCAGAAGTTGAATCTGATGTTCCTGCTCTCAGAGATGATGATTATGACACTTTTGTCAGGAATCACGGGCTTATTTCTCATAAGTATACTCTAGACCTTGAACTGTCCACAGGTACCTGCAACAATTTTTCACAAGGAGCTGCAGGCAGTCTTCATAGTGCTTTGTAGTGGTGTTTTTTTTCTTTGCTGGTTTATTTTTGCTGTAACTTGGGGGTGCTTGGGGCTCCTGGACATCATTTTGATTTATTTTGGGCTTCTTTTCTATTTCTGGCCCATCTAGCAACCATTCTTCATTTTGGATGTTCTTGTGTGGGATTTACAGATTTTATTAACTACCTTCTGAAACTGAACTTTTGTATTAGTCATCAACTCATTATAGCACTTCATAGTATATATAATTTCCCACTATTCAGAAACGTTATATACAGTAAAGAAATCATTACATTTTCTTTCTGCACTCACTTCTTCCTTTCTTCCTGCAACGTTGATATAAGCTGCTAATTTAAACAGTTTAAAATTGCCTGTTTCTTAAGCTTTTCTTTGTTACTCCATGTAAAATGTTTTAGAAAGGTTTATGGGTGCTTTTTAGTGTTTACATAGCTTCACTACAGGTAAAACTGAGTGTTGTTTTCCTGTTTGGAGCAGATATCAGAGTGCGTGAGAACGAAGACAATACTGCTGTAATAAACAGTGTCGTGGATGCTCACAAACTCATCAGAAATAAGTTCTTGCCTTCCGTGCAGTCCTGGATTCAGGTGGGATAAAAACTCGATTTCTTCACTTCCTATAAAAAGATGATCCAGGCGTGGTGTGGCTTGAGGGTGAGAGAAGAGAAATTAAGACTGTCAGAAACATTGGTGCAAATAGAAATGAAGGTTGCTGGTTCTGTAGGGATGGACTGAAGGAGAGTACAGGAGCTGCAGAGCTTGTTTGATGGCTCAGCATTAGGTGTGCTACCTACAGATGCCTTTAAAAAAGGAGACATGAAAGAAATCACAGCTTCTTCACACAATATTTAAGTAAAACTTGGTGTGTTTTTTTTTCTTCAGACATGTTTGCATCAGAAGAGCACTGTCCTTTCTGCCAATTGATATTATTCTCAGGAGCCTTATGCAGGAAATATGGCCTGCCAGGGGGCATTATTAGGGGATGTTTATAGCAGCTGCTCATTTTTTACTCATCTTTAGTGGTTGCTTTTATATTCTTGATGGGGAAAGAATTGTGCTGACTGATCACTACATGTAAAATAAAAGAACTTGTGACATTGTTTCCTTAAAGATAGAGGACAAACATATGCTTGTGGGATCAGTTTTATAGGAAAAGAATAATGTAGATTTTTTTTTTTTTGCTTTGCAGTTATTTACCCGAGCAGGAATAAACGACGACAGGTTGAGATGTGCCATTGATCTTAAGAATAAAATGGAGTCTGCTCTGAAGAAGTACAAGGAAATGAACATCTCCTTTAAAGAGAGAAAGAGAAAAGTGGTGAGTTTTTAAAACCATCAGTGTTACTAGAGAGAGCCATTAGTAGTGCTTAGCTTGTATACCAAAATGCACTTTCTCTTCAGCCTCATTCTGGCAAACTTTTTAACATGGTTTTAATTGCTTCATTTAATTTGTCTGGCTGTAACTTCAGTTAAAGCAGTTGAGCTGAAAACCTGTTATGCTTCATCAGGAGGTGTGTTGTCAGGCAAAATCATGTAATACCTTAAGATGGGTCATATAAGGTTAGGTTTGGATTTTGTTTACTCACAGTTTCTTCACGTGCAGCGTTATGTCCTCATCTTCCTTTACCCAGATAATTACTTCTGGGGAAACACTGTGTAGCTGCTGTTCTTTTACCATATACAGGACTTTGCTAGCTCTACAGTTACGAAATTAGTGTCTGCTGTGCTCCCTACAGTAGGCAGATAGCAAGACTAAGGACATCTTGAAAGAATGAGCTGTTCTATAAAGCTCTGAAGTGTCAGAAGATGACAGATTTTGGGGAACAGGCAAAGCTAATGAATAAATGGAGGCTGAAAGATCAACTGCTTAATTCATATCCAAAAAAGGAATCCATACAGTGTTTACATCTCTAAAACAGAGCTGCACCATGCTCCTTTCTGCTGCTTGTGATCCAGCTTAATTACTGTGGAGTTTGACATGCAAGTGTTTCGGGTCAGGGTCCAGAGTAAATCCTGGTTTGTGGCTGGATTGTAAGAATTCGATTTAGTTGTTATACCTCGGATGAAGCTGTGGTAGCCTGCTTTAGCTGACTGAGTGTTGCAGACTTTGCTTTCCTTGTGCAAATGAAGCCTTATTAAGATTAATTTGGTTCGTCATCTTAGTACTGCTGATGTACCACGTCAGTCAGAAGTGCCAACTATGAATGAAAAGTACTGTAAGACTGCCTTGTCAGGTTTTTTTTTCTCCCCTCAGTGAAATATGTGTGCTACCTTAATGCAACCAGCTATGAAGGAATCCAGACATCTGCTGTCATTCCTGCCATTTGCTTGACAGGACTTCATTTGCTGTACCTCTGCATGGAATATTGGTTGCAATATTTCTTGCAAGATATAAAGGACATTCAAGCCTTGCTTTTTGTGTGTGTGTACACGTGGATGTGTTTGTAGTGGTATGTTACCACTTCTGGAGATTGATCAATGCAATCTATACGAGGTTGAAAGGTAATAAATTGTGCTGTTACAAAAAAAAAAAACAACAAAAAAAAACATAGCAGTACTCACAAAGAATACTTTCAAAATGAAGCAGTGCTTATTGAGGTATTAACTTACACACAGAAAACTACACACAATTGTTGTTTTTCTTTCCCAGTGGGAAATGCCCAAATTTCATTTTGGTGCAGATTTAATGTAATTTATGACCTGAACAAAGACAGCTCTGTGCTGTAGAATGAAACTGTTGAAATTATCTTTTCATCACGTGACAACTGACTCGTTTGAAACTTATCAGTATGGGAGAGTGTGACAGAAGAAAATAAACAATGGCGTTTCTTAGACTGTGATTCTTAGCTCCCAATCTGTCAAATATTTACGTGCCAGCATATGAAATATTATGCTCAGCTCCTCTTTAATCCGGCATTGCTACTTCTGACTGTAAGTAACAGTACATAATGCATGTCCTTGTGTTACTGGAGCTATGGTTCATGCCAGGCCATAGTTTTGCTGCACTCTGTGTTTTGAGATGCAAGTGCAGAAGCACTGAGAGCAGAGCATTGGCTCACAGCCATCCTATCCTGACAGAGCTTGGTGCTTTACAAGCATGATTTGTTAACACGTGCAGTCAGTGTTGTAGACCTGCGTGTCTGTAGAGGTGAGCACCTAGAAGTGGAGGGGAACATTTTGTAAGTGGAGACAGCACGTAAATTAAGTGTCTGAGTGCAGTTAATTGTCTGGTCTGGAGTTGGTCTGTGCTCAGTTTTTGTCTCCCTTTTCATCTCTTGTACTGTTGTACTTTCTTTCTATTCCTGTTTGTTCTAGAATGCCTTCTCAGGGTTTAGTTTCAAGGAAGTGGCAGGGAAAGGCATTTCCCACTCCCATCTTGAGGTCAGGAGAGTTGACGAGTGCAGGGTTTTTGTGAGAGGTTTCCTTGATCTCTGGAAAAAAAATATGAAGCCCTACTGCTCTGCAAACTACAGGATATTGTTTTGGAGCGTTATGGAACTTTTCTTAATGAAGTCATTTGCAGGAAAGCACAAAACTTTCTGCAGAGAAACGCACTGACTTGAAATAGATAACTGTGACAGGTGGAAATTGCTACCTTTTTTTGCTCCATTGTAGAAAGTTGGTGCTTTTAAAGCCTACCAACATGAGTGGACAGTGGCAGTCTTCTGTTTGTACCACTGAGGAGAGGAGGGAGAAGAATGACAAAAGTTATCCATTGATAATCTAGAATCATAGAATCACTGTGGTTGGAAAAAAAGACCTCCAAGATCATCCAGTCCAACTGCCGACCTATCACCAGTATTTCCCACCAAGCCACTTCCCTCAGTACAACCTCTGAACATTTCTTGAACGCCTCCAAGGTTGCTGACTCCACCACCTCCCTGGGCAGCCTGCTCCAGTGCCTGACTGCTCTATCAGAGAAGAATTTTTTCCTAATGTCCAACCTTAATCTGTCCTGCTGTAACTTGAGGCCATTCCCTCCAGTCCTGTAGTTGGTTATGCAGGAGGAAGAGTCCTATCCCCACCTTGCTGCAGCCTCCCTTCAGGTAGTTGCAGAGAACAATATGATCTCCCCTGCGCCTCCTCCTGACTGCCCCGGATCCCTTGACTGCTCCTCAGAAGAGGAAACAAATCCTTTGCAACAGATTTTCTAAGTGTTGGTGCATCCCAGCGTTCTTTCTCAGTGCTGTGCCATCGGGAGTCATCAGCACATTTCTTCCTGACTTGCTATTTTCCGTAGAGGTCATGGGCTGGCTGGACGGTGGCAGTCTCAATGTGCTGATCAAAAGCAAAGGAGTTTTTCTGTGCTTACCCAAATCTTGTTTATCGTAGTGAAATATTTGTTCAGGGCGTGAATCAGGTGTTCGCTTCTACTGGGAAATGCGTTTTGAAAAGATAAACCAGAGTTTAGGAATCTGGTTTTTCTGTGAATCTGAGGTTTAGCTGTATCTGGGGAAAGAGGGAACTTTTATTTCACGGTACCTGGATGCCTGGACATACCTTTCTTTCTCTCAACGCCTGTTTAGGATAATCTCAGTGTCCAGTAGAGGGAGTGCACACTGCACGTTCGGCATTTTTTCTCTACACCACCTTTATCCAAAGCCAGCCATCGTCTGTGTGTCCAGGTAAACTTAATACAACAGCAGTACACTAGAGACACTTCCAGTTAGTTCTTGGCTCTATTTAAATGAATTATCGTAGAAGAACAATTGTAATTAGTGTGTGAGATTGGTATTCTAATAGAAATACCTTTTCTCAAGGTTTAATTCTTCTGTTGGAATAACTGAATGTTCATTTAATTTATTTTTCCTGACTAGAAATAGTTTTGTTTGTTAATATCTTCCCCCTCCTTTCTTATAATTCTAAGCTTTTTTTTCTTATTAGGGTTTGATTATCAGCTGATTAGATACAAACAGTCTTCCAATTTAACAGTTCTTCAGAGCACGAGTGCATCATTTAAAATACGCACGGGGCTTTTCATTTTCATAACTTGCATAAGGGGTTTTCCATTTGGATCATACTTGAAGTTCTCACATCATTAATAGAATTGAAGCTCACCTCATTGGCTATCTTTTGTGCACTGAGAGTAGATTTATCTCTTATGTAATTGCCTTTGGGAAGCCATAAAGGTTTAATACTCAAGCTGACTAAAACTTAACCAGATAGAAGCTGGAAGGCAATATGATGTAAGAAACATCCTGCTCCTCTGTCTGCCAGCAGTGGGGTAATTTACCAGGCCTATTATGCTCTGTATTTTTAATTTCAGGTCATACTAACAACCAGGAATACGTAATTTTTCATTAACTGTCTTCATTACTTTTTGTTTCACCTCTCCTTATCTTCTGTCAAATCTGAGTGTACGCTTGGATCTTGATTTATTCATGTACTTAATTTTATCCATGTGAAACATCTGGTTGGATTCAATAATGCCATTAATAATTAGATTTGGAGGAGGCTGTCCTTGGTAGTCCGGAACCTCGTCAGAGCCCTGAACCCTACTGCAATACAACTCCTGTCTTTTTTCTGAAAGAACAATATCAGAAAACTTTTACAAATATTGTTTGCAAGTTTAATATTTCATGTTCATACTCTGCTCTTAAAATATTGTACTGTGTAACAAGATGAAAGTTTTACTACATAATAAATTAAGCCATGAGCTCTTCCTATTGGCTACAGAACTATTTCTGCTTTTTTCCCCCCCATACCTTCAACAACAGCTTGCCATTTTCTCAATGCTAATTAGTTATTTCTGTGTAATCATTTTGTAACTTTATGAACAGCTCTTCTTTAAGTCTATCTGTTGGATCAAAGGCAAAGAGTGCATCTTCTCTTTCTAAAGCCATGTTGAATCTAGTCCAGTTGCTTTCTTCCTGCCTTCCAGCTTTGTGTAACAACTTCTTGTGCTCATGCCTTCATTTTTTTCCTCTTCGTTTTGTACAAGCTGATTTTGAGGGGGTAAGTCATCGTCATCCTTCCCCCATGGTGCCTTTAAATTACACTGAGACAAAATCCTAATTCTTAAACTGGCCCTTTAAAGAAACAGAAGTGTTTAATGTTGAGATTGAGTAACTCAATGTTATTATATTTGAAACTAGGAATATTGGTGAATTAAATCAGTACAACACCTGAAGATTATAAAATCAGTATCATGCCTGAGTCACAGTATTACATTTCAGTATGTACTGTGTTCAGAATAAATAAAGTTTAATAATGTTCTTATGGTCAAAGTAGTACACCAGGCAACACTTCTTTATTTAGCTAATGTTTCTCAAAATAATGTTTTCTCAAAAGGACCAGGTCAACATAAACACAGAATATTCAGATTCTTCTTCCCTCCTCCCCTGTTTTGACCTTCATACTGTATCTATTTCTACATGTGATATGTCTTTCTCAGTCACTTCTTAGCAAAAAGGCTTTTCTGTTTTCCTGAGCCTTACTGGGATATAGGTCTGTCTGTAACACACTGTAAAATAAACTCTCAAAGGCTTAAACAGGACAGCAATCTTTTGATCAGCTAGTTTGTTGCTCTGCTTTTTTTCGTTCTCTTTTGTAGACCTGAGTCGCTGTGTTATATTTTATGCTTTGCAGCAGCTCTGCAGCCTGCTGCTGTTACAGAGTTATTAAAAATATCCTGTTATGCAGATCCAGTCATGAATTCTTGAAGTTGTCACTGTGGCGACCTCTGATCCCTATCTGATTCGCAGGTCGCACAATGCAATTTGGAGCTCTTCTAATAGAGTGTAAAATAAAGTGGGATGTCTATATCATCAAGTTAACCCTTATGTTAAGTGTTTAAGTTATGCAGGCTGAAGGGTCATCTCCCTTGATTCATCTTTGAATACTGAACAGTGTATGTTCGGATATAAATTTGCTTCCTGCTTTTTGTCTGTCCTACCTTACAAAGAGGAACTGGGCGTTGAAGTGAATAGAATGCGTTTGTGAAGTTCAGTGAGGGTGCATTGCTAGATGTGTGTATTTATTTAAAAAAAAAGGGGGGGAAAAAATCAGGCTTGGAACACTCTCTGGAGAATTTATTACAGTAACTCATTTAAACCTTGTGGTGCAGTAACACTAAAATAAAGATGCTTTTATCAATGACATCTTTGTGCTTAGAATCTACTATTGGCTGTGTATGCCAATATGTCTTGCATAGACTATTTTGCTAACTTGTTGCCTGTAATAAATGAGGTTTGTCTCAGTTTTCTATTCATCTGTAAGGAATACAAAATCTGAAATGACTTTTAACAGATATGTAGTTAAAATGTGATCCTTGAAATAGGCTGTGATATAATTACTGCTGTGTGCAGACTGCATCACAAAACATAGAGGTGTATATACATTGGTGGTGGATAGCAAGGCTTAGTGGCGTGAGTTTGATGGTGTCAGAGCATTAGGTGGTGACTGTCAAATGCTGTAGGACTTATTGCATCACTGAGTGCTACTTGGAATGCTGTTATACCACATCTTAGATGAAAATTCAGTAACAGCAATGATTACTGGTGAGATATTTACTTTTTTGTGTCTCTAATACTTTTATCACGTGTAGTCCTCTGAGTCGTAAAGGGATTGAATAATTCAAAACATTACTTAGAATATTTTACGGAGACAGAAATACTCTTCGTCACCTCACAAAGAGCTTGGACCAACTGAAAAGCACTGAAAGAAGCTTCTCTTTGGAGGAAAAAAGAAGCAGGTGTTTTTGGCGTAGTCAGTTCTGCCAGGTATTTCTTATGTGTTATGCATTACCAAATCTACTTCTTAGCAGGTAGGTCTGTACAGGTTGCTGTGGTGCTATTTGTGGGAGCTGAAGAGGAAAGCAGTTTATATATTTTGAAGGTGGTTTTATGCTTGGCTAAAAGTTGGTTTAAATGTGAACAGCAGTCAAAAGGGGCTGGCCTATTTCTGTCTCCTTCGTGATGGTTCCCAAGCTCTCTTTACCACTGGATAGAATGAGAAGACTTTGATCCAAGTCTTGAGTGACCCCCAAGCTTGCACCTCTAGCACTGTGCTAATGCTCGCAGACTGTTGCTAGCATGTAGTGTTGTAAAGAAAATCTGCTTTGCTGGACAGTTGGAGCAAAATGCACCAGTTCAGCAGTAACTTCTCAGGCCCAAACCCTTTAAATATTTCTCCTAACTCCTGGAAATCATGGAATACTGTAAAAAGTGCATTCCCAAATAGAAGTCAGATTGTCTCAGTAGCCTATGTGCTGTTGAGCAATTACAAGTAGAATCAACAGTGATACTTTTACTGGTAGACATAAAATGTAATTTGCCTGGACCACGCATCTAATCTGTAGTCATATAGGTTTGAATTTATGCTCCGATCGTGGAGCAGAGTGGAGGGATTGTGTGTGGCTGTCCCTATAAATACAACTCTTCTGTGTTTCCTTCAGGGAAAACTCAAGCACAGTTCTGCTAACTGCCATTTTGGCAGCATTTATTTACTTTTCACTTTACATCCTATATTGGATGATGTAAAAGGGTGGAAAGGAAGGAGGAACTTTTTAAAACTCTTTCCCTGTAGGATGCGTTGGTTGATTATTCAATTTCGATTGAAGGTACTTAAGAAATTATTCTTATGTGCAGTGTTTGGCTGCATAGAATCACCTCAAATTTCATTTCAGGTGACTGAAGTATGTTTTGTGTTGTGGTTGAATAAAAAATGTACTCGCTTAAGGTTGCCCCTTTAGCTGGGCTCCATGGTGATAAATATTCTGATTCCCTAACCTGAAATCTTCTGCCTCTAGAAAAAATATTTAGTTGGCTTTGAGTAGGTGCACATGAGATATTGGCATGGTGGAATAATTTGCAAGATCTTCCAGTGAGGGTATTAGCATATAAATAGCAGATGCAATGACGACCATCACAGCTGAGTACATTTAATTTTTAGTTTATAAGATAGAATGGGTTTTTAAATGCATAGCCATCAAGCCTGCTGAAAGACAAATGAAGTTTAGAGTTCACTTGTCTGAGGATGCCTTACATCATTTTTTTTTTTTTTTTTTTTTAAAAAGGGAAACAGACGTGCATAAAACTGAACAAAAGTGATTTCTTGGGTGAAAAGTAATTGAGATTGCAAACCAAGTTAATTAGACCATGCCAAATTTATTTAATGGTCCCAGCTGTAGTTTGCAAGTGGTGTTTTAGTAAGTAGATAGGACTTCTTTGCGTGCTATCTTTTCTTTTTCTAAAGTAATTAGTGAACGCTGAGCATCTACTCCTGTAAACTGATTGCACTGTATTTCAGTAAACTGATTGCATTGTATTTCAGTCATTTTATTGCTTAATTTAATTATGATTGCAGAGGCTCAGAGTTTTTAAATCCTCTTAATGGAAAGTAACAATCAATTTGTACAAAACTGGGAAGAGGACCAAGGGCTTTCCTTTGCATCTTTCCGTGTGGTATACGGTGGATGAAGTTTTTTTTTGTTGTTTTAATTTATTTATATATCATTGTATGGGAGTTGGCCTTATTGGCCCTCAGAGGTCTCTTCCGACTCTAAGGATTCTGTGATTCTGTTTAATTAGATTTATTACTAGTTGGGATGACTGAGCAAGACATTTAACTGAATCTCTGGTTGCGCTGAGCTACACTGACCTCTCGTAATGATGGCTCTGAAGTAGGATTGCATTTCTGTTGGCGTACCATAGATGTTTATCTTTTTGGCCTTTCTTCATCAACCTCTTTTTGCATTTAACATACCGATGCTCTTATAAAAAATGTATCAGTATGAAACCTAATGGATTCATACAGCAGTGGTGTGCTTTGGCAGAGAGGTTGGACTGGATGATCTCTAGAGGACCCTTCCACCCCCTACAGCTCTGTGATCTGTTTTCAGGGTGTTTCTTTTGTTTTTTTCCTTTTTAAGGTGGAGATTGGGAAGGAGACATCTGTTGATTTTTCAAGTTTTTCAGTGAGTTAGGGAACAAATGGAGTGATCATGCTTGTCTTGCTGGAGAAGCCACCACTATTTTAAGCTTGTAATGACGATTAGCAGGTTTGAGGAGACATGCTAACTGGTTACAATGAAAATAATGTATGGGTATTCTCTGTTTTCTTGTTTTTGTTTGTTTGTTTGATTATATTCTCATTGTCAAATCAGTTCAGCCCCAAAATCTGCAAAGTGCCCAGCTGAATCCTGGTTCCTTTCACTGTGCTGTCATTGTGACTACTGTGCTGTCATTGTGGGTGCAGAGCAATTTAATATTGAGCTGAAAATCTTCTCTTGGTGAGTGGAAGTGCATGCAGCCTCCGATGTTCAGGATTCGGTTTGGTCTTCCTTCAGCTGACCATCCTGTAGCACCAGAGAGAAAGCATTAATTCACACTCCTCTCTTACAAGTCTGCCAAACTACATTAGAGACTTCGCTTCTATCACTTGATAATTGGAATGGATTTGAGTACAGGAGATTCCCTCCCCCACCCCATTCCTTAACAGGTTATTGAGAAACAACTAGTTGCACGACTGCTTAGAGTTGTTTAATTCTGTGCACTACAAGAGAAGCTTTGCCTTCCAATATTTATCACTTGAGCTTGTGCTTTACTGCTCTTCCAGTACAGAACACTAGAAATGGTGCAGTATTTATTTTTACCAGTCTTGTTTTTCACCACTTGTTCCTAAAGGATTGTAATACACTAATTCTGCCACCAAAAAAACCACTGTCTTAGATGTCTATTTTAATGGTTGATTGTTTATGTCAGTTGGCTGAAATGCTTACCTGTAGTGGAAAAGTGGATAACAAGTGGATGAACTTTCCTACAGCATCTGTAGAGTTTGCAAGGGAACTTTGCTCATGGTTGAAAAGTAAAATTGGAGGTGGGGTGGGGGAAGACGCTTTTCAGGCTGACGCTGTTGCCCACAGACTCTCTTCCTTTCTTGGAAAGGGAATGGAATAAAACAGCATCAGTGGGGTGGCTCTGAAGAAGTACTGCTGGAGTGGCATAAATGGAGGTGGAACTAGCCACTGCTACTGTGCAACTTCTTGAATTTCCACTGGTGATGAATTTTATGTTTGAGAGCAAAAAGATAAGTTGTCTTGTTAAAGATGTTATCAAAATAAAGATTTTTATGTCTCTTTGAATTTAAAAGGGAACTTAATTCCTGAAAGTTAGCTTAGCAGTTAATTTGATTAATTTTTTTTTTTTTTCAGGAAATCTAAATCTAATAGGAGACCCCAGTGAAATTCAAGGGTGTGAGCAATAAGCATAATATTTTATGAAAATGACCCCCATATTTAAAATCTGGCATTATGTTATGCATTGTAGCACCAAGTCCACATCTACCTTTTAGAAAATTAAAACACATAAATTCTGTTTAGTGTTTGATATGCAGTGCAGTAGCTGAAAGCCATAATGCCCCTAAAACCTTGGGTTGCTTTTCACCTTTCATAAATTCCTGGGTAGATTCTATACAAAAAATAATTTTCAGCTCCGTGGCTCATTGTTATTCAAACTTGATTGATCGTCGTCATTTACTCAGTGAGGAAGTTAAGTGCTCCTGTCATTTCCGCAGAGTATAATTGGGACGTTTCACAGGTCAGCGGCAGTGACAGGTTTCCCTTTTGATTAGTGTTAGACTGATAACAAAAATTACAGTTTCCTATGATTAATGTTTTCCATAGTACTTGAATGCACAGTTCATGGATTATACCTAAACAAAGTGAATTTGCATCTGATTATGCCCTCTCTCTGTCAGGCTGTTCACGTGCTTTAAAGTTCGAGACCACGCGGGTAATGCAGTCAGGTTGCTTCCAATGCAGTTTTCGAGGCGAGGGTTAGCAAAGCACACTACATTTTAATGTATTATGTGCAGAGATCTATGCATCTTCAGTGGCATGTGGAAAAAGTAGGAGAAAATGTCAGCTACAAACAGAACCCTTTGGATTCTTTCTGGTCCTCTCTGATTGTCACGCACATGAGTGCTTGTGTTGTACCTGCTGATACCTTAGGTCTCATTTGGATATCTAAGATCAGTGCTGTGTCTTAACTGAGTTTTCTTATGCTAGTTAGTCATTATTTCTCAGTACCTTATACTTGTTGCTGTTTAGACGTATACAGACTAAGTAAAAGCTATAGAAATATAATATTATTTTTCCTATTTTATAGTGTGAGAGGTATCCTGCTTTTATGCTATGGAACAGAGCTGTAGGCTAAGGTCATCCATAGCAAGTTTAGGCTTCGTTTGATCTTTTTTAATTGCTAAATGAGAAGTGGAACCTGCATATAGAAAATTGTATGTCATACTTCTAACTGGAGAGAATAGGAATGGGTGTTATTTCCAAATTCTGGCAAATAGCAAGGGGGTAACCATACAGGTAGAATTTTAAATCAAGGTATGAAGAAACTTCTCTTCAGTCTCTTCCCCTCTTGTGTTGCACACAGTACAAAACTTTGTTATTTTCCTTTCTGAATACCATCAGGAAGATTTTGTATAAGTTGTGGTTTAACATAGAGGCTCTTCTTTCTCAATAGTGCCTTTGTAAGTTTCAGTGGTAGAATATTTTACCCTTTTTTCTGTTAGAATTCTGTTTTGATTTCTGCTGGAGATCAGATCCAGCTCACATCTGTCCTGGCCATGCCAGGTAGAGCCTGATTTGCATCTTTCCATTACATGAAGAGAAATGATTGCAGTGGGATTTGAAGTAAACTCGGATGTGGAATCCTCCAGCATAGCCCAGCAAGTCTCTGTCTGCCCATGGAAGGTGGTGATAATAGAGCTGGAGAGCAGCAGGCTCCTTTCAAACATGGTTATACTGGGACTTTATTTGAAAATCAAGACTGTTTAGGTGTTCTTTGTTAGTGGTAGAATGGTTTAGTAAATGTAAACTGTTCTTAGAGTAAATCTTTTTTTCTTCCATCTTTCCTTTTTTAATCTATCTGGAGCTGCAGCTTTCTTAGATCAAAGCATTTTTTTAAAGAAAAGGAAGGATCATACTTCTACCTTGTGCCATCCTTTCATTAGAAGTGTGTATTAATATCAATTAATTTTGCTTATTAGAAATGAGTTTCAATTCAGCTTGCAAGTAGTACTGAAGAAGTGCTGGCTTTTTAATTCTTTTTAATTTTAAGCTATGCTCCATAAATCAAATCGGTTTCTAATTTTTTTGGATTCCAAATATAGGTATGATTTAAAGGAACTCAGCTGTGACACACGATTAGAGTAGTGAATTAAATTGGAAAAATTCTGCTGCAGGCAAAACCTGCAGTATCCTGTGTGTGTTCAACGAGTGGTTGATATGAGTATCAACATAAGTCAGGTGCAGCAGGAGAAGCAAAAACACAGCTGAAAATAGTAAAAATGATGCAATTCCTTATCTATTGCTTTGGCTTGTTGCGGTGAAGTTGAATAAAGAGCTCTGTGGGAAAGGTTGCTTTTTGTCAATACTCCCTTATTGCATCCTCAGCTTATGAAAGTGTATGGCATGCAAATGGTAATGTACAAATTGTGGTATTATTTAGGTGACACCTAAGTTGGACAAAAACTTCAGTGCTGGTGGCTTTTTAATGTAGGCAGCCCTTGCTATATGTGTAGTTTTGATAGTACAGGCTGTGCTTGAGGTCGTGCAGATTCTTGTACCTTTCATGTACTATGGCAGAAATAACTCATTTTCAGGTGTGAAACAAGCTTAGAACAAAATGTAGAGGCTTGCTTGGCCATATACACAGCAGTAGCTAGCTGAAATGAGACAGAGGAAGCCACTTATGTGCATTAATTATCTGCTTAACTGATAGAAGCTCCATTCTTGTATTTCAGCTTGTCAAGTATGTTTGAAAACTTTTTTTGGGGGGGGTTTTGTATGTGTGAATTTGTACTGTCAGTGTTGTTAGTGCTCCTTCACAGCAACCCAGTGGAACACCAGCATACAGATGCAGCTGCATGTTCTGACTTTGGGCGGTATTAGCCAACCAGTCCATCAGATTCCTGTCCTGTTTGCTTGTTGTGTTTATGAACCCTTAAACTTTGTGGTAACATGCCATGGACTATTTGAGTGCAGCTGAATGAGCAATATCAAGCAAAGGAGAAGAGATAAGGCTTTAATTTGCTCATTAAGTCAAAGCCTTCATGTTATTTTAAGAATTTTTGTTTTATTTTATCATTTCACACTTTCTCAAGCTTCAGCAACTGCATCTGTTCGAATGGATAAAAGAGTCTTTAAAGAAGCCCTTAGGATAAAGGATGGCTTTAAAGATAAAATGTTAAGCAAAGTTCTAATCTTAGATGAAGATTAAATACGTAATTAGGGAAATACTTTTGACATAAGGAGAGCCTCAGTAGGGCTATCGTGATGTCTGTGAAATATTTGCAATGTAAAGGGAAATGAGAAGCTGTCTTCACATTAAAAGTAATAATAATCTCTATAGATGAAAGCTTCAGATGATGAGGACGACGATGATGATGATGAAGATGAGTTTGTGGAGGTCCCTGAGAAGGAAGGTTATGAGCCCCACATTCCAGACCACCTGCGTAAGGAATATGGTGAGTTTGCCCAGCTGTGAAAGGCTTTAGCCTTGCATGTTACTGCTGCACTAAAGTAAATAAACAGCCATTATGAAGTAATAAAGTGATCAGTGGTGTGGGTAATCTCTCTGGCTGCTATGAGGAAGTCGTTACATCGAAAGGGGAGCAGCAATTGGCTCTAGATAAACAAATACTTTCTAGGAGCAAGAGCAACTGAGACTTGAAGCTAAATTCATTCCGTCATATCCCATTGTAGTTTAGAGCCAGAAGCAGCACTGTGTGAGCTTGTGTGTAACCTAAACACAGAGAACAGAGGGCCTGCGAAGTGTAAGAGCTTGAATATCAGAAATATTGGTAATGGTCTGGTGAGATGAGATAAAATCTTGTCTCTTAATGTCATTAAAGGCAGTTGGAGATGCACAACTGCTTCCTCCCATAGAGCAGCCAACTTACAGCTCCAAAATCAGGCTTGTTGTTGGGTGCTGCTATCACAAGACGTTAAAAGGAACTCAGCCTTTGAGCAGAGAAATTTATCTGTTAATCTTGGTCTTGTCTGCTTTGTTTAAATAAAGCAAGCTTTCTTTTAATGCAATCTGAAGTTGTTGTTGTTTTTTTTTTTTTTTAATATATATACTTGTGATGTGCTTCTGTGAAATTGAGTGAGTTACTGAGGAAAGTTCATCTCAAACAATTTAATTTCTGTGCTTTACTCCTTGTCCTTTGTAGATCTAGCTAATTAAGTGTCTGCAGCTTTGCAGCTCTGAATAGCATTTTGTGTTTTAATATTCAGAAGATTTCAGTTTGTTGTAGAGGAGAGGAGGGTAGCTGTCATCACAACGAAGTTAAAACCTTAGGCATTAGAGTAAGTTTCTTGTACGTTTCTCCATAGCTGGTTGTGTAAGACTGGTGCTGTGTTACCTTTTTCAATCCTCTTCATGCTTATTTTTTACTTTCTCTGCAGTTTATATCATAAAATTCAGGCTCTAGCTCTTTTCTGTGTGAGTCAGATGCATCTTGTTGGTGAAACAGGGGCGTGTGTCAGTGCAAACCCAAGACAGTGTGTCTCAAGTGACCAGTTTGTTGTCAGCTGCTACCAAGTACAGACAGCAAAAGATTTTCAGTGGTGCTCACCTGTAGTGGCTGGGGTCAGCTCCAGGGCATCTCCTGCTATGACATCCTGCCAGGCACTCATTCTGTCTTAACCTGTTTAGATTTAACTTATGAGGACGCCTCAGCACCCTTGGACATAAGGCCTGTGCAGACTGCACACCTATTTTCCCCACCTAAAGGCTTGGTTGAAGCTGAATATCTTTGTTTCTCCATACCTCTAAATGGTGTGCAACGTGTCTACTGTATACAGAGGGCTGCAATTGAGCTGTTGCCCTGGGGAGTGGATGGCTGTGATGTTTTTTGCTTTGACTCTTAGCATATGTGATGCTTGACACAATCTCTAGGCACGTACTTTGTCTAGCCAATAGCTGGGGAAGATGAGTGCTGGGAGATGAGTGTATTGAGATAGTGATGTGGTTGGAGAGTGGAAAAGGAACTAGGTGTATTCACAGGATGATGAGTCCTAAGATGTCACAGTTCTATTTATTGCTTGTTAACTTCCACTGGAAGTGGAATATACTCTTTTCCTGCTCTCCTTCCCCTCCTTCTCATGGGTACTTATTTAAAAAATGAAGCATCTTACCACCTTTTGTATCACACTAACACAATACTTAGCTACTGTTTGAATTCTCCCTCTTGGAAAAGGATGAAAGAACAAGCCTACCATAAATTACTGCCCAGACACCTCCCAGTAGTTCTCCTGCTACTCCAGGATATTTTTTAAATGCATGTAAAATGCTTTAAAAAAATCCCAATTTGTATTTAAGATATATTCCTGTCAGCAATAGTTAATAGTGAAGAAGCCAGTCAGAAAATGCTTGCAGTTATGTGGGCACTAGTGGTCACAGTTGGTTGTTCTTTATCAGGTGTTGTTGAAAATAGCAGTCTGAATGAAATTAATCATTCCTGGTATTTCTGAAGGTGTTCAGGTTTTCTTGCTGGCACCAGAAGTTGTTACCTAAGCTCCCAGTTCAGGAAGAATTATCTATCCAGGCAGTTCTATGCACGTGTTTTTTGGTCCAACTTGTCAGTTACTAGCTGAAAATCTATTTCAGGAGCCAGCATATAGCTGTTGCATAAACAAAATGACTTTTATGCAATCACATCAGGTCTGCATGAGTAAAACTGAGAACTGTGCTTGCTCCTGAATTGACTTGTGTGTGAATTTTTCACAGGTAAAAACAAAGTAAGCATCCCTTTGGCCAGTTTTATTTTTGGTTTAGAAAAGTGAATTACCAAAATACACAAGAATGTATTGATCTAAATATATTATCATGGAGAGTTGGCTGTGTTAGATGGCTGAAGGTCTAATTAAATGTGGTTCTTTCTTCCCAGTGCAAGTGTAGCTACCATATGGGTAACTTCAGATTTATCTTAATGCAATCCAGTTGGTTTTTTGCTACATGTTGTTAGTTCATGTTTAGTCTGTGGGGACTCTGAGCTAAGCCAACAGCCTTAACTGCAGCATCAGTTCTTCCATACAAAATAAATTCTGAGTGCTATGGAGAAGATGTGAACAATTTAAAGCTTTTTTCTCGTGTTACTTCACCTGAACAAACTAGGAAAAATTCTCTATTTAACTTCTACAAAGTAGGAAAAAATGCTGATCATCCAAATTGATTGAAACATCAGATGGAATCGTTATAATTATTGATTCAGATATCATTTTATTTTCCCTAATTTCTCTTGGAAAATGGAAATATTTTATCAACAGTGTGCATTTCAAGTTCAGGTGCTGTTCCTGATAATATGGGCATGTGGTTGTGGTTCTCATGCTGAAAACTGTGAAAGATGTTGAGATATTTAGACTCAGGACGTTTTGTATGCCAGGCACAAGTGTACACCTTGACTGTGTGTGTGTGCATGGAGTTGATCCCCACATGGATGATGATATTTAATATATTAGGTGAACTCAGGGTGGGTGCAGTTTGGGTAGAGAGGGAATTAAACAAGACAATTTGAATTTCCGTTTGTAAGATCAAATGGAAATTTGTTAAAAGAATTTAGGTGATTAGATAACTGAAGTATGAAGACATAACCCATTAAGGGTGTCATGCCAAATTAGCGTTACCAGACTTTTAATGACCTCCCATTTGTATAATCCTTATTTACACTTGCACCTGATGTCTGCAGCAGACACAGTGTGAAGCACAGTGCTTTGGGAACTGCATTTGAGACTTGGAACTATGCTGTATCCATGACTGCTTCATGCTACTTCTTGTTAGAACAAGGACTTCTGGGTATTGCTTGACTTCTTTGTGTGGAAAACTCAAGTCAGGTTTTACAGAGGGAAGGACAAACAAAATTTAATTATCTTCAACTTTCAGTAGTCTGTGAAGTTCGGGTTCCTCTTTCCCAAGTTTAAAAATCACAGTTCACACACAGTTTCATTTCTCTTCCTAGACAGGACCCTACTATTTAGAATCATATTATTATTGTAATGCTTTAAAATAACATGATTGAAATACCACGCGTTGCTTTATTGTAATATTATAGACAGTGGATATCAGTGATGAAGTTAAAGTCCCAGCCCTGATCTTGTATAATTGAATGTGTTGAACAGTCTCAATATTCCCTCGTATATACAGCATGAGGAGTGTATAATTACAGACTTACAGGTGGGTTTGCCTCATTATGCTCGGATGTTTTGTGTCTGTATACAGGCAAACATGTATTCTGTTTTAGTGTTGCAGCACTTAGGAGTAAAACTTTTGTAATACAGCATTTGAAATGAAGAGAACTGTACATTCAAGGAAGAAGAACATTCCAGAAAATACTTCTACATGAATGTACTTATTGTAGGTGTTTCTTCTGATGCATCCTGATCAGCAAGTCATGCAAACCCTTCCTCATTCCCAAGTTCCTTCCATGTAGGCAAGACAAGGCGCAGGATGTGTGCTATTCCTACTGAAGTTCTTAAAAATTACTGGAGTCTGTACAGGATGCAGATAATACTTCTGAGCTGTTTGCAAGATCTGTGTCCTTCACACGAACTATGCAATGGTCAGAGGCTGCAGAATGATGAAAAGTTTAAAAGATCAGGATGTGAGGAGTAGAAAAGTTTCATCTGAGTGCTCCTGCTTTGATTTATTCTGATTCTTAACTATGGTTTTTAAAGCATCAAGAGGTGGAGTTAGTTAATGAGGATTATTGTTATAACAAATTAACATAGTCTGTAATTCCAGTAAGCCCAACAAAATACTGTATGTCATATTAACAAACTTTTGGAGTTACCTAACGTTTGTTATTATTTAATTTGAATTTCCAAAGCAGAATTCTAACAATTTTGGGTACATGTAAATATAATATACGTGCATTAACGGGCTGCTGGGGCATCACTTCTGGCTGTTTGAAACCTCTGATTATCCTCTCCCCTCCACAACTTTTTGAAAGCAGCATCATTCACATACACTGGGTTGTGCATATGGGTTACCTGTGCTGGGGGAATGTTTGCTAAAAGCACATCTGGCTTTTTAGCAGTTTTAGTGGCATTTAAATAAGATTTAAAAAAAAAATCTAGATCCACTACTCAATGTTAAGATTAAAGAGGAAGTTTCCAATCACAATAAATGATAAATGTTTTAATCTGTGTTCGCCCTGTATGAATCTTAGATTTTGTTCACAGCAGCTATTTTTCTAATTGTTTTTCTCATTTTAGTGTTCCTTTAATTAGTAATGGTACCATAAGCATCAGTTATCTGTCGGGGATTACTTGGATAATTCAAAGCTCCATCCCATACGAGTAACAGCACCTTCAGAGATCATGAAATTTTCCTGCCACATGATCACCTGTGTTAATTCTGTTCGTGCACGTGTTTGTGCAAGAGGTGCAGCACAACGGATCTGAAACCTGAAGCTGTTTGGAAGCTGTACTCTAGGTCTTGTTATAAGTTCACTCTTCTGTACGTCCTTGGAATGTATGTCAGGTTTGCCAAAGTTCTGCTTGCTTAACAGGAAGTCTTATTATGGATCTTTAGCAAAATACATACAGGGTTTTTCATTATGAGCACAGCACATAAATGTCCCCGAACTGCTGGATTTTCCTGACTGTTTTGGAATGTGTCTGTACCAATACAAATCACACGCATACGGCTTGACTGAGATTCAACAAATAGGAAATAGAAATTATTATATTTTTTCAGGAAAGTTGAAGTCCGTAATACTTGTTTATATTCTGTCTCTGTTTTTTCAATTAAACTTAAGTGAATGTGAAGTAGCTAGATTTCGTCTAAATCCACCCAGCTGAGGAAACCCATGCTTGCTTTCTCTAAATTTTCACTGAGGGGCTTTTATCTCCCCCTAATCCCACCGTTTCTGTCAGGACGTAATCTCTTTCTCAAATTTACATTTTAATTACAAGGCCAGCTGAACTAGCTAAAATCAATAATGTCAGCATTCAGCAGCCTAACTTCAGCTGAAGCCCCAGCCTCTCTCTTTCCTTCCATCGATTTGTCTTGTGAATACGCTCTACTTTATTGCTTCAGGCAAGTAGGTGCCATGTGGTCAATTTAAACAAAAAAAAAAAAAAGGGATTTGAACATTTGTATGATTCTTTCTAAAAGCTGCCAGTAGAACAATTTGAAGCGAGGTACTGTAGTGGTGTTGGACAAAATACACAGAGCAGCAGAATTCTAAAGAGGAATTTCACTTGTAAAACTGCACTTAATCCCATCTGAGTCTTAAAAACAGAGCAACAGCAGAAATGCACCCTGACACTGGGTACCACTGAGATGGCACTGTCTGTGTGGTGGCTCTTCATCTCATTAGCAGGAACTGATTTTATTAACAATCATAAAAAAAAAAAACAAATCCACAGTAGAGGTGGTGTTAACAGTGTGCCAATGTGTTTCCTTTTAGCCATTCTCCTGTTAATGGTTTAAAATAAGAAATCAATGGGAAAAATAGTTTTTCTTGTAACTCTTAAGAATTCTTGTATCGATCTTTTGAGTGTGATTTTATCTAATTGTCAACTTGTCCATTTATCTCTCTTTCTCTGTTGCTGAGTGCCTGTCTCTGCTGTCCCCTGCTGAACAAAATCAGTGTGGTAGTGAGTGGGCAGTCATGCTTCCATACGTATCATAGGGAAAAAATTGAATAGAGCTAGGGTTGTCTGAGAACTTCTGGTGTATGTGCACATACCTCTCTGAAGAATAGAGATGTGAGAGATGCACACCTGTTAGCTTTGATTTGAAGATGGTTTGTAAGCAGTACGCTCATGCTCTCAAAACCTTTGCTTTAAACAGTTCTTTGCAGAAAGATATTCTTGTTCCTTTTAGCTTTTAACCTTGTTCACACCAAGGGTTGTGTTTGCTCATAACAGTTTCTAACATGAAGGGAATTTTGCTCATCTAAATCTTGACAGTTCTAGAGACTTTGGGGTTAATTCTATCTCAAATTCTGTCTCACTTTGATCGTTTTGTACAAAGCACCCTGGAAGGGCTTCTTCCTTTTCACACAATGACAGAAGCTGAAATACAGTGCCATTCATCCCCCTTCCCAGATACGTAAAATCAAGCTTATTCCCTTTAGTGAAATATTAAGTGTTGAGACAAAACACTTCTGTGAAAGTGCCATCAACCGCCATGAATGGCAAGTCTGCAGCCTAATGAATGTCAGAAGATCATTTCTTTTTAGACTAGATATCCCTTTGCTTATCAGAGGCATCACCAACAGTGAGAAGGCTGTGTCTGTCTGCAGCTGGCAGGCTTGCGAGTCTTTCATGGGATGTGATGGACAAGGCCCATCCCTGTGTTCTGTTGTTGGCTTGCTGAAGAACCTGGTTTCATGGTCTTAAGTTATGAAATGTTGAATTACTGATGATTAAGTAATGTACAGAGTACTCTCAGTATGTACTTTGCTATTGCAGATATTTAAGGAAGAGAAAATATGCAGTAGGCCTCATGCACCCCCACTAACATTTTAGGATGTACTCCTAGATGATCTCTGGCAAATACCATGCTGACTTTTCTAGTTGTTAGCTTGTGATACATTTGATGACTAAAGAAAGCAAAGCAAGAATACTGAAGGATACAGTTTCAGGGGTGAGGGCCTCTCTCACTGGGAGTGAACAGAAGGAATGTCCCAGATCAATAGTGGCTAAAACTTGTTGGGTGAATGCAGGTTGCTTTTCCTAATGAGGCTGAGGTACTGTGCTGAAAACTTTAGTCTGTAAAACTACAACTACTTTTAGTTAATATTTTTTTTCGGTAATGTCATTTCTGTCTCTTCTTTTATGAAAAAGCATTCTGGAAGGCAAAATGCTGTCTGTTATGTTGGGCCACACCTCTCCATTTCAGCAGCTGCTGGCTGAAAAGTTCTTGTTACTGCTGCCAGTTAATAGAGTTGCTCCTCTAGCCCAGCTGGTAGCAGCATGTGCTGTTCAACTGCTTGGTCTATCTAATTGCATTATTACAGTCCATGCTGACTGGCTAATCGAGCTGTATGAAGTGATTAAGTCTCCTCACCACTGAGCTGCTGCTGCTCAACTCTGCCTGAAGCTGCTTCGCAGTGGGCTTGTTCCTCAGGTGTCACTCATGCATTTACTGTCCCTTAAGAGTACCCTGTGGCTGTACTGCTGTGCTTCTTAGGTGGTTTGTCCTGGCATGTTGTGTGTTTTAGTATTTGTGAAGGAAGAAAGTTCTCTAGATAATTCTGTTCAAGGGTGTATGTAGGAATTGAAGCTGAAGTGTTATTTGATATAGTGTTAGTAGCTCCTTGCTTCCACTTTACCCTGATGTAACCTTGAGTTTGGAAATGACTTCTTAGCAAGCTTTAGCAAGCTTCTGTGACACTAAAAACCTGCACGCAGAAGAAGGCCAATGGCATCCTGGCCTGTATTAGGAATAGTGTGGCCAGCAGGAGCAGGGAGGTGATCATCCCCCTGTACTCAGCTCTGGTGCGGCCGCACCTCGAGTACTGTGTTCAGTTTTGGGCCCCTCACTACAAGAGAGACATCGAGGCCCTGGAGCGTGTTCAGAGAAGGGCAACAAAACTGGTGAGGGGTCTGGAGCACAGGTCTTACGAGGAGCGGCTGAGGGAGCTGGGATTGTTTAGTTTGGAGAAAAGGAGGCTCAGAGGAGACCTCATTGCACTCTACCATTTCCTGAAGGGAGGCTGTGGTAAGGAGGGGGTCAGCCTCTTCTCCCAGGTAACTAATGACAGGACGAGAGGGAATGGCCACAAGTTGTGCCGGGGAAGATTTAGATTAGACTTGAGGAAAAATTTTTTCTCTGAGAGAGTGGTCCGGCACTGGAATGGCCTACCTAGGGAGGTGGTTGAGGCACCGTCCCTAGCGCTGTTCAAGAAGCGTTTAGATGAGGTGCTGAGGGATTTGATTTAGTAGCTTGGTGGGTAGGGATGGTGGTGTGAGGATGGTTGGACTAGATGATCTTGTAGGTCCTTTCCAACCTAATGTATCTATGAATCTATGAATCTATTTTAGGCTCACATACATTGATAAAATCCCTTTTTTCCAAGACCAAGTAATATCATTCTTTGCTGTAATAATTGATTTGCTGTAGTTAGCTACTCAGTATGTTTCTGTTCCAGAATAAGAAATTGTCACAGGCGGAAATACCACTGTTTATGAATGGGATTGATATCTACAGTGAATTGAAAAGACAGCCCCTTTACAAGTAACAGCATTCTAAACTACTTTGGCTCTGCTGTGAAGCACGGAGGACAGGGGAAACGAACCCTGTGCTCAACACTGATTTCTTTTTCAGGCCTTGAGCCCCAGTCACCCCCAAAAGCAGCAGCAAGGAAGGCCCCTGCAGGACCAGCTCCACTCAGCTCCCGTGCCCGGCTGAAAGAGAATGAAGATGAACTTGATCCAACCTGTGCAGCTGCAACACTGAAGCTTATCAGAGACAAACTACCAAAGTTAACACCTCCACACACCAGGTCGTTTTTATTCAAATTCTCAGGATTCATAGAAACCTCTTGCTCTTGTATTTATTAATAAAGGAAGCACTTAGAAGGTCCCTCAGGAACTGGGCATGCAAAAGGTTCAGGCTGTCTTATTTTCATTTTAGAGGAACAATTATTTTACTTAGATGTACATTTAGTGCTTAGAATTTGGGAGTTAGTGATTACTTTGGACTCCTAAGGAATATTTTGCTAATCACTTGGCTTAGGTTTAATTCGGTGTGAGCGGCCTCAGTGTACCCTTTGGGAATGGAGGAGGGAAAAAAAGACAATACTATAATATATAGCAGTTGTAGTCCTAGATCTAAGATAACATTAGGGTTGGTATAAAAACGAGAGAAAAAAGTTGTGGTCATTGTTGTTCTCTCTTAACTTTTCATTGTTTGTTTTTTTTTCTAGTGAGTCTGCAGCTACTGAGGAAACAGCTTTGGAAGAGCCTGACAGTAAGAGAAGAAAGCTAGAAGAGGAAAGAGCTAAAGCTCCCCTCATGCCTTTTGGGTTAGATCTTCACTACTGGGGACAGGATCAGCCAAGTGCTGGGAAGATTCTCAAGTAAATGCTCTTTCTCTTTTAAGATAAACAAATACATAGATTTACTTGTATTCAGAGGTCACGCAGTGGGGTGACTGCTATTTCTTTTGATAATTACTTTTCTTCTTCCCCTTGTGTTGTGGGACCTGTAAACAGAGTCAGAAATTCTACCTCAAAAGGGTATTTGTTTTGAGAAGTTGTGGTACTAATTAAATATCCTTTGATGCTTCAAAGCACATTTTTTCTGCTCTTTTCATGTTTGCTTATTATTTGCAGTATGGCAGCACTTCAGTTTAAATCAGTACCTTATTATGCAAAGTATTCTGCAAGTCCATAGTAGGTAGCCCCTCTGTTGAGGACTTCACAGTCTAAATGAATAACAGACAAGGTAGGAGAAAGACAAGGGTGGTGTCAGAGGTATTTTTCCTGACTTTACAGAGGGGTAACTGAGGAAACTGATATGCTTGTTCAGTCACACATGGAATAAGTGGCAGTTGCAGGATTTATATTTTGATCTCTCACTTTCCATTCTTGTGTGGGAAGGTTCTGTGTTTTTTGGAGGTGCAGCAGTGCTGGTCTGGGAAAAGCTCTAACAATGCTGAGGGGAGTAGATTGTAGGTATGCTTCAGAACTTATTTCTAGCAGTTTGTTTTTAAAGCCCATTTTTAGTTCTAGTATTTTTATATGGATGCTGGGTATCAAAGTCTTTCCTCTGTGTATAAATTCCATTTAAGTCCACCAGGAATTTCACATCAGTGTGTACCATACTTTGCTTGAAAAGGGCAAAAATCATTGTCAGGCTGGCTTGCTAACAGCACTAGTATTTTCTCAGCAGTGCTATAGTATATTTCATTACCAAAACAAATTAAACCCCCAGAATCATAATGTAGACTGGAGCAATGATTCTTTACAAACAAACCGTAAATGGTGCTGCAGCACGAACCCAAGGGAAGAACCATCATCATCTCCACCTTTGGAAACTGAAGAGCATTGGTTTTCATGACAGGTTCTTCTGCCCTGCCAATGTTTCGTGCAGCATTATTCATCTTTACTTCACTTCTTCACAATAGCTAGGAGAATGTCCATGCTGTGGAAATCAGCCTAATCTGCTCTTTGCCAGTGCTTTTTACCCTCTCACTGATATGTTTGCAGAGCAAAGGAGCAAGAAGAAAGCTTTACTCCTGTACCTATATAAAGTGCTGAATATATTTTAAATTACTGAAAGTCAGTGAAATTTGATACATAATAGTGCTTTAACAGAAACTCCAAGCTATGGTTTGCCTGGTTAGGTGTAACCAGCCTATAAACTGGCTAGGATATTCAGCAAGGCTTTAAGAAGCATTTGACTTTGATAATGCCAAAAAGGTAGTAAGGCCTTATTTTACATTGCAAATGAGTTATTCAAGTCATAAGCAAAATCAAAAGCATATTTCACTGCCTGTCTGCCTTGTGCTGTACTGTTTTATTTTTATGCTTCTCAATAAAATAGAGGGCATACTTCTGAACCTTATGGTCTATAACTACAGAGATGCCAATCTAACCAAAGATAATTTAAGTAATCCTGCACACGCAATGCCATTGACCCATGGCTGTAAAACGTAGTTATTGAAAAAGTAAAAGAGTCACTGACCAACTCCTTTAACTTTTCTGTCTTGCAGGGGTGCTAGAAAAAAGCCACACCAACAGTAGTCAGCAGTGGAGTGTGTATGGCATTTGAATTTTTTAAATCAGAAGTCTTTCCCCTTCACTTATTTAACACTGCACTGGCTTCACAGCAACACATATGAGAAATGAACGTTTTTAAAATGTTTGAAGTAAGACTTGCTATCAGAAAGATGGTTTTCCAAATCATCTTTAGCTGGTAAATGTAACTATGGGTTACTGTAACCCACAGTTTGGGCTGTACCATTTATCCCACTTCAGCCTTCACTCACAACACTTATTAAGAACTCTTATTAAGGGTGTTCTACTGTATAAAGATTATTATGCTAGCTTAACCTACTGTTTTTGGAAAGCATGTGCCTTCCAGACTGATTTACCTCTTCCTTGGGTTTGAGATCTTACCTAGGATGCTTATCCATAGGATGAGGGCAGGTGAGCTGGAACAGCTCACTCTAGCCTGTTTCTGATACTTGAATTAGCTTACTACTTCCTTGAGGATCTGTGTGCTTTACACTGCTCTAGAATTGATATTTACCCAAGTTTTTGTTAGGCTTTCCATTATTAACTAGTTTTATATGTGTTTGTGGAAAGAATGCAGTGTTTCCAATAGCTGGACTTAATTTCAGATTCCAATTAACCGTGGCCTATCATTTATTCCTCCTATTGTATAGATAGAGGTTTTAATGATCATTTTATACTCATCTGTTTAGATCAGTAGCATTATGAGTGGGGTGATGATCTTCTATTCCTCTACTCATCTCTCTTTTTTTTCAAACACCTCTTGTGTTCTGCCTTTTTAAAACATTGCTTAAATTATAAAAATAGGAAATCAGAAAGTTTGGGTTTTTAGCCCTGCTTTGTTCTTTTCTCCACCGTGAATAATATTGGGAAAATTGTTTGGCAGGAGGAGTCTCTCTAACGAGTATTTTCCTTACTGATCATTCTTTTTTTCTGATAATTTGGCAAATTATAGAATGGCTTCAGAATTACTTAGTCCCTTTTTAACCTAGTTCTCAATTGTGGCATAATTTTAAACGGTGAGCTGTTGCATTAAAACTATATCTGTTATGGATTGCTAGATTCAGATGAGTTTCCTCCACATTTTGTTACTTGTCATTTGCTGATAACTTGATTAGATAAAATTCACCATAACTCTTTAGCTCCACTGAAGTCTGTCAAGTGTTGGCTTGTATACTTTGCTGAATTCAGATCATTGCAGTGGGAAATTGAGCTTTCACATATGCATGTCTGCCATCTACAGAAGGGAAAGTCACCAGGAGTAGTAATGACACCCAGAGATATTGATTAATGAGTTGGCAAAAACCCTCTTGAATCAGTCTGGACTGATGGGAGGGGTGGAAGAGCAGTATGGCAGAAAGGGATTGTAAGGTGTCCAACAGTGGATTTTAAATCTTTATCAAGACATCTGTCCTTTAGAGATCTCCATGTTGCTTGTAACAAGCAGCAAATGTGCAGATGTTGGAGTTGGGCTGAAAAAAAGTTTTGAGACTTAATTTATCTGTTTATTTTTCTCTTCTTTTTTTCTTAAATTTGCAGTGGGAAAAATCTTGTTTAACTTAGTTAGGTATGTATGCTGAAGGTCATCTCCATAATTTCTTTTCATGATTAGAAGAGAGAAATATGTACTGTCAAAGGTACAATCATTGCTACAGGAGCACAGCTGTCAAGAATAAGATCAGACAAGTTGAGATCAAGCTGTTTCCTCCCTGATCTATCTCGCATGTTTCGCTATAGAAGTGTTTTGTTATGAAGAGTATTAACTACAGAATTACAAAGTTATTCACTGAAACTGGGTATTGAACGACTGCCTCTGAATGCCAGATCACTGGCTATAGCTAAGATTGGCAAGAGGTGAGCAGGTTAAACAGAAATCAATACTAGACAGACTTCAGTGATATTTTCAAAATTATCTTCATAATAGAGTCTTAAGAAAGAGTAGTAGATTCCTATTTTCTTCTAACTCTGTTAAAGCTTCCCCTGCTTTTACATATAAGTTTACTTCAGGATTATGCTGGCATCTCTGTGCTTTCTTGCACACTGAGCTTGTTTGGTCCAGATGGCTGAGCACGCTTGGCCAGGAGAGGCACAACTCATCTGCAAACCAGTCATTTTTGCATTGCTTTCCCAGATTTACTTCCGAGCATCGATTTTGGGCACCCAGTGAAGTGGAGGAAGAGGTAGAAAATAAAGAAATAACCGAAATGTTAAAAACCAGGTATATAACATTTGCTGGCAAGTTTGAACCAGTGAAGCATAAATGTCGAGCGCCGATGCCTGATGGAAGTCTGTGTGAGAGACAAGACCGGGTTAAGGTGGGCACTGGGTAACATTTTTCCAGGGTTATGTGGAAATTATATCCTACAAGGAGAGGATCTCATTAAAATGTGCCCGTATAAGTTTGTTCTACTTTGTAAATATAGCTGGAGGGGTTCAACGAAAGCTATACCCGGAGAAGTTTGCTGTTGGTATGTTTCTTATGGGAAGCATTCCTTCTGTAAGGAAGTTGCACACGTATGAAGAACTCAAATGTTTCTGGCATTCATTTTAAGTATTATGTAAAATTTATTACTGTTATATTTATGTACTTGACAGTGAAGGAATGAAAGTTGGTTGCTGAAAAGTTTTCAGCAAGGGCGTATTTGACAGTATTTTCTAGAAACGAGGTTGTTTGGGGGGATGAAGAAATTAAATTTGATGAAAGCTGTACCCTATATACAGCATCAGATTATGAGCCCTACTAAGCAGAGATCCTTCGCTTACGTTCTTTGATCTAATATCCCTGTTCTTCTTGTGTTGTCTCAGACTTAAGGATCTGGTTGCACTAAAGTAGGTAGGATGTACTGCCTGGCCTCTTAAAGATGAATATTTGTGTCACATAGATTATGATTATTATTATTATTTCTTTGATATCATGAGCTGAATATATTCAGAATATTTGTGGGATCCTGATGCCTTATAACAAGACATGGAGTTTTACCACTTGATACCAGTATCAGGGTGTACACTATGTTGAAGAACATGTAAATATATTTTTATTCTGAAGATGTGATTTTTTTTTTCCTTTCTTTCTCAAGTGCCCTTTCCATGGAAAGATAATTCCTCGGGATGAGTGTGGGACTCCAATTAATGCAGAGGACAGAGCCAGAGAAGAGAAGATGCGCTTTGAGAAGCTAGCAACTCAGCCAGGTTTGTGTGTACATAGCACCTGGAAACAATATCAAAATATCAGGCAGAGGTGAAGATAAGCTTTGAGAATATGCATAGTACACGTGTGTTTTACAAATGCTTATATATATAGCATAAAACGTAAATAAATATTGATATTGTAAATATTTTACATCAGATTACACTATTTATAGTATCTACAATTGGACAAGAATCTCAGAACACAGTTGGACAAGTGAAATGTTACATATGGATGAAAAGCTGATCCTTCTGTTGCTAAAGATGCAAGTTAAGATGCACAGAACTGTATCATATATCTGCCTTGCTCCTGGCCACATTCTCTCATGTAAAATCCCTGTTGTTTCTCATTTGCAATGATTCTTATTTGTCTCATAAGTATGAATGAACATACACACGGTATAAGGTCAGCTTTGCATTTATTCTGTATTTTCAGTGATTCTCATAACGTTCCTAACACTCCTCAGGCAGACCTATTATTTATCATAAAGAACACGTGTATTAAAGACTGTTAAGCTAGTGAAGTCCTCTCCTAGAACTTTATTGGCATTTTAACTAGTCTAGTAGATGCAGTATTTGGAATGGGCTTGAGGAAGGGAACAAGAGAACCTGTGCTATTTAACTGGTGACAGTTTACTGTGGAGTATTATGTTTTGTTCTTAAACAATGGGGATAGATAGCAAAACTAATGGCTTGATTCTCATGTCTTAGCTGCTGCTTTCAGATAGAATGCTCTGAAGGGAAACCTCATCATCACCAGGATTATTTTTTACTATTTTTCAGCTGAGTTAAAGCTCTGAACTCTTAGGTAAGGAACGAAGGCAGTGAGAAAGGCAGCAAGCAATGACTGTGCAGGGAGGAAGACTTCCAAGGAGAGGAAGGGACTTTTTTTTTCTTTCCAGTAGTACAGCTAAACCTCATCAGCAGAAGACAGCAGGTACATTTTTGTGGAGTGCCAGGTGGAATGCAACCAGGAAGCAACTGCAAATTGTTGGACTACAAAAGAACGTGGAAGAGAGAGATCTATCCAGCAAGACATGGGGTATAATTGGAGGGAACAGATTGGTTTAAGGTCCTTCCAACCTAAGCCATTCTATGATTCTCTTAGGAAAGGCCTGCTAGGGAATTGTTTTAAACTGTTTATTCTAGGTGAATAATCTGTATTTTTATTAAACTAACCTGTAGGCTTCATCATTTTAATACCTTATGGTATGGTCCCTTAAGGAAAGGGGCACTTTTTTGCTCTTAAGCTTTTGCTGACTTAGTGTTTATAGATTTCACAGTTGTGTGTTGTATTAATGGTGCTACTGAGCCTTTCACCAGTTCTCTTTGGTGTGGGTGAAGAGGTGCTGTGTTCACAAGCAGTTTCCATCCTTGTCAGTGTAGAGTGAAGTGCTCTAAGCTGGCCTCCAACCAGCAGCACAGAAAACTGACACAGTGAAGCCAGGCCAGGGATGTAAATGTTGTGCTAAAAAATGAAATTCTCTGCTTAGTTATGACTAACTAAAACCAGCAAATTAGGCTGGTATGTATTCTAGTAAGTTTCACACTGGAAACTAATACTCTGATAGAAAAATCACTTGCACTGAAAAATATTGATTTCTTTTTCTTATTCTGTGGAATTGCCATTGCTCTAGGCTAGACATAATACTTATTTTTATTACAGTGTCAGCGCAGTGTTGTTAGAGGCTTCTCACCTCTGGCCCACAAGGATGTATATGTTAGTCCCAAAACACTGTTGACATTGCAGTGTTGCATTATTGAGTGCCATTGTTAAGCTGAGATGTCACACAAAGGTCCATCCTGTCTGTCTGGGGAGATACTGAGCAAGCTACAGCACTTAATTTATTGGACAAAACCTTAAAGGTTTCTAAAGCCGTATGTATACCAGATGTCACTAAATACTTTTATCCACTGCTTATTATTCCTTTCTTTTTTTTTTTCCTGTGCCTCAGAATTTTCATTAACCTTTAGAAAGGTTTTTTTTGGTTGGTTGGTTTGGGTTTCTGGTTTTGGGAGTCGGGTGAGGGGAGGTGGAGGGTGTTGCTTGGGTTGGGTTGTTTTTGCACTGGGTTTTCTTGTTTTGTTTTGCTTTTTTGCTTCAAGTCTGAGCAGTGCTGCTGTGGAAGCAGTAAGTGGATCCTATGACTGACAGCATCATTTCCTAATGGTGACAGCTGGAAAAAGGCCAAACATTAAAGTTGGAGTATTGGTTGCGTAATTAAATTCTACCAAAATCTTCCTACATCCTTTTTCCTTTTGGATGGTAGTAGGTTCTTCTCATCTAAGAGTGGTTGAAGAGGAAAACAATTACGTAGGAGTGACTCAGTTTGTGTAATAATGACTACGTTTTGTCAACGCTATCACTGGTATTATATATCATTTTTTAAATTAGTACAAATTTTGTAATTCTAACTGTTGTTCACAAAATGGTGCTTTGGGCTCTTTGGTCCTCAGACAATGAATCAGGAGGGATTACACTGACCTGCTAATCTGTAGCGTTCATCCTCTTCCAATAGTTCGCACACAGGAGCAAATTAAGTGGCTATTTTTTGTGTCAACCCTGCAGAGTATCTGGTTTTTCAGCCCTTAGTGACTTGTTAACAAACAGGTATCAGGACAGGCCGGTGAAGGCAGGCCCCTGGCCAGTCAGATGTGAAATAGCATCTCTTTACTAACTACAGTATCGATTCCCGCCTACCCCTGCAAACTGTGTAATTTTCTTTTCCCTGCTGCTAAACTCAGTAACAATGTATGAAGAGCTTTAGGGGCCCATCAGTGCTCAAAAAGGCTGCTCTTCCCTGGCATTCTATTGATTTTTCTCAAAGGCTTTTAAATTGCTCCTTCATTTTACTCAAATGCTCATTTCATCTCTACTGGATGCCGGCATTTTTTCGTTGTGTTTAAACAATTGCTCCATTCACTGGGTTCCTAAACTGTGACGCCTTCTTATTACTGGGAGATAAACTGTTTAGACAGTTTTCCTTAATCTTGGATTAATCGTTCCTGTATCTGAATTGTGCTGTTCTGTATTCATTCAGTTAAAAAAAAAAGACACCAAAGAAACCCATCTCCTCAAGTCTTATGATCTATCAAGTATACGGGCTCTATTTTCTCTCAGTGTGATTCTCCTGCTCAGTTCCTACATAGCTCCATTTTCCTCACGTTTTTGTTGAATTTTTAGCTCTTTGCTTTTGCATGTCATACCAGTAGGTTTGAGCTAACCATTCCTTGGCAATTAGCTCTGATATTCCTAAACACCACATTCTGAAGTACCTCTGGCCTCCTTGGAATGTTACCAGTACATTTCATGCTTTGTACATAAGTGAAGTCGTATTGTCATTTAGAACTGTACGTTTTCCCAGTGGTGTTAAATGAGGGTAGAAGTTTGGGGTTACAGTTTCTAGAGTTTCCGATGACTTACATGAACCTACATGACAAATGACTGGCAATTACTGGTTATTAAAATAAGGAGTTTTGTCTTTCATGCTGTTTGGACAATGTTGGTCTCAAACTATGTGCTCTACATCTTTATAAAGTGGTGCCATTTTCTTAAGTTTACATGAATATTTCCAGGTAGAAAAACAGACCTGCTCTCTAACCAGACTTTCACTTACTGCTGCTTTTATCTTTCATTCTTCTTGTTCTGGTGTGCAAGGATCTGTACTGATGATGAAACATAACTGCTTCCTCAGATATACAGTTCATTTCATTTATGCTTATTCCCATGGTGGCTGCTATGATCAGAATTCACTCAGAGTGGTTGGATTCTGAAGCATTAATGATTTTATAGAACAAACAAGTGTTTGAAGAAAGACTTGGGCCATTCAATTGGGCTACTGTCAAGAAAAATTTGATTTAAATAATGAATCTGATTAAAGGTGGAATACTTTGTGTATGGGAACTGTTTAATTATGGCCTGAACCACTGATTGAACACCTGAGGCAAACACTGAGTCAGCTGTGGGAGCACAGGTGAAGGCAGTTCACCTGTGTGACCAGAAGGGGTGGAGTCTGGCTCCACTTCTCCTAAACTGCATTTAAGGGCTGACCACCACGGGGAAGGGTCTCTTTTTGGAGATCATTCCTTTTGAGTTTCCTGTCAAGAGTCTAGGGCATGTGTGAGCATTTTTTCCCTTTATTTTGATTGTCTCTTTTCCATCATAATAATCTGTTTAACTATGCCATGTATAAAATATCTTGGCTATGATACCATTGGGTATTATTCATTCTGTTAACCCCACACCTTACATTTTGAAAGAACGGTCCTTTTCAGGTGCTTATAGCTACAAGGTTATGTCTTATTCAAGAATACTTATTATATGTCAGATGCCAGTTACACATTTTGAAGCAAATAAAACTAACTGAAGAAATGTTACAATATTGTTACCCTCTGTTCAGCTTTAAATTTGACAAACTGTATTCTTTTCATTTTTGAGCTTTTTTCAGAATTTATTTCTGGAGATAATTTCCTCAGCTACACTGCTGGCACTTCGTTCCGTTCCTAAATAATGATCATTGTGTTTATGTCAGCTCTCCTGCATGGAATATTTTCCTTGAAATTGTGCTCCTGCGGTGCTGTAAAAGCTTAAGTCTTCATACAGAACAGTTTTATCTACAGCAGGTAATAATAGATACTGATCCCAGACTGGCAGGGCTTTTTCATCAAGGTCTGTGGTTTTGACTAACTGCTTCATCCCCCTCTCCCTTCATGTACACAACTTACAGCGCACTGATTCTGCCCTTGCCTGGGAGGGAGTGACAAGACTGCAATTCTGCTTGAGCTTGCATTTTCAAAGTGCATGTTATTTTCTTATCAACAGAGTGGCGAGACCCAGAATTCATGAGAGAAGTCGAAGCAGCCACAGGAGTGGATCTTGGTTCCTCTAGAAGTAGAGGGAAAGGAGGAAAAAAGAAAGGGAAGAAGAAATACCCAAATCTGACAGACCTGAAGCAGCAAGCTAACACTTCTCGTTCCCGGCTTGAGAAGATAGTCTTCAATAAGTAAGATACTTATGTTTTCTAAAGCCTGCTAAATTGTAGTTTCCCTTTGTTTCAGTGCTATTTTTGTTCCTATACTTCCTTTACTAGTGGCAGAACACAGATACCTTTTGTGCTGCTGCAGTGTAAAGACTAGCAGGTACTGATGGCTGAGGTTATTTCTTTGAGGATGATTTGCACCTAATTTATAAAACTTCCCTGTTTTTTCCTATCATTTTCAATTTGTTTAGCCTGTAATTGCTGTAGTGTCTTTGATTACATATTTATTAATGGATGAATGCTACTGTATGCATTGGATGTGAAAGGAAGATAAAGTGTTCAGAGTGACACCAGACACACTGTAGTAGTGTAGTCGAAGTGAAAACAGAGGATTATTTTTCCCCTCGTGAAAGCCTGAGATGGGCTGTCCTGAGCAGAGCTGTAATAAAACATGTGTCAGAAGTCTTGGCTTTTTGCCTGTACCAGCAGCCTAGTGGTTGCCTTCAAGCTTTTCAGGGATCTCACCAAGCTTTTCTGGGCTTCTTTGATCCTGTGCATCTTGCTC
The DNA here is from genome assembly GCA_023055505.1 of Callipepla californica brunnescens. Lineage (NCBI taxonomy): Eukaryota > Metazoa > Chordata > Aves > Galliformes > Odontophoridae > Callipepla > Callipepla californica. The sequence goes on along the minus strand of JALIRH010000005.1, from coordinate 37,314,598 downwards.
ACGTGTGTATTAAACCTATAGCTCAGTCTGTGCAGTGCTTTCTAATACAGCATGTGTGTGGCAATTATTTGTTTGTATTATTCACAGAGACACTGCCAGTGCATTTTTTTGTTTTTTTAAACTAAGAGTACAGTCAAGAAAAATATTTAGATCCTTGTGGACACAGTGTTGCTCACAGCTCTGCATCTATACTTCTCCCTTTCCTCCCAGCACAACTGCAGACAGTGCAAACTACTTGGATTAAAAAACAGCAAATACTCAGAAATGTTAAGAACCTAAAGTAATCATAACTTCCACGTATTGAAGGCCAGGCACTAATGCACACAAGATTATTTGTGTGCCCTCACCTTTACTTTTCAGAAATGTAACCGATAGCTACTTATTTGCAAGAAAGCTTGGCTTCCCTGAGATAACTGTTCAAGGGATAGATTGAATATTCTAGCAGTTTGCCCTTGACATTCACACAACTTGCTGGCTCAAGGTAAATGGAGTTTTGAAACTCCACATAGTTTGTAAGTAACATGGTTCCACCGAAGGAAGACTATTATAGCAAAGTAGTCAAGTAATACAACAGAGTGGTTTGCAGGGTGCCTTCCTCTCTCCTAACAGCTTTCTGAATGTGATGCTTAAATTCTGGCAAGTATTAGCATGGAAATTCAGGACATTGTCTGTACCCCGGAACGTACAGTACTAAAACATGAACCTATGTTACTGAAATGCTTCAAGCCACTGTTATTTAGGGACCACTAATTTATTCAGATAATTCAAATAACTGCAGTAAACCAGGGCCTTTTAGAAACATGTTTGCTTAATTTTATGACTCTACAGGTGGAATTCCTTCTTTTTTTGTTCTGAAACAGAATTTACTTCTGGAAAATATTTCCATGTTTTCCTGATGGATGCTCATTGGCATTTAAGCATTTCAGGCAAAGATGTGTCCATGACTTAGGTAGACACACATGAGAAAACTTCAAGCAAGCAAGCTGGCTCAGATGCAAGTGGGACACAATCCCCCTACAAGCTGAATAGGTTTTAGAACATTTAGTAGCATCACCTACCTTCTCACCTGAGCTGTTTCTTATATGTAGTCTCAGTTATTAGCTCTGCCTGTGGTATAAATTTGTTTGAGCTTGCTCTGGTCTTCATCAGATGGGAAGCAGCTGCAATTACTTAGAGTTTCGCATGTTAAAAATGAAGTCAGAGCAAAGTGAATAGTGGGAGACTGTCAAATCAAGGAAAGCAAAGTTATGAAATCATTAATGGTTATTCCTTAAACCTAGTGGGTGAGTTGAACAGCATCCAAGATTTAATTCAGATTTTCCTTTTATGTTGCAAAGGTTATAACAAAGCTAAATCCATGTGCTACTTTGTAATCAAAACCAACGTTTTCTGTTAGTTTTTCAGGTTACTTGATTTTAAAGTGGAAAACCATGCAGTCGTAATATGAAATTCATATCGCCTTCAACAAAGTAAATGTCAGAAGCTGTTTTTGGTTTACCCTGCTCTGTGCTAATGATTTTGAGTGTGTTAGTGCCAGGTATAGGGAATCAAACGTGTCATGTTTTAATAGGTTTCATGCTTTGCAGCACTAAACAAGATGATAACCTTGGCTCCTTATAACAACCCCAAATTACTTGAAATGTATAGGTGATAAACCCAGGCTCTAGTCTGCCAATAAAGTTAAGTGAAATTGCACAGAGATCATCAAAGTGGGATCTCATTTCATTTACAGTATCACACAATCCAGGGGTGCTAATGTAAAAACTACACGACATGAAAGTGTCAAGGCCACTCTCCACTGCTAAAGGCTCACTTTTCTCCTACCAATTTGGCAATATTCGAAGAGCAAAACCACGACCACATTTTCTTTACTCTGTTAACATTATTGGCAGGATTTTTTGAAAAGAAAACCACTTCCAGGGGTTATTTTTTTTCTTCATAATGCTAGCTTTGATTACAGTTGCTGCTGAGAAAATCTTTAATCCCTCTATTTAGAAGTGTTACTGAGATGTAGCCTCTGTTTTCAGATGTTTCAAAATAGCTTTTAAAGTTAAGCCATTAAAGGGAACAGTTAGTTATAACAGAAGTCAGCTTGCCCCAGAGGTAACCATGGGAGCAGAGCTGTAGTAATGTATAGGCCTGATCCTGAAAAGGATGGATGCCTCTTTCTCATTCTACCAGACACCCTGCAGCATCTGCAAAAGTGGCAGGGGAAGGCAGACAGTGACAACACAGAGGATGACAGACTTGAAACCATTCACTTTGAGTGAGAGAACAGGCAGACTGCATTTCTAGTGCAGAAATGAGTGGAGATGTCAGTCAGTGCCACATCCTTAAATTGGACAGAGTCCCTCAGTCACAGCTCTTAGCTGACATACCATAGCACAGTACCTTGCAAAGGTTTTTATAGGGACAGATATACAGCCAGAGCATTCTCTTGCTTGCTGCTGCCACCTTTCTTCTGCTTTTTTACCTCTCTGAAACTATGCTCTCCTTCTTCTGCCTTCCCACCTAAAGCTCTGCAATGTTAATTTCTCTCTGCATGTGATCATCTCTCTGCTGTTTTCTTAAACTTGTGTTGTGCTCCCTGATTAAGCAGTTGTTGCTGTGCAGCGGAGGGGCTGATGGTGTAAGAGGTTCAAACTCTTCATGCAGCTGGTGAAACTGATTTTTAGGAAGTCGCTAAATGAGTTATAGTTGAACATCAAGCCTTTCCCTTATGAAAACATTCTAGATTTTGCAGGTTATATTTGGTAGGTGTTTCTGAGAGTTAGTTTAGCTTTTTGATCCTCTTAGGTATTTTTCATTATTTTTTTCTTGTGGAGGGGATAGATGCTTTTGAAAAACGAAGTTTATGTGTGACTATCAGAAATAGCACAAAGAGGACAGAAGACACAGCCATTAAAGTGAAAAACTTTACATTTGTTTACTGCTGTTAATAAAATCATTGCTGAATTAAACTATTAGTATTGCTACAGCTAATTAGGTTAACAAGACCAAATATGCTCAGCCTCAGTGCAGTGTTCACAGCAATTAATCTTAATTCATTTTTCCCCCAACATTAATAGATAAACTGAGATTGCATAAAATCAATACAAGAGCCTTTATTTATATATATATATATTTGTTTGCTTTTCTTGCAGAGGTGCTATGAAACGAGTGGTGAAAGCAATGAATCAGATGGACCAAAGAAAGCATGAGAAGTTTGCCAACCAGTTTAACTATGCACTGAATTAAGTTGTGACAAAATGGAAAGAAGACTAACAAGACTGCAACTGCACAAAGCTTTTAACACAGGCCTCCATGTTTAAAATACTATGCTGTGTACATTTTTACTGGAATCCTTAAAGTGTTTTTAACTTCTAATTTATTTTATAATCAGCATGAACTTTGGCAAAGATATGGTGGTATGTAATGGGCTTAATGCACTTAATGATAAGTATTAGAAATTTACCTGAAATAGAACTTATTTTGTGACGTGTACATATTCTTAGTAAAATTTTTCAGGGCTTTTTTGCCTTCCTAAGGGACCAGTATCATTTATTACATTGTTTGCCAGCACAGTTGTGATTTGCCTTGGCTTCCATACCTTCAGAAAGATGCCCTAGAAGCAGATTGATTCTCACTTGAGATGGCAACACAGAGGCTGTTTGCTCAGTCTAATATTCTAGAAAGATTACTACATCAGGCAGCCCCACTAGCTCCTGCTGCACCTCTGAAGGTTTCTTCCATATGAACGGGAAGAAAAAAATCCATTCATGATCAAAGACATTGAATGAATCAAGTTTGATTTCAGCAGGTTCAGGAGCCAATTCACACTCAGTAGCTGTGGCAGCTGGGGAGAAGTAAGTTGGTCTTGGTCTCCTTGTCTTCCAAAGTTGATCTTCCACTATCTTTCAGAAACAAGTTTGGAAAGTAAAGTATGCTATGTAAATTTGTGGAGATACTTAAAATGTGCTGGAGTTTAAGTGGTACCAAAAAAGCTGCATTACAAAGGGGCTTTTTAAGAAAATTACTCAGGTGACATGCTGTGTAAGTGCCTGGCTTCAATCACTTAAAAACAATAACCAGTTAAAGTTACATCAGTCTCAATCCCAGGAGTGCACATAGGGACCTAAATACATACACAGACATCTGAATTCTTCTGATGTGGAAGGTTTAACACGTTGGATTCAGATGCTTGGTGTCTGTGTGGCTTGTTATTGACAGAGAGCTTAGCCCAATCTCTCATAACTGCTTTCTAACTGTTTTGCTGGCTATCATCATGTCAGAAGTAGAATGAAGTCAACACTGACAAGTTGTGCTCTTGTGGGGTTTCAGACAGCTTTATCAGTGAAGGAAATCAGGAGCATCAGGGAAGATAGCATTTGAAACTCAATTTCAAAATGAAGGAAGTCTTGAGTGAAACGCAGAACACAAATTAGAATAGATTGTCTACAGAACCAGTTTAGTTACTCACCTGCTTGAGATGCTTCCTTGTGCAGTAAGAGGCTCTCTAAGAATTTAGAATGAAATCCTCTGTGTAGCTTTTGACCACCTCAGACAAGGCTTTTTTTAAAGCTTTGCCACACACCTGTTGACTTGCACAAACATTGCTAAGAATGCAAGCAGCAGTAACTTAATTTTCCAAATCTTTGCAGTTTGGAAGACTTTTTCCTCTCCAGCACATGTTTAGAAGCATACTTCTACACTATGTCAAATAATAAGCAGCCAGCAGCTGTTTAAGCAAGAATTTCTTATTTATTTACTGCACTGGAAATCAAAGCTATGTCTATGAGCAGTCCAACTAACAGTGAAGGTTGCAGGTGAAAGCATAGAGTAGGACAGACCATACTTATTGCCAGATTAGTTGAATGTACTATCAGCTGATTTTATTGATTAGGAAAAATAAAGACAGTGACACTTAACCTTTTGACAAGAAGCAACAGCACAAGCAAACTTCCAGCAGACAGTAGGTGTACTTCACCACACCTCACAGGCTTTCAATTTTGGGCCTTCAGTATAAGAGGAAGTCCCCCATGACCAAGATTAGAAAAGGAAATGGTTTAAAGCTTTGAGAAAATAATATGCCAGGCAAGTTATACTCTTTTGTGATGCTTCTTAAGAAGAATATGAGTTCTAGAATTATCAACTAAAACTTCTTTATTATTGTTTTGATGCAAGAACTTTGCTCATCAGGTAGGGACAAGGAGATACATGGATATATATGCATACACACACCCAGTTGGTATTAAGTGTTTCTTCCTTGAAGCAAGACCGACCATTGGCTATTTGGAAGTGCACATCCTCCCTAACTCTGTTAGTCAGACTTTTACCAGAAAGGATCTTCCCTTTATTCATAGCATTTGAAGAAACATGCTTCCCTTTCTGAGTAAATGAGGCAATAATTAACACAAAGTTTTTTCCAAGTTCCACTTCTAGGAATATACATGCAACAATTTTGAAATACTTTTGTCTCAAACATTATCATTAGAACTGATAATTCAGCAAATTTTTGGAGCTTTCTCCTTTTACTGGGCTCATCTGTGGCTTTGATAGAGAAAAATAAATTTATCACCAATGATCCAGCACAATTTCATTAAACAGAAATCCTATATTCAAAGGGAATTAATCCTCTTTAACAGAGGCACTAGACCTCTTTGTGACTCACTTATAGCAGCTTAGGAATTTTGGGGCTCATGATTCTAAGAACATTTTTCAAACACGTCTGCAACTTTTTTACTGGAACTTCCCTATTCTTGTCATAAGTGTCTGAGGAGGAAAATATATACCAGTAGCAATCTCTGCAGTGTACTTTTGTCACTCGAATGGCTTTTAATTGTATCTTAACATGCTTAGTGGAGCATCTGATTTTCAGGTACCTAAAAAACACTGTGTGATTTGACCCTTGGTCTGGTTTGTTAAGTTGTAATATGGGTTGAGTTTTCCAGAAGGAGTGGTAGCCCTGAGTTGGAGTGAACTATACTATAGATATAATATATCTAATGCATAAAGAGCATTGTTTCAGTGCTAGAGTAAGAATAGAAAGCAAGGACTTCTCCATGCTTATTCTTACTAGAGCATGATTGCATCTGGCGAGTAAAAACCCAAAAGGAAGAAATTGTAGTGCATATAACTTCAGTGCTGACAAAGGTTGGAATGAAGGGTCTGGCTCTCTTAATAGAGAGCACAGGGACAAACACAAGTTCAGTATGAAGTTTGTGAGCAGAATAAGAGCATATCCCTCTAAAGTTACTGATAGAGAATGATGGGTCCATGTTCATCTCTCAAATGATAGCTTGCAGTTTTAATATCTAAGCTTACTTCAGGCTTGGCAGAAAATTTATATGAGAAGAGTGCTCTTAAAAATGTATTTACTTAAATAAGAAAAACATGGGATTTGGTTCTGCATGGGCAATACACTGCACTGTGTAAAGCTATCTGTAGATCAGTGGCACCTGTGCATCCAAGGTGACATTAAGGATAACAGAAGATAATAAAAAGTTGTTCCAATTGAAGCAATTGTGAAAGCAGCTAGTAAGAGCTCCCCACCAGAAACAAGAATTGCTGAATCTCAGGAACCCCAAAAACAAAAGCCTAATTCAGCATGCATTAGAGTAGTTCAACAGGAGAGAGAGCCATCCTGTGACCTTTCAAGCCCATGCAAATACCTGGCTGTTCATGCAACTGTTGGAGGCTCGTCCAGTCCTGTTAATTAATGGTTGTAATCTTAGAGATGGTGGAAACATTTTCATGGGTTACGTATCAAAGAAGGTAAAAACATCTGGATGTTTTGGCACTGCTTAGGTGATGAAAATGAGTCATTAAAGCCATGCCTTTTGAAATGATACCACCATGCCATTACAGGTGGATCTGAACGACTGTAACATAGGAAGGAACCATCTGCAATTGTCCCAGAAGATGTCCAGGTGCCTAAGCCTAGAAACACAGCCAAAAAGCAGCTTAAGTTGCACTCAAAGGATCTCTACCTGCAGTGAGCATCACTGGACTTCACATCTAGACCAAAGTTCTTGTTTAAGCCTACCAAGACTAAGAGAAAAGAAGGAAAAGAAGGAAAAAAAGGATACAAGTACTGAAGAATGCTTGATCTGATGTGTTTGGTTGCTGTGAAAATGCACATGCCTTCGCAAAATGTTTGTTTTTAAAGGGGCAGTAGGAATTGTGCACCTGAAATCTGCAGCACCAGAGCACACATCCAGGAGGCAGTTCCCATCAACTCCTTCTATGGGAGCTGAAACTCAACCACAGTGGAGCTAAATATGCCTTGCATAGGAGGCCAGCCAGAAGGGGAAAAAAAAAGTAAAAAAGAAAAAGAAGCCTTCTAGACTAACTACAGTCCCCAGGTTGGGGCTGGATCCTCACCCCCATTCCCTGGACACCTGCCATGAAAAACACTGCTGAGCATCACAGATTCACTCAAGAGGTTGCTCATAGAAATGGTCAACACCAGCTAGAAGATCAGCCCCAAGGGCCTTGTGAGAAAGGCATTACTCTGACAACTGGAAAGCAGTTTCTCTACATCCATTTAAAGACACTTGAAGAAAATAATTAGCAATGTCTTGCTGCTGGGAGAAAAATACTTCATGTTTTGGAAACCTGAAGGGGAGGCCTGCACCATGTGCTGCCCCAAGGAAAATCCTTCAGGGTTGTCTGGGAAATAATAGGTTCTGGGCATCAGGGAGAGGTAAAAACAGAAGCAAAAGGCAACAAGGCAGGAACGAGCAGGGGACTTCCTGATAAGGGGCACAATCCTACAGCACCCGAATGAGAAATCCAGGCCAGGGAACAGCTGATTTCATGGCAGTCAGACCCGAGGTCATGCAGCTGTGCCATAATCAGTGCTTCAGTGCTGACCTCAAACACCTGGCAGGGTGTCAGCAAGACTGTTGACAAGGACTACAGAGAAAGATGGCTAAATGGAGAAAACGGGGCCTGTTGTTACATTCAGAACTCTAGGAGCATCCTTAAATGAGTGTGGTGATGGTCCTTTCTATTACAAAACCTTCTGTAGATGCTGGAGAATTTAAGGAAGAATGGAGAGCACCGTAAGCTAAGTGCTTGAGCAGCAGCTTAGATCAGCAGCCTGGGTCCTCTCCATCCAGCTATGCCGATAACTCCTTCAGCTGAAACTGATGCTAGAGGTCCCCAAACATAACACATCCCCTGGAAAATACACATGGGTGGGTCTGTCTGGCAAGACAAACTGTGACCTGTGGGATGAGGTTGGCACCTAAAGCTAGAAGGGCAATGTTTCTGAAGGAAAATGAGACAAAGTTATTAATTTCTCTAGTGTCTGAGCTGGTGCTTTCTCCTCCTTCAAAACAGATCAAGTGGAGAAATCAATCCTACTTGAACATTTCCTATGAGCTCAGCTGTTGCTGATGATGGTACTTCAGTGCCCAGCCCTAAGGTGCTGCAGCACAAATTCTTCCCTGTGCTAGCAGACCTAAAATGCCAGCACTAATAAAAGTCAGTTTTTTGGTTTTTTTTTTTTAGTTCAGCCTTGTTTTTTCCTAAGAGCAGTAGATCTGCCTTTGCTTATCTGCCTGTTAGTGCCCCAAATAAAACCCCTAGCTACCTGAAGTGCTCATTACATTTTTACATTAGCATCAGGAGTCGCTTTTGTCAAGGGGTGAAAGTAAAAAGATGATTAAAATTGTTTAAATATGATACTAATTAGTTTCGATTTAATGAAACAGAATTAGGCTTCTGGTTGCTTTGCAAGGGGCTGTTGGATAACCATTTCTGCCAACACTGCAATTTGCACAATGACAAGGTGTTGGCATTGCATCCACCATTAATTTGCTGTATTTATAAACACCATTGTGGATCCACTCTTGTTCTCACGCACTATAAAAGTGATATCAAAACATAATACACAATTCTGCTTGTTTGGAAATTGCTTTTGGATATCTTTGATTTTCTGTAGTAGTATTTTTGTCACTGGAAGGCTAACTGCGTCAGGAGGAGAGTTTGCCACGCACAGTTTGAGGGCTGAAATTCAGTGTTGTTTCCAAGTGGGCATGAGCCTTTGTTTTCCTGAATCCTGAAGAAGGGGCAAGTGAAAGTATGATCAGGTATGCTCAAAGCAAACACAGTATTTCACCCAAACACTTAAAAAAAGCTGTACTGCTGTGCTTTAAGTCTCTAACAGCGCTCTTAAAACATCACCAAAATGTTCCATAGGTCATAGCTAATGCCATTTGCTATTTCCAACTGTACATCAACACTAACAGTTGCAAAGCCGTGGCCCACCAAAACGCTCTGTTCCTGTGCTCTTCTTCCTCTATGCAGTCTCCAGGAATCAACTCTGGAGAAACAAAGCTTCTCACCCTACCTATGGTAAGGTGGATGGATAGGAAAGAGTCCCATTGAGCTCAGCTACGCCAAGTAGGTTCTTCCAGTGTGTCTGTGGTCATAAAACAAACTCATACAGGAATCATCACCTTCTTCACAGTACAGTGACGGAGCACTGGCACAGACTGTCCAGAGTGGTGGAGTCTCCTTCTCTGGAGACATTCAAGATCCACCTGGACACCTACCTGTGCAATCTGGTCTAGGGAGCTGCTTTGGCAGGGGGTTGGACTCAATCTCTAGAGGTCCCTTCCAATCCCTACGAGTCTGTGATTCTGTGAATTAGGCAATAATGGAAATACTTGAAGTAAGGCTGGATTTCTTTTTTTCATACTGGAAAAGCAGTAGTTTATAAAAGGGGTGAATCTTCACTGCGTCAATCATCGTCTCATAAATATTTCTGTGACTTGCAGTTCTTTATTGCACTGTCAGCTCTCATTGATTGCTTCTGTAAAATGTCATTGGTTTGTGACAGTGCAGAGGAGACAATATAGAAGATACTATTTTTTTTTTTAAATAAGTCTAATGCTTTGGGTGGAGTGGTGGTTTTAACTAGCTGAAGATCTGTCTTACAGCAAGTTTAAATCAGTAAATCACATATTGGACTTGGCAGTTGTTTGTCACATTGCCTGAACCTGCATGCCCAAACTTCTGGGTCCTGAATGTGAGTTGATCTGTGTCCTTGGTGTTTTCCTATAGGTGCAGGGTGCACACCAAAGATTTCTCCTGAACAGGAGCTACAGTCTTATCAGCTCTATATTTCTAATGCTCTGATAGCTGCAAGCATTGCTTTGAAGCTTTTTCTGTATGATGGATCCACATCCCTGTCAGACGGGGTCAGACAAGTAGAAAGGGCTCTTCCTGCCAGAGTTCTTTTCACTGTGACAACCATCATTCTGCCCCCTGAGATGTGTAGGTAATGTGACAATGTGGTGCAGAACAGGATGACCAGAAAGAAACAAACAAAAAGCTTACAGAAGCGCATCAGGTAGAGAAGAAAATAGTTCATGTAAATCCACCTTGGGAGAAAAACATATTAGGATTTCATTAGTTTACTTGCCTGTTTCCTTCATCTCCAGTGTCCGTTCTGATCTGCATCTTGATATAAATCCCATAGTCAGGCAGATTTTCCAGCATAATTGAATGTTTGAACTGCTGTAAAGGTTATAAAAGCAAAAAGCTCAGCACAAACAAGGAAAAAAAAAGAAGGAAAAGCGAATGCTCACCAATCTCCAATACTTACCTATCTCCAAAGATGTAGGTTTAGCAAGGAAGGAACTCCACACAGAAGAGATCTCCAACAAGAGATCCTCTCTGAGTGGCAGTCAGCCCTTAAATGAGGTCTAAGAGGGGTGGAGCCATGCTCCGCCTCTTCTGGTCACTCAGGTGAATCACTTTCACTTGAGCTCCGCGGGCTGACTAGATCTTTCCTTCAACTACTCATTCAGTGGTTCAGGCTGTGACTTAGCTCATCTGCTTTTAAGGAAGACTCTAGAATAGCTGTGCTTTCTTGCTTAACCCTTTGAGACACAATCTCAAGAACTGTCCGGACATTGTAAAACTTAGATGCGAATTTAAGTTGAATGCATCTATGTTAGAGCAGAACTATTTCGTGTATGCACTACATGAGTTAATGGACAAGTAAGTTTGCCTGTGCAGCAGACATCACAGCATGTTTTTCAGGAAATTATTTAAACAAAGTTTTGTGTGGAAGGATTTTTAACGTTTTGCTTACCTAGCGTGAGAACACAAATGTGAAAGTTCAGCCTCAAACAGAGGGTTTGCATTATATGTGAAAAAAAATTGAGAACTTGTCTAAAACCAGAATAACACTTTTGTGTCTGTGCGAGTGGTAACGAAATACAGAACACTGGTCTCCAATGGATCTCATACAATTTCATCAGCTGTAGTGAGTAAGCAGTGAAAGAAAATGTTTCAAATATTTTGGGTTATCTCTCAGTTGGAGCATATCTATCTGTGCTCGTTATGTTTTTCTCTTCTTTAGTTTGTAAGATATTTAATGCAATTTATTCAGTGAACATGAACTCCTGATGTTTATTGTTCTGCATAAGCTGGAGTACTCAGAACAAGGCAAAATAGGCGCAGATTCTTTCTCTTTGAAATTCTGTCACAAATACGATGAACAGTGCTAAGATGCAATTAGTGTCAGAATCATGTCTCACAAATGCAGACTTGCACGCTTGGATTTAACACAGAATGGTTTGGGATGGAAGGGGTGTTTAAGATCATCTAGTTCCAACCCCCTGCTATAGGCAGGGACACCTCCCAGAAGAGCAGGCTGCTCAAAGCCCCATCCATCCTGGCACTGAACACCTGCGGGTTGGAGTCATCCGTAACTTCTCTGGGCAACCTGTTCCAGTGCCTCGCTACCCTCACCATAGATAATTTCTTCCTAATATCTAGTCTTAATGTTGAGTTTTGTGGGCATTAGTTCAAAAATATTCAGGGGTAGGGACGTGGGTGATGGAGTTAGGACATTCAAACAGGTAGGTGCTTCTGGCACCATCATCCACACTAAGGATGTTTCTGTACAAAAGCCCTGTGCTGCTACCACCAAGCTTCTCCCTGGCAGGCACACAGCCTGCTTACAGGGGAGTGGTCCAGCGAGCACCATGTGAGAACTTGATCTCTGGTGATGCTCTAAAAGTCCTCTGCACGTGGGCTGTGACTTGAGGCCGAGCACATGGTACACAGTCTGTGTTCTGGGAAAGCTGTGCTTACAGCCAAGGCTCTTTGGTTTTTGTACTGACTTCTACGTGCAGAACATCAACTGGATGAGACATTCCAACAAGAACTATCCATACCTTCCTAACCGACGCTGAGAGAGACCCCTCGGAGTCTGTTTTCAGCATTGCCTTAAAATGTGAGAAGCCTTGTTTAAGTGAACTTAATAACTAATATCAGGCTGATATTCTTTCTTTCTGATAGTCCTTTCTCCAGCAGCTGTGAGCAGCAGCACTCGCACTGACTCAGAGCAGGAAAACCATCTGCTCCAGAGCTCCAAGCATCGCCCTGTTAGTGCTGGAATATTTTTCAGCTGGAAGAACAGCCTGGAGTTCCCTGTTTGAGATTTCTCTTAGCGAAGCTGGGTCGCGCCCCGTCTGAGCTACGAGCACTAGTAGAGTTTGCTCGGACCTGGTCAGCAACAGGTTGGATTGACACGGTAACGAAGAGCCTGCTTCCAGGTTCAGCTGGCGGTAGAAAGCTGCGCTCCAAGCTCTTACTTCGGAGCACCTTTTATCACAACGCTTATCACCGAACGGGTTCTGAACGACGGGAGGTGAACTCTTGGAGAAGGTGCAGAGGGGAGGACCCGAAGGGAACGGTGCCCAGGAAACGTGGAACCGAGATGCTCTGTATTCCCTGCAATCACCTGAGGAGATCAGCCTGAGCTGAAAAATAAGCCGAATCTGGAACAGGGAGTTCCCTGCAGCCCGTTACCGGGAGGGCGAAGCGGTCCGGCTTTGCCATTGAGGGTGGGGTGATACGATCGACACTTAGGATCAAAATCACCAGCGGAGGTGCGATGGGAGGATTGCTTTATTTGTTAAAGGGGCGGGATCTGAGCCAAAGAACCGTTTACATAAAGGCAAAAATACCGCACTCACCGCCTGCGGACACAGAGGGGTTTCTCTACGAGAAAACGAAAAATGAAGGGGGGGTTGGGGGGGAGAAATTGACCTCAACACTGCAGAGCGAAGGTCGGCAGTGGGCGAGAGGCGGCCACGGGAACCTGGGAAGGAAACGCTCTCTCCCTTAGAAGAAAAAATGAAGTTTGAGTGCAGGGAACACACGGTGCGGTTCCCGGCGTAAAACGCAACGACAAACCAAACTCCCGAAGCCGTCTCCCTCTGCCTTCCGTGGGCGTTTTCCTGCACCACCACAGCATCCTTCCCGTTTATTGATTGAGTTCAAGCGTTCAGCAAACAAAGTGCTCTCCGTATCGTCTATCCCACCGTCGTTCCCATCCCTTATACATTAATTATAAAGTTAAAACTTTTTTTTTTTCTTTCTATTTTTTTTTTTTTTTTTTTTTGCCCCGTAACGACCAGAAATATACAGAAATGCAGAAGGTAAAAAGGAAAGAAAGCCAAAGCCCCGCTTTTGGCGAGGGGGCTTCGGCCGCCGCGCGGTGTGCCGTGTGCCGGTCCGGTCCGTGCGTTGAGGTATAGAGCCGACCCCACTGCGGCGGTGGTCCCCTCTGCGCTGTAGGGCAGCGAGGGCTGAGGACGAGCGGCCGAGCGCCCTTATAGGTGCGGGGTGTAGAAAGCCGGAGCGCCGTAAGTCTGCGAGCCCAGCACGAAGGGCGAGAGGACGGCGGGGCCGGGCAGGAAGGGCAGCTGTGCCGCGCACACCAACCCCCCCGCGGGGTGACCCGCGTAGCTGCCGGGCCCGTGCATGGAGAGCGGGTTGCCCATGGGCGGAGAGTGGCTGAGCGGGCTGAGCCCGCCCGGCAGAGCCCCGCCGCCCAACGCCCCGCCCGCCCCTCCCCCCGCCCCGCCGCCGCCGGTGGGAGCGCTGGTGTCGGCTCCCGGGTTCTGCTTCTTCCACTTGGTTCGCCGGTTCTGGAACCAGATCTTCACCTGCGTCTCGGTGAGGCTGAGGGAGAGAGCCAGGTTGAGGCGCTCGCACACCGACAGGTACCGCGTGGACTTGAACTTGTTCTCCAGCGCCACCAGCTGCTCGTACGTGAAAGCTGTCCGCGCCCGTCGGGGTTTGCCCGACTTGGAGTCCGAGCCCGTGCGCTTCCTCTTGGGCTTGGCCTGATGCTGCTGCTGCTGCTGCTGCCCTCCGCCGGGCTGCTGGGGAGCCGGAGGCTGCTGGGGCTGCGGCGGAGCCGGTGGGGGAGGAGGACCGACGGCCGCCTCGGGTCCGTCGGAGTGCGGCGGGACCGCGTCGGCCTCGCCGGGAGCCGCGGAGCCGCTGCCGGTGCTGCCGCTGCTGCTGCTGCTCTCCTCGCCGCACAGCTCCTCGTCGTCCTGCAGCTCGCTGTCGGGACTGCGGCTCGGCCGGCTGCTGTAGTCCAGGTCGCACTCCTCGGCTTTGTAGAGCTCGCCGTCCTCTGCGCAAAAACAGACGGCCGCCGTTAGTCCTCCTCCTCCAGCCCCGACCCCGACCCTCCCGGCCCCGACCCTCCCGGCCCCGACGCTGCTGCCGTTCAGACGGGAGAACGGGCTCCCCCAGCCCCGAGGTGGGGATGCGGATGCCCGCAGACCGCCCGGCTCCCGGGGTACGAAGCTCGGGGCTGCACTGAGCGGCGGGGATGGGTCTCGGAGCTGCCCCCGTGGGCCGGCACGGTACCGCGCAGCCCCGCAACGCTTTTTTGCCTGGCACCGAGCGCTTCCAACCTCATCCTCAAAACGTTGGAAAGGCCCTTCGGGCAGGCGGGGCCGGATCCCGCAGCCCAGCTCTGCTTCGGGGCAGAGAGAGGGGTGGGCTGGGTGTCTGGGATGGGGGCAGAGAGGCTGTGACAGCTCTTTTAGCAGTTTGAGTTAGGGAAAGCGTCCGATGGGAGAGCTGCCGGCTTTTGCTCCGGCGTTTTTAACCCTTTCTCCGTCCGGTTTGACCCCTTGTCAGTTTGGCGAGATGGGAAGTATTAAAGCGGAGTAAATACTCGTATCGATCAGCGGAGCAGATGCAAACTTAATTAAACTCATTTTGCGTAACGTAACAAACCAGTTAACGGCCATTTTAATTTATTTGGGTTTAGAGGACGCTCCAATTAACGGTCCTCACATCGGAGAACGGGGCAATTAGCCGATATTTAAGGCTATCGGACTTCTGCTGACGGTTCTGTCGTTACGGAGCCTGAAAGGAAAGAGGGCTTTCGGGAGAGCCGCCTCCTCGCTGCCGTCGGACCGCTCCGGCTGCCGGCAGCAGAGCTCTGCCCGCACCGTGCAGCGCGGCCACGGCGGTGTTGGAGGGCACAGGGCCACGGCCACGACCCATTTAACCCCCAATTCTCATGCACCCCCTCCTCTAGGACCTACAACGCGGCCGCAGCTCGGGGAGATCCCGATCCCAAAGCTCGCTGTACTCGGTTAACCGAGGTGTGCAAGAGAAAGCGGCTGGCGATGCTTACCCCGCGCGTGTTTTAATGCCCACAGAACTGAACCCACTAGCGCACGCCCCGGGCCGAGAAGTTTATGTATTCTCGGAAAATAATCCCCTAATAACTCGGCTTCGTTCCGAGCCCTTTCCAGCTCGCTTCTCGCAGCACAGACGTGCGGATGGGATCGGTTTCCCCCATCCGACGCCGCGCGTGGGGTCGGCTGTCCCACGTCCCGCAGGACTCGTTACACACCGAGCGATTTTTGCCACGGCAGCGTACGAGAAGTGCGTGGAGGGGTCCGCATCCACACTCAGTCCCCATCGGGCTGAGCGGGCTCACGTCGCACCCGCACAACTGCCGCTGGGGAGATGATTTTTTTTTCCTCCTCCGGTGGACCAAGAAATCCCGTCCGCGGCTCGATTTAAGCTACCGCCGTTTTCTTTAAGCAGAAAAATAAAATAAATGAAGAAGAAAGAAAGAAAAAATGTAGCACGAGAGCGTTTCGCGATGGAGGCGGACGCGGCGGCGGTGATTTTTGTGCTCGGAAGATGCTGAGCGCGTATTTCATGCGGAGTTTTTTCGGTCCGGGCAGTTTTTCCCCCTGACAGCCGCTCTCCTTTTGGCAGAAGCCCTCTCGTTTCCACTGTCACTACTTTTCGGTACGCCCTTCCCAAACCCAAGCGCTGCTGTTAATTACGAGGGTCGGGGGAAGAGAGGGGAATGAAGTTTCGCGATTTGAAGCGGTCCCGGGTCGCTTTGTGACAACGTGAGGGGCGAAGGAGACCTGTTTGCTGCTGGAGAAGCGATGGCACCGCGTTTCTCTCCTTGTCTGGAGATAAAAGTGCGAGATTAGCGATAGGCTGACCTCGTCCGTCTTTCCGATCGCTCAGATCTATTCGGTACGACAAAAGTCGGATGAGCTCAGACGGAGAATTACCCCTGGTACAGACTACATTAAAAAAAAAAAATAATAATAAACCCAACCCTCTTCGGAATTCCATCAGCTCCCGCTTTTGCTTTAGGACTTTAAAACTGCTCCTGCTCTGAAAGGCTGGAGCTGGAAGAGATTCCAGAGCTCTTTCTCTGCCTGATTTAACGGAAGGAGTCGCGCCTTTGGGGGGGGGGATAGGAGAGCTCGGAGTCCCCTCTCCCACCCCAGACACAGAAATCCTTTTCCCCTTCCCGAGAAGTTTCTCCCCATTCCTCTCTCGGGACGCGAACCGTTCCCCGCACCGCTCCCGGAGCTGCGGGGTTTAGAGGTGACAAAGTCGGGATATTCGGACCCAGAAAGGGAAAAGAAGGAAAAAAAAAAAAGCAATCTAGAGCTCGGGTCGAATGCAATTCCCGATCAATAGCGAGCCCTAATAAGTGTAATAGGTTTTAATCGAGTAATTATCCGAATTTTGACCCTATAATTTAGATGTTAGGAAAGAGTTTGCAAGGTGCTTGAAAGAGATATGCACAATTCGATAATAGGATATCGATCCAAGCAGTCCTACATGCCACTCTGGGGCGATTTCCCCCATTATCCAGCCTCTTTACGCTGCTAAGCACATTTTACCTTAAATGTAATCGAAGGAATTTAATTGTTTTTCCAGAGATAACCAGCGTTTTGTCACAATTAGTCTGATTTGTCCTAAAAAAAAAAAAAAAAAAAAAAAAAAGAAGAAGCCAAGGGGAGAGAGAAAATTGAATCTGTCGCCCGGAGCAACGCGCTGGTGGGGCGGGGGGGGGGGGAGAAGGGGAGAGGGGCTTCCAAGGCTGAAGAAAACACGCAGAAAAGTCAGAAATGCCTCCGGAGCTCCGGAAGGGTTGGGGGGAGAGGGATGTCACCCCCAGGCCCACCGACAGCTCCGACCCTTTGAGTCCTGCTCGGCACCGAGAGCTGCTTGCGGGTCGGCCCCGACGGCGGCAGCGGCCCGGGGCAGAGCTCCCTGCCCCATAGGGGTAACCCCACCTCCGCTGCTGCCGTCGGGGAGCTCAGGGAGGGGGAAGGCAGGCAGCCGGGCAGCTCACGGGAAGCTCTGCCCGCTGTGGATTGCCGGCCCCCCATCCTTGCCGTCCCCCGGCCTAAAATGGAGTTCCACCTCCTTGCAGCGTTTGCACGGCCTCGAGATCCGAGGGCCCCCCACCCATCTCCCCACGGCGATGCGAGCCCCTTTCCCGGCCGCGGCCCCCACACCTACTTACTGATCAGCTCTGCGGACTTCTTGCACGTGTCGAAATCTTCGGCCAGAGCCTTTGGCTCGGCCAGCTCCGTCCCTGAGTCCTCGGGCTTATCCTCCGCCCCCAGCGTGAACTCGGTGCCCACCGATTTGTACAAGACCGCGCACTGCCTCCTCTTGCTGTTGAATTTGTTAGGGTCCAGGATGTCGAGCACGGAGAACGAGGTGGTTCTGTGCACTACGGGCAGCGCGGCCACTGCCCCCTCTTGTCCGGGCGTGTTGCTCTGGCTGTCCCCTTGCCTGTCCCTATTCCCAGGGCAGGAATAGAGCGGCAGTTCGCCTCCGGCCGAGAGCCGCTGCTCCCCGTGGCCGTCCATGCCGCAGGACTCCGAGCCGATGCCCGCCGCGGCTGCGGGGGCTGTCACGGCCACGGCTGCCGCTGCCGGGATGGAGATGTCACCGACCTTGTCTCTGCTCACATTCATGACTCTTCGCAGAGCCCCTCTCCGCTGCAACTTCTTCCCCCCCCCCCCCAACCTCCCCGCTTCCCACCCCCCCCTTTTCTTCTCCCCCCCCCCCCCCCTTCCTTCTTCTTCTTCCTCCTCAGGCGAAGTTGAGCTGCAAACTCCTCCCCGGCCCCCGCTCCGTGTGCTCTGCGCGCAGGGCAGGGGCGAACCGCTTCCTCCAGCTCCGGCACAGCTCTGGGGCCGGCCCGCAGCCTCCGGGGGGGGGCACGGAGTCACGGGGCGATGCTCGGCTCGGAGCCTCCGCTCTGCTGCTCCTTCTTCCTTCTCATCATCCTCACCGGGCTGCCCGTGCTCTCCATCCCCCCCCACTACCCCTCTATCACACACACAGGAGGCAAGGCTGTATCTTATTTATGCATTCATATTTAGCACCGGATTGTAATTGGCTACAAATTAATCCCTTGCCCATAATGGTCTGTAATCTTCATCACCGGAGGAGAGACGCGGTGAAAGTGCGTGCCGGGGGGGGGGGGGGGGAGGGGGGAGGAGAGGGAGAGCGAATGAAGGATGGTGTTGGCTGTGATATACTTGGCTGTCAGCTCTGTTTCAGCACACCTCCACTCATCTGGAAAGCATCTAAATAGCCTTATTTGGAGAAGTGGGAGGAGATGACGCTTTCTTTTAAATAATTGCGGGATCAATACGGAGAAGATATGATAGACGCAAAAGAGGTCTTCCACCCCTAATAGCGGAGCGAGATGATCAGAAGGGGATTATGTGGGTGCTCGGAGGTGGCAGCCCCCGGCACCTGTTTCCCCTTCCAGCCGCTGTCATTAAACTACAGCAAAAAGAAGAAATTACGGGCGAGGGTTTTAGTGGATGGAGCTCGAGTCCGAGGGCACACACACACCCCCTCGCACGCGGTTCTCTCTCTCTCTCTCTCCTTTTAGCTAATTAATTACAATTAAATATCAAGCGTAAGTGGCAGGAAACCTCTGGGAGAAAACGAATGCGTTAACACGGCGGGCGGAGAAACGAAGCGATCAATAAATTCCGAGTAACTGAGAAAGGAAGAGCGGTACCCGCAGCCAACTTCCAATTTCGGGAGGGGGGAAAGGCAAAAGAGCCGACAAAAACAGCGAGGAAAAAGCCGAGAGCAAAGCCTCTCTCTCCTTAAAAGTGCTTTTAATCACGAAGAATAAAAAAGTGAAGGGGTGGGAATACGAACGATGTGAATCGCAAAACCCGAATTCCTTCTCCTGCCCGATTTCCTTCCCCTCCGTCCGCGCTTCGGTCGCATCAATTTCATTCTTGTTTTGGACGCTCCGGTCGCTATTCGGG
The DNA here is from genome assembly GCA_023055505.1 of Callipepla californica brunnescens. Classification (NCBI taxonomy): domain Eukaryota; kingdom Metazoa; phylum Chordata; class Aves; order Galliformes; family Odontophoridae; genus Callipepla; species Callipepla californica. The sequence goes on along the minus strand of JALIRH010000005.1, from coordinate 37,295,198 downwards.
GTGAATTAGCTGCCAGGAAAAAATAAAAGAAGAAAAAGAAAGAAAGAAAAAAAAAGGGTGCGTGCGCGCGAGAGAGAGGAAAATAGAGAAAGCATAAAAGGAAAATTAGATTTTTTTTTGTCTTTGAGGCTGGTGACACATACAAGGACAGGTCCTTTGCAATTACCGCGGGCAATGATCCTTTAGAAAGCAGAAATTAAAAGTTGGGAGAAATAATGGGTAAAACAATCAGCTTGTAATTTTGGTAGGGCTTGGACATGATTAGTCCATCAGCGGGCTGGGCCCAGGGGAGTCCCGCTGAGCGGGAGCCCGCAGCAGCCCCCGCTCATATATTATACACCAGCCCTGAGATTTTAATCAGACATCACAACAGTGTCCTTTCCCTTTTATGACTTTATTACGCTTTATCTTTAAATTATAAATCACCTCCTGGGTTGAAATGGTATGTATAATCTGTGATCATGTGTAGGTAATTACCTCTCCCCCTTTCCCTGACCTTATAGCGTACGTGGGGCGAGAGGGAACTTCTAATCTGCGCGTCCACGCGTGTTCCCAGCCACGCGCAGCTGCCTGCCTGCTCGTTCGGCAGCGGCTTTCGGCCGTGCCTCTCCTCCTCTCATCGCATCCTTTATATCCGAGAAGTTTTTCTCCCCCTAAGGCTTTTTTTTCTTTCTTTTTCTTTTTTTTTCTTCTTTTATTTTATTTTCACGTCGTTTATTTTTTTTTCTCGGCGTGGGGCAGCGTTTATCGCTTGGGTCAGTCGGCCTCGGATATGATCCGAGTTGTGATGAAACCCACTCTCTCTCGGGTGGTCCCTCAGGAGGAACCCGCAGCTCGGCGCGTTCCCGGCTTTGAGCTCGGTGCTGGGAGGAGAAGCAGCTCGAAACCGAGTGGAACATCACCCCCAACCCCCCCCCCCCCACCCCAATCTCCGCTCTCGGCGCTGCCCTCGCCCATCACACCCATGGGCTGCAGGAGCTGGGCCACTGCCGGACCCCTTCCCGACGTTGCCCCCGACCCAACCCGGTGCTTTTGTTTGTCGGCGGCTTAAATCGAGTGTTATAAAGATGTTCTATTGCTCCTAATCACAATTGATTGTCAATTAGAGCCTCATTTGTGCAATCTCCATCCATCTGCCATCTCTGGTTATCTGTTCACCAGAAAGTTAGAGCTGATTATGGGGCCCTAGATGAGTTGTGACATGTAATATCTCTCCGTGCTCGGGCCGGGTGACCGGACCCGTCTTGCTCTAAGGGAAGACAGTCCTTTTCATTTCCCTTTGCAGGACGGACGAGCAACAACCGCCCTGCCCGGGGTCTCGGGGAGAGGATGCCTTTAGGAAGGGGCCGTGGGATGGCAGGACCCCCCCTGAAGAGGAGATGATGCCACGCAGAGCCGGACTCGGTGCCCACCGGGGAAAGGCTCCCACGGCAACGTTTCCTTCTCCGAAAGAAACAGAGAAACACGCGGAACACCTTCACGTTTTTACAAAGCTTCGGACCTCAGCGATAGTTATCTCTTGTACTTAGGCTGAATTATACCTGCGGGGAGGTGATGTTTCCAAAGCCTGAAAGGCACCGCTGGCCGGAGCAGCTCCCAGCAGCCGCCGGCTCCTCGGGCAGCCCCGTGCCCCCTTCGGGGTGCGGCAGAGCCCGGGTTCAGCAGCCCACCCCCCCCCCCCCCCCCCCCAATCTGCACCGAAGGGTTCCCCTCGGGAGGTCCCATTTGAGGTCGTGTCTCACGTCCTGGTTTTACGAGGGCACGGCAGAGAACATCCGCGGAAGGCTCTGCCCCAGCCCTGCCGGTGCCCGATGATGGTAGGAAGGAAAATGCAGTGCACCTCGGCTTCAGGTGACCCCCCCCTCCCCTCCCCCAAACCGCCCTGGGGCCGCTCCACCTTCCTCCGCTGCTCCCCTAAGCCGATGGCAGCTCAGGGTGCTGGGGGTGAGAGGGAAGCTCAACCATAAGCAGTTTTTTCAGCTGGGAATCAATCACTTAACACTGAATTTCGAATCAGATTTCAGCGAATTCCGGATCCTTTTTTTTTTAATTTTTTTTTTGTTCACCGTTCCCACCCCCCCACCCCCTTCTCCCCGGTCCCTGGGGTACGTGGAGCTCCGGATAATTAAGAGCATTTATCGCTGCGGTAAAAACAATTTAGCATCCCTCGCAGCTCCGGGAAGGTCACTCGCCGAACAGAGCGCGGAACATCCGCGTCCATCCGCGCTGCGGATGCTCCTCGCCTTCCTCCCCTCTCTTTCCAACCACAATCCGGCTCCGAAGCTCGAAGCCTTCTTCCTTTCAAGTGATGGTTATTATTATGCCCCTGGCTGCTGGAAGAGCCTCTGCTCCGCGTGGACCGGGGCCGACAGCCACCCCGGGGAGCCGGGAGAACTCCTCCGAACCGAAGGGATTAATTAACTCGACCCATGAAAGGAAACTATTTAAGGGAAAAAAAAAAAAAAAGAAATAGAAAAAGAAAAGAAAATAGAAAAAGATTCTGAAGCAGATCTCGCCCTCTATCAGCGCGGTGTCAGGTCCTCATAGTAGAAGATTTAAAAGCCCTGGGGATTCCAGGTTAGGGTAATAATGAGCTTAATTGAGGTTAATGCTTCCTGCACAGCTCCTTGATTATTAAATTAATATTATCACACACATGAATCATAATTAGAAGTTTAAATAATGCTCTAGGGGAATCCTCGGAGGATCTATTAAACAATTCCCTTCCCTCTCACCAGCTCGCTTTGAGCTCCGAGGGCAGCCCAGGGGGCAGCGGGAGATGGGTGCTGCTGGGGGGGGGGGGGGGATGGGACAGCCCACGAGTGTCACCCGTGGGAAGAGGCAGGCAGCAGCACCCACCATCCCTCACCGTCCTTCAAGCCTCATCTCGGCGTACCCCCATTTAAAGAGCCCGTCACCCCACCCGCTCTTAATTTAGGCTCTTCTCTCCCAGCACCCGGGAGTTTATACAACACAGCGTGGTCGGGACACGCGTGGGGGTCTCCGGATGCGGGGCAGCCCGGTTGGGGTTTCGCTTCTGTGTCCCCTCCCCGGGAAGGGACCGTGGCCGTCCCGTTTGCGGGGCTCTGGGGACACACGCGTGCTTTGGAGACGGGCGGCTCGTTTATTTTAGCGTTAATGTTATTTCTAACGAAAGGTTAAACGAGGTATGGAAATGGTGGCGGAGGGGGGCACGCACAGCCCGTCTGCATCCACGGGGCCGTGCGTGCAAGGGGAAAAAAAAAATAAAATAGAAGAGAAATCAGATGGTTGGCATGCAGGCAGCGCTCGCTCTCTCCCTTCTCTTTCTATTTATTTTCCTCTCTGTTGCTGAAACATATTGAAGGGGGAGAAAAAGGAAACATTAAGATCAACTGTGAGCCTTGCCGACGGTTTAACGATTTCAAATGAGCTCTGACTCTGGTGAAAATCTGACAATTACCCATCAGGATGGCAGATGATGGTTAAAATTACCAGAAATCAATATTCTCACCGGGTGTCCCAGCCTGATAAGAGAGACCAAGACAATGTTGACTATTAAAGTCGACAGCTTGAGATATTACACTATTAGTTATGCTATTTTTAATAATCTATAATATTTGGGCTATAATTAATTAATTATACGGGTCAGATAATATCTGGGGCTGGAATGAGGTCTGAAGGGTCTATTAAGGTTGGTAATGAGAAAGGAGAAATCTAATCTAAGGACGAGGAGCCGTGAAGGAACAAATATACAACAGACTTCAGATAGAGTGGGAGGGAAGGAGAAGGGCTATTGCAGACTCAGAGTGCACCTCTGCTTTTCTCGTGGCCCGAGCAGAGGGGCTGACATGGCAGCATCTCCCCTACTCCCTTATGTGGGCACCCATCACTCGTGATGGAGGCCTGGCTCTCATTGGAATGACATGGATTGCAGGAGTTTAACAAAGGGAAAAAATATTTGACCTGTATTAAGGAACTAATGCTGAAAACAAACTAACTAATAATAATCAAACAAACAGAAAACTGAAATAAGGCAAAACCCCACCAAATTTTATTGGGATGTGGGGACTCCTCAGGTATTTGTGGAGTTCAGGCCTCCCTACAAGTGCTACAAAGTCCCTCCTTGTGGGTACAGCTCCTGACGTTGGCCATGGGCTGTACTGTCATTTGAGATGTGCTCCTACATCCACGCACTGCTGCCACATGCATGTGAGTGTACATATCCACATTTACAAATACATTAAATGCAGATATTTCTTGCCGTAGGTACACACGTGCTTTTATAAGGAATGTACACCAAATACCAACGTGAAAGAGTAAAAACTAACCACATTGTGATGCGGATATGTAAACACATCTATATATCTATCTAAAAGCAATAATGTCCTTTGCATCTATCAGGCACATAAAATGGCTTTATTCCCTTCCCTGCAAATGAAGTTCGAGCCAGACACTGTGAATTATAAACTCTCTCCTTGCTCAGCGTTACTAACCAATATTCTAGGTGTGACACTCAAGGCTTTACCTGTTTTACATCGATTATAAAAATTGCTCCTTCTACTGCTACAATAATCCTTTTTCAAGGGGTGTGTTATTTATCATATTAGTTCTACCCTTATTAGTTACAGGAGGCTGTGCTGAACAACATCCTCTCACACAGAATGACGAAAACCACATTTTCTAGTTATGCTTAGATTAGCCAGGGTATCAATCCTTTCTTTTCCCAAGTAACATCTTAATTTCATCGGTTTCGATAGGCCTCTTCTGGTCACACTTTTTCTCAGCTTTGTACTTATGAGAAGATCTTTGTTTGGAACTGGAAACCACAGAAGTGTTAAAAAATGCGTGTGATGGCAGACAGGGATCCTGCTGGGAAAGCACTGGTTCAGCAGGATCCACTTCTTCCCTGGCTATTCTCCATAGTAGTTGGAAGTCCCAAGCAGAGCCTGTAGAAGATGGTTGTAGGGCAGTAGGAGAGAGTGAGACTTGAGACTTGAAGTTTTTCAGATCAGGAGTAAAGAAAGAAGCCAAAACTCTGCCCTTATTAGCTTAATTGTTCAGTAGAATAAACCTGGTGAGTTCAATGAAGACTGCCACGTCCCTAATTTGCCCATATTGATGTGCTGCTCTGGGCTGCCTCTGTTGCCAATACGCTGAGCTACAGAAAATGGTACCAAGCTCTTCCTACAGTCACATCCCAGATCTTTAACCCACTTCTCAGATGTCTCCCTCCATTGCAGAACTTCACTGAAATCCCTGCAATGATATTTTTGATGAATTGGATTTAGAGGGGACAGTGGAGGCACACAGGCTGCACATACAGTTATGAATCAGGCTTGTCAGAGACAATTTCAGATGGCTGCACAATCCTCCTTCATCATGATTTTTTTTTATTTAAGCATTTAGAAATGAAGGTGATAGAGATATGAGACACACTGAGAATAAAAAAGATTATCCTTTTAGATCTAATCTAGAGAGTTAAGTCAAGGGGTCAGCTTTACAAACTGGTGCAAATTAGACTAGCTCTGTCAGCTGATTTACACCAGGAGGGAATCTAATGCAAAACTGCCTGATGCTTTATTGTAAAACCTTGTTGATACTTGAAATCCCAGTCTTGGCAGTATTGAAAAACTTTCTGTATACTCAAGCAAGCATACTGAAGATACTGCTCAACACGATTTTGTAACTGGGTTAGAGTGTTTTAAGGGCATGCTTACCACACAGCTACTCCTTATATCTATGGCCTCAGCTGAGGTGTTGTAATTCACTATTCAGCTGCAGACTAGGGAGGAGGCAAGACAATTTTTTAAGCTACCTGAATGCAGATCGAAAGCGTGCCCTCCTTTTCATATCAACCAAAGTGGGTATACTGTGCTATCAAACTGGAGTTTTTGCAACATTTTTCTGTGCACTTAGAATGGGTGTGAAAAACTAAACTGAGCAAGAAGCAATAGAAATGCTGAGCGCTTCAGTGCTAGAAATAAATGTTTCTTACTTTAAAGCATTAGAAAGCCAGAGCCAATATATAGACATTTGGGACTCCAGGTTTGGCCCTATTTTCAACAATGACATTTGGACCAGAACCTTGAGCAATGCCTGAAACCTTCGTTTCTGAAAGAGTTTGATTTCTCATTTCAGAATTATTTAAATTAACAACTGCAATATTCTTCAAGCAGATTAGTTGATTGCTGTAGCTGGTCTAAGTCACACAGGCTGATGAGTATTTGCAGGGAAATTTATGGGGGCACCTGACACGAGGTGTCCAGAGCCAATTCTACAGAGGGAAAGGCTTGTAAACTCCATCTTTCAGGAAACCTAAACGTGAAGGAAAATATCCTAATGTATGGTATGTTACTGTCTGATAATGCTGTCACATCTGAAAGTGCACTCTTTGATATCTCTGGGACATCACTTTGTGAAGATTAGGAAGAGCTGGGGAGAACATTTGCAGATAAAGATATAAAACTGACGGAGCTTGAAGTCTAAAGCAACAAACAACACAGCACTATCCCTATATATATAAAAAAAACCCCAACACTTAAAAGGATAAAATTTATTGTCATTTGCGGCCAAATAGCAACCCAGGATGTTAAGAACAAATGACATAAAATCATGTAAAGTCATATAAGATAAATATAAATAATATATATGATATAAAATCATTTATAATGATTATGAAACATGGATAAAAGTGGGAAAGAGCCTCCACATTACCAGTTTTGTCTTTTAACTGTTGTCCAAATTTCATTCTGTCCTCTAAGTTGCATAGTCTGGCACCTTAATTTCTGCATGGAGGAAGATGTTTCCATGGGACATCTCTTTCCACTTGTCTTGGACCTCTCAGATGAAATCATTCAGGTGGTAACAAATAACTGTTTTGTTACTTTATGCTTTTATTTCCAAACTACAGTATCAAGATGAGGTGTTTGCATCAGATACCCGTGCCTCTTTGCTCTTCCATCAGTTCAGTCCCATGGCCTGAATCCAAGCCTCATTGAAACCGAGGGGGATCTTGGCTTTAGTGAACATTGGCTCTGTACCAAAGACTATTTCAGTCAGCCACATCTTCATTTCATTTTTTTTTAGGAGAATCAATTGCTTTAAAACTGGTGACACATGTATGTTCATGAGGCTGACCTAGTTATCAGTACACGTTCATTTTGTACCCCCTTGGGTTGCCAAACACAATCTGTTTGACTGATGTCGGGTCCATTTTTTTCATGACCATTTCTTCCAGCAGTCAATACTGAGGTTTTCTAAGGTATCGACCAGACAGCTATTGGATGAGGCAGGGCCACGTGACCTCCTGACCTAAAATACTGTAGCAAAAGTGGTGAAGATATGAAATCAATAACTTTATTGAAACAAATATCTGAGGTGACACATTCTGCAGAACGATTAAATGAAGAGGGCTCTGTTGGAAATAGGTCAAATTCTACATGGCTGCTTCATGTAAGGACAGAGTCAAGTTAATGGGAATTCATATATGAGGAAGAGAAGTAAACTGGGTCCAATGGCAGAACGTGCAGGGCCCAAGAATCACGCATGGGGTACTAAGGAACTAGGCAATATCTGCTGCAAGGACTCTTTGCAAATGCCTGTAGAGTACAAGGAGATTTGAAAACAGGTGATGGTCTTCAGAGAGAGGAGGCTGTGCAGAAATGAAGACAGATTTGTTCCATCTGGCTTTTCCAAAGCCCTGCTTTTCTTGTTCTTGTGTACATGGTGGCTGAGAGCACTGACAATAGTTAACCTACATCCCATGCATAGGCACACGCTGTGTTTATTCCACCTGTGTTTCAGTTTCATGGGTATTTCAACCTAATGTTATCGTGTTACCACGTGCTCTGTGGTTATGGCATTTCCACAGTTTGACTTTTCTTCCTTGGCTGATTTTTCCTTAACACTTGAGCAAAACTTCAGCCCTTTAGGTGAATCCAAGCACTTCTCAACTAACAAAATGTCATCATCAGCATATGTTAATGTGTAGCATCTTGCCATGATTTACTGTGGAACCGTAGGAACAAGAATTTAATAAGATAGTTTTATTATTATTATTATTATTATTATTTTATCTTAAATAACATTTCTGTTTGATCATGAAGCAAAAAGGAAAAGAAAAAGAGAAGAAAAGCTCAACAAACAGACATTTTATTACTGTTGCTAGAAATTAAATATGGGTAAGGGAGACTTGGCCACTGCTTTACTGTAGCTTTGAATCCACTTCTTTCTTTTAAGTGTCTGTCACATTAGTAAAAATATACAGACTGCTCTGAAGTGTGTACATTGGCAATGATTGTGCCTATTTTTCATTTTAAATAACTTTCAGCTCTTCTTTCCTTTCTTGAGTCAGAGGTGGCAGGCTGGTGTAGACAGGTGTGCAGTGTGAGAGCAGCATCTTTCCACAGGCTCTAGGTCAGAGTTTGGCACAGATATCTTGCTGGGTTTCTGCTCTGTTCACCGTGGAATGCATTTGCAGTTTAACTGAAATAATTAAAATGAAAAAAAAAATAGCTTTAATACATGTGCTTTATTTAATACTGCCACATTATGTTAAACTTAATAACAAATGAAATTGCTCCCAAATCATTTCTTACCACAGAATGTGTGTTTTGTGAACTGAAATGAATTAACTATAGAGCTGCTTTGCATCAGTATTTTTGCACGTCAAATACTTCTCTCTGCACTGCGATGCTGAAATGATGCCTCATAAGTCATTCCTAGCATATATATGCAAGTTTAACTCACTCAATTAAGGAGTGAAGCCCCTTAAAATAGGCTTGTAAAATATTTTATTATAAATATCGTGTTTATATTATTGACATATTTTTTTTATATACATGTATATATATCCATTTGTGAGATGAACTTGAAGACCTTCTACTAATAGAAGAGTTACTGTGAAAGAGTTAGGACAGAAACAAACTCAGTAATGAAATCCAAGCAGGAGTTAGATTTGTCCAAACTCTGGTACATGTTTCCTGTTTGAATATAACATCTCTCTAGAGCTTGCTGTTAAACGAATCTGTATTGTCCCTTTGTGTTTTAAATACTATCAGATGAGACCACCCCTCTTTCACTCTGTGAAATCAATCGGGCTGCTTATAAAGCAAAACACTTCCAACTGTGAGGAAGAACAGCAGAACATGCTAAAGTGAACTTCAAAGTTATATTAAATAGACAAGCAGGAGCATAAGTAAAATGGTGGTGGCAACTAAATGAGAAATAAGGCATGTACATTTGTACATTTTGGGGGTCTCTGAGCCTTGGTTTGCAGTGCTGCTGTTTGTCTTGCTCCCATTGTGGCCACTGGCAGGGACTGATTTAGAAGTTTGAGCTCAGGCTCCTGGTGGGAAATCCTCAAGGGGACTGAACTTTGTAGAAATGCTGTCTGAATTAAATTATTTATAATGAGCATGCACAGCACTTGAAGCCTTGTAATGCTTACCACTGACTGGGTGTGTGAAATGAATACATTATATTCAAAGAGGAGGGAGAATTTAGAGTGTTACTGCAGCATGCATGCTTTGCCAATCCATGGTATTTACATCCTATAGCTCTTTCACTTAAGTGTTTATACCTTAACAGATATTCTCCCAAGATGGAGAGACCGCCTGATATAATAGCAAGTAATCTGTACTGAACCCGAGCATCAACTGATTACCAGGCTTGCTTGAATTACTATATGCCATTACAGTATTTTAGAAACCTGTAATGTCCACCATTACTTTCTCTTGTGTGAATCCTTAGACTGACTTGCCATTGCCATTTTTCCCTCTTCGGCAAATAAATATCGTAGTGTATCCAATACAATCAGCAGAGTGTAACCAGAGTGTATGAGTTTTTTGCACAGATAATTAAAGCCCAATGTTCTCCACTGTAACAATTACAAGTACTTGAGAAAACAATGACAAGGTCATCCTGCGAATGCAGCCATCAATCAGGGAATTCACCGCCTTAATAAAACAACAACGTACTTGTTTGGAAACTAACGTACAAAGGAAGTGACAACAAAAATTGTTTCCTTGGACTTATGTTCCCTTAACCACATAAATGTGGAGCAATAGCACATATAGTACATTTAGCTAATTAAGACCAATTCGTCCTATCTGCCCCAGGTTCCTTCAGTTGTGACTAACTCTTTGTAGGAACAGAAAAAGCCACTTGGATTGTGTGGATGTAGAGGGAAGCCTCAATTTTCCTTGAAAACAATGTGAAGGCTTAGTGGGCAGAATTGGCCCCCAGCAGCACCCACAGTGGGTACGACTGCAGTCCTGGGTGAATGCTGATGTAGGTGTGCTGTCCAACAGCACCCACCACCACACAGTTGAGCACTTAAACACTTGCTGGGGCCTGGCTTTACGTTGGAAAGAGAGAGTTTTGAACTTATTTAGTGCCACAGCCTGATCCTGGGATCTGCCTTACTGTGATCTGTGATCAGTACATCACTCTTGGCTCCCAGTGTGTGTTGAGCTTCTTTGAAACCTCTGCCTGTGTCAGAAGTAAGGCAGAAGGAGGCTCTGCTGCCAGAGAGCCAAGTGGCACCAAGTACATCCTAAGCTCCAAGCCCAAAGCCTGCTGGCCTTGCTGGCTTTCCAAAGATACCTGTCCTACTGCCACGAGGAATAAAGCTGCCTAACAATAGAAAGCTGTGTCAGACCCTGTGAGGAGAGCAAGTAACTTTACTGGCTAAAGCTAAGAACGGTTGGATAGTGGTGGTATTTGCTGTCTTTTGGTGGGGATGATGTTCTATTATGATACTTCTTTGTTTTCTAATTTGGACTCTTTTACCACATTTGTTCATGTGCTGTTGTGATAATGCTTTGGTTCAAGTTGGAACTTCTTGCCTTGTGATATGTGGGCTGTGAGGTAAAGGCAGGTTTTGCCCTTGGCAGGGGGCAGTGGGGATGGCTGCTGAAGCTAGATCACATTTCTCCTTTGCTGTGAGAGTCAGGCACTCAGCTTCCACTTGCTTACAAGCCTGCTTTTCCCTTTGCAGTCTCACCATGACTACCATAGGCACAATTTCATTGCTTCTCCCATGCTCTGTAGCAGCATGGAGATGAGGTCCACAGCAGCAGCCTGGCAGGGCTGGAGCAGGCTTGCTGCATTTGCTTAGCAGTTCCTGAAGTTCATGGGGCAGCTCAAATCCATCCTGGGTGTCTGTTTTCCACCCAGACACTGCCAAAAGAGGACAAATGGGATGTAGCATGTCCTTATGTATCTAGTGTCATGACACAGGGCAGCTGCAGAAAGGCTGAGGCCTGTCCTTGTTTCCTTGTTTGTTTGCAATTGTGTTTAGCTTATAAACTGCAGATTGTGTAATCGTGAAATTTTTTTAAAAACAAGAATTTAAATTCAACTAGCATCTTTCATCTGAGAAACTTAAGTGCCTTATAAAGTTAAGGACCAGACCCCAAGGGGTCAGAAATCAGGAGAGCTATATGTGCAATAATGGAGCTTTACTAAAATAAATTGGTTGAGTATCTGAACAGGCAGCATGGTCTTCAGTCCTAACACAGGCAAAATTTCTACAGTGAAGCCATTAAGGCCTCAATTCTGGACTATACTTAAGGAGCTGAATCTCAAAGGGAGTCAGCAATTCACTAGGTAACTAGATACCTTTGAAGAAGTTAGTTTTAAAGAGTTCTCTCTGTTCCAGAACTGCAGAAAATCCTGTGAGTGAGGCTTCAGGAAACCAGTGAGCACTGTGGTTTTCAGCTAAACATACACTGATTCACAGGCTAATGGAGGTGCTGAAGCTTAGCTAAGGGAAGCATCATACAGATACACACTTCCAGTTCCTGAAGGGGGCCTGCAGGAAAGCTGGGGAGGGATTTTTTATAACAGCAATCCTTAAAGTGAGGTTAGAAGCAGAGGGAAATCAACTTTTACATGGGTACATGGTAAGAGAGTGGTTTTAAACTAAAGGAAGAGAGAGTCAGATTACATGTTCGGGGAAATTCTTTACTGTGAGGTGGGTGAGGTGCTGGTGCAGGATATCCAGAGAAGCTCTGGATGCTGCATCCCTGGAATTGTTCAAGGCCAGGCTGGATGGTGCCCTGGGCAACCAGATCTAGTGACTGACTGTTCTATTGGCTGGCAACCCTGCTCACAGCAGAGAGCTTGGAACTAGATGATGATCCCTTCTAACCTAAGCCAGTCTATGATTCTATGAATTAATTGATGTTTGTCATCTATTTTTCTGAATGTATTTATAAACTTGTATACCAAAAGCTGATTTTAGGTTATATTCAACTAATTACAATGGTAGTTTTGAAGTCTTCTGTGTTCTGTTGTTTTCATTCATGCTCATTATTGCATAAACATGGGAGAACTGAAGTTTAGAACTTTATTTCTAAAACAATAGTAATTATTTCAGATACTAATTAAGTCTGTTAAAAGTAGCGTGTGTGCTCAAATTCTCATTCATAGTTTATGAGCACCAAAGCAGACAACAGAAAATTGGTATGTTGGAGAAGAAATTTTTTTCTCCTCTCAGTTTTATATCATGCTCATCTGTAACTATATTTTCTCGAATGCTATGAGACCAAATAATAGAATCATAGAATCACCATGGTTGGAAAAGGCCTACATCCAGTCCAACTGTTCACCTGTCACCAATCGTTCTCACTAAACTGTGTTCCTCAACACAGTGTCTAAATGTTCCTTGAATGCCTCCAGGGTCAGTGACTCCACCACCTCCCTGAGCAGCTCATTCCAGTGCCTGACCACTCTTTTGGAGAAGAAGTATTTCCTGACATCCAGTCTGAATCTTCCCTGGTGCAACTTGAAGCCATTCCTTCTAGTCCTATCAGTAGTTAAAATAGAGAAGAGAACGACCCCGAGCTCATTACAACCTCCCTTTAGGTAGTTATGGAAGCAATAAGGTCTCCCCTGAGCCTTCTGTTCTCCAGACTGAAATTCTACAAGACTTCCCTGGGACTGGCTGCAGGGAAGGAGAGGAGGGCACAGAGAGTGATGGCTGTAATTTCAGATTGTCTAGGTAAATGTCCTTGGCTTTATGAACTATCCTGGGCTCCACAGACTTTCTGGTTCTCGTATTGCTTCCATGGACTCTTCCCTTGCCATATGTTTCATGGCTGTGTGAGAAGGTTTTCCTCCACAGAACACAAAACAAGCCAGAAAGGGTTTTAACTCTACATTTGTGGAACAGTACATCAGCCAAGAGCTGCTGACCTCATGAGGCCAGTCAAAACACAGCAGCATGCAGGGAGGATAGCTGGAGGTACTAGTGCTATTCCTAGAGGCTATCCTATTCCTTGAGACCTGGAATGTCATTAACAGTCCACTGTTAATTTCTGGCAAGCCACTAAACTATTTGCTGTGTCTATATTTAGTGGTGGTGTAACTTAAATCAAAGCCCTGGTATTTTTAACAGCAGCATGGATGGAATTCTATTAGATATCTAATTGGGTTTCAGAAACACACTCTAGGACAAACGTTCTTCTCAGTTACACTTGGCCATCTCTGCTAGCATTTATGCATTTGTGACCTAGGTCTCAGAACAGAGTTTGGCCAAAATATGTCCAAGTGGTGACGTTCTGTTAAACCCTAAGTAGAATCAGATTTTAAAGATACAATGTTAGCTTTAAGTTGGAGGCCAGAAATAGGCACTGTGGCCTGTGGATTAGAACAGTGCATCCAAAAGGTGGTTTTATAGGATAATTCTGTAATTACAGGATAATTCAATTTAGAAGGGACCTCAGGAGGTCTCTGTCCAACCAAACATTATCATCTCTTAGGTCAGACCAAGTTGCTCAAGGTTTACCCAGTCTGGCTTTCAAAACCTCCAAGGATGGAGTTTGCACAGCCTCCCTGACAACCTGCTCTCTGGTTTGTCTGTCACCATGAATAAGTCCTGCTTGTCTCCAGACTGACTCCTCTCAGCTTGCACCTTTTTTCTTTTGTCCTCCCACCATGAACTTGTATGCAGCATCTCGTTCCTCCATTTTGATGACATGATCATAGGTACTAGGAAATCTGTAGTCTGTACCAAGCCCAAAAGGAAGCTGGGGGCTGATGCCAGCATCTGGCTGTACCTGGTCTGGTATAGTATACATCCCATTATGTGTGTGTGTGAGTGTGTGGTTGTGCAGCTGTAGAAAAATCAAAATCTTTGTTAATTTCCTATTGTAAGCTCATCCAGGCTATCAGTTGCCCATCTGCTCTAATTTACTTATCCTTTCTCTACTTCAGAGCAATTTCTTTCCAAAAGTCCCACTGAAGGCAGAACAACTGTGGAGGGCCTTTCCAAGTGGGACTGTGAAATTCTCAGGGTGGAAGTGTTATTTCCTGTTTTTCTACATATGCTTCTGATTTAAGACCTCTTTTAGGTATTTTCGGGGGTGCTTTGAATGCTCTAAACACACAACCTCTGCAGACTTTGTTATGATCTTATCTGGCTGAGACTGGAGTGAGAATCTGAGTGATACTCAGCTCTGTCTGGGATTGCCTATGCTATCATCCTGCTTCTATTTCCAAAGTGTATGGCTTTCCTCATCACATAAGAAATCTGTGGCAAACCAAACCAAACCAAACCAAGACAAGACAAACCAAACCAAACCAAGACAAGACAGAACATAAAGATAGATACAGCTTTCCACAATTCACAGTTGTTTAAAAACAAGAAAAAAATTGCAATTACTGTGACAGAACAGATGTTATACAGAAAGGGTTGCTTACAGATACGTTGTAAGTTAATCACATCTTTTCTGAAGTATACTGAAAAAATTCTCATTAATGTCTGGAATGAAATACTTACGATTACAGGAAATTAAATTGCTTACAACATTTTTTTGCAGTCTCTCTCTCTCAACACACACTCTTTCGCACACACATATACACACACATAACTATTGTTAATTAAGACTGTCTCCATTATGGGGCTAATTAACAATTAGCATAAACATAATTAGCTAACGCTGACATTTAACTCATTACATTGTTTAAATAATTTTCAGAAATTGCCCTTAGTGGCATTCTGTCATACTGAAATAATGGC
Organism: Callipepla californica brunnescens; assembly: GCA_023055505.1. Lineage (NCBI taxonomy): Eukaryota > Metazoa > Chordata > Aves > Galliformes > Odontophoridae > Callipepla > Callipepla californica. Next base: position 37,280,191 of record JALIRH010000005.1, on the reverse strand, counting down.
AGCACTTTGTCATGTAAATTAAATGACATTTGTGTTGTTTCCTCTCTAATTCACGCATGGAAGAATTTTTTCTTTTTTAATTTGAGCTACTTTCGGTTCTGAATCCAAGGTGATTTCTAAAACTTGTGCTCCCACATGCGCTTCTTGGATACCCTCTGTAAGTAGCTTGAACTTCTGAGAGTCTGTGTCCTTGTACCTCCAGTCCTCGTATCTTGAATGCCCCAGCGTAGAGATTCTTTGTACCCTGAGTGCTCCCTGCAGGCTTGAGCATAGGTGATGGCTGGTAGGTGATCGGTCTGTTAGCAGAACAGAGAGGAGAGACTCATGGCTTACTGTGACCATCTTGCTTTCTGCCTTTACGTATCAGCATTCAACTCACCCCAGTTGGTCTGCAACTCAGTTCCTCATCTGTGGGATGATGTCAAGGCTCCCAGCCAGAAGGACCACGTGAAGCCCAAAGTCATTCTTGGTACTCAGAGACAAAGAAGACTGTATTTCTATATATATACCCATCTCCAGAGGAGAAAAAAAAGCTGTTTTGCATGCAATCCATCATACATAATTTTAAAGTGTTAATACCAATTTTCAAGTGTTACTTCCAATAAGAGATCCTCTCCCATGTGCCACAAGATTTTCAATGTCCTCTTTGAACTGACTGGGACACTATCTATGTAGAGTAAGGAAAGAGGAATATTTAAGTGGAAGGTATTAGAACTTCAGTGACTTTTCCCATTGTTCTGCTCTGTACCCTCTGAAAAAGTTAAGGGGATGAGGAAAGACCAAGAAGTTGGCTCAAAGGATCATAAGAATATAGTAAAGCAGTCAGGAAGCTGCTGAGGAACACCAGTATGAACACTTGGCGTGATCACAACCATCCTTTAATCTGAGACTCATAAGGCCAACAGCC